>CM071572.1:84928826-85606014 GCA_036426205.1 Ascaphus truei
AGGTTCATACTCTTCGCATAGAACTGGATGCCTCACACCAAGAGATCCGCAGTTGCTGCACAGGACTGGAAGTCTCTAAAAAGGAACTTCACAGTGTAAGGGTGCTGGTCCTGGCTTTGACTGGAACTCACCCTTACAAGTACATTGAGATGCCAGGCAAAGCTTTCCCTGTACTTGGCAATTGGAATTATCTGTTCTGCACTCACTGCAGCCTGTCCTAGCCTCCGCAGGGGCCGCGCCCCCACTCCGCCTCCTCTGCTACTGGTTGCTGTCTGCTTTAAAAGACTTCCTCTTCCTTTTCTGCTTTGCTGAGCATAATCCTTTCTTGGTGTTACTGTGCTGGCCACAAGCTCCTTTGCTTGGCCCTTCTTGGCCTTCCTGTGGTGAAGCTTCCTGTTTCCTGGAGCCTCCTTTGTCCAGAGGCCGTTCCTGTGCCGAAGCCCCTGTGCTGAAGCTTCCTTGTTCTCTAAAGTCTTTGCCTTGTTTACGCTGCAGCATCTACGATGAAGCGCCCTTGCCAAAGCCCTTCTTGTTCCTGAGGACCTCCTGTGAAGGAGCACCTGCTCGACCCCCTGCGCTGCAGGAGTCCTGTCCCGAAGACCTTCCTGTTTTCTACGCTGAAGCTGTTACGCTGAAGCGCCTTGCACCTGCCTTGCCGTTGCCGACCCTCGCTTGTATCCTCGACCACCGCTCCTGTGCCGCCTGCCTTGACCCCTGCCTGGATAACGTTTACGCTGCTTTTTCCAACCCTGACCCGGCTACATCTGACCACGGAATCCGCACTCCAGACCTGACTCCGTGGCCTAAGGTCGGTGCTTTCACATCCCCACCTCAGCCCTGCGGTCCAGTCCAGGTTTGTGGCGAGCACATACGTGACACACAGTCTCGCTAAGGAGCTGGACATCTCTCAAAAAGATGACTACAGTCGTAGTATGGATCTTCAAGTCTCTCAGAAGGATCTTCACACCCTCAACCTAGAGATAGAAGTCTCATGCCAGGAGACCGGGCGTCTCAAATCAGAAGAACTCCTGAAGATTATGACTATAGAGATCTTACCTGTATCGATATCCTTGGTGATCTACTTAAAGAAAGTGATAAACCTCCAGGTGAGGGACCATTTACAGATGTGAGAAATAAGTCAAATTTTGTGCCAGCTTTAGAAACATGTACTAAAGTTAATATGTTCACACGTCTTGCTACAAATGATATTATGAGCTTATCCAAACACAAAAGGAATACTTGCAATCTGAGTCAACAGGAAAATATGGCCCTGTAACAGGGGACTTATCCCTGTTCAGTAATGTACCTTTAATCTAGCAGTGTGGTAGTTAATTATTAAACACCACCTGCCTGATTAGATTGTTTACAAAAAGCCTGCCTTTGAGACAGGAAGTGACTGACTCCTTAGCTCTGACTGAGAGCTGACCTTTGGAGACACCACAATGTCTTGAGTTCTGCCACCCCCCCCCCCCTGGTAAGAGAGAACCTGTTGCTAAACAATGTTGAATCCCACCACTGGTGGCAACTATCTGAGGAAGGGGCTGCGTCCCCGAAACGCAATCTGGTCTGCAACAATAATGGAGTTAAGCCTCAGCAATCCTTTTTTGCAACTAAAACTGTGCACCTCCATCCTTTGTGTTGCTATTGTTACAGTTTGCAGCTCAAACAGCTGGGAATGTTGGCAAGAAATGATCACAAACAAACGTTTAGTAAAATGGCAATAAGAGTTGAATTTAAAAAAAAAGTAGTAAGTATCTAATTCTACAGAACTGATTTATTAAAAAATAAACACATGTAGAATATTGCTTGGATTGCTCCTTTAAATCGGCATTTCTGCCTATAAAGAAAGTGAAATAAGGACAGCAGGATGTTTAATAGATTGAATGTAAATGATTGGAAAAAAAACGCAGCAGTATTTGTAAAAAATGTTTACAATCTTTTAACTTTCTCATGGTAAACAAAAGCTTTAGAGGTTTCTACCAACTTTATTTAACGTCTTTTGGTAATACAACTGTCTGACTTGACTTTAAAGCCGAAGGAATATTACTAAGCTTTGCTTTCCGTTTGCCATAATTAGTCAAACTGAATAGAAGTAGCTGCTATACTTGAATCCAGTGTTCCCAGAGAAAAGAAAAACATTCATTTTTCACAAGATATAAGTAAGGGAGTAACTTTACAGGTAATTGAATCTAAGGCTACGTCCATAGCAAGGGAAGCCGCGCTGAGCCCCTGCATCCTCAATGAGGATGTCTTTAAGGGGGCTCACGCGAGCGTCCGCAGGCGTGCTGAGGCGCTTGGATTTTCAGCCGACAGCAGAGCCTGTTTCTCAGTGCGCTGTCGGCTGAATGAAAACCTCCAATCACAGCAAAGCAGCGTCAATGTCACGGCGCCGTGACATCGACGTCGGTGCGTCTCGGGCTATTGGCCCAGCGACGTCACTTCCCCGCCCCATCCCCACCCCCTGATCGCGCACGCTGGCTCGCCTGCCAGTCCATGGGATCGCTCCTGACTGGGCAGGCGAGCCTCAGCGTCAGCGCGGACTGAGGCTCTATGGACACAGACTAAGGGACCCCATTTTGTTTTGTATCCTCCATGTGGGACTGCCCCAATAACTAATGTAAGTGCATGACAGCACCATAGCTTCCTGCACCCTTTCACTATGCCATCTCAAGGCAAGTTTAACATCTTCGCTGCGTGCGTCAGAGAGTGTAACAGAGAGAGAAAGAGTAACAGAGAGATTGTCAAAGAGTGTGTGTGGTATGTATGTGACAGAGTGTGTGTGTGTGTATGTGGGTGTGTGGGTGAGCGCACGCTCGCGTATGAGAATGCGTGCGAGACAGAGAGATTGACGGAGTGAGAGAGTGTGTGTGGGGTGTGACAGAGAGCGTGTGCGTATCAGACAGTGTGTGTGTGAGTGAGTGCGTGCGAGACAGAGGGTGAGAGAGCGAGTGTGAGACAGAAAGTAAAAGAGAGTGTATGACAGAGAGCAAGAGAGTGTGCGAGAGCAAGAGAGTGTGTGTGTGTGTGTGTGTGTCAGAGTGTGTGTGTGTGTGTGTGTGTGTGTCAGAGTGTGTGTGTGTGTGTGTGTGTCAGTGTGTGTGTGTGTCAGTGTGTGTGTGTGTGTGTGTCAGTGTGTGTGTGTGTGTCAGAGAGTGTGTGTGCTGTGTGCTGCTGGTTTCTGCTGATGTGATTTGCATCCCCTGCGAGCAGTGCCACGGTCCCACCCCCTCCCTCTCTGCATACAGTGAGCCCTACCCTCCTATGTCTTCATTCCTACCCGTTTGTAATACATTAGATATAACCGCACATCTCCCATCCCTGTAACTAAACCCAGGTTCCCTGACATGATTACCTGCTCCTGTGTGCAGCTCTTGCTCTTCTAATCATTTCCCGTCGCAGGCTGATGACATCACAACAACTGCTCTCACTGGGTCCTAGTGCACTGCATGAATCCTGCTGGGCCCTGCGATGTACATGCAATAAAGATGGTCACACACTGTACATTCCTCTTCTCTGTCAGTCACACAGAGAGAGGGCATTTGTGTCCATTGATCTCTTCTTCCAAGATAACTGCTAATTTTATAGGTGTCACCCCTAGACCCAGGAAAGCAATCTTGCAAATATTCAGCTATTTGTTTCTGCATCCTTTTTCTTCTCCATGATGATTATATATATATATATAGGGTGACCATACGTCCCGGATTTGCGTTAAACACCCGGTGTCCCAACAATTCTCTCGCCATCGTTCAACTGTCTCGGTCTTTAGCTGTCCCTGTTTGGACTCTTAAAACTCTGAAGCTGCGTCCACGCTAGCGCTGATCGCGCAGCGCTTGGCGAGTTTAGGTCCTGCAATTTAAATTGTCCCGCTCGTGCGCGGGCACGCACGCTCTCGCAAGCTTGGGGAGACAAAAAAAAAAGAGTTTGAAGCGCGCTCAACATGCCCCCAACGCCCCCCTCCCCCTCGCGCGCTTGCAAAATACACAGGACACCCGGCGCTCATGCTTGGAGAGCTGGTGATGTCACCGCTCTCAAGCATGAGTGTGGTCAGCGCCAGCGGGGCCGCAGATAAGCGTCAACATAGACACTGCTTGTTTATTTAGATTAGATCATTTAATTAAACAATTTATTAATATAAACCAAAGCGTTATTTCGATGCACTTGTGAGTTTGTGTTAGGGTAGAAAGCTGAAATAAATCAACAATACAGCGTAATCGGGGACGTTATTAGAAAAATACCATTATAATATTTATTTGTAAGTAATATTTGTTTTATTAATCATTTTTTTTAATGTGTCCTGGGTTTCTACTTTTGTAAACCTCTTTTTTTTTTATATAATTTTTGTTTAATAATAATAACATTGTTTCCTATAGAGGAAATGGCAGTTAGGTATTTTAACCCCTTCAGTGCTGACGGGGTTAAATATTTAGTAACAGGAAAAAACAGCATCAGAACAATACAGAAAAAAAGTAATTGCACTGAACAAGTAACAAGAGCAGGGGTCTCCATATTACGGCCCGGGGGCCACAACAGGCCCCCCACAAGAAACGTCGGTCTTATGTGTCTGTTCTAATACACTTTTTTTGGATACATACCGCTGAGTGCTGCCTCTTCTTTGCTGTTCTGCTGCCCTGCTGGATGGTAATATACTATATATATATATTCAGGGTGGGAAAGAATACCAGTCAATTGTCCACCACATGTTATACATTACGTAACACTGTAGGAAATATTGTCCTACTCCTAAATAAACAAAATCTATTTATTTCCACAATAAACTGTATATCCTATGCAGAAGACCCCTCTCTTGACCACACAGACCTTGACTTCATGTCCACCCCCCATGCCAATAAAGACATCTCCACTAAACTCTGAATGATAAAGACCCTTGCCCTTATCCCTGGCAATGATGCAGGAAGGCTCAAGCAGAGTCAGCTAGGAGGGAAATATATTTTTTAATCGGGGTTGGCTGATCCCGTGCAGTATAGTTAGTTACTGAGGCCGATGGGCAATGTCCCACTAGGGCCCACAGGACAATCTGCTGTGGGCCGGCCCATTTCCCACGCTCTCTCCTCCCCACGCCTCCATTAAAAGTGCATGGCCCGCGTGTGTACAGCTGCAGAGATAAGTCAGGGGAAGGGGCTGTCAGACTTCTAATGCCTGCCGAAGGGGTCCACCAGGGCTGCGGCCTCACCGGGGGCATGCCAATCCGACCTGGCACTGAGGGAACACATAACTAATAAGGTGCCAACCCATATGGCATGTGCAGAGTTGTCCCTCCCCCCCTCCTGCACCCTAAATTCCAGTCCCCATGTTGCCATTGTAATCCTTAATGTAAGAGGAATAAAAAAACATAGCACAAAAATAGAGGCAGAACAAAGAATAGAAACAAACAGCTTAACACAAGATACACTGTCAGTGTGTTACTACAGACTACTACTAGTATGTGTCACTATAATATGTCACTGACATTGTATGCAGCACTGTACATAGAATTTTGCTGGCAGAATTATAGCTTACTATCCAATGTTAGTGCTTGTGGCACAGGGAGATAAAACTACTTGCCCAAGGTTACAAGGACAGCTGACACTGGGATCACCTACTGTACTTCAAGGGCAGCGAGGTTATCATTGATTACATTCATTTTGGGGGGCTAGCTTCCTCAAAACATGCTCGTTCTGATTAAGCTGTTTGAACCTTGTGTACGCGCACATCTGGGATATATTTGATGTTGCGTCTATTGTTTCCATACTCACCTTGTTGGGTTCAGTGCATCAACATAGGATGTTAAACGTCAGAGAACTTTATCCACAAAGAGAACAGAGATTACACAGACAAGCACATCCTAGAGTCCAAATCAGACCATGAAGGATACCACTGGAAGTGACTGCCAGGTGTTATTTATTAAAGTATTCTTGCTGCAGGACGAGGGCACACGTCTGCTATGTTCACACCCAAAAAAATGCTATTCATGTTTAACCCAGATGTTATCCAGTTTTGTATCTGGGAAACTTTAACACATAACACATAAGTTCTATATAAATATGTTTATCTGTTGGGGTTTCCGGTGTGGGATAGTATACAGTACACAATAAAGGCTTAAATAAATAAGAAAATTAAGTAGAGAGACTTATTTAAAATCAAAAGATAATATGTAAACAATTCCTTTTATATTAGTTACAAAACAAATTACCTTCTGTCGTGTTAACCCCTCTCAGTGCCCCATATATAATAGTATGTCATGCTATACTTAATTCAATATATAGGATAATGTAATAAAATGTGTAGTGTCATATAATAGTCTATGAACAATCGCCATCTGGCAATGAAGGAATTAAATACAAATGAAAATACCATTTAAATGTTAATGTAAAAAGGGGAGCAATTGGCACAAGTATTACAGCTTGGGTTAGTATCTCCACTGGCTTCATCATTCTTCCTGTGCCTCATAATTTAAGCATTAATTGACCTTGCCATTACCCTGGGGCTCCCAACCAGACCCTATTTGTTCTCCTATAGTGGAAAGTGGTATTCCCGGAGGGAAGTGAACCTGGCTCTCTAGGTCACTGTCCAGATGTTGTGGCAGATGTGCCGATCAACCCCCAACCATCACCACCTCTGGGGATGTGCATTTGTATCTCTTGGCACTGGACATGGGTGGGGGTCATCATTTGAATGGGTCTTTTGTATTGTGTAAGTAAACCCCAGTGTGGAACAATGCAAAAGCATCACTGTGATTACTGGAAGCTTAGGGAACAGACCGAAGAAAGGAAGAAGACCAAGGCATGGAAGACAGACAGAGCTTCTCATCTCATGGGTAGAAGAGAGGGATCTGATCGCTTGCTTACTCACTGAAATGCTTGATCCTTCCCTTTCTTTTCTTTGCAGCATCTCCCTTTCTCCTCTTTGTTTCCAGCCTCTGGTTCTCTCTTTTCACCAGGGATCAGCAGCGGGGATGAGCGCTGCCTCGGGTGCGCGCAGCGAGCTGGGTACCAGTGCCACCTGTCTTGTATTCTCTAATGGTTTATTATTATTTTTAACTCCAGTATCGCATTGCTTCCATGGCATTGCAAACACATACAGTATGTATCCTTCTTTATGGAGAACATCCCAAGCATTTATGGCATGTCTCCATACTCACAAGCTCATATCATCTTAAACCACATCCACAACCCACTTTCTACCAGAATCAATACACACTTCGATTGTAAGCTCTTTGGGGCAGGGACTCCTTTTCCTATTGTTTTATGTCTGAAGCGCGTATTCCCATTGTGTTATAATGTTTTGTCACGTGTGTTGGAAAGCGCTATGTACCTGGATGGAGTTATATAAATAAAGATATACATACATAAAAAACACTGCTTGCCATCCTTATCTTGTGAGCATTCATGGCAGATCAAGCTCCTTTGACCCATCACCCATTTATGTATTAACATGCCACTGTGCCGCCTTAAAGTCCCCTTAATGCTTTCCCCTCACTGCCCTCCTCCATCCTCATCTCCTTCCCTTCCTATTGTACCTGATCACAGTTGGGCTTTTGGAAGCACCCCCTTTCCCTTCTCTCCCTCCTGTGCTCCTCCTCTCCTCCACCCCTCCCATCCTCTCTGTACTCTCACTCTCATACCCTTTGCAGCTGAAGCAAATCTCAGAGACGAGAAACTGGAGACAGGTAAGGGACCAGCAGCCTGTGCCATGTCACAGCTCTAGTGGCGGACTGGTGGTGAGTACAGAGAGGGAGAGTTTGAACATTTCATTTCATATGTTATTCACCCCTGATTCTCTTCTTCCAATCAACTCAACATTTCTCTCTATCACTTATTCATGTACATATCTGGTAGCTCATGCATACTTTCACTCCAATACTTCTCATTGTCTATCTTTCTTCCACTTACTCCCCCATACAACTATCCTATCTTATTTTTCTGCTACTGTTGTAAAAGATGTAACTGTTCTGTTCAGCTCTGGCTTTAGTTTCCTCAGCCCATTAGCCCTTGGATCCAGTTTCTATTCATTTCATATGCTATTCACTCTCCAGCAGTTTCTATCACTTATTTCCCATGCATTCTCTTATTCAGACTTCTTACTCCAATCTTCTCCTCCCCTTCTTTCTGTCTCCTGTATTAATGAGGGTTGGGGCTTCCTAGAAACCTCATTATAGTTGTCTTTTCTTAGAGAGGTAATGCTGGCAGGATATCTTTTGTAGACAATATTCTATATAGAAGTCTTCTTAAATTCGTATATCTTGTGGTCTTCTCATGCTGCTGTTATAATATCTCTCCTTCCCTGTAGACTTCATTCTCTGTATTTAGGTTTCTCTTGATTAAATGACTTGACTTCAAATGCTCTCTCTCAAGTTTGTTTTTTATGCTTCTCCCTTTCGTCCTTTTAAATGTATCTTTAATGAGAGAATATCACTTTTTTGATTTAGGAGTGCTAGTGCTCTTCTGTTTTTTTGTGTTCCCCTGGACGGTATGCACCCTACCTTTTATTTATTACCACTTTGATTCGTGAGTGCCCTATTCCTGTCTATATACACACACACACATACATATATAACACATATATACACACATATATATATTTATATATATACATACACACATACACACCATACATACACATATATATAGATATACATATACATATACACACACACACACACACACCGTATACACACACACACACACACACTGTATACACAAATCAAAGTGCACTCACAATTCCAAGAATCAGTTGCCTGGGTGCTTCGTGCACAAATTAATTGAAGATAAAAAAAAACTGTAGTTACGATCCACTCACCGGACTCCTTAACTGCAAACACTTCCTTTATTCACAAAGGCAGGATCGATCACATGGACCTTTATCGTTGATATCTTTATCTTTGATGAAGGTCCATGCGGTGGCCGAAACGTCGAATATATATATAATATCTATATATATATATATATATATATATATATATATATGAGATGGTGCAGAACAATAGGCACTCCGTCTGATTGAAACAATGTGGGTGCAAATCCTGTATGGTATAGAATAGGCAATACGATACCGTTTGAAGACGAATATCAGAGGCGGCGCTCCACAAAACGGTATCGTATTGCCTATATATATACATACGCAGGTGCAAGGCACACACCCAGTGAGGCACTTATTAGCACACATTGGGTGCAGATTGCCCAGACACTAGCAGTTATCAATCACAGCCCGGGAAAGCAGGCACACTCCATCATCTTCTCTAGCAATTTGTTTGTCTTGAGAAAGGCTCCATAGGGAGCGGAAACGTTGAAATAAAAATTGCTACAGAAGGTGATAGAGAGCCTGCCTTTCTGCTATATATATATAAAAATATATTTTATATATATATATATATATATATATATATATATATATATATATATAAATAATCTGATGATATATATGTGTGTGTGTATATATGTGTGTGTGTGGGGGGTTTGTTTGCTTCACGTACAGTAGACTACTCTTGTTCTCTCTGTAGCGTGCGCTGCATCCTTCTGAGACATCCCACATTGCTTATCTCAGCTTTTGTGCTGACCTTATACCCCCTATTACTGCTTACAAAGTCATACTGGAATAATTTTAGGCTAGTTACTCACACTGCGATACTCGTTACTGCACATTTATCACCCCTGTATAAGGTCACATATTGATCAGTTAAATGACTTTTGATGTGTTTTCTGATGCTATTTAACATGTATGCTTATTTTATCCGGCACAGTGTAATTGCCTCTCGTTTCATGTCTCTGCCTGCCAGTTCCACCCTTCGGTTGCTATATTTTATACAACATAATAAGTGCAACACAGTGCACTGCGCATTGCTTAGTCTTTCCGCTGATGGAGCATCATCTTTATTCTCTTGATCCAGAAGAAGTGAATTAAAACCTTGAATAAAAAAAACATATCCTGAACTCTGTCACTGACCCCTGGATTAAAGGAACAGTGCCACAGGCAAAAACTATCTTATAAATTACTGATGAATATGCTTCCCTGGAAAGATTGAACCTTTAATGTGATTTTTTCATTATTTTTGTTTTAAAACTTATTTATGTCTAGAAATGTGCAAGGTTTTCAATGAAGTGCACAAATCAGGCAAAATGTGCATTTTATTTTTCTAGAAAACTTTGGCAAAAATGTCAAGGTTACGCGAAATAAATCCATCGAGCCAAATAAGGCAATGTGCAAAGTCACTTGGATTGTTATATACCGCTATTTAAATTCTGCCATGAAATTCTAGCTCATGGTAAATGTTGCAAAAATTTCCCAAAATCGCATAATTCAAGAGAAAAATGCAAAAAAAAGACAATGAATCAGTTGCCTGGGTGAAACAATTTGTAAGTAATTTGCACAACTCTATTCATGTCCTGTAAAAAATGAATATATTTTTATTTCCCATTAGTCCCATGTATGTATGTATGTATGTATGTATGTATGTTTGTATGTATGTATGTATGTATATCTTTATTTATATAGCGCCATCCATGTACATAGCACATCACAGCAGTAACACACGTGACATAGTGTACAGTCTCATATTATAACATAGAATTGAGACGTAGAAGTAACATAAGGAAAAGGGAGTCCCTGCCCTGGAGAGTTTACAATCTAAGTGGATGATGTGCATGGGCGTCCGCAGGGGGGGGCAAGGGGGGGCGCTTGCCCCCCCCCTGGATCCTGGGCCGCCAACAGCGGGGAACAGAGGGCACTGGCGTGACAGGATTTAGCGCGCTCTTCTGCAAAAAAAAAAAAACCTCCCTTGTCTCCTGATTGGCTGGCGCGTGTTGGCACGCTGCCAGGATTTATTTTTTTTGTCCCTCGCAACCCTATCTCAGCGGTGCGCAAAACTGGGGGGCGCCAAATTATTTAGGGGGGGGGGGGGGTCTGCCCCTCACTGCATCCTTGTACTCAGTCTGCCCTCACAGCACCCTTGTTACTCAGTCTGCCCTATCATGCACCCCAGGCTACTCAGGTAGTTTGCCTCTCACTGCACCCTTGTTATCAGTTGCTCACTAACCCCTTGTTATCAGTTGCTGCCCTCACTGCAACCACTTGTTACTCAGTCTGCCCCTCACTGCAACCCCTTGTTACTCAGTATGCCTCTCACTGCACCCTTGTTACTCAGTCTGCCCTCACTGCACACCTTGTTACTCAGTCTGCCTCTCACTGCACCCTTTGTTACCTCAGTCTGCCTCTCACTGCAACCTTGTTACTCAGTCTGCCCTATCATGCCCACCCCTTGTTATCAGTCTGAGCCTCTCACTGCCACCCCTTGTTACTCAGTTGCCTCTCACTGCACCCCTTGTTACTCAGTCTGCCCCTCACTGCACCCCTTGTTACTCCAGTCTGCCACTCACTGCACCCCTTGTTACTCAGTTGCCCTTCACTGACACACCCTTGTGTACTCAGTCTGCCCCTCACTGCACCCCTTGTTACTCAGTCTGCCCTCACTGCACCCCTTGTTACTCAGTCTGCCTCTCAATGCACCCTGTTACTCAGTATGCCCATGACTGCACCCTTGTTACTCAGTCTGCCTCTCACTGCACCCTGTTACTCGTCTGGCCTCTCACTGCACCCTTGTTACTCAGTCTGCCCCTCACTTCTACTGCCACCCTCTGTACTCAGTCTGCCCTCACTGCACCCTTGTTACTCAGTCTGCCTCTCACTGCCACCCTTTGTTCTCAGTCTGCCCTCTACTGCACCCCTGTTACTCAGTCTGCCTCTCACTGACACCCCTTGTTACGTCATGTCTGCCCTTTCCTAAGGGTGAAACGCGTTGAGGGGGAGAATGCGGTGCTAGCCCTTGTGTGTTCTATGAATAAAGTTTTTTGAAGATCCCAGCAGCCTCTCTGAGTCAGACATGCGCAGTTGCGCCGGAATCCTCCATTGTTTCTAGTAGGTAGTTTAGCCAGGACACTTACTATTCTCCTCACCCACAGAATCTGACAATACGGGAGCCCATGTGTCATTTTAGAAGGATGATAATTATCAAACAGTAACAGATTTCTAAAGTCTGTGGGTTTTCTGTATATGTCCATTCCAAACCTGTCAATCCCTTAAAAACCCTGATATCCAAAAAATTGCTTTCCACAGGGTCAAAGGTCATTGAAAATTTTATGGTAGGGAGAGAGGAATTAATTTAGATAGAGAATTCCCTCAGCGTCTCTATGTCACCTGTCCAGATCGTAAAAACATCGTCTATATACCCATAGCCAAACTAGAGCGTATTGTTGGTTGGGAATGTTAGGATAAATGTACTGGTTCACCTACGTGCAGGACCACATTAGACCTCATAGCGATACCCTAAACCTGCACGTAAAAGGAATCTTCAAACAAAAATGAATCATCATACAGAAATAATCAAATGAGATCTATCCCTAGGGAATGTTCCTTCTCCCCTAGATGGTTCACTCAAACCATTTCTGTGCTAATAGCTGTAATATCTTCTTCATAGAGATGTACAGGACTACCATTCTGCTACATGTCAGAGTGGTCTCTTCTTTGCCATCTACCCAATAAACTCAAACCAAGTAGAAAACTAACTTCCCAAAATACAGGGTTAATTTATCCACTAATGTTAAAGCTGCAGTTCAGTCTTTTTTTTTCTTTTTTTTCTTTTTTTACTTCAATAGTTTCATGTGGGCAATCTCTAATTACCTAAAGAACTGCATAGCTGCCGGTCAATTCGTTCTCCGTCTATTGATCCGTCTATTGATCGGCAAAGTTTGGCGACATCTTTAAATATGGGGAATGTAAATCGTTGCTATAGGAACAAGTATGCTTGTTAAAATAGAATACAAGAAAATTGGTCTTTCAAAGTTGTTGTTTTTAAAACAGAAAATACTAAAAGTATTTTTCTTACTACAGAACTGATTTATTAAAAAAAAACACACATGCAGGATATTGCGTGAACTGCAGCTTTAATGGACATGTTTAGGTGACATTTTATAGAGATTTGTGGTAGTTTTAACTCTTTCATTGCTCAGGAGGCCTGCAAAACAATACTTTGCAGACCCCAATGGCAGCAAAAGGGATAAAACAAATAGGATTATTGAGTTTAAAAAAAACAATGGTATCTATATATAAATGGAAAGAACTCAATTTATAGCAATACTATTTTTTCTTTGATACAACTGGTGCAATTGTTTTGTCCCAGGATCGAACCACTTATCTTGATACATAGACCCCGTGTGTTTGGATCTCAATTCTTTACAAAACTAGACGTGGACTGTTTAAAGTAGATAGTGAAACTCAGTGGGGGTTTAGTATTGCAGCATGTTCTTTATCAGGAGGGAATACGAAGCCCTGTTTTAATGAGGGGTTTCCATGGACATTGGTTCAAATTAATTTACAAATCATCGGTCAGTAGAACCATTGTGTTGTTCTTTTGTCTTTGGCACTGAATTTCTTGTTGGATTAGACACAGTAAGGCAGGTAGGTATCCTAATTAAATTTTAATCCAAGGGTTCAGCTACAAGCCATTTTGACATAAACACTAAACTCCAGATTTGCCTTGGAGATGTACGGGGCAGGTTGCAAATCTATCTTCAAGACCTTAAGTAATATGAAGAGTGTACAGAGGAGTTGCACAGGTTGTATTACATTGCTCATAACAAAATGACAGGGTCATGTTGCAACCAAGGAGGGCAAAAGAAGAGTGTCTTGTTTCTGTTTGCAATTTAGTGAAGATATATGTTTACTGAAGATGTTACTGGAACTCTCCTTCAGTTAGAGCACTGTATTTTCCAAAGACAGCTTTAGCAAGCAGTGATGAAGAGTATATATTTTTTCCATGATTCAAATGATTTGAGTACTTCAAGTAATTACAGTTTCCTTAAGGAGCAAAGCGCTTTGTTATTCTCTATAATGTCAAAACCAAACACCTCTAAGAAAGACGCAAACAAAGTGAAATATTCCACAAACGGGCACTCGGGCTGATTTAGAAATATATCACAGATCATTTATTTTAACATTTCATTATTGATGGGAAAACAAAATTAATAACAATTAAAAACACAAAGTGCTGCAGATGACAAACCCATAATTCATATGTCACAATATGATATATCTTATATCTAATAGCAGAGTGTATACTCAAATATGGGAAACCGCATGGATCCACATACGAGCAAAGTACCCGGCTACTGAGTGTGATGTGAATTGTATTAAATCCATTAAATACACAATGTATCCCCAGTATTGGCAATAGTAAAAACATGATATCACTCAATACAAAATTTAATTGCATGTAGCAAAATCAAAGCTGAGACATTAAAGAGATAAAAATAGTAGATAGAAAGTAAGTAGTTCATAGTCTCTCTGATATTTTATAATACTCAGAGATACTGCGATCCAGATAAGTGATGGTGTCTTAATGGAGTCCGAATGCTAACTCCATGCTGTACGACAGTGGTTTTCTACCTTTTTTTGGTTAGGGAACCCCAGAATTCGATTTTGAAATTCTGGTGGACCCCAACCCTCGTCCCCACCTCCGTTGCCCCCATCTCTCCCCCTCCATCGCCCCCGTCTCTCTCTCTCCTCCCCTTCATGTGGGAGGGCAGCATCTCTAGCTGTAAGGAATCTCTCAAAAAGAGTATCCCTATGGGACCATTTTTCCATTTATGGAGAAATTGTTCAGGCGACCTTACCTTTGCTAGGAGGGCAAAGCCGTTCTGTAATAGTAAGATTAAGACGACCAAAAATGTGGGGTCTTATCCCTGTGGTGCATGCAAGGGTTGTAGATACATGAAAGTCACTAAATCTTTCTGAGATAGCTCCCCCAATAACGAATATGATGTGAGACAAGTTTTTAACTGCTGTTAAACTGGGGTCATTTATGGATTAAGATGTCCGTGTAAACTACTATACAATGTTTATTTGCCTAGACTTACTATTATATATGTTTAATTATTGCAGGATATTAATCACTGATTACAGTTTGGTGTTAAAAAGGTGCTGAAAATATATATTTAAATGTTGTTGTTTCCTTTCTTCCTGTATGATGTCACCACATACTGTATACTGTATGTATTTAAGACGCTGTGAATATCTGGGCACTCACACCCCTGACGAAGCAGTTTGCGAAACGGCCTTTGGGGTTGAGGCTTTCCGTGATTGAGAATCCATGGCGTTGGCATTCAGTCTCCACTAAGACGCCATCACTTATCTGGATCGCAGCATCACTGAGTATTATAAATTATCAGAGAGACTATGAACTATTAACTTTTTATCTACTATATGTATCTCTTTGATTGCTCAGCTTTGATTTTGCTACATGCAATTACATTTGTAGTCAGTGATATCATGCTATTACTATTGCCAATACTGGGGATATATTGTGTATATAATTGATTTAATACTATTCACATCACACCTGGGTTACAGGTATTCTGCTCATATGTGGATCCATGCAGTTTCCCATATTTGAGTATACACTCTGTTATATATAAGTGTAGCCCTGTGTAGTTTTGGGGTTACATGTCTTTCCCCTCCTGTGCAATAATCCCTGTTAAGGGCAGGTTTGCCAGGAGTGATCATGGGGTTTGCCCTCACCTCCTGTGCTGTGTATTATTTAGTGAAGGAAGTGAAATCAGGCTCCTTGTCCACTTACAGTGACACAGGGGTGGTGCCTACTGAATCTATATAATATGCAGCACTTCCTCAATTTAGTCAGTGTGCCTCTCCACCTGAGTGAGGTGAGTCTGTCCAGCAACCTGTCAGGGCTCTGGCAGTGTTTGTGGCCCTCCCTCAAGGGAGTGGTGTGGAAGACTATTTCTCTTACTCCATCAGGGAGTAAGGGAAGAGCTAGACCTGCTTTCACTGCCCTTGCCTGGGAGTGTACGGTCAGGGACTTCCTTTGGGTTGGCAACCTGAGATGAGCGGATAGAAGACCGGCCGCTATGATGGGCGGCTGTCCATGTATGATGACAATAAAGGATGCCAAAGAAAGAGATCGCTTCTGTCCTGATTGTGGAGTCACTTGGGAAGAAGGTGCACATAGAGGTTCTCTTTCAGAGACTCCTCCCTACTACGCTGGGGGTCTGGAAGAGATGGAGGCGCTGTACCATGAGTGAGTATAACTCAGCATTACCTCATAAGCCAGTCCTGATGTTCACCCCCATACCACCGCAGGAGACTCAGGGATTCTTTAAGCCAGCAGGTGCACCACACTACACTTCATGTAACAGGGGTCAGTGTCCACATAGGGGGGGCAATATGAGATTGGCCCGGGCAAACACCGTTACATACGATATATATCATATTGTGACATTATATGAATTATGGGGTTGTCATCTGCAACACTTTGTGTTTTTAATTGGTATCAAGTTTGTCTTGCGTCGATAATGAAATGTTAAAATAAATTATCTTTGATATGTTTCAAAATCAGCCCCCGAGTGCCTGTTTTTGGAAGATTTAACTCTGTTTACCTCTTTCTTAGAGGTGTTAGGTTTTGTTATATATGCTTAATCCCCTTTGCAGCACCTACCAGAATATTTGAATTGGCTGTAATCTTGTTGTAATTATTTGATTGAGATTGTAGTGCACTTCTGTCCTTTCCTTTTTGACTCTCTATAATGTAATTGTCTAAAAGATCAAGGAGAACATGCAGAGATGTCGTTCTCCATGGACCAAAATAAGTGTTATTTGGGGATTCTCAACTGAAAAATAGCTTTTTCTCTTGTTGGAAAAGTACTGACTTTCATCAGTAAAACTCTAAGGAAATCTCTGAGAAGACTGATGATGAAAATAGGCAACACTGATTCCAAATCAATCAGACTCTGAGGTAATCAGTCAGAGTTGACATGGCTGGAACTTGGTATAACCAAGATTTGAAATCTGGATCTCGTGGGTTCTCCATTATCTTACTATGATCTAGATATACTCTAAATTACAGATGTTAATCTGTTCATTGTGGGTTAGTTTATGTATAGTTAAAGACTGAAAGCCTTATTTCCACCCAATTCTGTACTAGTGTTCTCAACAGTTCTGTATTTTGTAATTCTCGCGTGTAATACAAAAAACAACTAATTTTGAACATGCATCAATGTATGTACAGTAGTAAGATACTAATACATTACTTCAGGGTCTTCCGTATAAATGTGTCATTTTGGGAGTGTTTATAAGAGGAGTTTTTAAAGGAATTAAGCAGCACTGATGTTATAATTAGATATACTGTATAAAGTTTACAGATGCAGCGGCCGTTATTCGAACATTTCACACGTTGTATACCTCGGAATACCCATGTCATGGCGCGGGATTTCTTCCAACCTTTACCGCGGGTTGACTCGTTTTTATCGAGTGCAGAAAATGGTATTTTAGTGTTCTGGTTTTTAAACACCTGCTAATTGACACAGTAGCACAGTACTTTACGCATTACAATTCATTCATTTCTGCTACAGATACGCGAAGAATTGCACCCAAAGAAATCAGAATCCATGAAATTCAAACAAATCAACTGCGGTAAACACAGGTGTGCCTGGTGTGATTAGAGGCGTGGAATACAGCAGAGCACACGAAAACGGCTCTGTGAAATGTTCGAATAACGTCCGCTGCATTTGTAGGTCTGAACCTGTCCTTTCTATTATTTCCGTTGCATCAATTATCTTAGTCAAGTCTGAAGTGTCCTAAACCAGGTCATAGGTCATTTTGTTTTACTCTTGTCAGTATGGGCCTTTCTGAACTGTAATAAAAAAGGTGCACAAGTAACCATAGTGTCATTGCCATGTGGCAACTTGTAGACATAACTCTCTGAGTATGTCCTTGCTAATCATATAATTTGTATATTTACAGGTACATGGTCAGAAGAATGGGTTCTCTTTTTAACTGCCTTCCCTCCTTTTGCCTCATATTGGTTGTTATTTTCAATCACTTGGGCTGGGGGAGCACACTTGAGCCCAGCGTTAAAGCCCAAAGAATTTTGGAGAACAACAAGTATGAGCAGGACCGGTGGCTGCATCAACTTCAAGAGAGACATCACAGAAAGCCAGGGATGGCCAGGAAGGACAGGACTCGTGGTAGGCCATCGCCAGCATTGATACCAGCTGAGGAGGCCAAGGGTCCCCCGCTCAGGGGAGAGGCAGCAGAGGTGGGACAGCCAAGTGCTCTAAAACAGGACAGAGATGAATTTCAGAGTTTTGACTTTCCGTATAATCAGAGGGAAAAACAAACCCTAGGAATCCACTCCAAGGGGAAGAAGCATAACAGGGAGAACAAACGGTCCAGTCAAAAGGATCGCGTGAAGCCCCACCGAGGTATTTGTTCTTTCTTTTAATAGTAACATACTGTACAGAATAAAACACGATGAACACAGACCCCTATGCAATATGCTGCAATGTTGTTTTTCGCATACAGGGGAAGAGTTTAGGTCTAGTCACTAGAAGGCAGCTGAACTCAACTCCAGCGTGAAGAAGACCTCTTCACAATATATTAAACAAGGGCCACTATTTTTTAACATTTTTAATAATACCCCATAATAAATCTCTTTGTAAGTGTGCTACTTCTTTCTTTAGGTACAATGTGTGCCATGGAGAACAAGTAATTACTGGTTAACCCCTTTAATAAAAAAAAACTTAAATGTTATTAATATCCCAATTATGAAATATCTACCTGTGACAGAACAAACCTTTTAAACTAATTACAAGGAATCAACAAAACAAATGTAATACATTAAAGCAGCAATTCCCCCACACAATGTTACTTTCCATGATCTAGGGGTTCCTCCAGAATTGAACAGTGGCACTCACAGCTTTGGGGACCCCCCCAGTTGCGGACATTTACCTTTGCCAGGAAAAACAAAAGTGGCTTCAGGATGAGAATCTGCAATGTTATCTCACAATGATGTCAGGGCTTTCTGTTTGCTGACGGAACATAGGGGTCTCAATAGCTTGAAGGGCCTTGGTTCAGCCCTGGGGGATCCCTTGTTTCAAATAAGGTATGCTATATATATTTTCTATGTAATTCATCCACCAGGTGGTCAGTGGGAAAGTGGTCACTATTCAGCTGCTAGGAGCCAATAGCCTCCCACATCTATGCATTATCTCAGGTGATGGAAATCTAGCTCTTGAAGCAGGGCTGCACGCGCAGGAATATGAAAAATAGGCGCCAGGGACGTCTATAAATCAAAGTAAACAAATCTTTATTAAACAGTTTACTGTAATAAAATGATCTCTTGCTACAAAATACACATTTTCCAACCAGGGGCCTCACTCTGTATGGACACTTGCTTGAGAAGCTAACAAGGGAGTATTTGTCATGGTAGACCAGGTCTCTTAACACATTTATATTTTTGGGATCAGTCAATAGGCAAAACAAGGCAGTGAAATAAAATGGGGTTTACTTAAAAAAACCTCGGAAATACAACAAAACACAAAATACAGAAATATACACACTTACTGGGATATGAGATCCAGCCTTTCCTAGGAGCAGGGTGCCCGTTTGCAAGGGCTTACCCTGATTGGAACCTTGTTCCGGACGTCCTGGACCGAGATTCCGCAGAAACTCCTGACCGGAACCTAGTCCCGATACTCCTGACCGGAACCTAGTCCCGATACTCCAGGAACTGTTTTCGGCAGGAACTCCTGACCGCAACCGCTACATTCTCAGATGAGAACTTGGTCCTCACGTCTCACTTAGTCTCTGCAGGGCAGACTTTCCTAGCTTCAAAACGAAGCCGGTTGCTCTGTTATTTGGGACAGAGCAATTTTGAAAATCCCGCCCTAGTTTCATTGATTCAAGCCAGAAAATAATCTGGTTCTCTGACTGGGGCTTCCCCTTACATACCCTCCGCTGAGCTATGTTCAGTATGGAGGAAGGAGGAGTGATCAATCAGAGCATGGGAATTCCTCCCCGCCAGCCAATAGAAACGGGCTTGTCTCTAGGCTGACGTCAGAGGAGGCGTGCCAAGCCAGCTCGAAAAGCAGGGTTGGCGGGAAATATAGATTAGCCAATGGGGAAAGTGCCTACGCTCGCTATCTTTCCCCAGCTAACCCAATGCCACCCTCTGGGCAGGCTCCACCAAGTCAGGCAGGTACAAAAGGTGTCCCCACAGGGTGCCCTTTGTTCTCCGGACCTGGCAATTCACCCTTCCTCGCCCACCAAACGGTCTTCTCACCTCTGGAAATCCTCTTCTCTTTGAACTACGGACTCTATACAGACATGCTGGCATCTATGCAGATGCCCTGGCTGACTGTATAGAGCCTTATAGTAAATGTCTAAAACATTATAACATACACTTTAATAAAGTACTAGCTGAGAGACCCGGCGTTGCCCGGGATGTAAATGCGTAATAGGTAGTATTATTTATAAATGGTGGAACAATAGGTGACTATTTGTTGTAAAGGTTGGATAATAATGTTGAAAAGAAAGATGGAATAAAATGTAATACGATGTTGTATACAAATGGTTTATTGTAAACACACCACAGTACAATGTATATTTTGGTGACATAAGTGATGTGAAAATGTGAGGCGTGTGTCCTGCTAGGGTGTGAGCGTGTGTGAGGCGGCGGGTGGGTGTTCAGTACGGGTGGCGCGTGGGTAGTGAGTGCTGGCTGTGGGTCGGGGTCCTGCTAGGGTGTGAGGCGGCGGGTGTGTGGCGAGTGCGGGTGACAGCTGGTCAGTGATATTGTTGCGTAGGGGCAGGATGCGGCAGGTGTGTGTCGAGTGTGTGGGGTGGGTGAGAGGCGGCGGGTGTTTGTCGAGTGTGGCAGGTCTGTTTAGTGCGTGCGGCGGCTGTGTGGCGCAGGGGATGTGAGCGGTGGGCGGGAGAAAGGCAGAGGCGGGAGGGCGGACGAAAGGCGTTGAAGGAGGGGAGGTGAGGTCGGAGGGGTGGTGAGGTGGGGGTGGTGGGGGATGGTGAGGGGAGGTGGATGAAGGGGGGCGAGGGTGAGGTCGGTAGGGGAGGTGAGGATGGGTGGTGAGGGGGGGGGGGGGGATGGTGAAGGGGGGCGGAGGGGAGGTGAAGGGAGGTGAAGGGGGGAGAGGTGAAGGGGGGTGACGGGAGGTGGAGGGGGTTGCCGGGAGGTGAAGGGAGGGGGGGGTGGCAGGAGGGGGGTGATAGGAGGCGAAGGGGGGGGGGGTGACAGGAGGTGAAGGGAGGAAGGGAAGGCGGTGGAAGAGCAGGAGGGGGAAGAGTGGAGGTGGGGGGGAGGAGGAAGGGGGGAGGGGGGAAAGAGGGGAGAGGGGGGATGTGGGAAAGGGGATGGGGAAGGGATGGGAAGTGTAGTGAGGGGGGGTGCGGGGAGGTGGAGGGGAGGGGTGGGGGGAGGTGGAGGGGGGGTGGAGTGGAGGGGGGGTGGAGGGGAGGTGGAGGGGGGGTGGAGGGGAGGTGGAGGGGATGTGGAAGGGAGGGGAGAGTGTAGTGAGGGGTGGGTGAGGGGAGGTGAAGGCCGTCACTCACCCGTCCGGCAGCTCCCACGTGGATCTGAGGCGGGAGGCAGCGTGTTGTGGCGCTCCCCGCTGACTGTGAGAACTCGGCGCGGGGGGGGGGGGGGTGGAGGGAAGTATGAGGGGAGGTGATCACTCCGCTCCCCGACTGGTGTAGCGGCGCCGGGGGGGGGTGGAGGGAAGTGAGTGAGGGGAGGTGATCACTCCGCTCCCCCACTGGTGTAAGCGGGCCGGGGGGGGGTGGGGAAGTAGTGAGGGAGGTGATCACTCCGCTCCCCCGCTGACTGTAGCGGCGCGGGGGGGTGGAGGGGAAGTGAAGTGGGGGGGAGGTGAGGGGGGTGAGGGGAGGGTGAAGGCCGCTCACTCACCCGTCGGCAGCTCCACTCAACGTCCGGACAGCCTCCACGTGGAGGGGGGGGGGGTGAAGAGCGGGGAAACAGTGGAGAGGGGAGGAAGAGGCTGAGCTCCGGGACGGTGGGGAAGAGAGGGGAGATGTGCTGCCTAACACGTGAGCCCGCTAATGTATGTAAACCCCCCACCGTGTGTGTGTGAGACGTGTGAGATGTGGTGTGGTGGGTGTGTGTGTGTGTGTGTGTGTGTGTGTGTGTTTTTTTTTTTATTTTATTTTTTTTTGGACCTTTGGCCCGTCACTCCGCCTCAGGCCAATGAGAGGTGTGGGGGGGCGGGCCAAGGGGGTGGTGTGAGTGTGTGAGCCCAATGAGAGGTGTGCGGGGGCGGGCGGCCCAAGGGACCAATGAGATTGCCGCTAGGGACACCGGACATCCAGGCAGGCAAACATACAGTGCTTTCACTAATATAGTATAAGATACACTTTGGGGAACCTTATACTTATAATGGAAATGGATTTGGGATATTTGGACTCGAAGTCCAGGAGTCTGGGGGACACTGGCTTGTCCTGGTGTAATTCACCCCGTGTACCGGCAAATCATGCCTGCTCGCCGGGGAGAATTAAAGGAGCACCGGTAACTTAAGCCCCCGAACTCCTGAGAACAAAATAATTGCATTTCTACCCAAATATCCTCCCTAAACTGACACACAAGAAAACTCACAGTTCTAGGGCTAAGGGAACATGAAAACAAAGAAATCAGCGGTCACTTTATTTGCTACATGTATTATCCCTGGTCCCTGGCTTATGGTACTTATGTAGCTACCAGGGACAGCACGATTTCAGGGGTAACCAGAGGGCTTAACCTTTATTATGTTGCCTGGTTACCCCCTCCCGTCACAGCATCCCAAGAGAGTCTTCTACCAAGTTTTCAACTAGGGTCTACCTTAATATCCTCTCAATATCCTCTCAATTTCTGGCAGTCTTCTGGCACTAGCAATGACTAAACCATGGGGGTACTGCTTGGCTGCTCCTAGACAAGGTTTGCCTCCAAATGTCTTTCTATAGGACAGTTACATATCTATAAGCTAAACTAAAAAAAAAAAGCTCTATGCAGCGGTGATTCCCCAACCCTGTGGAACATCTCCCTGCTACCAGGTGTTTAGAGGCGCTAGTAATCTGCTCGCTCACAGAAGGTCTGAGGTTCCGTTGGGGAAACAGAACAGGCTTTAGGGGTGGTAACTGGTTCCCTTGCTTTCTGGTGCCAGTGCCTCCTTCTGCCGCAGACTCCAGGAGTGCTGGAGGCAGTCCCTACGGAAGAACTGGATACCTGTTGCAGTGCTCTGCCTCTTCTCCTCCTTTTTGTTACAGAGTATAGTTGAACCGGAACATTATTTATTCAGCAACATAAATATCTATACCGGATGCAGACTTCTCTCGGGTCCCAGACCTCTGGATGGTCCCTGGGTCAGCTCTGAGGCTTAAGGCCTTTCCATTAGCCTTTTGCTTTTCCACAACCCCCTTATGGGACTGAGGATATAGTCCCACCCCAGAGGGCGAGACAACTAACTCAATTTAGGGTTGCAGCTTCCCTAGTACAGAGGGGGAAGGTTCAAGGTCTGAGCCCAGGGTTGACCAGAACACAGACCCTGTCCCACCTCCACCCCTGTCACTCAAGGAAGCTGCTTGTGAGGGAAAAACCCAAGATTGGGCCTGACACTGCCTGCACTTACCAGGACTTGCATGTCAGGGAGGGTAGACTGGTAGCCAGAACCATGCAATTAAAACACTGAACAGAACTTAGAACAGAATACAGAACTAGAACTTGAGAGTGGGCTGAGCTATTTTTAACCTCGGGTCTAAACTCCTCCCACCCATTGCTCAGCTAACAATAGGGGAAGCCCAGCCCTAATTTAGTAGCTGAACCCCTTAATAGCCAACATAAATTAGTAACCAACTAATTTACCAATTAACCAACCTGGTGTTACATGTACAAATAAATAAATGGGAAAAAAAAGCAAATTGCACTTTGAGCTTCCTGCGAAGCGATGCTCTCTCTCTTTTTCTCTTCTCTCATACATTTTGAGCTTCCTGCCAAGTGATGTGTTTTCTCTCTCTGTATAGTTCTCTCTCTCTCTCTGTATAAGCTCACCTTGATCTCGTACAGTTTGAGCTTCCGGCGAAGCGATGTATTCTCTCTCTGTATATTGCTCTCTGTACACTGCGCTCTCTGTAGCTTTAACGCTACATGAGCTTGTTGGCCTGAGGGTTCTTGAAGGTTTCGGTGTAATTTCAGATAAGGAAATAGAAATTCGTTCTCGGGTTTCAGCCTTATGCAACTATTTTTTTTTTAAGTACTTCTACTTTGAGAAAAAAAACCCACAAAAGGGGCAGTAGATCGAATTAATGACTTATTCAATGAATCTATGTAATGTGACTGAAGTAAATATGAGTAAAAAGTGATTAATTTGTGGGTGCAGTACTGGGAATAGGTAAATGACACAAACATAGAGGTGAGGATAATTAGGATATACCCTCAAAAGAAATTCACTTGACTACACACCACAACAATTAAAATATAGCGTGTATTGGCAACATACAGTAATTAAAATATTTATCACTAAGCTTGTAATGAGTAAGTGGGGGTGTAGATACAGAGCGAGAGAGGATCACTGGGAAGGAGGAATCAGGTCAATTATAATGAATAAGTAATTGGTTGACACTGTTATCTCTCTGGGCTCTTTAATTACACTGTACTGGGATAAACCAAGATGTGTACTGAAGGAAAAAATGCTAGGTAGCATGGATCAAATTCCATTCAGCAGCATTAATAGTACAACCGGGACCTTTAAAGGTCATACTAATAATTACAAGAAGGAATGAGTTAATAAAAAGTTACAGTCCATTTGCAAACCAAGGGTTTGCAAATATGTCCACAGCACCCCCATTAGTGCGAAGGTGCTATCAGAGGCTGGTTTCTGCACTGCCTCTAACAAGCAGAGCGGAGTGAAGCTGGGAGAGTAGCTGGCCAGATTTGGCCAAATTGATGAAAATAAGAGTAAGTACCCACAGTGGCTCGCTACCCTAAAACGCCTGCCTGACTCGTAACCCGCTTGCTTGCCTCTGTCAAGTCAGAGCTCTCAACCACCCCCCAGTAGTATACTCAAAGCAGGCCATCGACTGCAGTCGTAAAATGTTCAGGTTGCAAATCTCTACTCCCACAATATGGGTAGCTCCGTTGGCTGAAACTAAAAATCTCATATGTGCTGACCTTGGCCCCCAGCAGACGCACTTCCCAGAACACCCTCCTTCTGTCATTATGTTCTCTCCACTGACCACTTAGATTGTAAGCTCTTCGGGGCAGGGACTCATTTTCCTATTGTTTTATGTTTGAGGTGCTTATTCCCATTATGTGTTATAATATTATGTCACGTGTACTGCAAAGCGCTTTGTACATGGATGGCGATATACAAATAAAAATACACATACAGTTGTGTGACATAGAAAGTACACCCTCTGTGAATTCTATGGTTTTACATATCGGGACATAATAACAATCATATGTTCCTTAGCAGGTCTAAAAATTAGATACATACAACCTCAGATGAACAACAACACATGACATATTACACTGTGTCGTGATTTATTTAACAAAAATAAAGCCAAAATGGAAAAGCTAAGTGTGAAAAACTAAGTACACCCTTACTGCTTCCATAGGAATTAAGATGCTAAGTAGCAGACAGGTGCTGCTAATCAAATGCCCTTGATTAATTGATCATCAGCAAGTGTGACCACCTCTATAAAAGCCGAAGTTTTAGCAGTTTGCTGGTCTGGAGCATTCAGGGGTGTGTTAACACAATGCCAAGGAGGAAAGACATCAGCAATGATCTTAGAGAAGCAATTGTTGCTGCCCATCAATCTGGGAACAGTTATAAGGCCATTTCCAAACAATTTAAAGTCCATCATTCTACAGTGAGAAAGATTATTCAAAAGTGGAAAACATTCAAGACAGTTGCCAATCTTCCCAGGAGTGGACGTCCCAGCAAATTCACCCCAAGGTCAGACCATGCAATGCTCAGAGAAATGGCAAAAAACCTAAGAGTTACATCTCAGACTCTACAGGCCTCAGTTAGCATATTAAATGTTAAAGTTCATGACAGTACAATTAGAAAAAGACTGAACAAGTATGGTTTGTTTGGAAGGGTTGCCAGGAGAAAGCCTCTTCTCTCTAAAAAGAACATGGCAGCACGGCTTAGGTTTGGAAAGTTGCATCTGAACAAACCACAAGACTTCTGGAACAATGTCCATTTGACACACGAGACCAAAGTGGAGATGTTTGGCCATAATGTGCAGCGCCACGTTTGGCGAAAACCAAACACAGCATATCAGCAAAAACACCTCATACCAACTGCAAGCACGGTGGTGAAGGGGTGATGATATGGGCTTGTTTTGCAGTCACAGGACTGCACAGGACTAAAGCTTGGCCGAAATTGGGTCATGCAACAAGACAATGATCCTGTGAGGAATCGGGGAGTGCGTCCCTTGCGGCGCGTTCCCTCCTCGCCTACCTATAGTACTGCAGCGGCAGCTGCTGAAGATTCGCCCCCCGCTGATGTGTGCATCACCGTTCCTGTTACAGAGCGTGCGCGCACCCGCTCCTTCTATGCACGGTCACTGAGCATAGCTCCGCCCCCTTGGGACACGCCGCACCTCCGCTGTGCGCGGTGCACGCGCATGACCGCGTGCAACGAGCCCCAGTTACGTGTCAAGTTTTTCTATGAGCCTTTGTCTCCTGCAGCCTATCCTGGCATCTGCGGAGGCCCCGCCTCCGCTCCCTCCCCTACTGGTTCCTGTCTCCTATATAAGACTGCCTCTTCCTGGCATACCTTGCTGAACATAGACTTTGTGTAGCCTTGTGTGTGCCTGGCTTGTCCAGCCCTGTCTTGCTTTGTTTTGTACAGTTACCTCTCGTGTACCGACCTGGCTTTGGATTTGGATTCTCTCTGGCTCGTGAACCCTGCCTTATGGATTAACCTCTCGTGTACCGACCTGGCTTTGCATTTGGATTCTCTCTGGCTCTTTACCCCTGGCTTATGGATAACGACTACGTGTACCTCTCCTACCCTTGGAACCTGGCGAGTATTGGATTAACCCTTTTTCTTCATACCCAGACCCAGCAACGCTACAAACCACCTACTGGGCCCGCCTTCGCTACTGTGGGTGTGTGGCATTGTCCTTCTCACCTCAGTGCCAGTGTCACGTCTTGTATGTGGGCTCGCACAAGCGTGACAGATCCCAAGCACACCAGCAAATCTACAACAGAATGGCTAAAAAAGAAAAGAATCAAGGTGTTGCATATCCCAGTCAAAGTCCAGACCTCAACCCGATTGAAATGCTGTGGCTGGACCTTAAGAGAGCTGTGCATAAACAAATGCCCACAAACCTCAATGAACTGACGCAAAGTTGTGAAGAAGTGTGGGCCAAAATTCCTCCACAATGATGTGAGAGACTGATAAAGTCATACAGATAACGATTACTTCACGTTATTGCTGCTAAAGGTGGTTCTACCAGCTATTGAATCATAAGGTGTACTTGGCTTTTCACACATGGCTTCTCCATTTTGGCTTTATATTTGTTAAATAAATCATGACACGGTGTAATATGTCATGTGTTGTTGTTCATCTGAGGTTGTATTTACCTAATTTTAAGACCTGCTAAGGAACAGATGATTGTTATTATGTGCTAATATGTAAAACCATAGAATTCAAAGAGGGTGTACTTTCTTTTTCACACCACTGTACATACATACTGACAATAAATAAAATGTGCGTCTCTGGATCTCTACTTTACACAACTCTTGCGTGTGATAACCTTTTGCACAGCTTTGACGTTCCTTCGTAAATATTAAAGGTCAGCAGAAACCCCGTTGTGTAAACAAATTTTTTTTTACAGTGTTATCTGGCAAGAAAAATATTGCATGAGCTCCGGGGAATCTGGTGACATAGGAAGACATGAAATGACATGGAAATCAAAGAAAAGCATTGAACAATTCTTAGATTGTAAGCTCTTCGGAGCAGGGACTCCTTTTCCTAAATGTTACTTTTATGTCTGAAGCACTTCTCCCCTTTATGTATTATTTAATATTTATATGCTTGTCACGTGTATTACTGCTGTGACGCGCTATGTACATTAATGGCGCTATATAAATAAAGCAACAGGACAAGAGGAAGCGCTGATTTCTAAACACAAAAGGGGCTAGCAGCCTATGATATAACTTTGACCCCCAGGTCAGACAGACAGAAATGGGAAAAAAATGGTTATATCCCTGGCGCTTAGCACTGTAACGGACTGTATAAAAGGATATATACGACCAGATGGAAGGTAAATCCACTTGGGTACTCCACGTGCAGACGATCAATCATGTATGAAAAATAAATAAAATGACATAGCGTAATACAGTATAAATAAAGACACACATACATACAATTGTAGCAATGCTGCAGAAGTGATAACACTTTTGATTCTAAATCACTCACTTGTAAGTGATAATAATGTGTTTTTTATCCCGAGCGGTGGTATTACTGTACATCTGCTCACATGGAGAGCCCACATCCATGGTAATCGCTTCTAACCGTCTAGCACAGGAAAAGCCAACAATTGCATCCATATATAACAAGAAGTAACGGTTTTGACAGTGTCTGCCACCAGGGAGTAATACCAGCGTGAGTTTCTGTTGACTTGACAACCATTTCAGCTTTGCTCTGTAATTCCCATTTAATACACTATCTTCTATCAATTGTTCTTTTCGGGCTCATTTCAACATTCTTTCTCACTAGCATTTTATTTTTATTTTTTAGCATTCTATGCAATGTGCAAACTAACCCAGGAAAACGTGGGCAATGCTCAGTATTTCTTTCACAGGTTGAATCAATTATTGACACTCACATGCGGAATGATTTGGATGTACAATTTTACCCACTGCAAGGGATTTAATCCAGCAGATAAAGCTTTTAAATAGGTGTGTTAATGTCAGCCAATATCATCGAAGGGAGCTTTATGGACCCCCCAGGGTGAGATTACCTGGTTTGGTAAACTGCTAGGTCCTAGCAAAATATGGCTTAGTTTACACTTCTCTTGACTAAGCACACAATTCCGTCTAATAGTAGTAATAAGAAACCTGACTCATTTCCATAATAAAATCTTTTATCCTTTTTTCACGTTGGAAAAAATCAGCCACTTTAGGCAGCACATGTTTTAATTTATCTGATAATAACCAAGCCGTGTTTTGTTACCAGATTCTAAGATAAACAGAGAAGTCGGAATTCATTATGGGAATTTAACCACAGAAGGCCTAACCCTAATATCTCTTTCCTGGGTAGGCAGGCTTACAAATCCTACTGTATAATGTGTTCAATTCCTTGGAGTAATACTAGTTTGTGAATTCATGAACGGACCCAATTCGAGAGAGTGGGGTTTCATTTAGATAAATGAATGCAATTAAATAGGCACTAACCACTAAATTGTAATTGCTGATAAACCCCAGTAAAACTGCCACAGGAGGCTTGTGTAACATAGGTGCTGTTAAATTGAGCGCAGAAAATACACAAGAGATGCTATTAGTAAAACTGAAGCTCGATGTTTGTTATTGCATCTCAAGCTTTGTATATACAGTACAAGATGTGCTCTTTAATCTAAGCATTTGTATGTTTGCAGGGAGAGGCTTTGAAGCTGAATCCAGTGCCCTTTTGAAAGAAGACGCAAGCTTTAAAGAGCCTACCCAGTTCACTCGACCGGAGATGTCCCCAAGTGTTTCTGCTACCATGCTTCCCCTAAGTACCTCCAACCCAATGTTTATTCATGAACATCCTACGGTGGTGCTGGAAACCCCTCGTCGGGTGCGGGTAAGGATATCTCTACATGGCCTTAGGTTATGCAATATTAACTCCGGTTGCTGGTCACCTTTTCCTTCTATAATATTTCAGAGATGAACGTACCTGCAATGCATTCACTAATTC
Source organism: Ascaphus truei (assembly GCA_036426205.1). Classification (NCBI taxonomy): domain Eukaryota; kingdom Metazoa; phylum Chordata; class Amphibia; order Anura; family Ascaphidae; genus Ascaphus; species Ascaphus truei. The sequence continues at coordinate 84,958,583 of CM071572.1, forward strand.
ATTCACTTTAGGGGATGTGAGATGTTTTACTAACCATGCTATGGTTTAATGAGGGACATCCAGTCAGAGATAATAAGGCATTAAAAGAAAGGGGATTACCACTGGGAGAAAGGCTTTCTCCAGGCTATTTTAGCAAGGGGGCTGTGTCTTTGAAATACAGGTCTCTTTGTTCTCATCAGTTGTATCTGGATTAAAGCAAAAACCCAACTCCCTGCGCTCTGTGCCACATATACCAGGACTCCAGCTAATCCCATCTGTCTGTTCTTTCCAGTCTGTTCCAATGTTGTTTCTCTTGATCTATGGAACATCTACAGTATGGGTAACCCCACTGTGTAAGAAGAAACACAATGTTTACATAAGGCGCACCATAAAACAAAATCATATTTTTATACCTCAATAATTTACAGGGATGGTCATTAATATTAATGACTAATGTGTTCAATAAATGACCAGGACAGGGAATTGAGAGAGAAACATGAAGGCATACTACTTCAGGGTAGAGATAGTATGAGAACAGTGTCATTTAATGGCGAACATTATTTGGTTTAGCTTGCATTATAGTTTAAAATAAACTAATTGTTTGGACACAATTAATGCCCAAAAATGTCAACCCGTGATAGCTTCTAACATTAAAATAAATGTAACAATGATAATAAAAACAAATGAAAACAAATTGTGCCTATAATCCCTTTTAGAAGGTTGGATTGCTTTGCCATTAATGTCCAGGGCATAGCCTCCAGCCAAACCATTAATAAACAGATTATAAAGAGACAGTCACCGCTTAGCTTTCTCAAGGATTCTGTAGGAACGAGACAGGTACTGAGTAGGATAGTCAAGTTCTGTTAAAGCAGTCATTTTTGTACACATTTCTGTTACATTTTCTCTCTGGATAGATGCAAAAAAAGTAGAGCACAGCCAAAACAGGAGCAGGGAGAGGATCCAATGATACAAAAATTCTTTACTGGAGTGTCCAAAGCATACAGGAAAGCCTCCTACGCGTTTCGAACGTAAGGTTCTTTATCAAGGAGATTGATAAAGAACCTTACGTTCGAAACGCGTAGGAGGCTTTCCTGTATGCTTTGGCCACTCCAATAAAGAATTTTTGCATCATTGGATCCTCTCCCTGCTCCTGTTTGGGCTGTGCTCTACTTTTTTGCATCTATCGAGACTTCGTCAGCAGCAGCACGTCTACCCAGACCAAGGAGGTGATTGTGAGTAATACTACCATAACGTTAGGCCTTATTGATATTCCCAATGAAATTGAGAGTGGGTGGTTACTCCACTCACCCCCAGTTTTCAGGGAGCACTATTCATGTGATGGCTATATGGACACACTCACTGGCTTATGATGTATATTGATGCACCTACCTTTGGTCTAGGATTTATCATAATATTGTAAACAGCCTGGTGCTTGAGCACTCTGGTCCCGCTTCTTACCAGTATTGACATTTTCTCTTTGGAATGGGTCACGTCTTCTTGGACAATCATCCAATTGTTTTCTATTTTGGAGACCCATTCCTAGAAAAACATTTTTGAAGGGGCTTGTAAATAGGTCTTTATTCCTTTTGTCATTTTGTAATAACTGTCACATTGAAGCCCTTAATAAACACCTTGCAAAAACAACATACATGATATATTCATTGGTATTTGGGGGTGATATAGTTAGGCTTATTGGTGTGAATTTGCAAAGAAACAAAAAAATATCTTACATCATGAAACAGATGCGATAGGTAAGATACAAAAGTTGGCAAAAGATCGTGATTTTACCTTATTGCAACTCTAATATAATGTATTATTAGCGTAGGACACATGAAAACAATGCAGTGACAGGATGCAATTATAAACTTTGCAATGAGGAAGTGTGATCACATGATTGAAATATTTACTGCCCTACTTGGTTTCACATTGTAAACTAGGGGAAGCTTTGGATATGGACTGTAATTTTAATTTAACATTATAAAATGTTTGCGTTGCTGAGTGTTTACCTAACGATGTTCTCCATTAAACAGGAACACTTTACCTAAGGCAGTGGTTTCCAACCTTTTTTTAAGGAACACCTGTAATTATATTGTGAAATTATGCGGAACCCCAACCCTCTCTAATAGTGAGTCTGAGATCAGATGCATTGTAAGGAACCCAAACCCTCTCTAATAGCGCGTCTGAGATCAGATGCATTGTAAGGAACTCCAACCCTATCTAATAGCGCGTCTGAGATCAGATGCATTGTAAGGAACCCCAACCTTCTCTAATAATGTGTCTGAGATGAGATGTATTGTAAGGAACCCCAACCCTCTCTAATAGCGCGTCTGAGATCAGATGCATTGTTTGGAACCCCAACCCTCTCTAATAGCGTGTCTGAGATCAGATGCATTGTAAGGAACCCCAACCCTCTCTAATAGCTTGTCTGAGATCAGATGCATTGTAAGGAACCCCAACCCTCTCTAATAGCGCGTCTGAGATCACATGCATTGTAAGGAACCCCAACTCTCTCTAATAGCGCGTCTTAGATCAGATGCATTGTAAGGAACCCCAACTCTCTCTAATAGCGAGTCTGAGATCTGATGCATTGTAAGGATCCCCAACCCTCTCTAATAGCGAGTCTGAGATCTGATGCATTGTAAATTCTGCTGTATTTGGTACAATTTTCAAATGACCTGAAAAGTTCAGGGAACCCTTAAGGGATGCCCGGGGAACCCCTGTTGATAAGCACTTACCTAAGGCCAGAAATAACTGCATCAACTGCATCAATAAACTGGCATCTCCCTGCCCCCTCCCTTTCAGATATTCAGATATACAGTAGGTAGGATTTGCATTCCCATACTTGTATCAGACTTTTTCACCCATTGCTTGCAGGCTCACATGAAGAAGGGAGGGGACGTGATGCCAACTCTGGATATGACTTTGTTTGACTGGACGGATTATGAGGACATGAAGCCAGACACATGGCCATCACCGAAAAAGAAAGGTAAATCAAAAGATATATTATGTCATCGGAAATGTAGACAGTTGTTCGTATGACGTCTGTAATATAAATACTTGAAACTCTCATTAGTTACAGTATTTGTTATGACTTTGATCTATGGAAAAAATACAATTTATTTAGGTTTAACTGCCTGTACTATTATGAAAAATATTAGTTGGTTCATAAAATTTTAGCATATACACAAAAGTACACAATAAGGCCCAGAACCACAAAACTACGTTATGTCACTTAACGTGGCGTTAACCTAACGTAACGTCCCGCTAACTCTAACAATGTATCTGCAATGAACAATAACATAGCGTTAGGCCAAGTTATTTCCCATGAAGAGCATAACAGTATCTATTACGGATGTTAGGGATAATGACATGAGCAATATATGCAAATGACGCATTATCATAATATCGTACGTCCACTGAAGATCGTTAAGGTTATTTGTACCTAAACTTACTGTTACTCTTATGGATTTAACACCATGGTTTTACAAAATGTAAATAACATTGCGTTAGTTCCCGGTATTATTTCCACCTCCTCACTCCACTTGAGCGAAAGCCCTATTTCAGTGTCTGGATAGGAGTAATGTAAATACTGGCATAGCATCATTGTAACAAGGTGGATCCCCTGTTAGATAATGGTGTGAGGGAAACCTGTTTACAGAGTCTGAGACAGCACTGAGGAGGTTCATTCCAAAGCCGGCTGCCTTAATTAGCCTCCTCAGCTTACTCGTTAGAAACGTATAAAAAGCCTACAGAGCTCACTCACTGCAAGGGACTCTCTGATTTAGGAAGCTACCAGACCGGATTGCTTAAGAGAGACTACCATGCACACGGACTTTTCACCCCCCTATCCCAGCCAGGAGGAAGCCGGGGGCCCCAAAGTTAAAAATTGCATATGCCTGACTTCTGTGTTATCGTTGGAAAGGAGCTTAGCCCCACCAACTTATAGATACAAATATTGGCTATATATATGTTGAAGAGAGCTGTGAGGTTGTAAAAGCTCTGTACACACTATTATATCTACTGTATGAAGAACTATTGTTGGCCCAAGCTACTAGATCTTCAGAAACACCAACAAGTTGGTTATTTATTTGTGCACTAATATTACTATTTACTCAAATGTTAACCCTAATCAAACTGTACTCATTCCTTTGATGATAGCATGTGACTGAAGCCATGGTGATAAACACATTATATTCTACATACTGTACTGTGCATGGTGACTGAAATTCAGCTCCTACTTCTATCTTTGTTTCTTGTCCCTTTACCAAGCACCAAGAGGCACTAAACCCGGTGAGGTCTGGGATTTTCTGTGCCATGCTGCCATGTGTTATATCAGTAAGGTGGCCAATGGCCCAGCACATATGTGGTGTTTTGTGACATGAATGTTGGGCTGGAGATATCTGTGAAAAAGTTGGCCTTTATTTAACATTCAGGCTATGGGCTCCTTAGCTGGAGGGGTGAGTTTCATTCGAATACCATACAGCAAATACAATTATCACTAGTGAGGACATTCTCATGTCTCAGACAGGTCCGCAACTCTGCTTTTCACCATTATCTCCCAGCATACAGTGCTTCCACTGAATTCTGGGAAATGACGTGCAAATGAGCACACAGTGCTCATGTATACAGTACAGGTGTGTCGACGAGTATTCTAAAACTTGCCTTAAACTTGCCTTGGAAAATCTGGGGCTATCACCAACAAGATCCAGGTACATGCTGGGTACATGCTGCAACATTTCAGTGACATTTCTGCAGAGACTAATGGCCCATCAGATTAACACAGCAGGGGTCCCTGGCAGTCCCGCTGTTAATCCGATAGGCCATTAGTCTGTCTGCAGAAATGTACCTGGGTCTTGTTAATGATTGCCCCAGGTTTGTTTTAGAATACTCGTCAGCACTACAGTATATTTGAATACCAAAAATATATGAATGGAAAACAAAGCCCACATTTATAGAGGTTGTATGCAGAAATGCAGAAATGTCTCTACATATAATCAAGACTGAACACAAAAAGATCTATCTATAGGGCACATTGTAGCACTGCTTTGTACATTCTTGTACAATATGGTGACAGGGTTGCCTTTCATCATCTCTAACAGGGAAGCAAAGAGAGAAAATGAATAACATAACCTCATTGGTTGAAGAAGAGCCATGTGACCATCATCTTGACTGCCTTCCAGGTAAGCGGAAGACAAAAGGAAGAAGTGTGACTTCCCGTGTTGTCCATCCCTCTTCATGGCCAATCCATCAATGTTATTTAATTCTTTCCTGAAACAACTTCTGGCCACCAGAGTTCGTCAAGAAGTCAGTTTCAGAGTCTACATTTGTTTGTCATCATTTGTGAAGATTTTAGATTTAAAAGGGCGTGTATGTTAATGTGCAAATGCTAAATTGCCAAACTGATGTTTTTTAATGCCAATTTATTAATCATATTTGCAACACATTGCAACTTTTCCTAATAAAGGCAACACCATATAATAGTAATAATACAAATATTTACAGTTCTGCTATTATCTTTGTAAATTGCTTTTAAAGCAGCTGTCCAAGCTGCCGTCCTTTTTTTATTTAAAATTTCCCCCTTTAATATGTGCATTAATACAATCAGCACCAATGATAAGAAATTAGCTAAGTTGTCGATCTGTTCTCCTGTGATCAATCGGCGAAGATTCGGCTCGGGGGTTCACTAAATGTCAGTGCAGCAGAAGAGGACCAAAGATGCAAAGTTCTGTGTGGAAGATCATGTGACCAGAAAGTCACTAGATACAATTGGTGTACTGCTAGAGAAGGACAAGGCTCAAAAAGGGGCGTGCCAGAGCCTGTTTCAGAAGAGGAAGGTGTTGTGACTTTGTAAATGGTTGCTATAGAAACACAAAATGCTAGTTACATTATATTACATTAAATATGTCATTCAGGGTTTTTTTGTTTTTTTTATGCTACAAGTATTTTCCCATAGTACAGAACTGATTTATTAAAAAAAGAAAACACGTGTAGGACTTGGTCGGCATCTTAAAGAGCCCTTATTCTGCATCAAACATTTTCCATAAAACACTCAGCCAGGTCCTTGTGTTCGCTAAGATAATGAAGCAGCATTACTGTCACGTGATCGGGCTATCTCCATGCATAGGAGATACCAGCACCCCATAACGGAGCCTGTATCTCGTGAAGCAGGGGGTCCCGGACATAAAACCAACGCGGTTCATCTCCGAAGACCCCCTGCACATCTACAATATGAATACAATTGTTATGTAAACATTTTTTATTTGCCGGCGAGATTTGTGCAGAGAGAGGCAGATCTCGCTATCTGCTGACAGATCTCACCAGCGGAGGCCTTCTCGCCAGGGCTCGCCATCTCTCTGAATGAATGGGTGCAGGGTGGCTTAACCCATTAATAACTTTAGCGCTTATTAACCGTTATTGTTATTAAGGGGTTAAGTAACACCACAATATATTTGCTATATGGTGTGGGTGGGTTATGTATAGTTTATTAATAATTGTTATGTTTATTGCGGGTGTGTGTATTGTTTTGAATGTGGGTATTGGGGGTAGGGGGTATTTTCCCCAAGGGAGGGAGGGTAGGCCTCCCGGTGTGTAGGGGTGATGGTGGTTATGTCTCACGGGGGTGGGTAGTGGGGTGGGGGGGGAGTGTATTTATGTAAAAGTATTTATGTGTTTTTTAATTAATTTTTTGGGGGACAGACTTGATACTGCAGGTAAGCGGGGACCCCTGCGGGTACAACCGAGGGACACCGCCGGCCTATAGTACCATTCCTGTGCCTAAAAATATAACTATGTGTTATGTATATAAGGGGGGTATAGGGGTTGTTGGGGGCACAGAGGTTGATTGTGTTGTGTATTGCAATGTTTATTGGGGGCAATTGTCCCCAATAAACATGCTACTGTGACTTAACCCCTTCATTGCCTTAACGGATAGCCGCTAAGGTAATGAAGCAGCATTACTGTATTTGAATTAATAGTGTACATGTGCAGAGGATCTCCGGACATGAACCGTGTTGGTTTTATGTCCGTGGACTCCCTGTTTCCCAAGATACAGGCCCCGTTATGGGGTTCCGGTATCTCCTATGAATGGAAATGTCCCACGTCACGTGATCGGGCTATCTCCATGCATAGGAGATAACGGCACCCCATAACGGGGCCCGTATCTCATGAAGCAGGGGGTCCCCGGACATAAAACCAATGCGGTTCATCTCCGGAGACCCCCTGCACATCTACAATATTAATACATTTGTTATGTTCAATTTTTTATTTGCCGGCGAGATTTGTGCAGAGAGAGGCGGATCTCGCTCTCTGCTGACAGATCTCACCAGCGGAGCCCTTCTCGCCAGGGCTCACCATCTCTCTGCCGGATTCCTCTCCCAGATATGCGCACTTTCCTGCATACTGCTAGGGGAATCCGCCAAAAACATGGAGAGTTCTACGTCTGGCGAATGCCCATTCTCGCAGTTTACTGCATAGGCCCCTTAAATTCTTCAGTGTACAGTGCTAACACTGGTGGGAAAGTCAAATGTGTACTCATATTGAAAATGGACTAGCATGGGGGAAAAAACTAAGTTTACTGGGATGCAATGAATGACAAGGCAAAGCTCTGTGAGGAAAGGGAATCACACAATTAGAGATCAGTATTATGAGGATAAAAAGAACAGTTGAAGAGGCAATCCAAGTGTGTCATTTTTATTGCGAGTTTAAAAAAAAAATTGGATTGAAGCAGAGGGTCTCCAGAGCGGAATCCCATTAATTTCAGCTTTGGGGGCCCCCTGCTTCCAGAGATACATACCGCTGTTGTAGGTGCAAGTAGCCACTGCGCGTAGCTGGCAGGGATCATGTAATGGCCTTTTTTTTCTAAATCTCCCGCGCCCTGCGGGCCATTATGAAGCAGTGATGTCATACGGTCTGGCTTCCTATTGGCCAAGAATTGCGGGATCATTACAAAGCAGAGAGATACCGGCACCCCCTACGGAGGTCTGTATCTCTGGAAGAAAGCGGTCCCCAGAGCTGAAATGAAAGGTTTTCAGCTCCAGAGACCCCCTGCTTCAATTATGTGTTTACAAAAAATAGGCTATATAACATGTACCTACCGAATAGGCTATATAACATGTGAACAAGAAAAGGAGAGATGTGTTGACCAAACGGCATAACTATGCATTATATTTGATGTACCCATGACATTTGCTATTAAGTTCCCATACAATTGAGGAGTGACAGAACAAGCAGATGGGGTCTGTTACTGGTCTCTGAATTGGCTGGGGGACAAGAAGAAGAATCATTGATACCTGTGACAGACAGAACTTCACATCAGATTCTTATTTCTTCTTACTTACCCTTTATAACTTCATCTCCAAACAATTGAACAATAACATAAATAAAAATTAGGAGACAATGTAATTAGCAAAGTTGTTGTGACCTTGTTGATTACTATGAGCTATGATTAAGGGCTCCCCTTTACTAGGACAAGAGCTCATGCTGTGAAACTGGAGGGAGGCTCAGGGGAAATGTAAAGAAGTACAAAGAAAAGGTGGCATATTCTTATAATAGCCTCTCAACAGAGATAAGGGATAATACAGTAGGGAGATTCATAAATGCTTGGGATAGGCATATAAAGCTGTCCTAAATATGAATAGAAACCAGGGATCAACAAGGGCCTGAGGCTCTACAGCAGAAAGGAACATGAGAAGACACAAATGCTATGTTTCTATAGAAAACTTGGAAAAGACTGCACATTATTAGCTGGAGTGATGGGTCTGCATAAATATTGGATCAAGATATCGAAATGAAACTTGGAGCGCGATATAGTTGTTTTGGTAGGAAGATATGGAAGGAACCTATGATTTTAAATATTAAACACTTGTATTTTTGTTCTGCTGTTAGCAATCATCCCAGTGCAGTATTTGTTCACTTCTACATAATCAGTAGTTGTGAATAACACTGAAAATGGCTCCAACTAAAGAAGATAGATACATCAGAAATGGATAAAGAACAAAACTACAAAAAGGTATTATAGGTGTTATGGGAGAGGCAATGCGGCTCATATTAAAAAAGGTTAATCCCAGCAATTGCCCCTACCTGTTTTAAGAGATACTCAGGGGTTAACCCAGTATCCCTGGGCCTAACTTAGTTTGGTTTGTGTAGGTTATTGTGTAGATTAAGCTGAACATGTTTTGCTGCTGTCTCTGTGTGCAGGGCTGGTAATTCACCCAACCAGCCTGCACACAGAGAGATACGGTCCAGCTAGCCAGGGTGTGGGTGGTGAAGTGCACCATTCATTCCTAGGAGTGGCAAGGGATGCTGACTCAGGTCTGGGGAACAATGCCTCTCTTTGCTGAGCCATTGTTCCACCAAGACTCTGAGGCACCTATCTCCATGGGAGATATAAGACTGGCTAAGGGAACCACTGCTGGGTATGAGCCCCATAGGCATGACTCCTATTGGCCAGTTTGAATTTCCCACTCCTCTGTAAGCCCACCTCTGTGGGCTAGTTATGAGGCACGGTTATCTCCCATGTCCTGGATTGGTCCACTACCGACGAGCCTCCGCTTGATGATTGGCCTTTCGCAGTATCCGCACGCTGATTGGTTGGCACACTGTCTTCAATGCCTTTCTATGGATATAGGGAGCCTATGTAAAGGGCTGCCGACGTGAGTTCCACAGACTATTCTGGTCATAGCGTAGTTGGTGTTATCCGAGGATTTTGCCGGAGACACCAAAATTGCATCCCTGGACATCTGTGGTACCCAAAGTGGATGGAGAGTGGAAGCTACTTGGGTAAGTCTCTGAAGCGGTGCCTGGCACCTAGTTTGGATAGGATTTCCCACGTATTCCCTGTTTTGGGTGTGTTTGCACGCCACTGTGTGCAGTGATGAGTCTGTCGACTTCGGTCAAAATAAACTTGTTTTATTTAACCTCTTGCCTTGTGTGGTGTCTGCGATCCCGGTGTTTAATGTCCTGGTCTCCCAGGACAATAGGGTTCCAAAAGCTCCCCACAATCTTTGTTATCCAAACCAAACACCAACAGTTAATTGAAAGAAGACACTAAACACTAAGATCATGGCCATCAAAATGGTTCAGTGGGATCATCACAAAAAAAGGTAGAAAGCACTCATGTGGTCTTGTGTAAAAGGAATTCAGATTTCATTAAATGGTTGATGTTTCAGTCCTTATAACAGACCTTTCTCAAAACATTTCAGTCCACAGTAAGGACCAAAACATCAACCAAATGACATGTTAATAATAATAATAATAATAAAAATAATAATAAAAATAATAGCATGTTCTTGTATAGTGCTGCTAGTTTTTTGCAGCGCTTTACAGAGACATTTTGCAGGCACAGGTCCATGCCCCGTGGAGCTTACAATCTATGTTTTTGGTCCCTGAGGCACAGGGAGATAAGGTGACTTGCCCAAGGTCACAAGGAGCCGACACCGGGAATTGAACAGGTTCCCCTGCTACAAACTCAGTGCCAGTCAGTGTCTTTACTCACTGAGCCGCTCCTTCTCCCGTTTCAAACATATTTCCATCCATTTTGTTTTTTAGACGTATACATTTTTGGCCCTGCAAATGATCAAATAGATTTTTGAACGACTTCATCTTTAGGTGGAAGTACAAACTGTCAGTATTAGTATTTACCAACATTAGAGTTTTTGCAGGTAAACTGGTAGTGTACAGAACTGCCAAAAACTCATACATTTCTTCTACAGGTGTGCTGTCAAACATTTAATTTTGATGTACTGAGGGGATTTTCATTTCATTGAGTTAATTGGAACACACCTGTTGACATTTCTTTGCATGTTATGGTCATGACCAGGTGACCAAGCCATCAAATTGCATAATATAGTATAGTACAGGGGTAGTCAACTCTAGTCCTCAAGATCCACCAACAGGTCAGGTTTTAAGGATATCGCACCTTCAGGACAGGTGGCTCAGTTATTGTTTCAGCCACTGATTTAGCCACCTGCGCTGAAGCAGAAATATCCATAAAACTGGACCTTTTTGTTGGTGGCCCTTTACGACTGGAGTTGGACACCCCTTATCTAGGATCCCTCTCTGTGACATAAAACATCACTGACTGTAGTGTCCCTAAGGCCTTCCCTTCACTAGCACATTTATTTATAGTGTTAAGGTAAAACAATATTGGCTTTGAGTGCTATGCAGGTTCTGAGACAAATGCCCACTAATAACGTGTGTGTATGCGAATGCACAGGTAACTTTAGAGTAGAGGACCCTCAAGGTAGCTGGATGGAATATCTGACACTCATTCTATTTTGTTCTGCCGTGCACCACAAAGCACAGAACATTATTCCTTATGTTCTTCTCTTTGTGTTCTATATAGAAAAAATAATGGATTTAAGGGGATTGTATACTGTAGTAAATATGCCACATTTGTAATACAGTACAAAATTCTGCCATCACTGGGCTCAGCTGTACTTTTAAACCTTTGGTACGCTCTACTATACCATTAAACTTCAAAGTATATAAAAGAGCACAATTATAGATACCTGCTTTGTCTCTACTAGATCCAGTGTATATATATATATAAGCAGATCAAGTTTAATAACACAGGGTTTTTTTTAACCTATAATCTGTTGAGAATCTACCACCAATATATATGTTGATATTGTTTTTAATTATTAGAGATATGGGACCACTGATGCATTGAAAGGTCTTTTTTATAATTCTTATCTGGTCACTTTGGCCCTTGTTGAATCATAATTACCATTAGGTTCAGTAATCACTTCAAGGCATTGCAGACTATTCTTGCAGATTATCATCTTTTCCTATATGCAATAAGGGATGCGTTTTTAAAGATGGGGAAAAGTCTTGATGGGGTAACTACTGTTCCCCTAAGTCTTCTATCATCTACATTTCCAGCTATTTGAAAATATTTACGTCTCTAAAAAATAAAAATAAATAATGCAACCACAAGTATGGAAATCAATGTATTATTACAGTTGTTGAGAAACATAGTGAGGGTATTTATTAACACAGATAAGTGCAAGATAATAACAGAAATGAATATCCACAAACATGTTACAAAATATGATGTATGATGAAAAATGTGAGAAGGAATATTCATTAGTGTGAACAGGTCACATTAGAAATACAGTAGGCAAAGATGTCAAAGTTGGGAAACGTGTTCAGGTTGTTTGCAGAGGCAGGTCCTGAATATATGGTCTACCCTCTGGCTTCTGAGAGTCCTGCTGAACCTGTAATGAAAATATTCCAGGTGTAAAGTTTACACAATGGTCACATTTGCTCTGTGTTCCTTACTTCAAATGCCTCGTTTGTGTAGCGCTGATCAAACGTTTAACGTCATTGTTAAACATCCAAACTCTTAATACATCATGATGGGTAAGAACTAATATGGACAAGTAGAGTTGATGATGCTATAGACTGATTTTAGCTACCAGGGCAGTCTCATATGTACTGTACAGAAACATATTAGTCCTTGGCAACTCTCCTATAACACATAATCAGACGTAGGAAAAAGTAGTCTCCTGATCTCTGTACTGGGGCTAAACAAGGCTCTTATTTATTTACCCCATGCTTGGGAACCACTGCTCAGTCTAAAACATGGTTCAATCCAAACGCCTCTCTATAGAAAGATGTAATTTAACAAGATTTTTGAGCTGTCAATAAATATTATGTTCTCTTTATGCAGCCATAACCGACTTCCTTTTTTAGGTAATGTACATGTGTACAGAAAGGCTACAACAGTGTGTTTCATTTATTACATTTTTGTTTTATGTAATCTCGAGATAAGAAACATTACATGAAGCAAGATGACACGATTATTACACATTAAATGAAGCAAGATGATACATTCACCCCTTTATCTACAAGCTCTAACTCTTTCTTTCTTTTTTAGAGAGAGAGAGAGAAAGGAAGATTACAATTACCTACCAATTTCTGTCATTAAAGCTTAACCTTTCAAACTCTACTGCTTGAAGCCTTATTCACCCTTGTATTAAAGCACAGAACAGCATTACTTCTTAATGACACTTCAGCTACTGGTTACAATTGTGTTATGTATTCTGTAGATGGGGAACATGCTGTAATGGATTAATCTCGTGCAGCTGCACTGCACAGATGTGGCAGTTCTTGCTTGGGGATGCAGTCCTTTAACCAGAAGTAAAACTAAAGCAGAGGTTTAAAAAGAAAAAAAAAAAACTATATTAAAAATGTTTTTTTTTATTAAAGGGAATTAAAATGTGACATTTTGTATACATACCAATAGAAATTAGCATCCAAGACCACTATAGGATCCGATCCTGTCTAGTTTCATTCCAAAGCAACCTCGGTAAAGCCCCTTTTTGCTCCGCAGTCGGTATCTCCTTGATAACCCTAAAGGGTCGTTCAGGAACTGCTGCAGAGTGATGTCACCAAGTGGTGGACCTTCAGCTTGGTCTAGGTTGTTCCTGGTCCACTGAAGCTTGGAGTCCTGCTGGCCCCATGAGTCAGTAGGCACCAACTCTCCCATGTCATTATCAATTTCTTCAGACCCAAAGGAGCGTTCAAAATTATCCTCTGGTATTCTGGAGAGGCTCTAAAAAGCACAGTGTTTGTTTTGTGAGTGAGGGGCTTTCAACATTTTATTTAAAAAAAAAAACAAAGCGCAAAGGTATTGACATGAGAGAAGTATGGAAGTATATATTTGTAGTTGGGGGAGTTAGATACTGTACAAATTCAGCAACCTTTAAGATCTAGATCTCAGATTTAACATAGTACACCTGTCCATAATAAGTTATAAACTAAAGGTGAGAGCACTCATTGTCAAACTGTTTGGTTCATAATAAACTGTTAGAACTTGCAAGACTTGAAAATGTGTTGGGATTTTGACATGTTGCTGTGTTGGAAAATGATGTCCCTAACATAGAAGTGCAGAGAATCAGAGTTAGAGTTACATAGTTGCATAGTAGATGAGATTGAAAAAAATACATACAGTATGTCCATCAAGTTCAACCTATGCTACATTTAGACAACAGATTCTTATCATATATTTGTATTTACAGTGTATTAATCCAGAGCAAAGAAAACAACAACAAAAAAACACAGTGAAAAATCATCTAATGCTGTCTCATAAGGGGAAAAAAGAAATTCCTTCCTGACTCCAAATAATGGCAGTCAGATTTCTCCCATGATCAGCAACTTTTCCCATGTTTACTTATTTGGTATGATCAACCCTCAACCTTTAAGTCTTTGGTCTTACCTGCAGACTGGACACTGGTTTGGCTCTTACTTGGTCTTCACATAGGACAAGCATCATCACAAATCCCAGGCAGACAATGCTTTTGCAAGTCATCTTTCTGGTTCTTAGAATTATTAATGTCTTCTATTGCTTTTCTGAAGCTGTGATATTTCTCTCTCCTTCCGAGGTCTTTTTTATCTCCAGCTCCACTTGTGTTGCCTGCCCACTCACAGGCTATGTGAACCATGGATTGGCTGAACATAAATTATCCAACTTGCTTTGACTATAATATAATATAATATAATATAATTGCATTTCTTCTATTCAGAACATTTTGATATGGCAGATATATAAAACCAACAAAGGCCTCCATACAGACGCATTATTTTCTTGTCTCAACATTATTTTGCTTTTTTATTTTTTTTAATACTTTATACTTAGAGTATACTCTATATGAAAGTTGTTTTTGTTCTCTTATCTAGACGGTGAAGCTTGCTATTATCTATCTATCTACCTATCTATCTATCTATCTATCTATCTATCTATCTATCTATCTATCTATCGTGTGTGTAAAATAAAAAACATTGGACTGATTGCACTCAAAAATTGGATATGGTCCCAAGAACATTTCCCAAATGTCTCTTTATTTTCAGCATCACTCTACCTGATGAAGGGGCTGCGACTCCTGAAAAATGTGTGTTCTCTGCAAATAAAAAAAAAAGAGATATTTGTGAACTGACCTTGTGATCATATCATATTTTTGCATACAATCAACTAAACTTTTATTCCTATCTAAATTGGGATGTGAAGGATGCCCATCTTACTGAACTGCACTGCATGCTCAAGCAATGTGACGCCTTTTTGTGTAAATAACACCATTAGCCCCATTTGTACTTCTATTTTTGTTTGTGTCTATATATATATATATATATACACACACAGTCATGTGAAAAAGAAAGTGCACCCTCTTTGAATTCCGTGGTTTTACATATCAGGACATAATAACAATCATCTGTTCCTTAGCAGGTCTTACATTTAGGTAAATACTGTGACGGGGGAGGGGTGCCAAGCGAGTAATAAAGGGGTCATCCCCATTAGGCACCCCCTTCCACCGTCTGGGAAGTGAGGGGCTAACCCGAAATGTACGTATAATACATATGTTCCCCTGCTTCATAACCAAAAGGTATGTCCCTTGGTTATCCTATTCCCGCATTTAGAGGGAATTAATGTATTTGTATTCCCCCTGCCTCATGGCAAACTGTTTTATTTGCTAGATGTGTATATTGGTACAATTTTTGGAGTTTGTACCTTTGCAGTGTATGCAACAACCACATACACTGGGATCCGGATGGGGGGGAAGGGTTAATGTTAATTTAGTGTTTATGGCCCTTTGTCCCTTTTCCCGTCTTTGCAGGCTCCATTTTGCAGTCTCTCCATAGGTCGCCATTACAGCCCCATGTAACCGTATGGAGATTCTGGTGATTTGGGCCCGATATCGTAGAAGACCTGCAGGTGGCGCCCGAGAGGAGGAGCGGCGGTTTCCCATTGTAAGTCAATGGAGCCATTCATTTCAATGGGGATTCCTCGAAGCCGACCTCAAGGAACGGGTTGGCAGCCATCCAAACCGCAGGCCGCAAGAGCGGAAACATTGTCTTGAAGAGAACTTTGATCACTCCCCGGTCAAGTTCAAATTCAATTGGCGTGGGAAACCTAGGGTTTAGGGCACCCAGGAATAAAGTTCTTTTTTTCCCCTAGACCCTAGGAACCCCCTCACTTGACCCGGACAGGGTCAGAGAGTTAATGACCCCGGTAAAGGGTCACGCTCGTTATAAGGGTCGCACCATAGACTCTAATGGCGGAGGTAAAAGCCGCGAGTAAAAACGGCTAAGTCGGGATGAGCAGAAACCTAGAACCCATAACTCCGGTTCTGTTCAACCTAGAGGGCTGAGATTCAGCCACCATGTAGTCCTAGTTCCGACCGGAAAAAATATTGGAAGAGGTGGTCACTGCCTTCCGATAACAGGAATCGCTAAGCGTAGTATAATAAAAATTAATATTTATTCATGAAAAAATGGAAGAACACACAAGTAGTGTATATTCTAACGCTTTTCGTCTCAGGATTGCATGGCAAATACCGACCCTCTCGGGGCAACAGAACGGAGTCAGGATAATTGCAAAGTTTGGGTTTCTGCCATTGACTTGCATGGCAGAAAAAAGCCTCATGTTCCAAAAGTGCTTTTAAACTGTAATTGTGTAACTCCGGTCCGGTGGGTCACAGCGAGCTGAAACTTGGCCACCATAGAGAGTCACCTCTGGCATGAGGGTCTGGCACGTTTCGGCCCGCTCGGCCAAGCCGAACGGATTATTTTAATATATATATATTCAGAACTGTACCGTATTTCAAAGCGGTGATAAAAGCCCGCGAAAGTCCCTGGCTCTGTTTAATGTTAATGCTCAGGGGGGCGACCCATTGTCTACAACCGACCCCCTGATCAAAGGCTCAGCCACTCTGGCTGTATACATTAGGGTGGAGAAACGCAGGGCTTGAGTGGTCTGTAAGTGCTGTAATTCACACTTACAGACAAAGGATTTCCTGACCAGATACCAGGCTGGTAGACTTTTAGGCGCCCTGACTTTTGTGTGGGGCCAGAGGTGCGCATGTGCCAACTAACTGGGGGCATGATCTAACAATGTTCCCACGTTAGCTGGCAAGGAGGGATTGGGTGCAGATAATTGTCATCCAATGTCTTGCACTCAATACCAGGGTATAGGACTGGAATCCCATATAAACCGGTGTCACCCCTATACCCATTGTCTTTGTGGAGTCTTCGTGATGTCTTCATTTGTATCCTGTATTGTGGAATGAATTGCCAATCCTGTACCTGATTGTTTCATTGTCCAACCCCTAAGTAAGTGCTATATTTTGTCTGTTATTTGTACCATCTTGTGTGTTCACCTTCTTTAAGAAATAAACTATATTTATTATATCTAAGTCGTGTTCAATTCAACCCAGAGATTTTTGTGTATATTATAACCTATCACTAGCTACCGTGACAAATACAACCTCAGATGAACAACAACACATGACATATTACACTGTGTCATGATTTATTTAACAAAAATAAAGCCAAAATGGAGAAGCCATGTGTGAAAAACTAAGTACACCTTATGATTCAATAGCTTGTAGTACCACCTTTAGCAGCAATAACTTGAAGTAATCGTTTTCTGTATGACTTTATCAGTCTCTCACATCGTTGTGGAGGAATTTTGGCCCATTCTTCTTTACAACGTTGCTTCAGTTCATTGAGCATTTCATTGGGCATTTGTTTATGCACAGCTCTCTTAAGGTCCAGCCACAGCATTTCAATCGGGTTGAGGTCTGGACTTTGACTGGGCTATTGCAACACCTTGATTCTTTTATTTTTCAGCCATTCTGTTGTAGATTTGCTGGTGTGCTTGGGATCATTGTCCTGTTGCATGACCCAATTTCGGCCAAGCTTTAACTGTCGGACAGAGGGCCTCACATTTGACGCTAGAATACTTTGGTATATAGAGGAGTTCATGGTCAACTCAATGACTGCAAGTTACCCAGGTCCTGTGGCTGTAAAAACAACAGACCCCAGAACGCAAATCTAATGTAACACCATTAAGGGAACCCATAGAAGTTTTCTAATTATACAATATTAACATGTATGCGTTCATATATTTTTCAAGCATGGTGCATTTATAAGAGGTTATAAAAAAAAAAGGACTTAGATAATAGGTTTCTGTAGAAAAAGAGGCTGATCCTGTTATTTAGAAGGTTTATATGCTTCTCATCATTTGTCTGATGTTATCTCTGGCTTTATTTTATTTTATGCCAGATAGACTAGCAAATCCTTGAGGTCCTTCTGGCATCTAATGCAGCGGTGCGCAAACTGAGAGGCGCGACCCCAAGGGGGGGCGAGAGGCTGCCTGCAGGGGGGGAGGAGGGGTGCGTGGTTTACAGAGGCCTCGCGCGCTTCCCGAAGGCACTTAAATTAAGTGCCGGGGGCGCTGCAGGGCATCTGTAAACCTTTACTTACCTTGGCTCCATACGCGTCGCCATGGCAACGCAGCGTCATGTGACGTCACATTGCTATGGCAACGTGACGCCATGATGCCGGAGCCGACGCCGGAACCGAGGTAAGTGGGGGTGAGGGGGGGTCACCGGGGTGAGGTGACCGCCGGCAGTGGGGCACAGGGGAAAAAGTTTGTGCCCCCTGATCTAATGTATCTAATATATGCGGAATGGCACATTTGGTTGCGGCCGTTTCACATATGTTTTAGTGGTTAGTGTAGGGGGTTAACTTTAGGGGTTTTAGTGGCGAGGTGGTTAACTTTAGTAGTTAGAGTATGGGGTTAATTTAAGGGGTTTTAGGCAAGGGGATTAAGGATTGTAGGATGTTGAGTAGCTTTAATAATAGGGGTTAACATTAGTGGGTTTTTGGGTAAGGATTAAGGGTAGGGACTTACCTTAGTGGGAAGTCTCCCTAATTTATTTGGAGGGACATTTGACGGGATATATATACAACTGGACACACTACTAAATTGAGTCGCTCCTGTGTTGTGAAGCTGATTGATGACAAGTAGCAGAGACCCACAGAAAGGATAGACCTTGAACACCATTGTAGCTTATGTGAGATGCTAATATGCAGCAACTCTTAGAATAGATACTCTAACTCAGAGGTTCCCAACTCCTCAAGAACCCTTAACAGTGCATGTTTGAAGTATAACCCCTGCTTGAGCACAGATGGTCCAGTCAACATTTTTGGGCCACCTGTGCTAATCAGAGGACAAGACAGGCGAGGGAAAGTTGGAGCACAACTGTGCACAGAGAAAAAAGAAAAAACTGCAAGAGAGTGTGTGTCCCATAAAGAAAATATTTAATGGATCAAGACATCAAAATACAAACGAGCCCACGGGCCACCAACAACGCGTTTCGAGCGGACAGCTCTTTATCAAGGTGATACCTTGATTAAGAGCTGTCACTCGAAACGCGTTGGTGGTGCCCGTGGGCTCGTTTGTATTTTGATGTCTTGATCCATTAAATATTTTCTTTATGGGACACACACTCTCTTGCAGTTTTTTCTTTTTTCTCTGTGCACAGTTGTGCTCCAACTTTCCCTCGCCTGTCTTGCTGGAATCAATGGAAAAACGGAGGCACACACCAGAGGAGGAATTTCATTGCAGACCACACAGATGTGAGTAATTTACTCTTATACACCTTCTCACTGATCCACATCGATATATCTGACTGGACACTAGCTAGTGGGAGTTGTTACTTATCTTAGTGGAACTCTATCCAGGTGATCGATTTATAGTGGACTTAGGTGTTGATCTACATGTGATCATTGGTCTGTTTAATTCTGTGATACTCCAAGGATTTACACAGTGAAGAAGTCATTTATTTCAGGCTGGCATTAGCCTTTGATCTTTGTTCTACAGCTTTTTTCTACGTTGTACTAATCAGAGGACAGCCTTAATAAAAACTGCAGTTAGTGGTCCTTGAGGACTGGAGTTGGCAGCCTCTGCTTCAGCTCACCTTCTTTTCTCTCCCTGTCTCTCTAGTATTTCTAATCCTCCCTCTCCCTATTTCTTCTTCTTTTCTCTCTCTCTCTCTCTCTTCTTCTTTTCTCTCTCTCTCTTTCTTCTCCTTTTCTCTCTCTCTTTTTCTTCTCCTTTTCTCTCTCTCTCGTTTTCTTCTCCTTTTCTCTCTCTCTCGCTTTCTTCTTCTTTTCTCTCTCGCTTTCTTCTACTTTTCTCTCTCGCTTTCTTCTCCTTTTCTCTCTCTCTCTCGCTTTCTTCTTCTTCTTTTCTCTCTCGCTTTCTTCTCCTTTTCTCTCTCTCTCGCTTTCTTCTCCTTCTTTTCTCTCTCGCTTTCTTCTCCTTTTCTCTCTCGCTTTCTTCTTCTTTTCTCTCTCGCTTTCTTCTCCTTTTCTCTCTCACTTTCTTCTCCTTTTCTCTCTCGCTTTCTTCTTATTTTCTCTTCTTCTTTTCTCTCCTGCTTTCTTCTTTTCTCTCTCTCTCTCTCTCTCTCTCTCTCTCTCTCTCTCTCTCTCTCTCTCTCCTTCTCTCTCTCTCTCTCTCTCTCTCTCTCTCTCTCTCTCTCTCTCTCTCTCTCTCTCTCTCATATGTATTGGGGGTGGGTGGTGTCTATTTAATATGTATTTGGCGGTCGGCAGATGTCTTTTTAATATGTATTGGGGGGGTGGGTGTATTTAGGAGGGTGTTTTTTTTGGTATGTATTTTGTGGGGGGGATTGAGTGAGAATGGGCTAATTGATGACGGTGGGGATGAGTGAGAGGAGAGAGGGGGAGGAAGTGAGAGAAAAGGAGTAAGAGTGAGACGCAGGGGAGAGAAATACATGCAAGGAGGGAGGGAGTGAGGAAGAGGGAGTGAGATGGAGGGGAGAGAAATACATGCAAGGCGGGAGGGAGGGAGTGA
Organism: Ascaphus truei; assembly: GCA_036426205.1. Lineage (NCBI taxonomy): Eukaryota > Metazoa > Chordata > Amphibia > Anura > Ascaphidae > Ascaphus > Ascaphus truei. The sequence continues at coordinate 84,979,224 of CM071572.1, forward strand.
GGAAGAGGGTGTGAGATGGAGGGGAGAGAAATACATGGGAAAAGGGGGGAAATAGAGGGGGTTCGTGAAGTGTGAAATTGGGGGGGGGGGGCGGATGTAACTCTAGTCCTGGGCCCCAGGAAATCTGTCTGTGGCCCTGATTGTCAACAAGTAACAGTTGTTTGGAGGTTGGAGGCCCCTCCTCCCTGGGTTTAAGCTCACTCTTCTCCACTTTTTAAGTAGCAGGTTTTTCCATGTACCTGTGCAGGACAGGTCTATTGAGACCGTTCCCCCTCCAGCAAATGTAAATGAGAATTTTCACGGGTAATGTTAGGACCTGCATACTGGTCATGCTGTGACGTGGCTGCATACTGGTCATGCCGTGACGTGGCTGCATACTGGTCATGCCGTGACGTGGCTGCATACTGGTCATGCCGTGACGTGGCTGCATACTGGTCATGCCGTGACTATTGGCTCGCATACTGGTCATGCCGTGACTGGCTGCATACTGGGTCATAGACCGTGAACTGGCTGCATACTGGGTCATACCAAGCCATGACGTGGGCTTTGCATACCGGGTGGTCATGCCGTGCACTTTGGCATGGGGGGGAGGGTGGTGCACTGCATACTGGTCGTTGACTTGGCTGCATACATGGTTCCATGATCCGTGACTTCCTCGGCTGCCTACTGGTCTATAACCCAGGTCTGCCCGTGACGTGTCTGCAACGGTGATGCCATGACGGGCTGCATACGGTCCACTCGGCCGTGACGTGCTGCATACTGGTCAATTCGTTGTGCTGAACCAGAGCCCGTTGCATCTTGGCTTCCTACCTTTTCAATTACACCCAGATCATGCCTTTACTGTGGTTGGCATACTGGTCAGCCCGGGACTAGCCTACTGGTCTCACGCCGTGACGTGCGCTTGCATAACTTGTACATCGTGAGTTGGAACTACCGAGGCCCCCACAGGCTCCGATTACCGTTCCTTTTACTTCATCGCGTTTTCCCTTAGGGGGCCGTGACTTGACTGCATATACTTGGTCATGTGGCAGTGACCGTGACCTGCAGACGCGAAGCCATACTTACTTTTTCATGAGCCGTACTGGTCTGCATACTGAGGTCAATAACGCAGTACTTTGTCTGCATACTGGTCATGCCAGTGCGTTGGCTGGCATCCCTGGTCATGGCGGCGGGTGTGACGTGCCTATCTGCATCTGGTCCTTGCCACACTGAGTTCTTGCCGTACTTGGCTTGCATACTGGTCTCCATGAGCCGTGAAGTGGCTGCATACTGGTCATGCCGGTGGACGTGCTGCATACTGGTCATGCCGTGATGTGGCTGCATACTGGTCATGCCGTGACGTGGCTGCAGGCTTATAACGCTTTGACCCTTACTTATGAGAATACTAACATTGAAGTATTTAACTATGTATTTTTTGTCATATTCGATGTAGCACTGGGTATTATTGTCTTTTGTTTAATTCTTATGGAAGTCCCATATCTACAACCAAAAAAGGGAAGGGGAAAGAAAGGGAAGCCCCCGCATCAGCTTAAGTAAGAAAACAATCAGATTTAAACTGTGGAAAATGAAGGATAACGATGGGGTGCAAATTGGGACAAAGGCAGTACTCACAAAACAAACGAAGATTCCCCAATGAATGCACTCAAATCAAGTAATGAAAAATGTTAAATGAATTTAAAAATACTCTTTAATCAAAATATATAATTGCTAAAATATGTTGTACAGAGGGATGTGGTATAAAGGTCATTGACCACTCCCTTATGACACACCAATTTCTAATGACAGAATAATGTGAGAGTCTACAAAATGCCCTTAGAGGACAGAAACCTCATATATCTACAATAGCTACTATAGTATCCACTGGAGTGGTCAATGACCTTTATACCACATCTCTCTGTACAACATATTTTAGCAATTATATATTTTGATTAAAGAGTATTTTTTAATTCATTTCACTACTTGATTTGAGTGCATTCATTGGGGAATCTTCGTGTGTTTTGGAAGTCCCATATCCCAGGCAATTTACCACACACAAAAAGACTTTAATGGCTGATCTTACAAGACCCAAAAACATGTAGTGTACCTGCTAAGTAGGCACTCTATACAGTAGTTGGAGAGTTCGAACCAAATGACTAACTGTACATTACCCAGAGAAGTGTGTCAATATTGAAATGGAGGTGTACAGTATTTCAGAGAAGCAAACAGTGGTCATTGACACTTGCTACAGGCCGCCAGTGAGGTTTCATCAAAATATTGTAGGGGTTGAAATGTTATCCAAGACTGTTTGTGCCATTTATTTAGTTAAACCAGAAATTATAGCAGAAAGATGCACACATTGCTTGAGTGAATCTAGTTTACAAATGAACATAGAAATAAGGAGTCTAGAGATGCAGCCAGTTCTTTACCACCCTCGATTATGCACTAGGATATACTCCAAGAATGATTAAGCTCACTATCTCTGTCAAATTAGTTGCATTTTGTGCACTGTAGCATTCACCTTTGCAGTTTGATAAATTACGATAAGCTCAACGTTTGCGTCTCTGCAAACTTCTAGAACGCCTCCGAATGTTGTATTCTTCTTCATTATAAGTGGCTAATGGCAGTCCCCATAGGACAGAACTGATTTAACGTGTGTGTGGGAGTGGATTTTGAAAGCACACATCTTCCACTTGTCTCTCGCAACACCTAACAATCTTCATGCTCTTTATACATTTCCCTGTCCTAAGCATTGCACTGCAGAAATAGAATACTCTGAGTGTATTTGCAACTCTTTCACAGGTCCCCAAACCCATCCCATTCACCCCATTTTCACATCATGTAAAGCTGACACAAGGATTTTGGATAGTGATATGCAATTAAATTGCATATAATAACTAAACGGTGTAATGGTTTTTGAAAATACTAATTACATTGTGGACAGTCGGGTCTCTTTAGGTGGATTATGCAGACCAAGCAATTTGGAGATTCTAAGGAATAATTTGTGCATCTTTCTAAAATAAAATAACAGAAAAAAATAAAGATAGAAAATAAATCCACTCAAGGTATATAATGCTGGCTAATTTCTGACACCTGATAAAGAAGGTGCCCCAACCTCTAAACAATATCAGACAAGAGAATGAACAAGTAGAGGGTATGTTGGACACAAAAGATATTCAACGCCTACTCAATTAATCATACTGCAAAGATCCAAAGAATTTCCCAAAAATATTACATTTCATTTCCAAATAAATAAGTCTACAAAATAAATATCGTGATCATGTCCTTTACTTACACATTAGGTAACCAACACATACATAGTGCTGTCACTTCCCAAAATGCACTACAAATTGCATAGGCATTGCTCAACATATTGTGTACAGTGTAAATAAAATAAACATTTATTATTATTATTTTATTTTATTATATTATATATTTGCATCCATCCTAACAAAAGGATATTAATTGCAGTAAATACCATCTTAATATATATTATATATATATATATATATATATATATATATCTCCTCTCTAAATTCTCTTCATCTCTCCTTCTCTCTCTCTCTCTCTCTCTCCTCTCTCTTCTACTACTATAGCATATCTACATATAAATCCTAATACTGAGTTAAGTTATGGTGAGTAAAAAAAGTGACAAAAACCCTCCACAGGAAAGCAAATATGCAAATATGAGCATACAGTTATATTTGCATATATATATATATATATATATATATATATATCAGCAAAGAAAAAGAAAAAGGTTCCCTATAAGGGCACTCAAGCAAAGGTGATATATAAATTGATTTATTAGAAAAACATGAATTACACAAAATAAGATAAAACCGTCCCCAAGGTATCCCTACACCATGAAGTCTGACCTTAACATAGACTGAGATTACTATAATATAATATGGTATATGGAACACACATAAACCATATATGATATGCAGAGCAAGAAAAACAAATGTTTAACCTGCTAAGCAATGTGTAGACCGGCCGGTCAGTAAGGAATTCTATGTAAGGTAGCTGAATTCTGTGACCAAATAACTGCTGACAAAGGATTTGACCCCTAATGCAGTACCACTCAGTAAACCACTCAATCAGCCACATTAAGGTAACACAAAGCCTGAAAACCACAAGCAAAAAGCAAATGCAGAGTATACTTGCAAGTGATCATGTGTTTGATAAGTGCTTGGTGCACGAAACATGTAGGACGGTCTTGCACCCCCAGTCTCTCCTTTTTATGTACCAATAAAGTATATCTTTTTACTAGTTTTTGACCCACTCTCTTTGCTGTGCGCCTTCACCTCTATGGATGGATTTGGATTTCTAACAAGTTGCTGCATGCTCCACACACCAGCACTGGACAGGGATGCTCCAGAAATGTGAGTAAGAGACTTTATTATATTCAAGATGATATGCTTTATGGTATAATAGTGTTCCAGGGCCCATCCCAATGAGGTTCTGTGCAGGGAGTTGCTCCTTTGCTCAGTCCCTTCAGGGAATATAGGTCCCCATTAAGGAAACAATACCACAGGAAATTTGGCTTAAATTTCTACATCGTTACCCATATGGTGTTTGTGGATTCATTATTGACAAGCATTATTTTGAACCTACAACGGACCCGGCATTGGAGCGTATGTTCCACACTAAGAATTCAGTATATGGCATTAGGCCAAGTTTACATACAGTAAGTATATAATGGACAATGTAGACAAAGGAGAGAGAAGACTACCCAAACAAGAATGAATGATAAAAATACATAATAATAACAATTTTGACATTATTAATATACTGTACTCCACATAGAAGCCCAAAGGGCCAGTTAGTCTTGATAAACCCATTACCAGTTGGCCACCTGGGCTAGTAAAGTCTTCAAACTTACACATATAAATGTTAAGTTTTGTGTATGTTATTTGTAGGGTGTTTATATTGTATGTGAACACTTTTGGTACATGTAGGTATTCCTTGGCAGCCTCAAGCATCCAAGGGTTCTGCCATAGTGTTTTGTTACAAGGCCTCTTTTGTACCCCTATGGTAGAAAATGTTATCCCAAGACCCCATGCTCTACACACACACACACACACACACACACACACACACACACACACACACACACACACACACACACACACACACACACGTATCAGTAGTGCTGATTAATGCAGATTTCTATGAGTTACCAGTTATTTGTTTCACTAGTGTTATTTAACTTTGAATTACCGCTTTTTTTGGTGCATGGAATTGAGATTGAATATCGCAACCCTATTATATATACATCATTCTTTGTACATATGGCGGAATTCCCCTAAAATATTTATCCAATCCCAATTTTTTTTAATGCACATTTGTAACACAGGAATATCGGCCTTCAGCAAATCTAGGCCTAAGGTTCGGCATTTTCACTGGTGTTTTGGTTCTATAAAGATGCCAGGCTTTGGCAGTGATTCTAAATAAATTGTGTCATGGTTTTGCGTAAACTCAGTTGATTTTGGTTTTGAAATATTAAAAATGCTGGTTACATGGTTACATTTGCCGGATAATGGGAGGTTCACTAGCCCGCCCTTTTCAATCTTTATCTCCTTCCAGGTAACCCAGTGCCACACTCGCAAACACCAGCACAACACACGCAAGTACATTCTGCCATGACAACGCTGCTTTCAAAATGCAGACAGAGCGTGATTTTCATGTCTTTTGCCATTTATCCAAAGTTAGTCAATCCCTCCCTATTCACCATGCCACACTAGCCTAAACCCTTGTAGTAAGCCCATTGAAGAAAGTAGGTTTACCAAACTCTACAGCTGGAGCGGCTTTGTGAGCAAGCATGTTTTGGTCACAATATTTGTCCTTGAAGGATAAACCAAATACCTTACCTAAATACACCTATTAGGGGGTTTCCATTTCTAGCACACAGCTGTATTAGATGCATTGGACACAGCCAAATGTTTTTGAGGGTTATTATGTCTTTTTTTAGTGCAACATTAAAATACTTCACAGATGTTCGTACTGCAAGCTTCTATTACCAATACAAACTGCAGTAGCACACCGTGCACACGTTCTCGTTCACGTTGCATAGTGTTATGGAGATGTCCTAGTTTCTCAATCTTATATTACAGTAGCTGTAAGGAATATTGAACTATTAAATCCTAAGGTTTAAATTGACATCGGTGTCAAACTTGCGAGCAGTCAAATGCAGGGGGAATAATGATGTTGCTGATATTCAGATTATTCAGACAGGTGTTTTGCACTCTGTCATTTTCTAACACCCTGTCAGCACAATACTTCATGTGTTTGATCTGCTTGTTTCTTGAGGAGTAATCCTGCAAAACAAATTAATGAATGCTATCTCATCCCTGCATGTACCAGGCATGATTCATTAAATGCATAATGGGCAATATTTACCAAGTACTCTTCAGCCATACGGCAATTTACAGCCCTGGAAGACACCTTACAGTCCATCGACTTAAATGGGCTATAAAGAGCCTTATAGCTGTGGTGCTCAACTCCAGCCCCCCCCTCCTCCCCAACAGGTCAGGTTTAGATATCCCCGCTTTATCACAGGTGGCTCAATCAGTGGCTCAGTCAAAGACTGAGCACCTGATTGAGCCACCTGTGCTGAAGCAGGGACTGATCGAGCCACCTGCACTGAAGCAGGGTTATGCTGAAAACCTAACCGGTTGGGGCGGGGGGGGTCTTGAGGACCACTTGAGCACCACTGCCTTATAGCAGCAGACTGCTAAGTAAATATTACCCTATACCTCATTACTACAATGAATACATGGAAGTCTTATCTTACTATCAACAAGAGCATTGTGTGAACTTAGTTTGCATGGGAATTGCCATGTGCCAGTGTCCCTGTGACTAGGATCTCTTCTATGGAATAGGTCCCCACCACCTGGCATTTGACACCTACATTTTTCTAAAGCGTATAAATTTCATATGCCAGACACGTCTATTAGAGCTATCAGGTTATGTGCTTAGCCATGAAATTAATTTTAAAATGAGAACTTAAAGTGAGAGGGATCTTCAGATGCTATTTCACAGATGCCAGTTAGGAGAGAAGATCATGCTATTATGTTTCCGCCCCAAAGCAGAGGAAGATAGCACTGTGTGCTCCCCACTCTTTTACCTGCAGCATATCATTGCTAGGGCATTAATCTCTTCTGTCATTTGTGATTATGGGAAGTAAGTACAAAGATACTTATGTAATGTTGCAAAATAAATGTTATAGTTAACACACAATACAGAAGTGCTGGTAGTACTGTAGTTACAGGATGTATGTATATATACAATATATATATATATATATATATATATATATATATATATATATATATATATATATATTGTGACAGAAACCAGGGGATGGTAACATGGGCGTCCGCAGAATTTTTTTCAGGGGGGGGCATAATTTTTAACCGCAGCGCAATGGCGGTCCCGGCTGCGGCACAGATTGGTCCCGACTTGGGAGTGAGACGGCTTTCATTGGTAGGTAGTGTTACCAATGAGAGCCGCATCACTCCCGAGTGCTACCAATGACAGTGCGCTGCGCTTCCTCCTACAGTACGTAGCAGCATAGGCTAGCCTACCACTAGCTGCCTGCCGCGGCGCCAGGGGCACCCACCCACCTCCGTCCCTGTCCACCCACCTCCATCCCGGTCCACCCACCTCCGTCCCGGTCCACCCAGAGTCTATTTTTGGCGTTTATAGCGCTGTTAACGTACTGTACGGCGCCATAAATGCCAAAAACAGCCCAGGACTGCGAGTGATCCAGGCAGAGCCGCCAACAGAAATCATGGGGCCCAGGACAAATGAAAGGAGCAGCTCCCCCCCGAACCCATAGCGCACCTACCACGAAAAAATATCTTTTAGAGCGCAACTTTTACTTAACTGTTTTCTTATTGTGATACAGAATAAAACATTACAATGCAACCTGTTTATTTTTATATTTTCAACAAAAGGCATGTGTCTGCCTGCCTGGGTGGGTGAGTGGGTGAATGACAGTAGAATGACAGTGGGTGAGTGGGTGAATGACAGTGGGTGGGTGAATGACAGTGGGTGAGTGAATGACAGTGGGTGGGTGAATGACAGTGGGTGAGTGGGTGAATGACAGTGGGTGGGTGGGTGAATGACAGTGGGTGGGTGGGTGAATGACGGTTGAATGACGGTGGGTGGGTGGTATAATGACGGTGGGTGGATGAATGATGGTGGGTGGGTGGGTGGATGAATGATGGTGGGTGGGTGGATGAATGATGGTGGGTGGGTGGGTGAATGACAGTGAGTGAGTGGGTGGATGGGTGAATGACAGTGGGTGAATGTTGAATGTGGGTGGGTGAATGACAGTGGGAGAGTGACTGGGTGACAGTGACTGAGTGGGTGGGTGACAGTGACTGGGTGGGTGGGAGACAGTGACTGGGTGGGTGGGAGACAGTGACTGGGTGGGTGGGAGACAGTGGGTGGGTGGGAGACAGTGACTGAGTGACAGTGACTGGGTGGGACAGTGACTTGACAGTGACTGGGTGGGTGACAGCGACTTGGTGAGTGACAGTCAGTGAGTGGGTGGGTGACAGTGACAGTGGTTGACGTTGACAGTGGGTAACGGTGACAGTGGGTGACGGTGACAGTGGGTTATGGTGACAGTGGGTGACAGAGCCAGTGGGTGACAGTGACTGGGTGGGGTGACTTACCTTGACCGGGTGGGTGCAGCTTGTCGCCGGACGCTTTCCCCTCCTGCCCCCGATATCCCCTTCTGCCCCCGATATCCCCGCGGCAGCTTCCAGGGACGGGAGGTGTGCTTGGGGAGGGGGCGCAGAAGGAGGGCTCGGGGGGGGCACGTGAGGTGGGCTCGGGGGGGGGGCTAAGGCCAAACAAGATGGAAGACGTGGTGAGTGCGCTGGTAGGCAATGTCGCTGTCCAGAAAGACGTGAATGAAGCCCAGCAAAAGATTAAGGCAGCCCTGCAACAGGCGAATGAAACCCAGCAACAGCTGTTAATAAACCAGCAAGAGACTAATGCAAACCAGCAACAGGCGAATGCAAACCAGCAAGAGACAAACCGCTTGCTGAGAGAGGAGCAACAATGGTTCGCCCAGGGCTTACAGCAGGAACTCGAGATCTTGAGGGGGACTATCAGTAACCTTCCACTGGCAGAGGCAGCCCCAGTTCCGAAAATGACCAGGGCAAGCCACTACCTTCAGAAGATGGGACCCTCGGATGATGTGGAAGCCTATCTTCTCACGTTTGAACGCACGGCACAGAGAGAGGGATGGCCAGAAGCTGAGTGGGCTGGTCTAATCGCACCCTTCCTATGCGGCGAACCCCAGAAGGCTTACTTTGATCTAGAGCCAGCCGAAGCTAACGTCTATGCAAAATTGAAGTTCGAGATCCTCGCCCGCCTCGGCGTAACCACGGCTGTTCGTGCCCAAAGGTTTCACGCATGGTCCTTCACGATGGATAAAGCCACCCGAAGCCAGATGTATGACCTCATCCACCTCGCCCGGAAGTGGCTACAACCTGAGATCAACTCAGCAAGCCACATCGTGGAATGGTTGGTCATGGACCAGTTCTTGAGGAAACTTCCCTCTGCCTTACGCTGTTGGGTCAGTCGGAGTGACCCCCACAATGCGGATGAGCTTGTGGCCCTCGTAGAAAGGTACAATGCAGCAGAAGAGCACCCACAACCCACAGTCGTGGAGCAACCCCACTACCCGAGGTTCCAGGACTCTTCCAGAGACGGTAAAAGGGTACCAGGGTTAAGGGGCGCTGAAGAGCGGCGACCACCTTCACGCAGCACCAGCAACAGTGGCTCACACACTAAGAGCAATAGCCCACATGGGGAGCCGGGAAAAGGCTCTAAGTGGGACACAGACTATGTACCTAAATGTGTAAATTGTCATGAGAGGGGCCACACAGCAAAAATCTGCCCACTAAATGATGAACCCATGCAATGCAACAGCGTGGAACCTTATTCGCTGTGGTCCCAATGTATGGGCCCTAGCCCAGAGGACCCCTTGAATAACCATCTGTGGGCATTTGTAAAGGTTAATGGTAAGAGGGTTCGGGCACTTCTTGACTCTGGGAGCATGGTCACACTAGTGTCCGAATACCTGTTGCCCATTAAGAAGAAACAGGTAAACAGTTCACAAAGAGTGGCAATTTGTTGTATACATGGGGATAATCATGAATATTCCACTGTTGATGTTTTTTTTTTAAACAGAGTTTGGTTCTTTAGATTTTAAGGTGGGTATTGTACCCAAACTGGCACATGATGTGTTAATAGGGACCGACTTTCCCCATTTTCTAAAAATGTGGTCCCCCGCTCAGAATAGCACCCAGAGTTCAATAGCGGACCATAACGAAGTATTAGAAGAAACAAATCCTTTCCCTTTTTCAGAAATGGATGTTGACGAAGGCCCAAATAAGAAGGGGGAAAAGGAGGAGTGCTGTAAAATTCCCTTCCCCATCACTACTTTGGTAGGGAATACCCCAAATCAAGATGTTGATCAGACACGTACCCCCCCAGAACCGGATAAGACCCTCGCTGACCTAGAGGTCAGTCCTGGGAGTTTTAACAAGGCCCAGTGGGAGAACCCTACATTAGCGGTAGCAAGGGGAAATATACGGGACCAGAATAGTACTCCTGGCCAACCAGATAGGTCACTTGCCTACCCCTACTTCGAGGTAGAGAACGACCTAGTATATCGACTAAACAATTGTTGGTACCACGGACATTCCGTAACGTAGTATTACACCTCGCACATAGTCATCCATTGGGGGGACACCTAGGGGTGGGAAAGACAAAAGAAAAGGTTCTCCGAAGCTTCTATTGGCCTGGGGTTCTGGCAGAAATTACGAATTATTGCTCCTCATGCCCAGAATGTCAGATCACCGCCCCGTTCAAAGCGTATCGTAGCCCATTGGTACCCCTTCCCATAATAGAGGTACCATTTGACCGGATTGCTATGGATCTAGTATGACCCCTAATAAAGTCTGCTAGGGGACATCAGCATATATTGGTAATATTAGATTATGCCACCCGATATCCGGAGGCAGTTCCCCTACATAGCACCTCTGCTAAAAACATAGCAAAAGAGTTAGTAGTTCTGTTTTCCCGGGTCGGAATTCCTAAAGAGATTTTATCTGACCAGGGAACACCATTTATGTCCCAAGTAACAAAAGAGCTATGTAAACTCCTAAAAATCAAGCATCTCAGAACCTCATTCTATCATCCACAAACAGATGGTTTAGTGGAAAGGTTCAATAAAACCTTAAAGAGCATGTTACGGCGGGCGGTCGATAAAGATGGGTAAAACTGGGATTGTTTGTTACCGTACCTGTTATTTGCCATTAGGGAAGTTCCCCAATCATCCACAGGTTTCTCCCCATTTGAACTATTGTATGGCCGACACCTAAGGGGCTTACTGGATATAGCCAAAGAGACTTGGGAACACGAGGTTACCCCTTACAGAAGTGTAATAGAGCATGTTGCCCAGATGCAGGACCGCATTGCTGCAGTCCTACCCATAGTGAGGGAACACATGGAGAAAGCTCAAGAAGCACAGAGGAATACGTATAATAAGGGTGCTAGGGTCAGAATTTTTTTTCCAGGTGATAGGGTACTAGTTCTGGTTTCCACCGTGGAGAGTAAATTCCTTGCTAAATGGCATGGGCCATATGAGGTCTTGGAAAGAGTGGGAGAAGTAAATTATAAGGTAAGACAGCCAGGTAGGAGGAAACCTGAGCAAATTTACCATATAAACCTACTGAAGCCCTGGAAAGATAGAGAAGTCTTGTTAACCCTAGTACCCCCAGGTCCGTCAGAGAATCAAGAAACTGACCCAGAGGTTAGCATAGCTGAAACCCTGTCCGTTCATCAGAAACGAGAGGTTCAGAATTTAGTGAGAAGAAACAAAGAAATCTTCTCTACACAGCCAGGTGTAATCATTCTGTTCATTTGTCTAAGACTGCAAAAGTACCTTGTTTTGTTGTTGGAAGTGGAAAAGCCACTTCCACCCTGAGTTAGGGAAATCTAAGTTAAGTTATCGCTCAGGTGAGCAGCTTTTGTTTTTGATGTGTTTCTGTTGTATGCACTGTGGCAGTCTCAGTGCCTGGGACTGAATAAACCAGGCATAGCCTGTTTAAAGGAACAGTACGTGACGCCTCATCATTTAACCTACCCTAAAAGACCGTGTTCTAAACAGTCCCGGACAAACGGCGGAGCCCCGGAGTAAGCTGTTTGTCACAATATATATGTGTGTGTGTGTGTGTGTGTGTGTGTGTGTGTGTGTGTGTGTGTGTGTGTGTGTGTGTGTGTGTATATATATATATGTGTGTGTGTGTGTTTGTATATATATATACACACACACACACACACACACACACACACACACACACCCATATATATGCTACCTTCACTTACGTAGAAGACCTCCTAACACTATAAACTGATAAGCTGATTCCACTATATCCCAACCTGTAGGGACTGTCAGGTGTATATTTTGGAGCTGGCAACGTGCAAACCTAACATTACATGCAGTGTGCTTCTCTGCAGGTCTCTTGACTGCTTTTTAGTAGAAGTCGGAGCTATGGGAAACTGAAATGTTTTTAGTGATCCTGAGTATCATTGGATCAGGTGCCATGTTCATTTTGGAAGTGGAGTCAATGTTTCTCACCAGTTGTGCAGCAGCTCTATAAGTAAAGCTGCCCTCTCTTGTGGCAGCATATTTACATTTCTGAATCATCCCTGAATTGCATAGGATATCCAAGCTGACTGACGGTTTCAAACATACTAATTACAGTGTGAGCTGTTGGGTCTCTTCAGATGGATTATGCAGACCAGCTCTTGGTGGCAGGTGGAAGGATGAGTCTTCTGCACTACATACAATGATTCTGATGGGGAAGAAGAGATTCTAAATAATGTGTCACATGTTAAATAGCGTTTCCTCCATGATAGCCCCTTCAATTGGGATTGGCATCAACTGTATTCAGAGACATAAAGCACACTAATTATGATTTCCTGTTCCCCAGAGTCATTGAGTAAAGATAACTCTTACATATGGGAGGTTATTAACCTCTGCTGGAATAAGATATATAGAAACGTGATGATCTCATTTTAACTCTCAGTAGTTAAATATAACCAAAAAAAGTCAAAATGATTTAAATCTGGAGCGCATTAGTCCCATTTATTTACACAAACCTTGTATTATATCCTCTTCAGTCCACACATAACTTGCTAAGGGTTTTAACTGAGCTCAGTCGTTCTGAGCAGCCCGGTTTTCGAGTATGGTATGCAACGGAGTTTTTTTTATTTACCATACATACTTCAGAAGCTAACCTGCTGGGAATCACACAACAAAGAGGGCAAATACTATAGCTCTGGGGAAAGTTTGTGCACTGCAAGAAAAATGCTTGCACTAGGAATGTCTGTGCCTGTGTATGTTAATTTACTAGAATATATAGGGGGCTTATTCTAGTAGCTATCCAAAGTTATCGGAGCGGAATTAAAGATGAGGAAAAAAACCCTATTCTCTATTGCATATCGCTTCTTCTAAACCGCTTGTAAAATTGTTTTGACAAACCGCATGGTTTAACAGCCAATCCACCCGGATTGTAATTGTATGTGTAAATACACCTTGATAAAGGGTGCACGGCACGAAACGCGTAGGTGGGCGTTTACTGCGATATCCATCGGTTATGTTTGATCCCCTTATCCAATAAAGGAACCTTTTTGCCACAGTGAGCCTCCTTCACTTTTTTAGGCAGTGCACTGCCTTTGTCTACCCACTATAGCTTTAACTCGCAATACTAATCTCGCCATCCTTTAGGTGGTGTTAAACAAAATTGCGTTTTTAGAAGCGGTTTGAATAACGGAGCTACGAGAATGGCAGTTGTGGGCAAAAAAATGTGAGTTTGAGGCTTTTTTTGACAAACAAATTGGATTGTCAGAGCAAGAGTGAAACCGCTTCTAAAAAAAGCCGTTCTGATGCGGATTGAACTTATAGTAAGAGTTTACAAGCCACATAAAAACAAAGCATACCAATGTGCTTCTAAAGGGCACCTTTGAGGCGTTTTGTCACACCCTGGAGCTAATAGAATATGCCCCCTTGAATCCTTAAGCAATGATTTCAGCAACAACATTCTGTACAGATAACAGTGATAATAAATCCAACCTTGCAGGAGGAAGTGTGTAAGTTACTAATCACAAAGAAGGAGAAAGCAAAAGTAGGGAAATAAGGGATGCAAAGACGGAATGTGACCAAAGTCTACAAATATATGATTTTAGTGTGTCAATAATTAATTAAATGTTAATGTTAAAACTATTATCTATTTACTGTTCCTGTATTAGGCATATAAGCGTATTTTTATGTTTCCATCTTTAAATAAAGAAGAGATATTGGGAGGAGATCCCCTAATAAGACATAGTAACAATGAAATAGTAGAATGGAAAACATGCTTAGTTAGGGTTTATCATGGTTATTTTCTAGTCTTATTTTTAGTTTGGCCCACATTTGTAAGCCTATTAAAACACACCACAAATGAGGAAAAAACCCTCAATAGAGAAGATGTTTTATGCCTGAATCTTCTAAATTTATTGGAACTCCAACATAATGTTACCCACTGTGAATGCACATTTGAAAACCCAGATTTGTTTTAAGAGGCGTATAGATGACATATTGTAATGTGAAAACAACATGGATATGCTGTTTCACTGTTTGTGACTCTCCCAACTCTTTCCTCAATCTAAACAAAAAGTACATCTTGTTAGGACATTCGTCAAAAAATTCCTTGTTATAGGGCCTTATTGACAATTTAGTTGCACTGCATGCGATAATCCCTTTCACTCACTTCCATTGTTTTTACAACACGCGAGGCAGGTTGCTCAGTGTTGTGAGTGAGGCACATACTGTACACACCAATCTGATGTTGCCACGTCTGTACTTGCTCCTGTCTATGCCACACATTTGCACATATATTGAAATGGCCTGCAGGTCATTTCTACCATAGCAGCATTGCTTCCGTTAAGCAATCAGGTACTGCAACCAAATTATGCATTTGAAGCACTATTTTCAAGAGATCACAAAATTGTGTTTCATTGGAATTCATTTTATATTATGAGTACATTCCTTGAGGAAACCATACAAAATGATGAATGCTTTGAGCTCAATGAGACATAAACCTGGGGTGAAATACATTAGTGGGATTATGACTGTCTTTCTCCAATTTTTGGGCAGAAGAGATTCAGCCAACTAAGGGGCAGATTTGCAGTTGGTGAGCTAAAAGCAGAAGTAGAGGTGTCCGACTTGACTAGAGGTTGGCACTATTGAGTCATTAGCATCGGGTCTAAAATTAGGATGCTAAGGTCTTAGATTTGCCCATTTGGCCATGCACATCTGTCGCAAATATACATGTACTGGTATTGATTTTTGGTTCTAGATTATATCTAGTTAAGGTATAACATTTCCCGGATAATATTAAATGTGAGATAGTACCCATGGGGTACTTAATCATCAGGCATCCCGAAGAAACACATAGGCACACAACTAAGAAACCTTCCGAAATTAAGAACAGCCTCTAAATATACTCTACTTTGAACGCAAGAACGATGCTATTTCATGGATGTACACCCATGTTGAACTAATTTGAATAAATTAAGCATACAGTACACACTCCTACACTCCGCTGAGTTGTTGTGCATTTTGCGTCTACTTATTAACAGCTATAATGCGTTTCTTATTTTAACGAGGTGCAAAACTGCCATTGCGCCCACGGCAAAACGTAGCCCTATACGGCTCCACAAACGTTCGTCAATTCAAAACCAGCCCCTCGATGCATAGAAAGATCAACATAATAATAGACAGAGGAGGATCCCTCAGTTTTGTTTCCATGCTCATGAAGTGGCTGCGTTTCTGATCATTCCACACAGCCTCAGGTAAGGTAGGATGCCATTTAACTGACAGAGATGGGAACGAGAGCCTGCTATTATTGCCCATTAACATTTACATTAATATCAGATCGTTACGGCTGCTGCTCCCCCTTTATAGCCTTCTCCCCAGGCCTTATAGTGGCGCAGTCAGCCCAGGTTCATTGCACTGATGTGGGCTAGAGCTCCCCAGTCATAATTACATGTTGGGTGGCATCTGCTGTCACGCTGTCATCTTCTGTCACTGTGTCACCTTTACTTTCCATTAAGGGCTGTCAGCCAGCCTTCATCACTGGGAAATCAGATTATTAGCTCAGTACTGCAAGGGGGATCCCCGATACAACAATGGCAGGGATAAAATCTGCTTGAGCAACAAAAAAACAATGCATCATGTGAAATTAGTAAATTGATTTGAAGTATTTTGTTAGCTTTTTGATAGCCATTTAAAAAAATTTTTTTACAGTGTTTGTCCATTACGTTCTTTTCGCTGCCCGGGAGTTTCCCCTGAACTTTATTCGGAAATCCCACTGGTGAATAAAATCAGGAGCTGTATTGGTTATTCTTTTGAAGTGAAACTTCTTTGCTGGCGCCTACAGTGTTTTTATGGGGAAAATGTACTGCCTTGTAACGAAAAACCGTCACAAAAGTGACGACACGCTATTAATGGACATGCGCCCGTCATGCACATGTGCCTGTCGCGTGCGTGCATATGTATATCAGGACGCACGGAGGTTGTAGCCAGTGCATGTGCAGATACTGCCTCCCTCTTCCAGCCTGCATGCGCACTAAGGCCATCAGCTACTGCGCATGGGCGCGGGCCTCTGCGCATGGCTGCAGGCCTCTGCGCATGGCTGCAGGCTTCTGCGCATGGCTGCAGGCTTCTGCGCATGCGCGCCACCTAAGAGAGCATGGTCCGAGGAGGAGGAGAGGAGCCAGGAACACCGTGCAGGGAGAAAAAGGAGACCCTGCAACAAGGCTAGGAAGAAGGGAGGGACCGAGCCCCATGCTGTGAGAGAGCCACATCCTCCGAGATCCCGGTGCTCAAAACACGGACACACACACAGAGTCACACACACAGTCACACACACACAGTCACACCCACACACACAATCACATACACACACAGACACACATACAGTCAGACACACACAGTCAC
Source organism: Ascaphus truei (assembly GCA_036426205.1). Lineage (NCBI taxonomy): Eukaryota > Metazoa > Chordata > Amphibia > Anura > Ascaphidae > Ascaphus > Ascaphus truei. The sequence continues at coordinate 84,996,274 of CM071572.1, forward strand.
ACACACACACAGAGTCACACACACAGAGTCACACACACAGACAGACACACACAGAGTCACACACACACACAGATTCACACACATCACACTTCTTTGTGTTTTGTCACTGAAATTGTGTTTTGCTTTTTAATTAAAAACATCACCATCACAAATACAATTTGTGTAACAAAAGACAAATAAGTTTCACTTAAAATGCGCATGATCGGCACACACACACCCTTTTTTTTTTTTTTAGCTATCCAGTTAGAGGATGGAAATTGAAGAAACAGACAACCGTAGATGAGACTTCGATTTCTGTTCGTGTTCCAGATTTAAGATGTGGAAGAGCTCAATGATCAGATTGAGGTTTTTTTAAACATCAAAGTGTGTGACACTAATTAATATATTTAGATCTTAGAATGTTGAGTCACTGTAATAAGTAGATCTCCTGCCCTGTGACATCTAAGAAAACATGTGTAGTCCATGTACCCCTGGGGTACTACAACTACGCGTGCTGCTGTCACTTGTGAGGCTAACAAGAGGCCTGAGCCTCCGCCACTGGGAGCCTGGGGTGTACTTACACTCGGTGTAGCGCCTCCACTGGCGAGGGATCCCAACGTGGTGGGAGTGTGCCCTCACCAGAACTAACATACACAGTAAATACACTCACAGTTGAATAAGAACAGTATTTACTAAGCATAATAATAATAATAACCTCTTTACATAGACATTAGTGCATCATTTCCCTGTGTTGGGGCCCGGTGGTGCACTTAATATACTACCTCCCTGGTCATAGTCCTGACAGGATAATCCTTAGTAATCAGCAACTCCGCAACGTGGTCCCACGGCGCGACGCGTTGCTCCTTGCAGGAATGATTCCACCGTCTGACTTTTCAGGGGAGAGATCCCCCAGCCGGATGATCCTTTGAGAGCAGTCTCTGCTATGGAGTCAGGTATCCTTTCAGCTATCACGCTGCACTGCCAGTCAGGCACTGTCCTGCAGCATCTCTCTCTCTCTCTCTCTCTCTCAGTATAGTGAAGGGAATCAGTATCTTAAGGCCTTTGCCTATATCATACACTTAGATTCTCTACCGTGTCTCCGGGGACTAACTGGACCCTGGGGGGGTATACCTCTAGCCTAGTCCCTGGAGCACTGCTCTGTGGCACTACCTGCACCTTCAAGGTCCCGGTTTTGACTCCTCACTTCCTGTCCCAGCAGGCAGTAGTCTTTCCTTCAGAAGCAATCCAGCCATCCCATTGGCTATCATGTGTCACCAGGCAGCTTCTCCCTAAGCATCATGGGAGTTGTAGTCTCTTCTGCGCGACTGCGCTCGTGCACGCGCACGCCCAACACGGCGGCACCCTGCTGCGGGAGCCACCGGCGACTACGTCGCCCTGCCATCAACATACTGAGGGTAAGGAGGGGGAAAACGGTAGCGCGGGGAGACCGGAGGGTACCTGGCTACACATATTTTTGGAAACCCGGTAAAAGTGTTGTCTTATTCTTTCTAGTTAGCCATGAGCTCTAGGGAATGGTCGGGCATGACCAGTTGTGACCCCCCTTTACCCACCCCCTGCTGGCTGTGTATTGATCAGTGTAATTATGCAGGCCTTTGTCAGGGGCGAGGGGCAGCCCCTGGGTTATATGACCTGAAGCCAAACTTCCTCTCCCTCGCCGTAGGGTCTGAGATTTATTCCTGTCAACCCACCCTGTTATTTGGTTAGCACCAATAGTGTCAGGGGTGTGCAAACTTTTCAGTCTGCGCCCCCCTGCCTGCTCTGCCCCCCTTCTCGCTCCCCCCCCCCCTTAGCTTGTCGCCGCTGTCTTCTGACGTCACAACATCATGTGATGTTGCATTGCCATGGCAACGTGATGCCAAGCAATCTTGCGGTGTCATTTGACACCTCTTTGCCATGGTGACCTGTCGCCAGAAGCCGCCGGAGACAAGGTCAGGAAATTTACAGAGGCCTTGCTTGCGCTCCCCCAGGCATTTAATTTAAATGTTTCGGGGAAGAGTGCTGGGCCACTGAAAGCGCAGCGTCCCACCCCCCACCCCGTGAAAATGTCATGCCCCCCAGTTTGTGCACCCCGGGTGTATCTCATTGGGGCATGGTTACGACTTGTCAGTATGTGTTGGGGGGTTATGTACGTGCTGAATGCCTGAGTGTTTGCACTGTACCTCCCTTTCAAAAAGAAATAAAGAAATAAGAGAAAAAAAAGTGGAAATAAGGAAAGATGTAAAAAAAAAAAACAAAGAACAGCTGAAGCATGTTACTTCGGGGTTTGTTCCTTTATGTATGTGTCACAGCTGGTGGGGGTTTCAGAGGGTGCCAGGTTGGGTCCTAGGGCAGATGGTGGGCTAAAGCCCTAGGTGGCACATAGCGTAATGTCCGTTTGGTACATATTACCGTGGTGGCTGAATCGGTTATCTGACCAGCAGGGAGGGGGGGGGCATGTGACACACACATATGCGGGGGCTCAATACATAGCCATGGGCAGCCTGGCACACTTCGGTTACCTGGATATATATAATTACAGCTGTGGCCGTTATATCACATATACAGTATGGCGTGTTATATGTGTCTGTGTCTGTTATTGGGAAAAGAGGGGAGGGGGGTAAAGGTGGGGCATCCATGGGTCAAGGCAATAGATGGTAGGATATCTAATCAGGGATCAGCCTCCTGATGTTCTCTCTACTTCTCAAAGCTTTATTTTATCAGCACTCCATGAAAGATGAACGTGATTCTTAGATAAGCGTAATAATTGCTTTGCCAACTTTATTTATTTTCCTTTATGCACTGTGTTTGTCTACAGTCATTATAGGAGCATTTCATTATTACTTTATGGGAGAATAATCTTCCTTTGCATCACCGACAGATACCTAAGTTATCAGCTAACTTAATTCCCACGTTTTACGAATAGTGATAGACAGGGCATGACTAATTATAAGAAAATGCTACTCGGCAGACAAAAAATACGCCCCCACCCTCCCCGGCACCACCCCTTGGCCATGCACCCTTCCCCTCAGCCCCATCCCCCTCAGCCCCGCCCGATATTATATGATATCACTCCCCTGCATCACCAACGCACATCACTCCCGCCCACCCACACATCATCACACACTTCTTCTCTCCCCACCCCCTGCACATCACACCTCCTCCTCTCTCTCCTCGCCACACCCTGCACATCACACTCCTCTCCCCTGCATTTCCACATCTCCTCCCCCACCTGGCACATCAACATTCTCTCCACTCCTCCACACCCCCCTGGCAGACATCACATCTCTCACCTGCACATCACATCTCCTCTCACCTGCACATCACATCTCTTACCTGCACATCCATCTCCTCTCACCTGCACACACATCTCTTACCTACCTGCACGATCACATCTCCTCTCACCTCACATCACATCTCTCACCTGCACACTACATCTCCCCTCACCTGCACATCACACCCTCTCCACCTGCACATCACATCTCTCACCCTGCACATCACATCTCCACACCGCACATCACCTCTCTCATCACCTGCACACACATCCACTATCTCCGCACACTCACATCTCTCACCTGCACATCACATCACCCCACCTGCACATCACATCACCCCACCTGCACATCACATCACCTGCACATCACATCTCTCACCTGCACATCACATCTCCTCTCACCTGCCACACATCTTCTACACTGCCATACATCTCACACCTGCACATCACATCTCCTCTCACCTGCACATCACATCTCTTACCTGCACATCACATCTCCTCTCCCTGCACATCACATCTCTTACCTGCACATCACATCTCCTCTCACTCACTCCTCCTCACCTGCACATCACATCTCCTCTACCTGCACATCAACATCTCTCACCTGCACCTCATCACACTCACATCTCTCACCTGCACTCACATCTCACACCTGCACATCACATCTCCTCCAACCTGCACATCACATCTCCCCTCACCTGCACATCCCATCTCTCACCCTGTCACATCACATCTCTCACCTGCACATCACACTCCCTCTCACCTGCACATCACATCTCTTCTGTACCCTGCACATCACCATCCTCACCTGCACATCACATCTCCTCTCAACTCACATCCTCTCCCACCTGCACATCCATCTCTCACCTGCACAATCACATCTCCTCTCACCTGCACATCACATCTCCTTACCTTCACATCACATCTCTCCCTGTCACATCACACTCCTCTCACCTCAACACATCTCTTAACCTGCACATCACATCTCTCACCTCCCATCACATCTCACAACCCTGCCATCCACATCTCCTCTCACCTGCACATCACATCTCTCACCTGCACATCACATCTCCACCTGCACATCACATCTCTCACCTGCACATCACATCTCTCACCTGCACATCACATCTCCTCTCCCCCCTGCACAATCACTCATCCTCCCTCCACTCACATCTCCTCTCCCCCCTGCACATCACATCCCCTCTCCCCCCCCCCTGCACATCACATCTCCTCTCCCCCTGCAATCACACATCTCCTCTCCCCCCTGCACAGCACACTCTCCTCTCCCCCTGCCATATCAACACTCTCTCTCCTCCCCCTGCACATCACCTCTCCTCTCACCTACACATCACATCTCCTTCCCTACACATCACATCTCCTCTCCCCCCCCATGCACATCACATCTCCTCCCCCCCCTGCACATCACATCTCCTCTCCCCCCTGCACATCACATTCCTTCTCCCCCTCCCCCCCTGCACATCACATCTCCTCTCCCCCCTGCACATCACATCTCCTCTCTCTCCCCCTGCACATCACATTTCCTCTCCCCCTGCACATCACATCTCCTCCCCCCCCTGCACATTACATCTCCTCTCCCCCTGCACTCACATCTCCTCTCCCCCCTGCACATCACATTCCTCCCCCCTGCACATCACATCTCCTCTCCCCCTGCACATCACATCTCCTCTCCCCCTGCACATCACATCTCCTCTCCCCCCTGCCATCACATCTCCTCTCCCCCTGCACATCACATCTCCTCCTCTCCCCCTGCACATCACATCTCCTCTCCCCCCTGCACATCACATCTCTCCTCTCTCCCCCCCTGCACATTACATCTCCTCTCCCCCTGCACATCAACATCATCTCCTCCTCCCCCTGCACATTCATCTCTCCCTGCACATCCCCCCATCCCCCCCCCCCCTGCAACTTAAGTCTCCCCAGCACCATCTCCCCCCCCCTGGCACAATTATATCTCCCCCTGCACCATCCCTCCCCCAAACATCACATACTCCTCTCCCCGCACATCCATCTCTCTCCCCCTGCACATCACATCTCCTCTCCCCCCTGCACATCACATCTCCGCTCTCCCCCCCTGCACATCACATCTCCCCTCCCCCTGGCACACCACATCTTCGCCCTCCCCCACTGCAACTCACATCTCCTTCTCCCCCTGCACATGCACATCTCCTCTCTCCCTCGCCCCTTCCATCACACATCTCCTCTCCCCCCTGCAACACACGTCTCCTCTCCCCCCTGCACTCACGCTCCTCTCCCCCCATGCACATCACATCTCCCTCTCCCCCTGCACATCACGTCTCCTCTCCCCAAGTGCACATCACATCTCCTCTGGCCCCCTGCCACATCAACATCATCCCGTCTCCCCTGCAACATCACGTCTCCTCTCCCCCCTGCACATCATAGTCCTCCTCTCCCCCCTGCAACACTCACATCTCCTCTCCCCGCCCCTGGCACATCACACTCCTCTCCCCCCTGCACATCGTCTCCTCTCCCCCCCCTGCACATCACGTCCCCCTCTCCCCCCTGCACATCCACACTCTCCTCTCCCCAAGTGCGACATCACATCTCCTCTCCCCCTGCCATCACATCCTCCCCCGCACACAGTCATCCCTCTCGCCCCTGCACATCACGCCTCTCCGTCTCTCCCCCTGCACATCACGTCTCCTCTCCCCCTGCACCCGCTCGTACGCGACATACGTCTCGCTCTCCCCCTCAACATCAACGTCTGCCTCTCCCCCTGCACATCACTGCTCCTCTCCCCAAGTGCACATCACATCTCCTTTCCCCCCTGCACATCACATCTCCTTTCCCCCTGCACTCTCACATCTCCCTCCCCAAGGCACACTCACATCTCCTCTCCCCTGCCGTCACATCTCCTCTCCCCGTTCCTCTCCCCCCTGCACATCACACTTCCTCTCCCCTGCCGATCTCCCCCCTACACATCTCCCCCCTACACATCTCCCCCTGCACATTACATATCTCCCCTGTACATCTCCCCCCCCCCCCCCCCTGCACATCACAGTCGTCCCCTGTATCATCTCTCCCCCTTGCACATACATCTCTCCCCTGCATATCCGGCCCCCTTACACATCAGCCCATCTCTCCCCTACACATTATATCTCTCCATGGCTACATCCCTGACCCTCACATTACATCTCCCTTACATCCCCCTGCACCTCTCTCCTCCCTGGCCCATCACAATCCCCTCCATACAACCTCAGCCTCCTCCCCTCCCCCCCCCTGTCGCGCAGCCCTGATTGACGAGTCTACGTCACATGCCCCCAGTGGGGCGACTGTTGTGCGGACGGGGCTCTCTGAGTTGGGGGAGGTGGATTCGGGGCACTAGCTGAGCGGAATCCTGAGGATCACTCGCCCTAGATGGGGGGGGGGGGGCGGCGGTGGGGTTTGTCGAGCCCTGATGATAGAGACAAAATTGAAAGCTTACAGTGTGTAAAGAATGTGTGTGCAGAACTAGCGTACGTCTCCCTGCAGTTAGGATGAGAATGTAACTAGATTTTGGATAACTAATGAGGATATTCCTATACCAGATTGTAGCAACTTACCATCAACTCCAAAAGCCACAAAAAACGTCCAAGTGAATATACAGTAATGAGCGTTTTTGTTTCAGATGACCACCGGCCAGAGTATCTGAAAGACTTCAACTTAAGTGTTTGACACACTAACCATACACTTCAGCCTTGGGCTATAGGTGGGGGACCGGCTCCACGTGGAAGCATTCATGTTCAAGGTCGTCATTGATGAAAACCACAACTCCTAATGAGGCATCTTAATCTGACAGTGAACAACCTCTAGGACCCCTTTGGTTTTGTATGCCACGTCATTATACATAAGACATAGTTTTTTACTTAGAGATTTTCCTCTGCAGTAGCATGAGACAAGTTCTACCTGGAATAGATTACATTACAACAGAACTCAGAAGATTCTATATGTACCAGAAATGTTATCAACATAGAGGGAACATATCAGCAAGTCCACAACAAACCAAGAATGGCATTATGTTCCACCACCAAGGCTCTGGCAATTACGTCAACTAGGGCAGGTCACTTTGGCTCTCCCTCATGCAGCAGACAACTGGTTTAACCGATGGCCAAGCAATTCTTTTATAGCAGAGTCATGCCACCAGCTGAAGCAGACCATTTTGAACTTTTGCATCCTGAATTGGAACGAGAGATTCAATCCTCAGTTGGCGACTCTCTCGTTACCGATGTGCACACCTGAGTAACCAGCTGGGTTCCCTACTTTTCAAGCACTTTTCAAGATGAACGCATGCTTATACATACGAGTTATAGCATATCCACATACATGGTCTTTCCACCAGACAACTGTTGCCGAGGTTGACATCCTCTGACAAAACGTCTTGCACCAAAGAGAATCATACCTACTGCTGTTCATAATGAAACATACAGGGAATCAGCGGCATGAACAAGAAGGAATATAATTCCTAAAGTGAGTCCGCCCCTTTGAAAGTTGAACGCAACTCATCATGAGGACGGCCTGACGAGGATCGGCAGCTGTCTAAAACAACACCAAGCTGGACATGACTGAGGAACTTGTCATCATTCCGGGTCAGCAATACATGGCTCATCTGGCAGTGGCACCATTACCTGTGCATGTCACACTTCACAGAGGGATCACTTCGAGAATGGCAGGGTTAAATAATCACTGCTGTGCAATATAATGGCATTAACCAGTGTAACCACATGCATCAGTACTAAACTACAAGGCAGACACAAGGAGAAACAGATGGCAAGACCTGCCCTGACTGACTGTGCACAGAGCCCCCCTATTCATTATTGTTTCTTTTGTCAAAGTTCCACACATATTATGCAACATGGTTTACAGGGTGGTTTAACAGGGTGGTATTGTCCACTCCTGCCTAGTTGACAGGGAAATCGCTGTTTCACACAGCCTGGTACAGCACTGAGGAAGTTAATCCCACAGAAGGTTTAGCCTTGATTAATCTCCTTCAACTGACTCGGGGTATAACACCCCCACAGAAACTCACTTCTGAGACCACTCTGGTCAGGGAGGTACTGAACCCTGGCCGCTGCATAGAGAAACCCCTCACAAGTACTTCAGAACCATACCCGGCAGCTGGTAACTGACCTCTTTGACCTGACCTTTTTGCTATATGCGTTGCGGAACTGCATATATCTTCGGAACGCAGATAGTCAAGAGGCAACGCAAGAACAAACTGTGAGCTGTGCGATTCACATGATATTCATCTATTGCAATAAAGGTTTTGCGTCTGTGGAAACTTGAAGCTGTATAACACTCCTCCAAAGATCTTCTCTATTGCAAGACCGGTTAACAACTGTACTACGATTATGGAAGACACTCTTTTGTTTACCATGAAGTAAAACATTACCAAATTACATTTTTTTTCCACCAGCTTATTTTGCTTTGGATTAGAAACCTGCCCTGTTTTTTGTTCGGTCTGACATTCTAAACTCATTAACTTCTATTGCGGTGTAACATCTTAAGGGTTTCCATATAACGTTTCTGTGGGATTAAATACTCGAGTTATCATCTGTAGATGGTTTTCTATATCTTTTTAGTATCTTGTTAAACCTGGATTTAATGCTGAATACCTGGCTAACATTCTGACTTTCATTTTGTCCACTGTAAAACGCTTATGCCTCTCCACGAACAGACGGGACCCCACCCCCGGTACTGAGGGTGGGGGAAAGTGTGTATGGAACGCACCCACAGCCATATGGCATGCCTGGAGGTGGGTGGTAAAGGTAGCCGGTTCGGGATTGGAGAAAGGAGAACATTCCTGATACTTGCCGAGGTCGGGAGGTTGTACCCGTAAATATCTATGATCCGGTTTGCCGTGTCAGGATAGAGAGATGCAGAGGTCGAGTTCAGCGGGTCAGTAATCCAGAAAATTGGCGTCCAGGGTCAATCCGGTTCGATACACAGGAAGTCTAACATACAACAAGGCAAGGCAAACAAAGCTATGAACAGGACGTGGGGAACATCAAGGCTACACGGAACTATGCTCAGCCAAAGTGCCATGCAACAGCTTAGGCATAGATCTGATATGAATACACCAATGAGATAGAGGGGAGGAGCGGAGGCAGTGAAGGTTGAGCTGTGCAGGATACTGAGGAGTGATGAGCTATTATTGGTTGTTGACACCAGCAGGGGAGCGTGCACCATGTCACGTGTGCGCGACGCCATTCCGTGGACGTTAACAGGATGCGAGGACAGTCCCTGTGATGTTATTAGAGCCTTTTCCGTGCGCCGCAGCACGTGCAGTGATATCCGCGTAGAACTTGAAGCTGCAGGTAAGAGGAGTGCGCCGCAAGGGACGCGTTCCCCGAGTCCTTACATTGACACAGGTAAGTCTGTATGAGCTGAATACTTCTATAGCTCCTTGGGCATGAACTTCACTTCTAATGTTACTTTTATTTCTTAGCACTAATTCCCATTATATTATTTGTTATTGATATGATTGTCCGTATTATACGGTGTAAAGCCTCTATGTACATTATGGCGCTGTATCACTAAAGAACATACAATCCATACAATCATTTACCCCATCTCAACTTAAATCTATTAACAGACTCCTTGGTATGTCTTTATGGGGAGCTTAATAGTCAGACCCTCCCTTAATTATAAGTCAAGTTAATGTGGTTTAAGTAATTTAAGTGAGTTTATCTTGGCTGTTTACCTCTTAAGTGTCACATATAAAGTGTCTGTGGGGTTAATATGGAGTGTAGAATGGAGGTTGAAGAACTTTCAAGAAGATCTGGGCTCTGCACTAAACACATCAACTCTACAACTGTGAGAACTTGGCTTTCTAATGCTCTGATCATCTCAATACCTGGAAGTTCTCTCCTCCTTGCTGCTCACTATGCCCTCCCTATTGCTTTTTTTTTCTGTTTACATTGCCTCACTCCTTTGTAAACAATTTCTGTTCTCATCCAATTTCCCCACTCCCCTCCGGGGGGGGGGGGCCTCCCCTCCTATCCACATTTCTTCATCCTCCTCCCCTCCAGCTATGTCTGCGCCCATACACGGCACCATTATTTTTACACCTCTTTCCCAACAACTTCTTTACTCCTCAATAAAAGCTCCCACAAAGCCTGTATTCAACACCCATCTCTTATATATCCTACTTCCTTAGATGGGGGGCGGGGGGGTGGGGGATAGTGGTCTTTGGGGGCGGGCGTAATCCTGGACCCAGCCCAGCCTTAGCCACACTTGCTCTCACCTCATTCCCCTCCCTGTCACCTCTCCCCGGTGCTAATGGTGTTAACCGATCTGATAGTGACTAACCTTTTAAACACTCCCTCAAAAATCAAGCATCCGAATAGCCTGCAGCACTCATCGCTATTGCCCACACCAGAGCATGGGTCACAACCTAACCAACCATTTGTGGCCAAGCACTGCCACCCAGCACTATTCCCTCACCTGCTGTCTCTGTAAGGCTCCCCAAACATACCCTGGGGGGGTAGATTGAAGCTCTTCGGGGCATGGCTTTCCTTTTTTCCTATTGTCTTATTTTTTGCTGTCACTTACCCAGCCAGCGCAATCACACACACATGCTTATTAGTAATTTATTCAATTTTTTTTAAGTTGGGGCAGGGCTAGGTGGAGAGTAGATTTTTTGGTTCAGTGTGTAATTTTGGTGATTTATCAGCACTAGCATATTGTGGTGTATGAGTGGTGGTAGCCCACAAGCCCATATTTAACCCCCCCCCCCCCCCCGGCCCATAATTTAAAACACCCCCTGGCCCATATTTAACCAAAACCCCTCCAGCCTTTTGGTCGGGTGGTAGCATTGGGTATCTTGTCTTTTGTTGAAAAATATTAAATAACATATTGACTGTATGTTTTTTTTTTTTTCCGTATTACCAATAACAAAAAACAGTTAAGTAACAATTTCGGGGGCGCTAAAAAAATGTTTTTTCGTGGTAGGTGCGGGGCTTGGGGAGGGGGGATAGGGGCCTGCCTCCTTTATTGTCGGGCCCCATTATTTCTGTTGGCGTGCTGGAGACAGTGAAAGTTGGGCTACATTCTGTATGAAACATAGTTCATTACTGTGGTCGATAGGTGGCTTAGCGAGGACTATAAATTAAAATTAAAATAGATATATCTAGAAAAGAAACCCCACCCCCCCCCTCCCCCCCCACACACCCCCCCCCCAATCTCTGGAACTAGAAAGAGCATACACGGCCCCCCCGCCCGCCTCACCCCCATTTCCAGCATGAATTGGAATTTCAAGTATCTTCATTCATTTACTCATGGGTCATTAGAACTCAAGGACGCATTGCAGCTAATATATGTATGTATTGATTATTGATGCCCAACAGTAAGGGTCACAAACAGGAAATAGGGAAGGTCATGAAAGCACACTTAGAAAGAGATTAAATCTGGCACACTGCTGTGTAATAGCAGGTTGTCACAGTGTTTTCGGCTTTTGATGTTAATGCTATTTATTACGGTTGTCAGGCACATTTATCAATTCTGCCAACTATAAGGGAAACATCAAGAATAAGATAATGTACTATTAACGCTTAATGAACCTAAATTATTTTTTTATATGGTGCCTGGTTCCTATCGAATGCAGCCGCTACCCTGTGCTGTACTCACCTGTAGGCTCGCAGGGCCTAAGTCCTCTGCCACGGAAGCCTTGGGTACTCGCGCCATACATTATAATAATTAGTGCAGCGCCTCCCCTCGACAGCTCCCTCCAGAAGGTGGAGTGGATCTGCGCAGGACGTATACACGATAAATACCACCACAGCATCAGTACCTTAACCAACGACTTTACTTGCAGCAATAACTTTTACACCTATATATAAGGGGGGTCCGCGGCCTCCCTAGAGAACTCTCTAACTTATCTCACGGCGGACGCCAACTCTCCCGGGTCCCTCCACCGGGTTGATCCCACCCCCGTATCCAATCCCTTGGTATAAGTCCCCCACCCTCAAGTGAGGTGCATAAATAGATAATATATTTTAGTGTTACTGGGCGCAGCCACTTGTGTTGGTGCCCGACTGAAATGATGTACCCATTGTTGCACTTGTCGAAATACCTGCCGGGTCTCCGTTACCTCGGTACTGAACTCGCTACAGATCTTCACAAAGGCTTCCTCAGGTGTCGGGTATGGAAATCCGTCCTTCCACGGGGCGAGCGGGGATGGCGGTCCATGGCGATCCCACCGGGGGGCGGGACGCGCGGTGGCTTGCTAGTGGTGTCTGAGCCCAGACCTCGCCACCAATTAGAACCCAGTCATCTATCGATCTGGTGGGTGGGGTGACAGGGGGGGCTAACGGAATCAGGAAACCTCACTATGCAATCCCGTCGTGCAGGTCCGCTTGTCTCTCTAGGGGGGACTCAGGGGGGTGCCGGGGTGACTGGGCCTGGGGGGGGGCAGGCTGCCTACTCGGGGCGGTTGGCCCTCCCCTACTGGGCCGGCTCCGCCTCTCTCCAGCCCAGCAATGATACAACGTGCGCGCAACTCTTCCTTTCCCGCTCCTAAGCTCCCACCCATTGGCTCAAACTTCTATCACGTGGTTCCCTCGGCGCTTCTGGGACTCGGTGGTTATGTTCCACTACCGGGGGGTCCCTCCAATACACTCTCCTCCTTCGCGCTTGGCCAACACACTTCTGCGCATGCGCAACCCTATCGAGGTTAGGTCTAGACAGGTGCCAACCTAACATGGCGTCTTACATGACCGGAGACCTCCATATCGAGTCCTCTCTCTCTTGCAGCGCAACCCTCACCCAACAACAAGGGTGATATAGGGAGCCGGCTACATATAATGAAATCATATAGCGGGCGGGGGGTTAATGTGTATTCAATAGCCAGGAAGGAAATTTTTTTTATGCACGTCTATGCCGCCCTTTCTTATTCTTCTATGTTTCTGCGCCCCACAACTGCAATAAACGGGAATAAGAGCTGTCAGTTTCACTGCACAGCCCCATGCGAAGAACCCTGAGTCGGTGTTCCATCGAACAGGAGACTTTTTCCTTGTAGACAGAGAACTGACCATTATTTCGTTGTCACTGGATACAGGACTTATACCAGATATTCAGCCTGCCAACAAGGAGGCTTCAGAAATACACTGAAAATTCAGCAAAGGGTGTTGAACTGATAGAAAAAATCGTAAGGGGTATTTGTCATTAGCTTGTGACAGTGAAGGTTATTGGTCGACTGATTTCTAGATATAGGTCCTTAATATGCCTGGCCTCAATTCTTAAAAGGTTTCAGGCAAACAGGTCACGGGGGGGGGCACGGTCCGATGTGCAATCACCTGTGTCCATGTATTAGCAAAATCTCCACACTGACCTATTACGCATCAATGAATAGACCTACCCATATCGCAAGTGTAATATGGTGGGGTAAGGTCAAGATTATTCAAACACATTTGGTTGGGCGATGAAATACAGCAATTAGAACTACTACTGCGAAAGGAGAAATCAAAGCTAAAATGAACGAGGGACGGGAGTGTAAATTACTGATCCGTGCCTATGTTGGCAATAAGAGACTATAGTACAGAAGAGGGAAAGATCAATTTAAAATGCTAGAGAGGAATTGCCTAACAAATGGTAATGGCTTTCGGAAGAAGAGCCGGGACAAATGTCAGCTCGAGTGCAAATCATCGTATCGGCAACCCCCCCCCCCAATCGCAGATAGAGTGTCATGTTAGGGAGTGAGAGCCGTATATGTTATGTTACCAGGTGTGTGCTGCTTTAACTGTCAGGTTTCCCAGTTGCTGAACCTCCGCAGTGAGAGCCTGGGTGTAATCCTCGGGAACTATCTTACATAACAGCGCCTCCACATTGTAGTGGGGTATTCTATGGGGGTAGAATGTCCCCCTATGCACAGGACCACATATGTAACCACTACACCAAAGGATATATAACACACGGGTTTACTATGGGATGGGCAGATAACACAATACACATACATCAACATTATGACAGCAACTAACCCTCAGTGTCACCGTGTAACACAACTATCCTCCACCTCGCAGGAACCTTAACCCCACCCTGTAGTCCCAAAGTCCTGACTCAAAAGTCCCAAGAGTCCCGCCCCCCCACCCCCACGTTTGGGACAGCGCTGCCCCACTAAGATGAAGTGGGGGGTGTAGGATTTGGTGCACTTGGTGATTTGGATATTACCTGCCTCGATGCTTTCTCCTGCAACTCGGGTACCACAGAACAGAAGATGAACCCGTCTGTGTCCCCAGCGCCTCAGCGATGGCGTCCTCCGGTGGCCTGGTGGATGGGTCTCCTTCTGACAGCTCACGCTTAGACTGTCTCTGTCTCTGCTCTGCAGAGAGATTCCCTGCAACACTCCCCCCCCCCCCCCACACATCACACACTTCTTCTCTCCCCACCCCCTGCACATCACATCTCTCTCCTCTCGACACACCCTGCACATCACAACTCCTCTCCCCTGCATTTCACATCTCCTCCCCCCACTGCACATCACATTTCCTCTCCCTCCTCCACACCCCCTGCACATCACATCTCTCACCTGCACATCACATCTCCTCTCACCTGCACATCACATCTCTCACCTGCACATCACATCTCCTCTCACCTGCACATCACATCTCTCACCTGCACATCACATCTCTCACCTGCACATCACATCTCACACCTGCACATCACATCTCCACCCTGCACATCACATCTCTCACCTGCACATCAGCTCTCGCTCATCACCTGCACACACATCTCCTCTCACGGCACAGTCACATCTCTCACCTGCACATCACATCTCTCCCCTGCACATCACATCTCCTCTCACCTGCACATCACATCTCTCACCTGCACATCACATCTCTCACCTGCACATCACATCTCTCTCCTCTACCTGCACATCACATCTCTACACTGCCATACTCTCACACCATGCACATCACATCTCCTCTCACCTGCACATCACATCTCTTACCTGCACATCACATCTCCTCTCCCTGCACATCACATCTCTTACCTGCACATCACATCTCCTCTCACTCACTCACTCCTCCCTGCACATCACATCACCTCACCTGCACATCAACATCTCTCACCTGCACATCACATCACATCACATCACCTGCACATCACATCACCTGCACATCACATCACATCACCTGCACATCACATCACCCCACCTGCACATCCCATCTCTCACCTGCACATCTCTCACCTGCACATCACATCACCTGCACATCACATCTCTTCTGGACCCCTGCACATCACCATCCTCACCTGCACATCACATCTCCTCTCACTCACATCACTCTCCTCACCTGCACATCCATCTCTCACCTGCACATCACATCTCCCCACCTGCACATCACATCTCCTTACCTTCACATCACATCTCTCCCTGCACATCACACTCCTCCACCTCAACACATCTCTTAACCTGCACATCACATCTCTCACCTCCCCATCACATCTCACACCCTGCCATCCACATCTCTCACCTGCACATCACATCTCTCCCCTGCACATCACATCTCCTGCACATCACATCTCTCCCCTGCACATCACATCTCTCCCCTGCACATCACATCTCCCTCACCCCTGCACAATCACTATCTCCTCCACATACATCCCTCTCACCCCTGCACCTCACATCCCCTCTCCTCCCCCCTGCACAGTCACATCTCCTCTCCCCCTGCAATCACAATCTCCTCTCCCCCCTGCACACACACTCTCCTCTCCCCCTGCATATCACACTCTCTCTCACCCCCTGCACCACACCTCCTCCTCTCACCCTACACATCACATCTCCTTCCCTACACATCACATCTCCCACATCTCCCCCCCATGCACATCACATCTCCTCCCCCCCTGTCACATCACCATCTCTCTCTCTCCCCCCTGCACATCGAATCTCCCTCTCCCCGCCTGCACATCACATCTCCTCTCCCCCTTGCACATCACATCTCTCCCTCTCCCCCCCTGCACATCACATTTCCTCTCCCCCTGCACATGGCACATCTCCCTCCGCCCCCTGCACATTACATCTCCTCCCCCTGCACATTACATCTTCCTCTCCCCTGCCACACGCCTCCCGCACATCACATCTCCTCTCCCCCTGCACATCACATCTCCTCTCCCCCTGCACATCACATCTCCTCTCCCCCCTGCACATCACATCTCCTCTCCCCTTCCCTGTCACATCCATCCCTCCTCTATCCCCTGCACGATCACCATCTCCTCTCCCCCCTGCACATCACATGGCTCTCTGCTCCTCTCCCCCTTGCACATACACTCTCCTCTCCCCCCTGCACATTACATCCTCCCCTCATCACACTCTCCTCCTCCCCCTGCACATTCTCTCTCCCTGCACAGCCCCCCACCCCCCCCCGACCCTGCATTACTTAAGTTCGGTCGCCCAGCACTTCCTCCCCCTGGCACAATTATATCTCCCCCTGCACATTCACCTCTCCCCCAAACATCACATTACATCTCTCCCCGACAGCACCATCCCTCTCTCCCCTGTCAACATCACATCTCCTCCTCGCGGCCCCTGCACACTCACATCTCCGCTCTCGAACCCCCTGCACATCACATCTCCCCTCCGGCGCCTGTTCTCCCACCCTGCCTTCCCCCACTTGACTCACATCTCCTCTCTCCCCCTGCACATCACATCTCCTCTCCCTTCCCCTTCCATCAGGGCACATCTCCTCTCGCGACCCCTGTGTCACAGCACGTCTCCTCTCCCGCCCTGCACATCAACGTCTCCTCCATCCCCCATGCACATCACATCTCGTCTCTCGCCCTCGCCGGCATCAACGTCTCCTCTCCCCAAGTGCACATCACATCTCCTCTGCCCCCTGCACATCACATCTCCTCATCGTCCCCCTGCACATCACGTCTCCTCTCCCCCCTGCACATCACTAGGTCCTCCTCTCCCCCTGCATCATCACTCATCCGTCTCCCCGCCGCCTGGCACATCACACTCCTCTCCCCCCTGCACATCCGTCTCCTCTCCCCCCCTGCACATCACGTCCCCCTCTCCCCCCTGCACATCCACAATCTCCTCTCGCCAAGTGCGACATCACATCTCTCCTTCCCCTGCCCCATCTCCCCTGCACAAGTCCCGAGTCATCCCTCTCGCCCCTGCACATCACGCTCTCCCTCCTCTCCCCCCTGCAGCATCACGTCTCCTCTCTCCCCTCCCACCTGCCTCGCTACATACGTCTCCTCTCACCCCTGCAACTATCAACTCTGCCTCTCCCCCTGCACATCACATCTCCTCTCCCCAAGTGCACATCACATCTCCTTTCCCCCCTGCACATCACATCTCCTTTGTCCCCCTGCACATCACATCTCCTCTCCCCAAGTGCACAATCACATCTCCTCTCCCCTCCGGATCACATCTCCTCCCCGTTCTCCCCGCCCTGCACTCAACACTTCCCTCTCCCCTGCCGATCTCCCCCCTACCATCCTCCCCTCTGCCCCCTACACATCTTCCCCCTGCACATTAACATATCTCCCCTTGTTACATCCCCCCCCGCCCCCCTGGCACATCACAAGTCGGCTCCCCTGTACATCTCTCCCCTGCACATTACATCTCTCCCCTGCATATCTCCCCCCTTACACATCCCATCTCTCCCCTACACATTATATCTCTCCCATGCACATCCCTCCCTGCACATTACATCTCTCCCCTGCACCTCTCTCCTCCCTGCACATCACATCCCCTCCATACACGCTCAGCTCCTCCCCTCCCCCCCCCTGTCGGCAGTCCTGATTGGACGAGCTACGTCGACATGCCCCCTGGGGGCGGAACTGTTGGCGACGGGGCTCTCTGATTGGGTGGAGGTTCGGGCAGCTAGCTGAAGCAATACTGAAGCACTCGCCCTGATGGGGAGGGGGGGGGCGGCGAGTGGGTTTGTCGAGCCCTGATGATAGAGACAAAATTGAAAAGACTTACATGGTAAAGACTGTGGATGCAGAACTAAGCTACGTCTCCCTGCAGTTATAGAATGTAACTAGATGTTGGATAATATGAGTGATATTCCTATACCAGATGTAGCAACTTACCTCAAATCCAAAGCCACAAAAAAACTTCCAATAGTGACAAAGTAATGAGCGTGTTTGTTTCAGATGACCACCCAGAGTATCTGAAAGACTTCAACTTAGGTGTTGACACACTAACAATACACTTCAGCCTTGGGCTAAGGTGGGACCTCCAAAGTGGAAGCATTCATGTTCCAAGCGTCAATTGATGAAAAACCACATACTCAATGTGGCATCTTATCTACAGTGAACAACCTCTAGGACCCACTTGGGTTTGTATGCCCACTCATTATACAAGGACATTTTTTTACTTAGAGAGTTTTCTGCAGTGACATGAGACAAGTTCTACCTGGAATAGGATTACATATACAACAGAACCAGAAGATTCTATATGTACAGAATGTTAGCAACATAGAGGAACATATCAGCAAGTCAACACAACCAGAGAAGTGGCATTATGTTCCACTGACCAAGGCTCTGCAGATTACGCAACTAGGGCAGTCACTTTGGCTCTCCTCATGCACACAACATGGTTAACAGGGCCAGCATTCTTTATATCAGAGTCAAATGCCACCAGCTGAAGCAGACCATTTTGAACTTTTGCATCCTGAATTGGACACAGAGAGATTCATCCTCAGGTGGCACTCTCGTTACCAGTGCCACACCTGAGAACCAGCTTGGTTCCTACTATTTCAAGCACTTTTCAAGATGAACCATGCTTATACAGTACGAGTTATAGCATATCCACATACCATGGTCTTTCCACCAGACACTTGTTGCCGAGGTTGACATCTCTGCACAAAACTCTTGCAGCAAAGAGAATCATACTCTACTGTGTTCATAATGAAACATACAGAGGAGATCAGCTGCATGAACAAGAAGGAATATATTCCTAAAGTGAGTCCCCTTTGAAAGTTGAACGCAATCATCAATGAGGACGGCCTGACGAGGATCGGCAGCTGTCTAAACAACACCAAGCTGGACATGACTGAGTGAAATCCTTTCATCATTCCTGGTCAGCAATACATTGCTACTCTGCAGTGCACCATTACCATGTGCAGGTCAACACTTCACAGAGGGAGCACTCAGAATGGCAGGGTTAATAATCACTGCTGCAAAGAGATGCATTACCAGTGTAATCCACAAGTGCATCAGACATAAACTACAAGGCAGACACAAGGAGAAAAGATGGCAGACCTGCCAGCTGACTGACTGTGCACAGAGCCCCCCTATTATTATTGTTTCTTTGCAAAGTGCCAACATATTATGCAACATGGTACAGGGGGGTTTAACAGGGTGGATTGCCACTCGCCTAGTTAGACAGGGAAATCCTGTTCACACAGCCTGGTACAGCACTGAGGAAGTTAATCCCAAAGAAGGTTAGCTTGATTAATCTCCTCAACTGACTCAGGGGTATAAAACCCCCACAGAAACTCACTTCTGAGACCACTCTGGTCAGGGAGGTACTGAACCCTGGGCCGCTGCATAGAGAAACCCTGCACAAGGACTTACAGAACCATACCCCAGCCGAAGGTAACTGACCTCTTTGACCTGACCTGTTTGCTATATGCGGTGCGGGACTCATAATCTTCGGAACGCAGATAGTCAAGAGGGCACGCAAAGAACAAACTGTGAGCTGTGCGATTCACATGAGTATTCATACTATATGCATTAAAGGTTTTGCGTCTGTGGAAACTTGAAGCTTCATAAACACCCTCCAAAGATCTTCTCTATTGCAAGACCGGTTAAACAACTGTAATACGATTATGGAAGACACTTTGTTTACCAACATGAAGTAAAACATTACCAAATTAATTTTTCCACCAGCTTATTTTGCTTTGATGTAGAACCTGCCTGTTTTTTCGGTCTGACATTCTAAAACCATTAACGTTCTATTGGCTGTGTAACATCTTAAGGGTTCCATATAAAGTGTCTGTGGAGTTAATACTCGAGTTATCATCTGTAGATATTTTCTATATCTTTTAATATCTTTAAACATGGATGTATGCTGAATACCTGGCTAACATTCTGATTTCATTTTGTCACTGTAACGCTTATGCTCTCCACGAACAAGACGGGACCCCGGTACTGAGGTGGGAAAGTGTATGAACGCCACCCACAGCAATGAGGGCATGCCTGGAGAGTGGGTGGTAAAGGTAGCCGGGTCGGGATTGGAGAAATGAGAACAGTCCTGATACTTGCCGAGGTCGGAGGTTGTACCCAGTAGAATAGTCGATGTCCGGGTGCCGTGGTCAGGGATAGAGAGATGCAGAAGGTCAGAGGTCAGCCGGGTCAGTAATCCAGAAAATTGGCGTCCAAGGGTCAATCCGGGTCGATACACAGGAAGTCAAACAACAAACAAGGCAAGGCAAACAAAGCTATGAACAGGGACGTGGGAACAGCAAGGCTACAAGGAACTATGCTCAGCCAAAGTGCCAGTGGCACAGCTGAGCATATATAGGAGATGAGCACCAATGAGATAGAGGGGAGGAGCGGAGGCAGGGAAGGTGGAGCGGTGCAGGAGACAGGAGGGAGTGATGAGCAGATTATTGGTTGTTGACACGCAGCAGGGGAGCGGTGCACACATGTCACGTGTGCGCGACGCCATCACGTGACGTGAACAGGAGGCGAGGACAGTCCCTGTGATGTTATTAGAGCCTTTCCGTGCGCGCGCACGTGCAGTGATATCCGCGGAGCAACTTGAAGCTGCAGGTAAGGAGGGAGTGCGCCGCAGGGGACGCGTTCCCCGATTCCTTACATTGACACAGGTATGTCTGTATGAGCTGAATACTTCTATAAGCTCCTTGGAGCAGTGACTCATCTTCCTAAATGTTACTTTTATTTCTGAAGCACTAATTCCCATTATATTATTTGTTATTGATATGATTGTCGCGTATTACTACTGTGAAGCGCTATGTACATTTATGGCGCTGTATAAATAAAGACATACAATACATACAATCAATGTAACCCCATCTGCAACTTAAATCTAATTAACAACTCCTTGGTATGTCTGTATGAGCTGAATAGGCAGACCCTCCCTTAATTATTAGTCAAGTTAATGTGTTTAGAGTATTTAAGTGAGTTTATCTTGGCTGTGTAACATCTTAAGTGTCACATATAAAGTGTCTGTGGTGTTAATACTGGAGTTAGAATTGGAGGTGAAGACTTCAAGAAGATCTGGGCTCTGCACTACACATCAACTCTACAACTGTGAGAACTTGGCTTTCTTAATGCTCTGATAATTCTCAATACCTGGGAAGTCTCTCCTCCTGCTGCTCACTATGCCCTCCCTATTGCTTTTTCTGTTTACTATTGCCTCACTCCTTTGTAAACATTTCTGTTCTCTCCAATTTCCCCACTCCCCTCCTATCCACATTTCTTCATCTCTCCTCCCCTCCAGCTATGTCTGCGCCCATACACGGCACCATTATTTATACACCTCTTTCCCAACAACTTCTTTACTCCTCAATAAAAAGCATCCCCACAAAGCCTGTATTCACACCCTCTCTTATATCTACTCCTTAGATATCTGGGGATATCTTTCCTAATCCTGGACCCAGCCTTAGCCACACTTGCTCTCACCCATGCCTCCCTGTCACCTCTTCCCCTGCTAATGGTGTTAACCGATCTGATAGTGACTAACCTTTAACACTCACCTCAAAAATCAAGCATCCGAATAGCCTGCACTCATCGCTATTGTCCCACACCAACAGTCACACCTACCAACCATTGTGGCCAAGCACTGCCACCTACAGCACTTATTCCCTCACCTGCTGTCTCTGTAAGTCTCCCAACATACCACTTAGATTGGAAGCTCTTCGGGGCATGGATTTCCTTTCCTATTGTCTTATTTTTGCTGCACTTACCCAGCCAGCCAATCACACACACAATTCTTATTAGGAATTTATTCAATTTTTTTTAAGTGGGGCAGGGCTAGGTGGAGAGTAGATTTTTTGGTTCAGTGTGTAGATTTTTGGGTGATTTATCAAGCACTGCATATATGTGTGTATATGTAGCCCACAAGCCCATATTTAACCCCCCCCCCCCCGGCCCATATTTAACACCCCCTGGCCCATATTTAACCCCCTCCAGGCCTTTTGGATGTAGCATTGGGTATCTTTGTCTTTTGTTGAAAATATTAAAATAAACAGATTGCACTGTAATGTTTTTTTTTCCGTATTAACAATAACAAGAAAACAGTTAAGTAAAAGTTGCGCGCTAAAAAAAATGTTTTCGTGGTAGGTGCGCTATGGGGAGGGGGGATAGGGGGCCTGCTCCTTTAATTTGTCCTGGGCCCCATTATTTCTGTTGGCGGTGCTGGAGACAGTAAAGTTGGCTACATCTGTATGAAACATAGTTCATTACTTGGTCGATAGGTGGTCGTAGCAGGACTATATTAATTAAAATTAAAATAGATATATCTAAGAAAAGAAAACCCCACCCCCCTCCCCCCCAACCACCCCCCCCCCAATCTCTGGAACTAGAAAGATGCATCACACACACCCCCCTACAAATCACACCCCCCCCCCCCCGGCATCACCATCACAAGCCCCCCCCCCCCCCCCCCGCCTCACCCCCATTTCCAGCCATGAATATGGGAATTTCAAGTATCTCATTCATTTACTCATGAGGATCATTAGAACTCAATGAAGCATTGCAGCTAATAAATGATGGAGTGATTATTGATGCCCAGACAGTAAGTGTCACAAACAGGAAATAGGAAGGTCATGAAAGCACAGAGATTAATCTGGCACACTGCTGTGTAATAGCAGGTTGTCACAGTGTTCGGCTTTTGATGGTGAATGCTATTTATTAAGGTTGTCAGACACATTTATCAAATTCTGCCAACTATAATGGAAACATCAAGATAAGATAATGTACCTATTAACGCTTAATGAACTAAAATTATTTTTTTATATGTAGCCCTGGTTCCTATCGAATGCAGGCCGCTACCCTGTGCTGTATCACCTGTAGGCTCGCAGGGCCTAAGTCTCTGCCACGGAGAGCCTGGGGTACTCGCGCAATACTTATAATGAGTGCAGCGCCTCCACCTGCGACAGCTCCCGCCAGAGGGGGAGTGGATCTTCGCAGGACGTATACACGATAAATACCACCACACAGCAGGATACCTTAACCAAACGACTTTACTTGCATGCAATACTTTACACATATATATATCAGCGGCCCTCCCTAGAGGAGACGCTCTACTTATCGTCACGGCGGACGCCAACTCTCCCGGGTCCCTCCACCGGGTGATCCCACCCCGTATCCAATCCCCTTGGGATAAGTCCCCCCACCCTCAAGTGAGTCAGATAGATAAGTATATGTGAGTGTGACTGCGCAGCCACTGTGTCCCGACTGAAATGATGGTACCATTGGTGCACTTGTAGAAATACCTGCCGGGTACTCCGGTACCCGGTACTGCTACAATCTTCACAAAGGCTCCTCTGGATATGGAAATCGTCCTTCCACCCACGTGGCGGTCCAGGGCGATCCCACCCGGACGCGCGGTGGCTTGCTAGTGGGGTCTGAGCCCAGACCTCCCACCAATTAGAACAGTCATGCTATCGATCTTGTGACACTAACGGGAATCAGGAACCTCACTATGGCAATCCCTAGCTCCGCTTGTCTCTACTGGGACTCAGGGCCTGACTGGGCCTGGGGGCAGGCGGCCTACGCAGGGGCGGTTGGCCTCCCCTACTCCGAAGCTCCGCCTCCTCTCCAGCCAGCAATGAGACAACGTGCGCGCAACTCCTTCCTTTCCCTCTCCTAAGCTCCCAGCCCATTGGCTCAACTCTATCACGGGGTCTCCGCGGGGCTGCTGGGACTCGTGTTCCACTACCTCCCTCCAATTAGCACTCTCCTCCTTCGCGGGCTTTGGCAAACACACGTCTGCGCATGCGCAACCTCTATCTAGGTTAGGTCTATACAGGTGCCAACCAGAACATGGCGTCTTACATGACGCGGAGACTCCATATCGGAGTACTCTCTCTGCAGCGCACCCTCCCCCAACAACAAGGGTGAGATAGGGAGCCCGGCTACATATATGAAAGCATATACAGTTAATGTGTATTCAAATAGCCAGGAAGGAAATTGTGTTTAATGCACGTAATATGCGCCACTTTCTTATGCCTTCTATGTTCTGCCCACATAGCTGCAATAACGGGAATAAGGAGCTGTCAGTTCACTGCACAGCCCACATGCTAGAAACCCTTATCGTGTTCCATCTAACAGGAGACTTTTCTTTTAGACATAGAACTTACCATTATTTCGGTTGTCACTGGATACAGTACTTATACCAGATATTCAGCCTTTCCAACAAGAGAGGCTTCATAAATACACTGAAAATTCATCAAATGTTGATTGACCTGATAGAAAAAATATTAGAGGGGTATTTGTCATTAGCTTTTACATTGAAGGTTATTGGTCAGACTGGATTTCTATATATAGCCTTAAATATGCCTGCCTCAATTCTTAAAGGTTTCAGCCAAATCAGGTCACGCAACAAATTAATCACCTGTGTCATGTATTAGCAAAATCTCCACACTGACCTTATTACAGCAGCAATGAAATAGACTCCATATCAGCAAGTGTAATATGGTGTAAGCAAAGATTATTCAAAACAACATTTTGTGGGCGATAATACAGCAATTAGAACTACTGCGAAAGGGAGAAAATCAAAGCTAAAATGAACTTAAAGTGTAAATTACTGATCCGTGCCTATGTTGGCATAAGAGAGCTATAGTACAGAAGAGGAAAAGATCAATTTAAAATGCTAGAGAGGAAGTTGCCTAACAGTAATGGTAATGGCTTCGGAATGAAAGAGCCGGGACAAATGTCAGCTCTATGTGCAAATCATATGTATCGCATACCCCCCCGACCCCAATCGCAGATAGAGTGCATGTGAGGGAGAACCTATATGTATGTTACCAGGTGTGTGCTGCTTTTAACTGTCAGGTTCACAGTTGGCCTGAACCTCCGCCAGTGAGAGCCTGGGGTGTATCCTCTGGAACGATCTTACATAACAGCGCCTCCACCTGTGTAGGATTCTATGGGTAGAATGTCCCCTACACAGGACCCACATATAGTAACCACATACACCAAAGGTATATATAACACGGGTTTACTATATGGGCAGATAAACACAATACACATACATCAACATTATGACATCAACATTAACCCTCAGTGTCACCGTGTAACACAACTATCCTCCACCTCGCAGGACCTTAACCCCACACTGTATTCCCAAAGTCCTTGTACTCAAAAGTCCCAAGAGTCCCGCAACCCCACCCACGTGTGGGACAGCGCTGCCCACTAAGATGAAGTGTAAGTTGGTGCACTTGGTGATTTGGATAGTACCTGCCCGATGCTCCTGCAACCGGGTACCACAGAACAATGGAAGAGGACCCGTCTGTGTCCAGCGCCTCAGCGATGGCGTCCTCCTCCTGGTGGATGGTCTCCTTCTGAGCAAGCTCACCGCTTAGACTGTCTCTGTCTCTGCTCTGCAGAGAATGATTCCCTGCAACACTGACCCTTTAGGCTACCAATAGAATACCAGGTGGCAAGGTTGGATGAAGAGGGGTGCATACGATGTGGCTGTAACAAGTGTGACTTCCCAGGTGGCAAATTGACCTGGGGACCCAAGTGTGCCTGCTGCAGAGCACAGTTCCTTCTTCCTAAGCTGCTGCGGCCTACGGAACCCACCAAGACAGAAGCGGTCGACTTCAATACTGGGCCGGTCAATGCAGGTAACCAATCTATTCCCCTCACGGAAGTTTCGGAGGGCTCAAGCACTCTAATCGCGGTTCCATATCCGGTTCCATAGCCGGAACCAGCAGAGAAAGATGCGACTGGCCTCTCTACTGGGGTGATCGATCCAGACTCAACTCTAGAACCTGTTCCAGAGCCAGAAATATGAATAAACCCTTTTGATCATCTTCTTTTTGTGAGACGCAGTGCACCGTTTTTTTCCCCCATGGGAGTTCCTGTGTGGGATGTTTGTATGCTGGATTCTATATACCTGGGAGCACGCCAGATAGAAGATTACCTACAGACTTTTTTTGTGATCATTCACTAACTCGGCTAAGAAATGACGTCAGGCTGGTAACGAGGAGGCAATAGACAAAAAAAGGGAAAAAACGGAGCACTAAATCCAAGGCTGGTTGAGCCAAAATAAGATACAAGGATGCGTTCCCATGATAAAAATAGCTTGTTTAATGGATAAGAGCAAAACAACCACACCAACGCGTTTCGGACAAACAAAAAGTCCTTTCTCAAGGTGGTAACGAGGAGGAGCTGGGAGCCCTGTTTGATTGGCCGTATGCGGAGACGCGGAGCCCACGGAGTCCATAAGCAGAGATACAACACAGCGTGGTGGTAAGAAGTACCCTGCAGTTCGACATCATTGTGCTATATGGTTATGCCAGTCGATGAATGCATCCTGGAAGGACACGCGAATGTCCTGTATAATGCTAAGATGGTGCAGCAATGTAGTAGCACAGATAATCAAAGCTGTAGTAGATCCGCATGAGGGCTGCTAATACACAAACAAGAAGGTCCCAAATTAAAGCAGTGACAGTGGGCATTTCACAAAAGACATCACCAAATTTCCCATATGTTGCTCCAGGATAGCAGAATGCTGACAGTGGATAACCGATGGCAGATTATATCTGCAAAAAATGGCAAATAGTAGATCACGATCTTTCTTTGGGAGACCGGGTAAATATCACTCGGATTTTGCTGACAATCAGCTGAAATAAGCATGAAGGGCTCCGGAGTCCGCGTCAATGATCTTTCTCATCTGCCGGTCTCAGGATCCCAACGCCTGCTGCATCCTCGTCCGTGTCCACATCCGATCATGCACAGGTAGCTCACGATGGGATATGAGGGTAAAGGCTAAGTCCCAGCACACCAAACACCCCGAAGGCCGTTTTGCCAGAAGTGGCTTCTAAGGTGCAGCGGCAGACTTTTGCATTCTCCGCCATTGCTGATGTCATAGGTCATGTGTGAAGCCAAACCCAATCAGTTGTTTTGATCTCATTACTCTGATTGGGTATATATATATCTACTCGCCGAACTGAAAAATCTACTCGCCACCTAGCCCCACCCCCAGCCCCACCCCTTAAAAAAGAAATTGTATAAATTCCTAGTATGAACTAATAAAATTTTTTTTTTACATAAGTTTATTTATTGTATTACATGTATACTTTACTACAATTAGTCCTTGTTGGATAGTAACGTGTGTGTGTGTGTGTGTGTGTGTGTGTGTGTGTGTGTATGTCGGATGACTTCACTAATCTAGAAAAAAAAGCCAGATATGAATGACTAGTTTCCTGAACCCCTTAACTAGTGTCTGGATGCCCCCGCTTCACAATTTTCTGAAGCAGCAATCCCACCTGGGATCTTACCTGATCCGCAGTACCTCAATGTCCAGTTACCCTCATTCCCGCAAAATTATATACTAGAAGGGAGGGGTTCCCTATCTGTTTTCTGGGTTAGGGGGATTCCGATGTCTCCCGTGTGAAGCTTGAGAGTAAGATCTGGAAGAAAGCAGTATAGGTTATTTCGGTGTAGGTATAGGGCAGTTAAGATATATAGGGTAAATAAGATATCCAGATCCATAGTGTGAGACAGAGAGAGTGTGAGACAGACAGAGAGTATGAGACAGAGACAGAGAGAGTGTGAGACAGTCAGATTGTGAGACATAGAGGGTGGGTGACACAGAGAGAGAGAGAGAGAGACACACACACAGAAAGAGAGAGAGGGTGGGTGGGTGACACACACAGAAAGAGAGAGAGAGGGTGGGTGACACACACAGAAAGAGAGAGATGGTGGTTGGGTGACACACACAGAAAGAGAGAGAGGGTGGGTGGATGACACACACAGAAAGAGAGAGAGGGTGGGTGGTTGCATGTCTTAGGCAGGTCTGCAACCCCGCCTCTCACCATTATCACTCAGCACTTCCACTGCAGCAAGGGATTTGTTAATTTGTTAAAACCATGTTAATGGTTTTGAAGCAAAAGGTGGCACTGTGTGCTCATTTGCATGTCATTTCCCAGAATCCCTTGCTACAGTGGAAATGCTGTGTGCTGGGTGATAATGGGGAAAGGCAGGGTTGCAGACCTGTCTAAGACATGCAAATGAGCATTCAGTAATATTTCCATTTGCTATATGCTTTGTTGTGGAGGGGTTTTCGTCACTTTTTTACCCACCATAACTTAACTAAGTGTGGTAAAACCTATCCTTGCTTTTTGCATAGCCAGTATAACCAACCCCACACTGATAAGACCCATTAAGGCCGAAACGGCTGTCTGTGGGTGGGTTTACTGGCTATGCATCTTAACCCTGGCTGTGCTCAAAGCTGTGACCATGCAGCAAGATTAAGCCTATAGGGAACCATGTTAATGGATTTGAAGCAAAAGGTGGCACTGTGTGCTCATTTGCATGTCATTTCCCAGAATCCCTTGCTGTTTACGGGGTTGCGGACCTGTCTAAGACATGTAAATGAGCATACAGTAATATTTCCATTTTATAGTATATATATACTATGGCTTGTCAGGATAGAATTGGAGAGCCCCCAGTGTTAATGGCAATCATATGTCTTTTTGCCAGAGACATCCCCATATAACAACTACTTCATGTGTATATAGCAAGTGCCCTAAAATAGCATTTGGTCATTTTGTGTGACCTTCTATGCTTATAGGAATTTCTAAGGGACAAATTAGTTTTCTGGCAGTGGAGGATGGGGCTTCTGCTCTTAACTATTTAGCCCAGACCAAGTGTACATTTTTGGGGCGTTCTGCTTCCAAAGAATATTCCTTTAGGTAGTGTTTCCTCCACCATGTTTGTGAGGAGTACCAGCCATCTTCCTGCAAGAAAGAGCTCATTAATACCAATGCAAAGCATGGTATTGCAGCAAACTCTGCGGTAAATGCTCTCCTGCCGGGACCTACTGTAGATCTGATAAAAGGGACATACCCCTAAATCTGGCCGCTCGAAGTTCAGTCCTGAAGAGCAAACAACAGGTCAGTTTTTCATGACAACATAAACCTATACAAGTTGTCTTAGTGATAATTAGAACTAGGTGAATTGGTTGATTAAGACTCAGAGGTGCACAAAATTTTTAAGTCGTGTCCCGCCTGCCTCTTACCTACTCACCGGTATCTCATCTCGGCGGTGTCATACAGCGTCACGTGACAACGAATTGCCTTGGCAATGCGTCGCCATTTGACGTCGCGGCATCAGAAGAAGCTAGAGAGAAAGTATGATGCGGTTACAGAGGCTTCGCGCTCTCCCCTGGCAAAAAAATTAAATGTTGTTTGGAATAGTACGGGGCCTCTATAAGCACGGCAACCCCTTTGAAAACTTCCTGCCCCCCAGTTTTTGTACCCCTGTATTAAGTGTTAACTTGAAAGATCATGAACTGGTACTGGTTGTGGTCAGTGGTTGTTCTCAAGACTGAACTAAGGGAGCCCTGACCTAAATGTTGCATTGGTGAAGGGTGTCCAACTTCTACTTTTGAACAATATATATATATATATATATACAGTGGTTGACAAATCACCAAAAAATTACTCGCCACCTAGTACCAAACGTGTGCTGCTTGGGCCAATATTTACTCACCCGGGGGTTAAATCCATCGCCCGGGGCGAGCAAATGTATAGGTTTGTCGAACACTGTATATATATATATAATATATATATAATATATATATAATATAATATATATATACATTAATATATTATATATTTATGTGTATAATATATATATATATATATATATATATATATACTATATATATATAAACAAGAAAAGAAAGCGCCCGATCCTAGTGCAGCATGAAAAATTACAATTTAATAAAAATGATAGAACCAACAAATGTAAACTCACAAACGAATAAAAGGTAAAAGCATATAATGAGTATACTCATTCGCCAACTGCACACGATATGACTCTGCCTGCACGCCACTCTCTCCTTCCGTGTAGTCCCAGCTTTTCTGAACCGACATCCGGTAGAGGTACAGGAACTGCACAGCCACAGTGTGACCCGGAAGTCCTCCACACTCTCAGTGTTATCCGGATGGGAAGTCTGTTACTTGTGACCCCGCAAGGCAAATAATAGTCCCAACACCACACTAATGTTCCAAAAGTGTCCGTGGTGTGTAAGCAGTGATCGATGAGTATAAAAAATATACAATAGCTAAAAAAACTCTCTTCCCTACGCGTTTCTTCACTCTCACTGTGATTTCATCCACTGTGGCTGTGCAGTTCCTGTACCTCTACCGGATGTCGGTTCAGAAAAGCTGGGACTACACGGAAGGAGAGAGTGGCGTGCAGGCAGAGTCATATCATGGGCGGTTGGCGAATGAGTATACTCATTATATGCTTTTACCTTTAATTCGTTTGTGAGTTTACATTTGTTGGTTCTATCATTTTTATTAAATTGTAATTTTTCATGCTGCACTAGGATCGGGCGCTTTCTTTTCTTGTTGTTCGCAGATTTCTGGGAGGTCGTTGGTCCTTGCGGAGAGCAGCCAGATCCTAATTCATGGACCCTTGGTTTGGTTATTTCTATTTTTCATTTTTCATTTTTCTATTTTTTCATTTTTTGTATTTTTTTATTTTTTGGGTGGGATTCCATCTGTGTGGTAATAGAATACTTATCGACACTCACGGCATATTTGTAGTATTACTATTTAATATCTCATAATTGGTATAGCATTATCATCAGTAGCTTTTAACATTCAGATTATTTAGCATTTTACATTCATCACATTGTGTGTTTTAATAGTGTGAGTCAATCAGCCATCACAATATTCATCCATTATATGCCAGTTCTATATTGCTGACGTCAAAATAGCACTTTTCCAATAGACATCAGTGTCAGTACACACCTGAGGAGCGCAGTCTTTTTCTGTTTGTATATATATATATATATATATATATATATATATATATATATATATTTATATATTTAAACATATATAAATGTGTGTGTGTATGATAGCCATGCCAGGTAAATGGAGAGAAGACATATAGGGGAGTAAGTGTATATAATATACACAAAATGCCGACACTGACAAGTCTGTAATCAAGAAAGTGAGTTTATTAAATCCACGGAACACCAAATATCTCAAAGTTTCCGGTATTTTGTGTATATTATCTCTAACATAACTGTATATCATAAATATCATCTTCAGACTTTGTCAATCGTTTGCTGGGTGAGGACCAGTGATCTCCAATGATCTTCCAGGTACAGTGGTTGGAAGTCTATTTTCTTAACATCGCACCAACAAATGTTTTGATTTTATCTTCCCATCGTACTATTGGTCACCGTCTTGGTCTTTTGATATCCCTTGGAATCCAGTCAAGTACTATCCTTGTACAAAAATTGCTTTTTCTTCTTGCAATATGTCCGTTTCACTGCCATTTTAATTTCTTCCCTCATGATGATGTCATAGAACCAATTCATTATTTTCCCGGTCGCTCTGGGTAATACCCAGAGTACATCTCTCCATACTTCTTTGAGTTGTCTACAGCTTCTGAATTGTTTTCGAATTTAGCATCTAAGTTCCACGTCCATGCATGAACACAGGCAGGATACACGGGTCACGTCCATGCATGAACACAGGCAGGATACACGGGTCACATCCATGCATGAACACAGGCAGGATACACGGGTCACATCCATGCATGAACACAGGCAGGATACACGGGTCCCATCCATGCATGAACACAGGCAGGATACACGGGTCCACTCCATGCATGAACACAGGCAGATACACGGGTCCCATCCACTGCATTAACACAGTCATGATCAAGTCTCACTTTTTAAGGGGATTCAGTTGATTCCTATAAATAGAAGAGGAGGGGACAGAGTTAAAACATTGTCTTCTAAAGAGACATATGTGACATAGTTAGATACTATTCCCCTAAGGGTTTAAATGAGGATGTGGATATTTGGGCACTTTATTGAATCTTTAGCTCACACCCTCTGTACCTAGGGGATGTTTCATTTATCTCTGTATCTCTGTTTCCTTTCTTTATCCTACGCTTTTTTTCTAGTTACATCTTTTTATGCAGTAATGATGGTTTGTCTATTTTAAGTCGACTAATATTGTGTTTCTTTTATTCCAGCATCGTTTTTAATATTTATGCTAGATTTTGTCTAATGTAAGTTTATATTAAATAGGTATTGTTTGTTTTGTTTTTTGTTAATAAAGTTGTTGTTTTAAAAGTAAACACACATCTTCCCTATCACGCAGACCATTACCTATTATATAGTGATTGGTCATCCCTAATGGTTGACCGTTGACATAAGGTATCTATGTGAGGTATTTAAGACACCTCTGGGTATGGCCTAATTATTCCCTGAAGAAGTAGTTAATTCTACGAAACTAGTTGGATGTAACATTCTATGCCTTATATCTGCTTACATTGGCCTTGTCTAGTGTTGGCCTGTCCTGTTATTTCATCCTGTTGTGTTTTGGACTTTAGTCTCGTGTGACTGTGAAGAGACATCTGTAAGACTGTTCAAACTTCCCTATGATATCGATCACCACTGCTGTGAGACAGCAGCAATGCGTTTTAACCCTTCTGCAGAGGATCATACCTGCCAGGTACAAGGAGCAGCTCATATCGGTTAGGATAGGAGGGAGCGATTTCACCGAGCCCCAGTACGCTGCTGAACCTGGCTGATGAAGGAAATCCCCTTGGGAGTGAAAAGACTGACGTCCGCCCCAGAATCAACTGAGCTGCAGCAGCAGAGCAGAGGGAGCAAGCACCCTGAATCTACAGCTAACAGCCGAGTGGTAAACAGTGTGATACACACTACATGCCTTTTACCACCTTTTTTATGTACGCAGAATATTACCCCTTTTTAAATCTATAATTATGTTGAATTTGCTTCAACTATTTGGCGTTGTGCGCTATTTAATTTAAATGCCGGGGGGAGAGTGCGGGACCTCTATAACTGCGCGCCCCGCCCCCCAAAAATCTAGCAACCCCCAGTTTTGGCACCGTTGCTGTAGGACACAATTAGAAAGACTTACACACATACGGGTGTCAGATTACAGCATCATGTTTTAGTATAACTTTTCAGGTTAATCACAGATCTGAGTCAGTCAGCAATAATTGTGATAGCATTGAGCATTAAGCCCTAAGTCAAGAATTGTATGTAAATACAGATGATTTAAACCAATCCCAGCAAATCAGAACACCAACCCAACAACATCATAATATAATATATATATAGCCGTTCAGTCGAGTACTACTCTCTGCACTCTATGGATCTGTGTGCCCGTCTTCCGATTCTGCACGGCTTCTTTCAATTCTGCTATGTTAGTCCAGGTATCTTGTTCTGATTGGTATCTAGCCAGCGAGTTCTTGGGCGGCCTCTTCCTCTTTTAACCACCAGCATGACGACCTTCTCAACGCGACTTGTTTCTCATGATGTGACTAAACTAGGAGAGCTTTTGCTTTTTATTTTGGGCCTCCAATGAGATTATCGGTTTGGTCCGTTCAGGACTGCTTGGTTGGTTATTTGGCTGTCCACGGAATGCGTAGCCTAGACGTCTCCAGCACCCACATTCAAAATGCATCGACTTTCGCTCTATCTCGCCTTTCTCAGAGTCCAGTGTTTCGCAGCCATCTATGTTGCTATTGGGAATACGATCGCACTGACCAATTCTGCAGTTTATGTTGCCAAGCTGATGTCTTTACTCTCATCAGATTTGTGTTCATACTGATCATCACATTTCTTCCAGACGTCAGCCGTCTCTTGATCTCAGGGGTGCAGTAGCCATCAGCAAACAATATTTGGAGCCAAGGAAGATGAAATCACTTTAAACCACTTCAATTTCTTCATTGTTGATCTTTAATTACGCTCGTATTTTTCTGTTGCGTCTGATCTTTGTCTTCTTAATGTTCAGGCGCCAGTTCAATCCCTTCTCCTTTTTCTTTGAGCTTTCATGATCAGATGTTTCGAGACCTCCTTGTTTCAGACGCAGCGGTAGAGTAGTATCGTCGGCGTATTGGAGGTTTGATGTGTTCTTTTGCCTTTTCACTACATACTCGGGAATCACCCAGCCTGTGCCGCCGCATGACAGCTTCTGCGTACATGTTGAAAGCTGCTGGTGAAAGGATGCATCCTTGGAGTGTGCCCTTTCGATCTTGAGCTGTTCTAGCCAATCCGTGTCTCCGTATGGCATTCGGACGTAGCTTGTTGATTTGTATGAGTGATTCTATAAGTTCGGTCAGGTGTGGTGGTGTGCCCATTTCTTAAGGCAAGTCCAGAGCTTGTTGTGCTCAATACATCAAACACCTTTTGAATAATCGATAAAACACATAGCAGAGATCTTTGATACTCCTGTTTTTTCCCATAATCCATCGAAGGTGGCAATGTGATCACGAGTGCCTCTGCCTTTCCTGAAGCCAGCTTGCACTTGGCATTTCCTTATCGACAGTTGTACCTCAGTGTGGTTGGATAATCTTCAGAAGGATTTTGCTTTGTGGTATCAAGGCTATGGTGACACAAATATTGTCCCAATTCAAAAGGTAGGGATGAGTTCCATGGAAGTGTCCTCAATGTAATCTCAACGAACAAACATGTAAGACAACAACATAAAGAGAAAAAAAGAGAGAAAAAAAGAATGGTGGACTTATTTTTTGGCAAGGACAATTTGGTTCCTATCCTGTTTACCCTGTTTTCCCTTCCCCCCTGGCCTGGCGTTCTGAGTGCTTTGCACTCGCGAGATTCCCTCCCCTGTCCCGGTCACAGCCGGTGACGGTCACTACTACGCGAGACCTTCGGTCTACCGCTTGACTGTCCAGTGAGGGCCTGGCGGCATTGAGCTCTGGCGGTTTTCCCATCTCAGAGCTGACGCCGTTTTTGTGGACAAGTGAGGCAGCTGGCGGCGTGGAGCCACAGGAGTGACGCTTCCCGGTGGTGCAAGAAGCCTCTGGACGGTGGAGCGGAAACATCTTCTACCCAGGCTCGGAGGGTTAAGGTTGTGTTTGCATACAGGCTTATAAACCTCAGCATTGTGTAAGTAGGGTTTCAATTTTAGCCCCACTGGATGCCATCCGCATACTTAGTGTTCCGTTGCACTACAAGCAATGTTTGTTTTGTTTTGTTTACATTTTATCATTATATTAAATTGCCGCGATTTTATTTTGCATACAATACAGTGAGTTTGTTTGTTGTATTTAGTTGCACTATGATCTTTTTTCTCTCTTTTTTTCTCTTTTATGTTGTTGTCTTACATGTTTGTTCGTTTGAGATACATTGAGGACACTTCTCATGGAACATCCCTACCTTTGATTGGACTTATATTTGGTCAGATTTTTTATTTTTTTGGCGCGGTTCATTTGTATTTTAATTGTGTTTTTTTTGGTTTGTGTACCTATTTTTCCTGGCAGCCTTCGCTTCTATATTTTTAGGGTTTGTATTTATAATATTATATAGTTGTTTTGAATGTTGACACTTAATTTTTTTTGTATTTTTTTGCATTAGCCTGTTCCCACTGCCTTACCCCTTTTATAGGCTATGGTGCAGTAATTCGAGCAATCCTTTGTGTCACCCTTCAAATTGGGATGAATGCTGCTCTTTCCATTCTTTCGCCACTCACATGTGCTACACATATGCGTTTAACATGATGTTAATGATGGCCTGAGCTGGTATGGTCTTTGAGCAATTCTGTTGGTATAACGTCGATTCCTAGGGCTTTCTGTTGGCTCAATTGCTTCATTGCCCATACGACTTCTTCCTCCACTATATCTGGCTCCGATCCAATCTAGTGTCTATCTCTCCATCAAATGGTTTTCTGATGTTTGTTCACTCATATCAAAATTCTCGTGTATTTCCTTCCACCGATCGCATATTGCTTGCTGGTCATGCAATTCCTGGCTATTGCTCCCACGAGCTATTGCCCTCAGAGCCTTGAATGTTGACCGTGGCCCTCTTCACATGTTGTAGTAGAGTTCTCGCGTATGACTTCCTGTTGCTTTTCCTCCATCTCTGGCACTTGTTATTCACAAAACTTTGTCCTTTCTAGCCTCTCTCTTGGATTTGCATTCAGTCTTCTGAAACTTCTCTGTTCCCAGTAGCTCGACTTCCTTCTCTTTCTGCTGATGATTATGGTCGAATCGGAGATCCATTGGGCCTGATTGAGTGGTTCTTGTACGGACATGTTCTAAGGCTGTTATGATAACGCATGGTTTACACTTTTTCATACAGCTCATCGTGATGCCTCTCTTCTGTACGAGCATGGAGGCTCGATTCTGTTCTTTACTTCGACGGCGTAGCTGGGGCTGATCTTGTCGGTATATCGAATTCTTTGTGGCTGCGGTTTGTTTGGTGTTACACGAATCTGAGTTTGATTGTGCTACCAGCAGTTGGTGATCTGATCCGCATCAGCACCAGGGTATGTCTTCACAGCCCAAGATCGAGCTCTGCCGACCACTTCTTCTGACACAGGATGTATTCGGGTTTCTGTATTCTCCACTTGGTGATGTCCAGTGTGTACAGCTGCCATTTGGGTTGTTCAACACAGTGTTAGTAATCGTTAGCCGATGTTCTTGACAGAATTGAACCAGTCGGTTTCCTGGTCCCGTTCCTGCATCTCCCTACAAACCGAATCTTCAGCGATTTGGGTTCTGCCATAGTTCCCACTATTGAAATCACCAATATGTAGATAATGTCCTTATTGGGTTTGGCTTAGTGCAGGGGGGCAAACTTTTTCCCCTGCGCCCCCCTGCCGGCGAGTCCCCCTCACTCTCATGCCCACTTAAACCCACTTAACTGAGCTCCAGCGTCATGACTTCACGTTGCCATAGCGATGAGTGACGTACATGACCTCGCTGCGTCATTTGACGCTGCGTTGCCATGGCGACGCAGAAGAAGAGACATAAACAACGAGCAAGATAAGGAAAGGTTTACAGAGGCCTGCGCTCCCCGCCCACTTAACTTAAGTGCTACGGGATAGCGCCCAGGGGCTCTGTAAACCCGTGTCCCCCCCCCCGTCGTTTGCCCCACAGTTTGCGCACCGCTGGCTTAGGCATCCTGAAGTTCGCCATAGAACTCTTCACTTCTTCTTCGATGAAAAAAAGAATTAAACACAGCGCACAATGCTCATCGTGAAGAGTGAAACATAAATGTATATTAATAATAATTCAAGGTTCTGCGTACATAAGGTTATTAAAAGAAACAGGCATAACATGCGGCATTGCAAGGATTACTGCACACTGGAAACACAGATCAGGAAGTTTGACGTCTGGATGCTTCTGCATCAGTGGCAGATGGCTCAACCCTCCCGGTAGTGAATGAAGGACAGAGTGTCTCACCAGCATGGACATTTAGTACTCTCCGTGAAAACAATAACAGAGCCTAACAGTTCAGTAACTAAGCTACTGTACTGTGTGCATCGGCAACTCGTCCCACAGTGGCGATCAGCGACCACGCCACCTTACGCTCCGCGCACAGCACAGCGGGAGGCCAGATCACTTGGACCTCGGGAATACCGCGTCCGCTGATGATGATGTCACTCGGGACACTGCAGTAACACGGAGTGTTAAAGCCATCGGCAAAGAGCATTATCACTGTCGCTCAGAAGGTACGTGTGGGGCAAACAGCAAGCTTCCACGTGATAAAGAACGTAATCAAAGCTCCTTGGCACATTTAACGCGTTTCGTAGCGGAACGCTACTTCATCAGGACCCATAATGGGGCCTGTATCTCGGGAAGCAGGGGGTCCCAGACCTGAAACCAACACGGTTTCGCTCCGGAGACCCCCGGCTCATTACACTAGTATTAAAATGTATATAAGAAACATACATTTGGACGAGATTTGCGCTGGGAGAGGCAGCTCTCTGCAGCAGAAGGAATCGCCGGGTTAGCCTTTTCTGAGAGGCGTCTTATCGCCAGCGGCCAATTCGCCCGTTTGTGAATTTTGCTATCACAGGTAATCAACGCTTTCTGATACCGTTGATAGCAACGCTCACAAAAACGGCGATTTTAAATGGCCCGGCGATTTTTTTTAGTAACTTACTGCATAAGTTCCTATGTCTACCTTGGCCAGCAAATATCAATAGATGTGAACCTTTCAAATGAAATAAAATAGGAGAATGAAAAGTGCTTTGTCACATTTGGAAAACACAAGACAATTAGACTGACTGTAACTCCTCGGAGCAGGGACTCTCTTCCTTAATGTTACTTTTATGTCGAAAGTCTTATTCCCATGACCTGTTATTTATATTATCTGTTATTTATTTGATTACCACGTGTATATTTACTGTAAAGCGCTATGTACATTAATGGCGCTATTATAAAACTAAACAGGAAGGAAGGATCACAACGCTCCACGGTTTTTTAAATAAAGAAATTTATTGTGCCACACAACGTTTCTAGGCACTTGAGAAAGACCTATTGGTCAAAACGTTGTTCGGACACAATAAGTTTACTTTATTTAAAAAAACCGTGAGCGTTGTGATCCTTCTTCCTGAGTATTGCCTTGGAATATACCTGACAGGTACCTCCTTGAACCAGCAGCAGCACGGTAAACTGTATACATTAAATTATCATGTGTCGGAGTGCAGATACCCCCCTTTAAATTGCTTATATAATAAAGACATACAATACAAACCAATCTTACAAGGGATCCTTCCACTGTGCCTCAAAAGGAGAGTGTTTGACCAGTGTATCCTGCCTGTGTTCATGCATGGATGTGCCCGTGTATCCTCCTGTGTTCATGCAGGATGTGACCCGTGGTATCCTGCCTTGTTCATGCATGGATGGGACCCGTTGTATCTGCCTGTGTTCATGCAGGATGGGACCCGTGGTATTTGTCTGCTGTGTTCATGCATGGATGTGAACCCGTGTAACCTGCCGGTGTGTCATGCATGGATGTGTACCCGTTATCCTGCGTGTGTATGCATGGATGTGACCGTGTATCTGCCTGTGTCAGCAGGACGTGACCGTGTATCCTGCGTGTTCATGCATGGACGTGGAACTTAGATGCTAAATTTCGAAAACAATTCAGAAGCTTTAACAACTCAAAGAAGTATGGAGAGATGTACCTGGGTATTACCCAGAGCGACCGGGAAAATAATGAATTGGGTCTATGACATCATCATGAGGGAAGAAATTAAAATGGCAGTGAACGGACTATTACGGACAATGAAACGGGACATATTACAAGCAAGAGAAAAGAGCAATTTTGTACAAGGATAGTACTGACTGGATTCAAGGGATATCAAAGACCAAGACGGAGACCAATAGTACGATGGAAGATAAAATCAAAACATTTGTTGGTGCGATGTTAAGAAATAGACTTCCCAACCACTGTACCTGGAAGATCATGGAGATCACTGGTCCTCCCCCCCAGAAAAAGATTGACAAAGTCTGAAGATGATATTTATGATTATACAGTTATGTTAGGATAATATACACAAAATACCGGAAAACTTTGAGTATTTTGGTGTTCCGTGGATTTAATAAACTCACTTTCTTGATTACAGACTTGTCAGTGTCGGCATTTTGTGTATATTAATATACACTTACTCCCCTATATGTCTTCTCTCCATTTACCTGGCATGGCTATCATACACACACACATTTATATAGTTTAAATATATAAATAGATATATCATATATATATATATAGATATATATATAATATATATAACAAACAGAAAAAGACTGCGCTCCTCAGGTGGTACTGACACTGTGTTATTTGGAAAAATGCTAATTTGACTGTCAGCAATATAGAAACTGGCAACATATGGATGAATATTGTGATGGCTGATTGACTCACACTATTAAAAAACACAATGTGATGAATGTAAAATGCTAAATAAGCGAATGTTAAAGCAACTGATGATATGCTATACCAATTATGAGATATAAATAGTTTAATACCACAAATATGCGTGAGTGTCGATAAGTATTCTATTACCACACAGATGGAATCCCCCCCCAAAATAAAAAAATGCAAAAAAAGCAAAAATGAAAAAAATGAAAAAATAGAAATAACCAAACCAAGGGCCATGAATTAGGATCTGGCTGCTCTCCGCAAGGACCAACGACCCCTCCAGAAATTGCGAACAACAAGAAAAGAAAGCCGCCCGATCCTGTGCAGCATGAAAAATTACAATTTAATTAAAAATGATAGAACCAACAAATGTAAACTCACAAACGAATTAAAGGCTAAAAGCATTAATGAGTATACTCATTCGCCAACCGCCCATGATATGACTCTGCCTGCACGCCAATCTCTCCTTCCGTGTAGTAGTCCCGCCTTTTCTGAACCGACATCCGGTAGAGTACAGGAACTGCACAGCAAGGGATGAAATCACAGTGAGAGTGAAGAAACGCGTAGGGAGAAGAGGTTTTTTTAGCTATTGTATATTTTATACTCATCGATCACTGCTTACACACCCACGGACATTTGGAACATTAGTGTGGTGTTGGGACTATTATTTGCCTGCGGGGTCACAAGTAACAGACTTCCCATCCGGATAACACTGATGAGTGTGGGGACTTCCGGGTAGTCACACTGTGGCTGTGCAGTGTCCTGTACCTTACGGATCGGTTTAGAAAGTCTGGGAATACACGGAAGAGAGAGAGTGGCGTGCAGCAGAGTCATATCGTGTGCAGTTGGCGAATGAGTTACTCATTATATGCGTTTACCTTTATTCGTGGTGAGTTTTACATTTGTTGGTTCTATCATTTTATTAAATTGTCATTTTCATGCTGCCTAGGACGGGCGCTTTCTTGTCTTTGTTTATATATTATATATATATATAGATAGATTATCGAATGAATATATAAATATAGATACACATAAATATATATGATATATGTATAATATATTATATATATATATAGATATATATATAATATATATATATATACAGTTCGACAAACCTAACATGTGCTCGCCGGGCGAGTGGATTTTTAACCCCGGGGTGAGTAAATATTGGCCCAAGCAGCACACGTTTGGTACTAGGGGCGAGTGATTTAATTTTTTGGTGATTTGGCAACCACTGTAATATATATATATATTATTGTTCAAAAGTAGAAGTTGGACACCCTTACCACATGCAACATTTAGGTCAGGGCTCCCTTAGTTCGTCTTGAGAACAACAACACTGACCACAACCAGTACCAGTTCATGATCTTTCAAGTTAACACTAATACAGGGGTACAAAAACTGGGGGGCAGGAAGTTTTCAAAGGGGTTGCCGTGTTATAGAGGCCCCGTTATATTCCAAACAAACATTATTTGTTTTGCAGGGGAGAGCGCGAAGCCTCTGTAACCGCATCATACTTTCTCTTTAGCTCTTCTGATGATGCCGCGACGTCAATGACGCGACGCATTTTGCCAAGGCATTCGTTTGTCACGTGACGCTGTATGACACCGCCGAGATGAGATACCGGTGAGTAGGTAAGAGGCAGGCGGGACACGACTTAAAATTTTGTGCACCTCTGAGGTCTTAATCAACCAATTCACCTAGTTCTAATTATCACTAAGACAAACTTGTATAGGTTTATGTTGGTCATTGAAAAACTGACTGTTTGTTGGCTCTTCCGACTGAATTCGAGCGGCCAGATTCTAGGGGTATGTCCCTTTTATCAGATCTACAGTAGGTTCCGGCAGGAGAGCATTTACGCAGAGTTTGGCTGCAATACCATGCTTGCATGGTATTAATGAGCTCTTTCTTGCAGGAAGATGGCTGGTCACTCCTCACAAACATCGGTTGATGAGGAAACACTACCTAAAGGAGATATTCTTGGAAGAAACGCCCCAAAAATGTACACTTGGTCTGGGCTTAAAATAGTTAAGAGCAGCAAGCAGCCCATCCTCCACTGACAGGAAAAACTAATTGTCCCTTAGAAATTCCTAAAGCATAGAAGGTCACACAAATGACCAAATGATTTTAGGGCACTTGCTATATAAACATGAAGTAGTTGTATATGGGGATGTCTCTGGCAAAAAGACATATGATTGCCATTATAACACTGGGGGCTCTCCAATTCTATCCTGACAAGCCATAGTATATATATACTATAAAATAAATATTTACTGTATGCTCATTTACATGTCTTAGACAGAGTCCGCAACCCCGTAAACAGCAAGGGATTCTGGGAAATGACATGCAAATGAGCACACAGTGCAACCTTTGCTTCAATCCATTAACAGGGGTTCCCTATAGGCTTAATCTTGCTGCCTGGTCACAGCTTTGAGCACAGCCAGGGTTAAGATGCATAGCCAGTAAACCCCCACAGACAGCCGTTTCTGGCCTTTAATGGGTTTCTTATAGGTGTGGGGTTGGTTATTTATATACTGGCTATGCAAAAAGCAAGGATAGGTTTACCACACTTAGTTAAGTTATGGGGGTAAAAAAAGTGACGAAAACCCCCCACAACAAAGCATATAGCAAAATGGAAATATTACTGGAATGCTCATTTGCAATGTCTTATAGAAGGTCTGCCAACCCTGCCTTTCCCCATTATCACCCCAGCCACACAGCATTTCCACTGTTGTGCAAGGGAATTCTGGGTTTAAAGTCTATAATATATTGTTGAATTTGCTTCACTATTTGGCGTTGTGCGCTGTTTTCTTTTGTTTCCATTCTCTTAGTGTGTGTGGGGTGCTGAGCCACCCCTGCGTTTACAGCTGCAGACGCCATTATCCCCAACACGGTTATGTGGCACTTATTATTTAATGTTTAACTACCTCACTGTGGGAGTTGTGGTTTAATTTTTTATACATTTTTTATCACTAAATTGATGGTATAGTCACTGCACTGTATATATTTATACATTTAAACTTTATAGGTAGTTAGGTAGTAGCGCACAGTTTTGTTTTTTTTGTATTTAAATTAAATGCCTGGGGACGGTGCGAGGCCTTTCAGCGAGCATCGTCCTGGTAACCCGGCGTGAAATGACTCTGCGGGGTCACATGACATCACAATACCATGCCGACATGACGCCACATGACCCCGTGCATTATTTGACGCCAGGATCGAGCAGCGGGGGGGGGGGGGGGCCATGTGCCGAGGAGGGCAGGCAGGGGTGCGCAGGGGGAAAAGTTTGCACACCCCTATCCTACAGTATGTTATTTGTTTGGGGTTTGTTAAAAATTATTCTTTTTTAAACTTTTTTTTTCTAAATGTAATCTTTTGTGCCCATCCCTAACGTATAGGATGGGGGGATTAATGAGAGAGTGTCCCCATTTCAGGATGCAGCTGTTGGGTTTGAAGGGGTTCAGATCAGAGTCAATTCCTGTCTTCTGCTGGACCTGCCTCCTCTGATGATTGGATCCCCAGTGTCAGAGAAGGCTGGGTCAGCAGGAGCTGGTTCCAGTCTGCAGTTAACTCCCTATTGCTGCATTAAAGGAAGTACGGTTGTGACTCACAAGAGGAATTATTGGGGTGAGGAGGGGAAGCTTTTGAAGAAAAGTTTCTCTCCTCCCCCCTGACCACACTGACCTCTGATCCCCCCCCCCCCCCCCTCCAAGCAATAGTGGGGCATCGGATATTCAGGGGTTGGAGAAGAAAACCCAAACACGAATCTGAAGCAGAAACAGGTGTGGTTATTTTCTGCTTCAGTTTGGGCCCACTGATCCAAGCCGAGGTTTACATTAAACTGAACCACAAAAAGACCCAAAGATATCAGATTGAGAGACGCCAACACCGTGATCCTCAGACTCCCGAGCCACCATCCCATTAGTGTTTATTGCACTTTTAATATGAATAAAACCTTTTCTACTTTTTTTTTTTCTTTTGTATATTTTTCTGACATTTGGTACTTTTTATGTGTGTGCCCCACAGAGTTCTAGTTATTGCATTTGAGCTGGGAATTATACATCATTATTGATGTGAAAACTTTAGTGAAGATATAGAATACAACTGATTTTTTTTAGAGATGGCAGAAATGTTAAAAAAAAAAAGTGAACTTGGCATGTCACTTATCACTGATATCACGCGTCACTTTCACTGCCAGCGAGTCCCAATGTGGAATCCACGGCTGGCGTCCCGGGCAAGCCAAGGGCGAAAGATTCACATCA
Source organism: Ascaphus truei (assembly GCA_036426205.1). Classification (NCBI taxonomy): domain Eukaryota; kingdom Metazoa; phylum Chordata; class Amphibia; order Anura; family Ascaphidae; genus Ascaphus; species Ascaphus truei. The sequence continues at coordinate 85,040,627 of CM071572.1, forward strand.
TATGATCAAGTTGCAAGGTGAAAGCTGTGCTGTTTCTGTGCTTTCGACAGTGCAGAACCACAGCTTCATTCTCACCTGTTGGTCGGAGCCCATGCTGCTCTCCAGCTTCTTCTTCCTGGCTATTTCCGGGTTCCAGTGACAGACCAGGCTGTCATTTTGAACACTATAGTTTTTGTTTCCAAGCAGCCAATATGTCTTCATTTTACCTTTACCCTGAAACAGAAAAGCAGAGGAACCTGTGTTTGAAAAACCCAAGGGTCAACCAATCCTGCACTGTGTACGTTCGGAAAATGATGCGACATTCTGCGGTGAACTGATAGACATGTTATATGCAGAATTCCACGGCGAATATACAACTTTCTTTCTTTAAAACTTCATGAAAATGATTCCAAAGTGAACCGACATTCGCACGTCTCTACTTAGCACCATTTAGTTAATATGGCCCACAAAAAAAGCGATGCCCTTTTGCAGGGATGTCCAACTCCAGTCTGCAAGGGTCACCAATAGGTCAGGTTGTAAAGATATTCCTGATTCAGCACAGGTGGCTCAATCCGTGGCTCAGTCACCTGTGCTGACGCAGCAATATCTTCACTTGAGGGCTAGAGTTAGCCACTCCTGCACTATTGCATGTTATTACCCAGAATTCCTGGCTGCAGTGGGAGAACTGTATGCTCGGTTATTATAGGGTAAAGCAACATTGGGGACCAGTCTGAGACATGTCAACGTGCTCATAAGGGTTCTTTATCATTACTATACTCTGTACGGTGGAGGGGCGTTGTCACTTGTTTTACTCACCATAATGTATTTGTAGAAGATTTTAAAGAATATGGTTGCAACGTCTCAGGGGCTCACACAGGCTGGCAGGTTTTCTTTAAAAACTTCAGCACCCACATATTTAGGGAAACGATTTTCTAATAAAGTAAAAACGATTGCGAAGGCAATTTCTGCTAAAATCCCATTCACTGCTCAGCCAGCAATGCAGAGAGTAGGACGAGCGGCCTCCTTAGCTGCGGACAATATCCCATTCACTGCTCAGCCAGCAATGCAGGGAGCAGGACGAGCGGCCTCTTTAGCTGCGGACAATATCCCATTCACTGCTCAGCCAGCAATGCAGGGAGCAGGACGAGCGGCCTCCTTAGCTGGCAGACAATATCCCTTCGCTCTCCCAGCAATGCAGGGAGCAGGACGAGCGGCCTCCTTAGCTGCGGACAATATCCCATTCGCTGCTCAGCCAGCAATGCAGGGAGCAGGACGAGCGGCCTCCTTAGCTGCGGACAATATCGCATTCGCTGCTCAGCCAGCAATGCAGAGAGCAGGACGAGCGGCCTCCTTAGCTGCGGACAATATCCCAACTGGTAACATTATGCTAGTTTAAGGAAGCCTATTGGCTGCGGCACTGTCTTTGGAGCCAGGTGGCCACGTTTAAGCCCCAGTGTTAGCCCCACGTAAGACTATGAAAGTCACTGTATGTGCTTCTTGTCTATTCTCTGTGAACTCTCCAGAGGGATTGATTGCGCATGTATCACTCTCACACAGCATGAGACATACACTTCTTACTTGCCCTTGCACTGATACCAGAGAAATGTGCTCCTGGGGGGGTAGGTTGAGATACAGGTTAACCAACACTAGTTAATCCAGGGGTGTTTAACTCCAGACTACCCCCCCCCCCCCCCCCCCTCCTCACAGGTTTTCATGATATCCCAGCTTCAGCACAGGTGGCTCAATCAGAGGCCCAGGCGAAGACTGAGCCTCTGATTGAGCCACCTGTGCTGAAGCAGGGTCTTTGACTGAGCCACAGATTGAGCCATCCATGCTGAAGCAGGGGCTGATTGAGCCACCAGTTCTGAAGCAGGAGCAGATTCAGCCACTAGTGCTGAAGCAGGGTCTTTGACTGAGCCACAGATTGAGCCACCTGTACTGAAGCAGGGATATCCTTAAAACCTGACCTGTTGGGGGGCCTTGAGGACTGGAGCAGATCCCCCCTGTTCTAAGGAAAACAAAACTTTCTGCGAGTGTGCGGAGCGAAACCTGTTATACCTCATATGATACGCGTGGTCACATTTTAGGAAGGTTTACTGTATACTACTTTTTATCCCTAACATTTTTATTTTTTAATATGATCTTGGTTCCTCGGCCCCAATGAATCTATTAGTCTTTCAACAAAATGCAACAGGATTTTACCTTGACTTCAATTTCTCCTCTCAATTCGATTTCATAAGCATCATCAATGAGTAGAACTTGGTAGGTAACAGAGCTAATGTGTATCTTCTGAGCTACAAAGAAGACAAAGGTTTTAATGGAAGGAGAACATGCAATCTGTGTGCTCAATGCATACAGCTACCTGTGGGTATGGACTAAGAGTTACCACCTCTTTTTGATTTACAAAACTAGAGAGAAAAAGGCACCAATGGTACATCCAAATCATTTCGTACATTAATACAGTGGTGCGAAAACTGGGAGGCTTTTATTCAGGGGGGGGGGGCGCGCGCCGATTGCAGAGGCCCCGCGCACTTCCACAAAGCATTTAAATTAAATGCCGGGGGATCGTGTGAGGTCTCTGCAACTTCCCTTTCCTTGTGATCGGCGATGGCAACGTGACTCTGCAACGTCATTTGACGCCGAAGACAAGGAGGAAGGTGCGAGCGGGGGTGGGGGGGAGCAGGCTGGGGGCGCAGACTGAAGTTTGCGCACCCCAGCATTAATATGTATTTTATCTATATTCTTTCTTCATAAATATGGATCATTTAGTTCAATATCCATTTCAGTAGGTCTTACACTACCAATATAATACTGTCTTATGTATTTCTTCAGAGAAGAGGCAACACAAATGCTGCAGAATACATTACTAAGACGTGTATGTTGATTTACAAAAGTACTATATGCTTCCATTTTTAAATAAAATTGCCTTATTTTAGTAAACCTCTCTCCCTTCCTGTTATTAGTGCTGTCCTGGAACCTCTGTGCAGGTTTGATTTCCCTGTTCTGAGGCAGCCATGCTCCTCAGTGTAAGTTGCAACATTGTTGCTTTTCCCCATTGCTCCCAGCCTGTTGCCTTGGTAACGCCCCTTTCTCTCAGCTAGTGGAGCTGCTCCTGGATCCCCCTGCTATGCTTTCATATTTGGTATAGTCCTTTGCTTGTTCCTGCCTGGACAGGAAAGCATGCTCTGTTTTGGAATCAAAAGCCTGTAAATAAACATCCCTTTCTCACTGCTTTTCCCAGAACAAGGCATTGATATTTTACCTCCCTCTCACAAGTGCCACCCCCCCAGTTATTCTATGTTCCTGTATACCCCTTCCAATAAATTTTCAGAAAATAGAAGGACTCTTTGTGCATGTAAAGGTGATAAATTAAACTGCCTGATCCTACTCCTTTGCTACAGGGAGCAGGTGCCAGAACAAGTGCGTTAAATGCTTGTCCTCGATGTCTAATAGGTTTCGATTTTTGGGAAATCTCATACCAGTCTTTTTTTAAAGACACTTGAATCCCAGAATCTGTCCGAGTTGCAGATACATTATCTAAATGGTAGCGATGTAGCCCCATCGTGATAAGGTGAAAGGGGGGAGGGGTGATATAATAATATAATGCAAGCTGTTGATGACTGCACAACAGAGACACTGAAAGGATAAGACGGTAAGCCCAACTTTAGATTATGTGCCATCTTCGTGTGACCTCCTAAAAAGTCATAGGGGCCTATTAATTAAACTGCTGTAGCAAACGTTGTGAAACAATTTATGTACACGATTTGGTTCCTGCAGTGTCATTCCGTGTGCTATGCAAATAAGGTACAAATTACATATTCACAGGCTATTCGTTAAGCTGTGGGTTTGCATGTCGAACGTATAGTCACAGCCACAAATCTCGCCTTTACTACTGGGCCTTCTACTAAATTGCTCTCTCTCACTCTCTCTCTCGCTCTCTCTCTCTCTCTCTGTGCAATAATGCAGTTCAAGGAATAGGACCAAGTATCTATATTTGCTTCTGACATTAAACAATTCAGTGATAAGCTCTTCAAGCTGGAAAGCTTCTCTATATATTACCAATGTGACATACAGTAGCTAGCTTTTGAGAAGACTTTGCAGGATTTTTTGGGATGCCTTCACTTACTCATCGGCTAAAACAGGGGTGGCCAACTCCCTCCTCAAGGGCCACCACCAGGTCAGGTTTAAGGCTATTCCAGCTTCAGCAAAGGTGGCTCAATCAATGCATCAGTCATTTACTGAGTCAACTGGGCTTAAGCACGGGTATCCTTCAAACCTGGCCTGTTGGTGGCTCTTGAGGACTGGGGTTAGTCACCCCTGATCTAAAATGTTATCTGTTAAAACCCCTTTTAACACATCTCTAGTAAATTTTCCCTTTTTAAAAAACCTTGACGAGTCAACGGCTGATTGATTCCTTACTGTATAATGGTGAAGTTCCAAAGACCCCATACCTATGAGTTTTGAGAGATCTGTGGCAAACTTATTAACCCCTTTGATGTTAAGAAACATGAGCACTACAGATTGAATTGAGCTTTGTCGGGTCCTAAGCAATGACTTTGTTTAATAGGCATTCTCGCCATCTCTGTCTTCCCGTGTGCACGCTGAATATAAAATTAGTTCATTGTGTTTCTCCTTCTGCAATTAAATAGGAAGACAATATGTGAAACGATGCATTGTTTGGGAATGGTATCACCTCGTTCTCCCACATCTCCCAACATATTGAAATAAATATCTTGGATCCCCATCTTATGCCCGTATACATGATTGTATGACATCCTTTAATACAGTAATGCTGGTGTAAGAAATGTAGGCGTACGTAAGCTCGTTGACTCCATTCGAGAGGCTGTGTTCACCGTGTCGCCAAACAGACAGTAACGAGGCATCTTATAGCCAACAACACCAGCAACACATGGCCCTAGAAGAAGAGAGATATCGAGGTGTCCGTGAACTACGGTCAATGGAGAGAAGGAAAAAAAAGATGACAAATAAAGGGGGTTAGTCATTAACCCTGTGGTTGCCCCACGATGTAGCTACCACAATTTGGGGTCTGTCGTGGACCCAAAAGTTTGGAGCAGAGCATTTTTGGAGGATACAATTACAATTGCCAATATATGTATTCTGTATTCTGTGCTGGGTAAACCAAATTGTACGGTAGATGTCTTTGTCGGTGAAAATGTGAAATATTATTTTTAAACATCAATAAGATAGCAGCTACATTAAAAGGAGTAAACGAGTGGGGTTTATTTATCAAATTCTCATGGCTGAAAGAGCGGATGTGACTCTTTCACGCCTACTATTGGAAGATGAAAAACTAAAATGAGATTTTAACATTCCAAATATGCAACCATGGAACATTCCACAAAAATGACAGGCTCCAACTAGCTCTCGGAGAACAAAAAGGAAAAGACTAGCGCACAGCAAGAGTGGGTCCCAAGCCAAAGTATAACATTTCTTCTTTATTAATTCGTAGAACAGCAAAGAGGCAAGAACCCAACTAAAGCACTCATTCCCTAAATGCAGTATGAAAATAATTAAAATTTATATCTTTAATGTTCATCTAATTAAAATAATGAGGTTTAAAATCCAAGGAAGGACACACATATATAACCCAAAGTTGAGTGCATCTGACACTCCAGATTATAGAATGATATGAACAATTGAGGGGAATTAGATCAAGTGTTCAATAGAGGGAGCTGGTATGCAGTATTCCCTGTGTGGGAGTTCTTGGGTTAAAGCAGAGATGAGGAGGTGGTGTAGAAACCTGCCTATAAAGAGCGGGTGTAGCCCATGGAAATCAGGGCTAAGTACACTAATTGCTGGCAGTAGATAGAACAGCTTACAGATACCAGAAAACGGTGTGGCTGATTGTGTATGCCTGTGCACATATTCATGAATGTGCTCAACCGTCAGGTACTGTGCTTAACGTGAACTCGTGAAGTAATGGGATATGAAATATAACCCTAAGTAATGGTACAATCACTAAAGTACTACTGCTCTGGTGCTGCGGTGTGGCAATAAGTATACCTAGTGTTCATATAATAAATGAACTCAACCGTGCATGCCAGATCAGGTAAACCCAACAACCACTATCCTCACCATCTGCCCACCGAGTGAACTCCGAAACTCTAGCCCAGTCTGAGAGGGTATGCAGGCGCTAGGTCTGGCAGCTACTCGCTCTGCGAGGTAGGAGGCTGCCACGTCAGTGCTGACCATGCGCGTGCACGTGAAGAGTGCCGGCGTGCGCGTTTCGCGTGAGAAACGCTTTCTCAAGGCTTGAATGAGAGGGGGTACTTATTAGTAGCTCTTCTTTATTAATCCATCATAAAAGTGGAGGTAAACACCCTCCTACGCGTTTCGTGTAAAATACACTTTATCAAGGAGTATGTACTGTACTAACATTACTTCCTTATATACACCTACTATCTCCCCATTTTCGCGCCACAGAAGATGACGTCGGCACGCCCACAATGCGTGATGACGGGGATTGGATGTCAGCCTGCCCGGGTACTCTGGAGGGTTTAGGGGGCTGGCCCGACGGGTGAGTGATGTCATCACGCGTTGTGGGCGTGCCGACGTCATCTTCTGTGGCGCGAAAATGGGGAGATAGTAGGTGTATATAAGGAAGTAATGTTTGTACAGTACATACTCCTTGATAAAAGTGTTTACCTCCACTTTTATGATGGATTAATAAAGAATACATTTTTATACTTTGGCTTGGGACCCACTCTTGGCTGTGCACTAGTCTTTTCCTTTTTGTTCTCCAAGATCAGCATCACTCTACTTGGCTGCACGCCTATCAGGATATTGGACAGGGGCATTTGTGAGTATTATTCTTTATTCTCCTTGAATACTTATTGTTAGTCCAGGAACCATCCCAATGAGGGTCTGATTGGGGTTTTTTAACCTCATACCTTACCCTTCAGGGATCATTGGTCCACATGGGGGCTTTACTACAAGCATTATTCTATCAACCCCCTTGACCTATCCTGTTTATTTGCTTATTACGTACATCTATATACTGAAGGGATTCAGCGTTGGAGCGCCTTTGTCACTTTACGTTTGGATCCAACTAGCTCTCAATGACACAAAACCCAGCCAGCAACATCGCATAGAGTGATCTCGGCCAACTCACCTGCCACATGGATAAACCATTCAATAGTCATGAATATTATTCCTACTCCTTCTCATCACTGGAGGCTGTGACAGCAAATAGCACTGCAGATCATATGTTCTCTAACTAGAAGCTAACACATATACTAATCATGCTCAGATTCGCCTGGCGTGGTGTGAAAATGAATTCCCGTTAGAAATGAGCAAGACCGGGATGTGTGAAACCCGAAACTACCAAAACCTTACATCCCAGAACAAAATACCAAACCCTAAGATTTTTAGAACCAAAACCCAAATGTTTTTTTAGCGATTAAAACCAAAAACGCCAGGTTATTTTGTTCTAATTTTAATGTCTGTTTAATGAAATAATGAATTGTGTCTTTTTTTCTTTTTTTATTACCTGTTTTTCTTACATTAATAAATACTGATATGTGAAAAACCAGAAGAGGAAATATCAGCGCTCTTCCGAATACAAGGTGAAATATTTGACAAGATATTACAAAGAAATAACAAAGTTCTCAAGTGCCTCTAAATATACATATAAAGTGTAAATATAACATATGTAAATGTATATGAAAAGTTCACAGTCCATCATAGGAATCCATAGAGAAATAAATCCTGCATGTAAATATTAGCGAAAAAATATTGTAGAAACGCAATCTGGAGACAAGGGCTGGAGGTGAACAACATCCAAAAGAGATCTCTAAAACAAAAATGAGAAGCGCACACTCCATAGTGTGTAAATGTATCAAAAATATAGATATTTATTTTAAAAAACGGGCGACAAGTGCCCACTCACATGGTATGAGAGAACAACACGCATTGGAATAAATTTAGAGGTAGGTCTCCCAATGTGTATGTGACGGTTCTGAACAACGAATGAGACTTAAAATGGCGTATTTGGCCTTGGTTTTGACTCTAAATAATTTTATAGAATTACAATAAATGATACACTGGTGCAGGAATGAGCAAATACATATCAATATTTATAAAACAAAAATGAGAAGCGCGCCATAGCATGTAAATGTATAAAAAAAAATATAGATATTTATTAAAAAAATGGATGAGAAGTGCCCACACACGGTATCAAAGAAAAAAACGCATTGGAATAAATTTAGAGACATCAGGTTACTGAAACCAGCTTGAAGAATTCAGTTAATATTCATCGGCATAGGGGTCCAAGGAAGACTTCTCCTCTGAGATGCATGTAACAGGTGGCCAATGCTACCTTCACTTGTGTGCTGCAGCTGTGAAACAGGACACGCTGAAGATAACAGCTCAAAGTCCTCTCTTAATTCACCAGGAGAAACCCACTCCAGCAGATGTAAAGGCTCTCAGACCGCTAGCCTGCACTGGGTATTCCCCGTGCACGTTCCCATAACACTTTTTTTTTGTGTTATTTACTTTTTATTTATGTAATATAATATGTTTAAATATATATATATATATATATGTCACCTGTTAGCTAGTACTCTATTAATACACCAGATAATATAGTATAATGTCACTGGTTGCTACTATCAAAATAGGATACGGATAGAATAATCAATGGCTAAACATATGTGACTCACATCAATCCCAGCCAGGAAGACGCAGAGCGCAGTGCGTGATAAGAGCTCGATGTGCATATGACCTGTATAAGTTTAAGGTGAGACAGGGGGTGCCCAATGCTGCATCCAATTGACAAAACATATAAAGTAAAATACTTCAATAATAATTGGTTATTTAGTTAACCCTTTGGCCAAAGGCGTCATAAGCCTGCATACCAACGTCAAGGTATAACCAAAATAATGCAGGTCCTACACTACACTGTGAACACTTCCTTTTACCTCTGTGAGAGGGGAAACCATAATGGGTCTTGTTCCTGCAGCAAGTGAAATGACCTTCCAAGTTAAAAGGGTGAAGGAGGAGGAGTGAGCTCTGGGGGGAGGTGCCACAGCCTCCACAGATTATTATTATTGAAGTATTTTACTTTATATGTTTTGTCAATTGGATGCAGCATTGGGCACCCCCTGTCTCTTGTTATATACAATTGCCACGCTCAGTAGCTCTCTGGTTGACATAAATATATATTCACTTTGTGGTGGGTGTGGGAGTTTGAGCTTGCTGGGTATCTGTGTTAAGTTTAAGGTGAGTAAACACACTAGATATGACACATAATATAATTGTCATATACCAATCATCAGCTGTGTACACATGATGTACTAACCCAGTAATGCCCAGTGAGGCTGTTGATGCTGAATGTGAAGTAACCACACAGTTAATCACCCATATAGTAGCTGGGATGATGATGCTTCATACAATGGTGAGCATATGAGCTGAGGTTAGCATCTATAAAATAACATCATCTCATTTATTTCATTGTTGTTATGTATTCATTTTAAGTCGTCGAGGTTACATTACTAAAATGTCTTTATTTTGGCTTTGTGAGCTTTTACTCACTCTAGTGTGTCGTTAGGCAGGAGTAATTATACTCCACCTAGTGGGACAATGGACATCCCAGGCTACTACAGCTGTTTAATTTCTTTCAGTGCAGATATATGGGTTTCTTCGTGTTGACCATGAGTTAACTTGTGGTGCTATGTATGTTCATTACGCATTGCACCCTAGTGCATACTTTTTCATTGTAATAGGTTGAGCGTTGAGTTATTTCTTTTGTTGTTTACAATATATTACCCAACCGTTTTAGTGCTCTCCGCTCTCACACACACACAAACAGCACTTTTTATACTGCGTTTATGCCAAATTCTCAACCACAAAAAAACATGGCAAATTGTGGCGAAGATTGGCAAACTTTCGTTCAATTTTAAATTTTGCAAAAAATCTTTTTTTAAATGCTACATTTTAGGCAAATTAGCGGAAAGATTTGACAAAAACCCTTTCAAAGATATTTGCCCATCTCCAATAGCTAACAAGAAATATACCTGTGACCATATGCAGACACCTCTTGGAGAAAGCACATTTTTGTCTGCAGATTTTTCCAAAAATGCCTGTGAAACTTTTCCACGAACACATTGCAGCTACAACATAAATCGACATCTCACGTCGTAAACTCCGTCTGCCGTTTGTTTTTGTCATCATACATACCCGTGTGTATTCCAGCTCTGAGCTGCAGCCTCTCTCTTGGCATGTGGGGTACTATCACTTGCCTAACTGCAGCCACCAAATCCAGGGACATTTTGGCTATTTCATCTGCGTGTTTCCCATCGTTCCTTTCTGGAAGCCCGCTGACCACCATATAAGCATCTCCAATTGTTTCAACCTATGTCAATAATATATTAATATATTGTCACATTGTGTGCAGATGTAATTATGGTTCATAAATATCACTGCCTGTAGGTAACAATGTATTAAATAATAATTGCCCTGTTTATGTGTTTTTTAAAGCAACAGTCGAAGCTTTTTTTTAAATGCATCTTATTTTCCTTTTAATACGTGCATAATACAATCCACAAAATGATTAGTAATTAGCTAAGTTGCCGAACGATCTGTTGCTCCTGTGATCAATGGGCGAAGGTTCAGCTCTGGAGTTCACTAAATGGCTGCAGAGAATTGACTCGGAGTATTGACTCTCTGTATCTGTGACTTTGCTACAGAAACAAAAAAGGCTTGTTACATTATATTACATTAAAAATGTCGTTCAGAGTTGTTTTAAAAAATGTTACAAGTATTTTCTCATAGTACAGAACTGATTTATTTAACAAAAAAAACACATGTATGATATTGCTTGGTCTGCAGCTTTAAAGCACCAGATGTTTGCTTCGTACTGGCATTTTCAGTGCACAATTCATGTATGCATTGCAAAAATATGTTTTTAAAGAGCTTATCAATGTTATTGGCTTTGTTATAAAGATGTAATAACTCTGACATTTGTGTTTTGTTCTTGTCCTGTGTCATTTTAATCTTATCTGGTCAATATTCCTCTTCCTCTATTCCTTTGGCTAACGATGGCAAATAATTAGTTCAAACAAAACAACACAATACACATAAATATCGGAACGTGATATATGGCAAAATTATACCTATTTTTTAATGGATCTAATAAAATGATTATTTCTAGCAGTAAAATATTGATGTTGATGTTGATGTTGATGTTCTGCACTATAAAAAATAACACATCCCGCTGGCGATAATACTGCACGTTTCCCTTACTTGATGCATCTGGTCCTTAGTGTTTTAAAAACAAACTTACACTATTTTTTCTTTGATAATGGGGTCAATCACCTATATTTAATTTGCTCAACATTCCACTGCCATTTGTTTAATAGGAGGGGCGGCCCCTTCAATTAGACCACCATAAAAAAAACGAATTAGGGGAAGATTCACTAAGTCCAGGGTAATGCACCCCAATCTGGGGTTAACTGCCCTTCAAGTCAATAGCCGCTAACGCCAGTTCGGTTTACCATGCAGCATTACGGCTCAGTGAATCTGCCCCACAGGCTCCTACACAGTATCCCTGGAAAGACGTATTTTGGGCATGAACATGAGCAGCTGGTAGAGATTGTGCAACGTTGAGTGTTTAGATCCCTTTTTCATCCAGTCATTCAAGGAAATCACCCACCTTGTACACATTGTACGATTCTATTCTGCTGTCAAAGCAGATGTACAGGCTGTTCAGCATTCCCACTACCTGCAAAGGGCTGCAGGATGCTGAAATCGTAGTGAACCCCACTATGTCTGAGAAGAATATGGTAACCTAATGGCAAAGAGATAATAAGCAGAAATAACATCATATCAGCAAAACATTTCAGCTAGTTGCCCTCCCCAGACACCTGCTGACCACTATATTTAGGATCAGGTGTGTTAATCCTCACTGTATTCATGGGAATTCAGAAACATGGACATTGTGAGTGCAGGCAGTGGGGAACATGTCGCTATACTTAAGAGAACCCTAAACATATCATCTGGAATAGACTTTAGTACACCCCAATAAAACACTGTCATACAACACCTTAACTCAAGTTACGTAGTAGATCAGGTTGAAAAAAGAGATATGTCCATCAAGTTCAACCTAAGCTAAATTTGGACGACAGATATTCATCCTATATTTGTATTTACAGTACTGTACATTGATCCAGAGGAAGGCAAACAAAAAACCCCAGTGAAACATCATCCAACGATGTCTTATAAGGGGAAAATAAATTCCTTCCTGGCTCCAAATAATGGCAATCAGATTTCTCCCTGGTCCAACATCCTTCCCATGTTTACTTATTTCGCCCAACCTGAAAAGTTCAATTTATGACAACCCTCTGTTGTCTGTCCTTCAACCAGTTTTCAATCCAGGTGCAAATAATGTTCACAGAGACCAATTTCCTTTCATTTGTATACTAACCTCTAGTGTGGCACCATATCAAAAGCCTTTGCAAAATCTAAGAAGACCACATCAACTGCCTTTCCCTGTTCTAAATTCCTACTTACCTCTTTTAAATAAACTAATAAGTAAGGTTTGCCATGATTTATTCTTCATAAATTCATGCTGACTATTATTAATAATGTTGTTATCCATTAGGTATTCATAAATATTATTCCGTACAAAACCTTCAAGTAGCTTCCCCACTATTGAAGTCAGGCTTACAGGTCTGTAAGTCCATGGTTGTGATCTAGCTCCCTTTTTAAATATAGGCACCACATCTGCTTTGCGCCAATCTTGTGGTACTGAGCCTGTGGAAATGGAGTCCTTGAATATTAAATATAATGGTTTGGCTATTACTGAATTTAGCTCCTAAAGAACTCTTGGATATATGCCATCGGGGCCAGGTGCTTTATTTACCTTGATTTTATCAAGCCGCCTATACAGTTCTTCCTCAGCTAAGTAATTGTTTGTTGATATTGAGGTTATGGCTTCCACCTGTTATTTTTGTAATTGATTCCTCCCTTGGGCATACTGAGGCAAATAATGTATTGTATTTAATACCTCTGCCTTTTCCTTATCTCCAATCATTTACTTACCCTTTTCGCACTGAAAGGGTCCAATATTGTATTTTCTAATCTTTTATTTATGAAGGTACAGTACTTGAAGAACTTTTTAGGGTTGATCTTACTTTCTATTACAATCCTTTTTTTCGTTTTCCATTTTTGCTAATCTGATTATTCTTTTGCAACTTTTTGTTACATTCCTTATAATTCTGATACGATGCCTCCGTCCCTTCTGACTTTAAGAATCTAAAAACCTGCCTTTTCTTTCCCATTGTTTATTTAGCCCCATTGGTTTAGACTTCTTTCTTTTATATTTGACCCATGAGTATACACTGATAAATGTATTTATCTAACAATGTTTTATAGAAGATTATTCCTTGGTTTATTCATATATAAAATGTAAGGTCTTTGTTGAACCCGTATAATATAGTGTTTGATCATTTATTTCGAATGAGACCATGTTATGATTACTTTTTCCCAAATGTTCCCTGACTTGAATATTTTTTATTACTTCTACTTTGTTTGAAATTACCAAGTATTGCCCCTCTCCCGGTTGGCTCCTCAATAATTTGGGTCATGTAATTTTCTTTTAGCACCCCGAAGAGTGCGGGCCCGAGTGGTGCTGATGGGTGTGCTGATCCGTGACCTGCTGTATGCTGTTGTGGTAACATGTGCCCCAAGCATGCCCTGCCTTTGTTGATTTGCTATGCTGTACGTGCATTCATTACCACCCTTTGAATTTGTCACACTATAATTTACATACTATACTATGAGAGCTGTGCGCTGTCCTTCTTTTCTGTCACCTATTACCTAAGATGCTGAGCCATCTACCCTGACCAGCAACAGACTCTCATTCTTCATTGTATAAGGTTATTTATTCATTACTAGCACAAGTCACTGATTTGTCTTTCACCTTGCTGTATTTTCCTGTGTGTGTGCACTAATACTTGTATACTCACTGAACTCTTTCATAGACCTTCATATTTCTTATCACTTTTAACAGTACAAATTGGTGCGCAGTTTTTTCTTTATATTATCACTTTCTGACGTGTGCAATTAATCCCCTGTTAGCACTTAACCCTTTTACTGCCAGGCGTGCCTGTATCGAATCGCACTGCTTGAAGCCCCTCAGACATCAAAATGGTCGCCATCACTGGGGGTTCTCCTCGTTCACAGGTGATGAGCCTTATTAGCAGTTGCTGCCTACAATTCCCAGATATTTCAGGTGTTTCTCAGTTCTGTTCATCCCTTTTTTCACATTTTTAGCTGCATGTGTGATTAAGGAACCAATCATGTCTTCAGAGTATGTAAAATACACGATAAAGACAGTTTGGTCCTTATTTAATATAGTGAAAAGCCTGGTAATCGACAGTTAACATTAGTTTGCATTACAGTTTTTTGTTTACTTCCATTAAAATGAATCACCGCTACCACACAGTTAATTATACATGACACTTCTCGCCATATTGAAAAGGAATGTAAAACGGATTTTTAAAACTATATTAAAAACAGAAATTGGCACTGCTGCGATTCAAGAAATCGACAGCTACAGTACATGGGACTGAGCTCATCGGACCATATTTTAGGAGGTTCATACAATATTTTTGCTTGATACAAAGACAAGGAGATATTCTTTTATAAATTAATACCTTTATCTTTTATAAATAAACACCTTCATCTTTTATAAATAAACACCTTCATCTTTTATAAATAAATACCTATTATAAATAAATATCTTTATTTTTATTTACAAATGTGCAGTTTGGAAATAAAAAGTAATAGTCCTTTGTACCCTGTAATAACAATGCACTTCGACTTCTGATGCCAATGCATAATTCTGATTTTATATACTGTACATAATCCAAAAGACTGTTCATTGTCCCAAGGTTCAACAAAGTATCCGACCGCTCCTCCTTCTCTTACCGTGCACCCCAAAACTGGAACAACCTACCGGAGACTCTCACATCCACCACCAGTTTACGTTCTTTCAAAACTAAAGCGGTCTCACATTTTAATCTGGTCTGTAACTGTTACATACGCCCATAATATATATTATCTTTAACTGTGCATGCAATGTCTTGTTTGTAATGTATAACCCTGTTCACTTAATATAACTATGTATTTGTAACCATGTATTTGTCATCATAACTCTATGCCCAGGACATACTTGAAAACGAGAGGTAACTCTCAATGTATTACTTCCTCGTAAAACATTTTATAAATAAATCCCATTATCCTATTTGAAAGTGTAACATTCTAGTCTCTCTACTGGTCATTGAAAACAATTAGTTTTTCAAATGAAAAGCAAACACAAAGAGTTGACCAGAAACGTTGTATTTTAAAAACGTTGTCCCTGAAGGTTCTTTTATGAAGCAGAACAATTCCAACTTTAAAATAAGATGAAATATCCTTTGTAAGAAGTGAGATGCGATATAGCAAATTACAGTATGACCTAAAACAGTCTCCAAAAGCTATACTGTTTTCAAATAACCTTAAATCCTAAGTATTTATCTTTCGGGAATCATTTTGGGCACATCTGTTGATGAAAAGGCGCAATCAACATGTGTTGTATGAAATATACTTGGGCTTCCCTGTCTGGCTGTTTCTTTAATCAAAATAAGTCTTTCATTGGGGTGAGCAGCAATTATGATAAGAAGGGTTCTTTATCCATTTCCAGTGCGAGATTTGAGATGAGAGATTTTTGTTTAAATGTAATTGCCTAATTATTGGCTATTACACAAACAATGGTACCTAGAAATAAACCTGAAATGTACATAAACACTATGTACTGTGTGTTAATTCATGGGAGCTTTGTAGTACGCATCCCAAAAGAAAAAAAGCTGTAATTAGCTGGGAGATTGGTTGTTTGTTTGATCCATTTATTTGGGAAAAATATCATGTACATCAGATCTCTCTAGTGGCAAATGTTATCAGGGCCGCTGTCAGATTTCCCGGTGGGCCAAGGTCTAGAGTTACGTCCGCCCCTCCCCCCCTCCTTATCCCCCCGGTGGTATTGCAAGCCCCCATCACCCCTCTGTTTCCCATCCTCTTCCGATGTATTTCTCTCCCCTCCGCCTCACTCCCTCTTCCTCACTCACCCCCTCACCTCGCATGTATTTCTCTCCCCTGCGTCTCACTCTTACTCCCTCTTTTCCTCACACTCCCTCCCCCCTCTCTCCTCTCACTCGCCTCTACCTTCCATCAATTACCCCACTCTCACAATCCCCCCAAATAAAATACATACAATAAAACCACCACTCTAAATACATATAACCACAACCCCAATGCATAATAAAAATACACCCCTCACCCCAAAATACATATTAAAAAATACAACCCCATCCCCCAATACATATTTAAAAATACACCCCCAACCCCCTATGCATATTAAAAAATACACCCCTACCCCCAATACATATTAAAAAGACCCCCACCCCCAATACATATTAAACAGACCCTCGCCCCCCCAATACATATAGAAAAGCCCCCCACGTCCCCAATACATATAAAAAAAGATCCCCACACCCCAATACTTATAAAAAGACCCCCCAATACATATAAAAAAGACCCCCCAATACATATAAAAAAGACGCCCCCAATACATATTAAAAAAAACACTTACCTTGTGGATGGTCAGGCCGGGTCCAGTGACTGGGGGGGCCGGCGGCCGGTGCTGCTCTCGGCCCGAACTCTAGCCAGGCCCAGCAGTCTATCCTCTCTCTGCCAGGCCCCGGCTCTCCCTCAGCTGCAGGCCTCTATCCCCCTGTCCCACGCTGAGTTTCCGACGTCTGCGTGCGTGCGCCAGAAGCTGGGCCAAGCTTACTTCTGGCGTGCTGACGCAGCAGCATCGGAAGCTCGGGGAGACAGGATAGAGGTCCGCAGCTGAAGGTGAGCCGGGGTCCGGCCGCGAGAGGACAGACAGCCCGGCCTGGCCAGAGGTCGGGCCGACTTGTGGCGCCAGCCGCCCGGGCTCTACCAGCAACGGGGCCCTGGACACCAGTCCCTTCTGTTCCCCCCTGTCGTATGCCCTGAATGTTATGGTATAATGCATACACATTACCAGTGAACTCACTGGAAAATCCTAACAGGTTATGTTCTCTTATTACTTGGAACAATGATGCTGAGTACATCTGTTTTTATGTAGGCAGTTATAGAAACTAAGGTAAGAGAGAAAAAAGAGGAGCACTGAAACAGGCGCCATGGAGGAGGCTGGACACTGGAAGCCGTAGAAAAGATTTATTGAGAAGACCACAGCCCCGCAGTCACAAGATAGGTGAAAGGACTCTGAGCACTGCTAAAAGATGTCAGGCTGGCGGCAACGTGCATAGAAAAAACTTTATTGTGGCATGAAAGCCCGGATTAAAAAAACATGAGAAACAATTCTCTGACGCGTTTCGTCTTGCGACTTTATCAAAGAGTGCTTTATGGCAGCCAGAGACGTACCCTAAATAGCCCTGAGTTCCCGCGCGAGGATGGGAATACCCGCCCTCCTGTGACGTAGTCCCTGCAGCTGATGTGATGTATGCATAATAAAGGAGACGGCTCTCACAGCGTAGTGTAGAGAGATTAACTCATACGCCGCTGATGGACTATGAGAACCCCTAACAAAGAGATATTAAAGAGAAATGGGTTCATAAGTCTCAGGTAAACACATACATATGTGGGACTGAATAAAAGAATAAGTAGTATCCAAATAGACATAAATATAGTATGTACTCAGATTGGCAAAAAACATCTAGTACCAAACTGGGTACCAATCTGAGTACATACTATATTTATGTCTATTTGGATACTACTTATTCTTTTATTCAGTCCCACATATGTATGTGTTTACCTGAGACTTATGAACCCATTTCTCTTTAATATCTCTTTGTTAGGGGTTCTCATAGTCCATCAGCGGCGTATGAGTTAATCTCTCTACACTACGCTGTGAGAGCCGTCTCCTTTATTATGCATACATCACATCAGCTGCAGAGACTACGTCACAGGAGGGCGGGTATTCCCATCCTCGCGCGGGAACTCAGGGCTATTTAGGGTACGTCTCTGGCTGCCATAAAGCACTCTTTGATAAAGTCGCAAGACGAAACGCGTCAGAGAATTGTTTCTCATGGTTTTTTTTAATCCGGGCTTTCATGCCACAATAAAGTTTTTTCTATGCACGTTGCCGCCAGCCTGACATCTTTTAGCAGTGCTCAGAGTCCTTTCACCTATCTTGTATTCAGCTGCCGGGACGGACGCACGCGACGGAGCAGTGGAACAGTTTTCTCCCCACAGCAGCACACCGGCATTTGAGGCAGCTATGTGAGTATATACACTCTCTGCCGAGAAGACCCGCTGGGAACACGAGACCCGCCAAAGAAGGGACCACCGGGTGGGATCAACACACCGGTCAGGTTAGAGGTTTCTCTCCCTACAGCGGTTTGTCTAATAACGGTGTTTGCAATATTTGCTGCCAACATACTGTATGATTGTTTTAAGCGTGTTATTGGGGATCAGAAAACGCTACTCTCAGAGTATTTCATATCCTGGACTTACCTTAAGACTAATTATTGAACATTAAAGTCTTCACAGATGTCATTTTAGAGCACCCAATTAGGGAATCCTTCCCTTACTAACCCGCAGTCACAAAAGCATCGGCAAAGGCCCAACTTGTGTGTGTGGCCACAAGGGCCTCCTTGTGCTGCGGGCCCCAGATCTCCTCAGTTGCGGGTCCTCTCTATCTAGGTACATCTGGTTGGCTGATGTTGAAAGTTTGGCCCAACCAGAAGTCGGGCACAACTTCTGAGTTTAAGTTATAGGGTCCCAGCTCCCCACCACTGTTGGACCTGCTAAAATTCTTAGAGAGGGGATGGGAGAAATACAGTGCAGTAAGATCGAGAGAGAGAGGGGATAGTAAGAGAGAAGGGGGAGAAATCCATGAAGGAAGAAATATGGGGGGGGGGAATACAGGGAGGAGTGGGACAGGGGCGTGAATGATAGAGGCGGGAAGGGGAGAAAGAGAGGGGAGAAAAAAAGGAGGGAGGGAGTGGAGAGAGAGTGAGTGAAGAGAGAATGAGTGGAGAGAGAATGAGTGGAAAGAGAGGGACCCAGAGAGAGATGGGGGAGTGTGAGATAGAGGAAAGTGTGAGAGAGAGGGATCAGTGTGAGTGAAGAAAGAGAGAGGGAGTCAGAGACAGAGAGGGGAGTGTAAGAGAGGAGATTGAGTGTGAGTGGAGAGGTAATGGAGAGAGAGGGACAGAGAGTGAGTCAGAGACAGAGCAGGGAGTGTGAGAGAGAGAAGAATGAGTGATAGATGGGGGAGTGTGAGAAAGAGGGAAGTTTGAGAGAGAGGGGTGAGTGTGAGTGAAGAGGGAGGGAGAGGGAGTCAGAGACAGAGGGGGAGTGTGAGAGAAGAGATTGAATGAGAGGGAGGGAGAGATGTGAGTGTAGAGGGAAGTCGAGAGAGAGGAGTGGCGAGTGAGTCAGAGAGAGAAGAGTGAGTAGGGTTGCCAGGTGGCTTCTCCAAAAATACTGGACACAATGGTAAAAGATGCAATTCCCCCCCCATACATATAAAATATACACCCCCCCCCATACATATAAAATATACACCCCCCCCAATACATATAAAAAATACACCCACTCCCCCCATAAATATTTAAAAAAATACGCCCCCAATAAATATAAAATATACACCCACCTCCCCAATACATATAAAATATACACCCACCTCCCCAATACATATAAAAAAAAATACACCAACCCACAATACATATAAAAAATACACCCCCCCCCCCCCCAATACATATACAAATACACCCTCACCTCCCCCAATACATATAAAAAATACACCCAAGGCTTCTCCCTCAATGACTGTCCCATGCTGAGGTGTCTGAGGCTGACACTCACGCTGGTGCGCACGGGGACCAGAGCCCAGCTGACTTCCGGCACGCGCCGACGTCAGAGAGACCTGGTGCCCCTCAGCCTCAGACACCTCAGCATGAGACAGACAGCTGGGGGAGACCCGGCGGCAACTGCCCAGACCGGCCGCCACAGCCCCCACAGCAACTTGGACGCTTCTCCTGGCGCCGCATGTTCGGAGAGATTTAATACCGGACACATACTGTACATGTCCGGTATTACCTCTCATTTTATACCGGGTGCAGGGGCAAAATACCGTTCAAAACCGGGCACCTGGCAACCCTAGAGTGAGCGTGAGATAGAGTTGAATGAGAGAGAGATGGGGTACTATGAGAGAGAGGGGTAGTGAGTGAGAGAAAGGGGAGAGAGTGTGAGTGAGAAGGGGAAGAGGGAGAGAAAGGGGGGAAGTGAGAGAGAGGGGCAGAGTGAGAGAGGAGGAAGAGAGAGAGGGGACGAGAGAGGGTGAAGGGTGAGAGAGCATGGAGGGTGGAGAGAGAGCGAGAAGGGGGAGGTAGAACAAGTAGAGGGAAGTAAGAGAGTGACGAGGGAGGACTGAAAGAGCGAGGAGGGGGAGTGAGAGAGCGAGGAGGGGGAGTGAGAGGGGGAAGTATAAGAGAAAGACCAGGGGGGACTCTGATATTCAGAATATGATATTTTATCAGATTCGTATCTAGTTTAGTGTGAAAAAAACAGCATAAAATGTAGCAGAAAGAAACACTACAGTTTGTTTGTTTGTTTGTTTGTTTATTTGTTTGGATAGATAAGTTATAGGTTCTATTGTAAAACTTTTGGGGGGGATAATATAATATATTTTCATAGATGGAATTATAGTGCACAGAATATTTAAAAACCTCACAGGTCACTTCTCTGCGTTTATTTGTTTGACAAATTGATGAAAAACAGAATGATTCCACTACGGGGGATACCAAGAGAATATCCTAACTAGGGTTGCAGGGGTAGTAGTCTACATGCATTAAAGACGTGTGCTACTGTTCACACTGAAATGAAGAAGCCAACTGATACCCAAATAATACACTGCTTAAAATCCTTTATTAAACCTGGGGGAGGAAGTCAACCTCCATACACTAACCCAGTGTTTCCCAATTAAATTTAGTCGTGGAACCCTTTTTTATTTTGTACAACAAAATGGAACCCCTTAAATATTTTTAGCGCAGCACATGAAAAAAAAATAAAGAAATCCGCCACAGGCTCAAGATCAAATACCTTTAAATGGAAAGTTACAATTTTCCAGGGGGAAGGCAACTACACGTTTTGTCCTCTTTCATGTCCCATAAATAAATGCAGCCGCCCTGTATACGTGCCCGTCAGAGGGAAAAAATGATAAGGTTTTACTCTCACTTATATGATAATTATAGCATCAGATTCTTTGTTTATTATTATGGTGTAGGGGGGGGGAAGGGAGCCCGCAGTGGTGTTGGGGGGGGGGTGGGGAAGTGAGCCCGCAGTGGGTTGGGCGGGGGGAAAGGGAGCCCGCATGGTGTTGGAGGCTGTGGGGAAGGGAAGCCGCAGTAGCAGTTGGGGGGGGGGGGGAAGGGACGCCCGCATTGGTGTTGGGGTGGGGGGTGAAGGACCCGCAGTGGTGTTAGGGGGGGGAAGGAGCCCGCAATGGTGTTGGGGGGGGGAGGAGCCCGCAGTGGTGTTGGGGGGGGAAGTGAGCCCACAGTGGTGTGTGTGGGGGGGATGGGCGGGGTGGACGGATGTGAGAGGGGGGGGGGGGGGAGCCCGCAGTGGTGTTGGGGGGGAAGGGGCACCACAGTGGTGTTGGCGGTGGGAGGGGGAGGAGGCCCGCAGTGTAGTTGTGGGGAAAGGGGGGGGAGCCCGCAGTGGTGTTGGTGTCTCCGTGCCCGTCCCTGGCGGCTGCCAATTTTCTAAATATTTTATTTTTTCGCAAATGCTTATTTTCCCTCACGGACGCCGCGGTTTTTTAAGTCCCCCCTGTCCCAATCATTTTTAAAACCCCAGGGTTCTGCGGAACTTTATTTGGGAATGCTGCTCCTACAATACCCGTGTTTACTACCTTCACTATACAACACAAACACACAACAACACATTTATATATACATACTATATTAATACATAACTATATACATCAACATATAACACAAAACCTACCTCATACACATTCCACACTCCTCACCCTCCACCTACTTCCTACAGTACTCCTCTCATCAGTATACTCTCCCATACCCCTTCCCCTCACGCCTTCCTATACCTTCCCTCACTCTTCATCCTTCCCCCACACTCCTTCCTATACTCTTCCCATAACACTTCCCCACACTCCTTCCTATACTCTCCCATACACTTCCCCTCGCTCCTTCCTATACTCTCCCATACACTTCACTTCGCTCCTTCCTATACTCTCCCATACACTTCCCCTCGCTCCTTCCTATACTCTCCCATACACTTCCCCTCACTCCTTCCTATAATCTCCCATACACTTCCCCTCGCTCCTTCCTATACTCTCCCATACACTTCCCCTCGCTCCTTCCTATACTCTCCCATACACTTCCCCCTCCTTCCATACTCTCCTATACACTTCCGTCGCTCCTTCCTATAACTCCCATACACTTCCCCTCTCCTTCCTATACTCTCCATAACTCTCCCCTCCTCCTTCTATACTCTCCTATACCACTTCCTCGCTCCTTCCTATACTCTCCCATACCTTCCCCTCGCATCCTTCCTATACTCTCCCATACACTTCCCTCCCCGTCTCCTTCCTATACTCTCCCCATACACTTCCCCTCACTCCTTCCTATACATCTCCCATAACTTCCCCTCACTCCTTCCTATACTCTCCCATACACTTCCACTCCTTCCATACCTTCCCCTCGCTCCTTCCCTATACTCTCCCATACACTCCCCTCGCCCTTCCTATACCTCCTCCCATACACTTCCCCCTCTTCCTATACTCCCATACACTTCCATTCTCCCTCGCTCCCTTCCTATACTCTCCCCATACACTTCCCCTCACTCCTTCCTATACTCCCATACCACTTCCCCTCGCTCTCCTATCTCTCCATACACTTCCCCTCCCTCCTTCCTATACTTCTCCATACCACTTCCTCGCTCCTTCCTTAATCTCCCCATACACTTCCCCGTCGCTCCTTCCTACTACTCCCATACATTCCACACCTCCCTTCCTATACTCTCCCATACACTTCCCCTCTTCCTTCTATACTCTCCCATACACTTCCCCCCACACTCCTTCCTATACTCTCCCATACACTTCCCCTCGCTCCTTCCTATACTCTCCCATACAGCTCACTTCCCTCACTACCTCCTTCTATACTCCCTCCAATACACTTCCCCCCTCCTTCCTTACTCTCCCATACACTTCCCACGCCTCCTTCTCTATACTCTTTCCATACACTTCCCCTCACTCCCTCTATAATCCCCTACACTCCCCCACACAACTCCTTCCTATACTCTCCTCAACACTTCTCCCTCGCTCTTCCTATAAACTCTCCCATACACTTCCTTGCTCACGCTCCTTGCCTATACTACTCTCCCATACACTTCCCCCACACTCCTTCCTATACTCTCCCATACACTTCCCCTCGCTCCTTCCTATACTCTCCTATACACTTCCCGTCGCTCCTTCCTATACTCTCCCATACACTTCCCCTTGCTCCTTCCTATACTCTCCCATACACTTCCCCCACACTCCTTCCTATACTCTCCCATACACTTCCCCTTGCTCCTTCCTATACTCTCCCATACACTTCCCCTTGCTCCTTCCTATACACCCAGTTATATGGGTTACCGTTAAAGGGCAAAATATATATATTTTTAAACGTGTGTGTATGTATATGGGGTGAGGAGAGGGGGGAATGAAGAGAGGGGGAGAGGGGGGGGATTGAAGAAGGGGAGATAGAGATTGAGAGAGGGGGAGAATGAAGATGGGGGAGAGTGAACGGGGGGAGAGTGAAGAGGGGGGAGAGTGAATAGGGGGTGAAGGTGAGGGGGGAGAGTGAAGGGGGGATTGGGGACAGAGGGTGAGTCAAAGAAAGAAAACTGGTTTCACATTAAAACATATAGCTGCAAGTGAATAGTTTGATGCCAATGGTGATGTTACTGATATAGTAATTGATTGGTCCTGTTACTGACCATATTCTCAGGGGTACCTTAAGAAAGGTCGGCTGTGCTGGACCGGAACAGTGAGAGAAGGGGGGGGGGGGAGAACATAGAGAGAAGGGAGGAGAACAGTGAGAGAAGAGGGGAGAACCGTAAGAGAGGGTGCTGTGCCCGTGGGGCTGCTGCAGTGCTGTGAGTTGTGTCATGGCCCCGCCCCCCATCATGGCCGCGCCCACCCGCCCCATTTTGGCCACGTCACCCTGCGCCGCCGATCACTGCCTACAGATCGCAGATCGCGGTTTTGAGCTGTGCACGTGCCCGAATATGGGCCTCTACGTCATGAGGAGGAACACTAGAGGGCCATATTCGGTCATCTACTTCATCAAGGAGCAGGACCTTTAAATCAATTTTCTATACTGTATTGAAGCAGGGGTCTACGGAGCTGAACCCCATTCATTTCAACTCTGGCGACCTCTTGCTTCCGGAGATATAGACCTCCGTAGGGTGGGCCGGTAGCCACTTTCATTTCTTATGACAATTTTCTTTATATCATGCTTAAGTAAATTACATTTATTTGACAAAAAAAATAATAATAATTTAATCCCATCATCATTACTATGTAAACTGTTAAGACTGCCATAGCTTTTTATGCCTGTAGCTTCTACGCTTACACTGACATTGGAATTACCAATATAATTTGTAAATCACTTAGTAAACCAGCAGTGCGATATCGGAGGAAAGAACAACAATATGAACACGGTGATAAGAATGGAATCTTGTCACAGTGCCACACAGCAGGTCTGTGTACAAAATAAAGGAAATTGTTCAGGGTTAAAAGATGTGTACCTGGATGTGTACCTGGATGTGTACCTGGATGTGTACCTGGATGTGTACCTGGATTTGTACCTGGATGTGTACCTGGATTTGTACCTGGATGTGTACCTGGATTTGTACCTGGATTGAAAACTGGTTGAAGGCCAGGCAGTTGTCACTAATGGAACCTATTCAGATTGGGCTAAAATTGTATGTGGAGTGCCTCAAAGTTTAGTACTGGGGCTAATGCTTTTTAATCTGTTTATTTATTACCTTGAAGTGGATATAGAGAGCACAGTCTCCATCTTTGGTCTGATTGCACTACCTACATTATGTTAATTAGCAAAATCTGAGCAGGATGCAATTTCTTTACAGAATGACTTGGATATACTGGAAGTTTGGGCATGTAAATGGCAGAGGAGGTTAAGAGATTAAGGTTAAGAATTTGCGAAGCAAGAATAAGCATATGACATATGAACTAAATACAGGGAAATTATGTCAATCTGGGATGGATCAACAACAAATAGTTCTACCCGTGCGAGCTTATAGGCAAACTTTGTCCTCCAATAGTAAGTGTTTTCCCTTGCTGCTCCATATCCTCCTAAGATCACCGGGGCAAACTTGCGCTCCCTTCATGTTTTTTCTCCATCTGTGATGGAGAAGGATTTAGGAGTGCTTGTAGACAGCAGGCTGAGCAATAGAGCTCAATGTCAGGAAGTAGCTGCAAAGGCTAGTAGGATATTATCATGCATAAAATGGGGTATGGATGGAAAAGACAGCAGAATTTTGCCTCTGTATGAATTCTTACTAAGACCACACCTTGCATATGGAGTACAGTTTTGGGGACTACTCCATAAAAAAGTAATTATGGAACTGGAGAAAGTACAGAGAAAAGCCACCACATGAATACAGTGAGAGGAAGGTCTAATTTATGAGCCAAGTCTATCCAAATTAGGTGTGTTTACATTAGAAACGAGGTGCCTATGAGGGATATGATACTGCTGCGGCCAAGCTTATTCTAAAGCTTGCCCGCATTTGTCCCGGCCATTTCAATTTTGGCACCGAAATTGGCCGCGCGCCAACCGCATCTTGTGGCCGCGCGCGACCGTTTCTTCAATCAGCGCTGAATGGCGCTGAACAATAGAAGCGCCTGCAGCGCCGAGAAAAAAAAACCCGCGTCTGAACGGGGTTTTAAATTACCCGCGGTGGCGGCCGCATTAGACTAAAGCGGGCCGCCACTGTAACTCTTTACAAATATATTCAAGGTCAATACAAAGAACTTTCGAGGGAACTTTTCATCACAAGGACAGTACAAATCGCATACGCAGGGTCATCCCTTGAGATTTGAGGAAAGGAGATTTCACCAGCAACAGAGGAAAGAGTTCTTTACACGAAGGGCAGATACAATGTGAAATTTACTACCAACGGAGACTGTGATGGTAGATACAATCGATATCTTTTTTTTTAAGTAAATAGAATATATAGGGATACTAGCTGAGAGACCCGGCGTTGCCCGGGATGTAAATGCGTAATAGGTCGTATTATTTATAAATGGTGGAACAATAGGTGACTATTTGTTGGAAAGGTTGGATAATAATGTTGAAAAGAAAGATGGAAGAAAATGTAATACGATGTTGTATAAAAATGGTTTATTGTAAACACACCACAGGACAATGTATATTTTGGTGACATAAGTGATGTGAAAATGTGAGGCGTGTGTCCTGCTAGGGTGTGAGCGTGTTTGAGGCGGCGGGTGGGTGTTCAGTACGGGTGGCGCGTGGGTAGTGAGTGCTGGCTGTGGGTCGGGGTCCTGCTAGGGTGTGAGGCGGCGGGTGTGTGGCGAGTGCGGGTGACAGCTGGTCAGTGATATTGTTGCGTAGGGGCAGGATGCGGCAGGTGTGTGTCGAGTATGTGGGGTGGGTGAGAGGCGGCGGGTGTGTGTCGAGTGTGGCAGGTCTGTTTAGTGCGTGCGGCGGCTGTGGTGGATGGTCCGGGGTGTGCCTGTGTGCTGCTGTGGGGGCGGTGTGGCGGGTGGCAGGCCAGATTATGGGGGTGGGCGGCAAAGGTCTATGGGAGGTGGTTGAGGGGGAGATGCGGCCGTTTGAAGGAGGGGGACGTGGGTGTCTGATGTGGGGTGGAGCTGCGTGGGGTGGTCGTGGGGCTGGTGTGGGGATGGCTGAGGTTGCAGGGGCTGGAAAGATGGTGCGGACGGGGAGGTGATGGGAGTGGGTGGGTATGCTGCGGAGTGGTGATGGCGGAGGTGAGAAAGGTGGGGTGGAGAGCAGCTGTGAGGTTGATGAACTGGTGCTGGTGGGCGGATGTGGGCTGCGCGGTGGTGGTTTTGTTTCTATGGCTTGGGGTTGGGAGGGGAGCGCTTCGCAAGGTTTAAGGGACGGGTGTATGGTGGCTTGTGTGATGGTGGAGAGGTGATGAGGGGGGGTGAATGGAATTGGTGGAGGGCTTGTGTTTGTCTCTGTGGGACGTGGGATACGTGGTGGGTTAGAGGTTGTGTATCCAGGAGGTGGAGGCTTTGTTCGTATTGGTGGTTCCTGTGTAGAATAGGAGGCTGTCATAGGGGGCGTTGGTCTTTCCCTTGTGTGAAGAGTTTGAGGTTGATTAGGGGTTGCGTGTGTTGAATGGTACTGGAAGGGACTAGTGGGTCTTGTGTGGGTTTGTGGGAGCTAGGATTGGGAATGTGGTGGAAGTGTGTGACGTCTTTTTTCTGGGTGGTGGTTCAGGAATGGGGGACTTAGTGTGTGTTGAAGAATTGGGTTGAGAAGGGGCCGTGGGTGTGGGAACAGTTGTATTTGAAGGGGGGACTGGGCTGTGGTGTGGGTAGACAGGGGTGGGTAGGGGGGGACTTGTGGTGATGCTCCTTGGTAATGGGTGATAGTGTAGGGTTTTTTGGTGAGGTGTGTGAAGGCTGTCTTGGTTGGTAACTGGTGTGGGTGGAGGGGTCCACGGGTGTGGCGTGGTTATTAGGATAAGATGGGGGGTTTATGAAAGCAGCGGTTGGAGATAAGAGGGGTTGAGGGCTTGTCGAAGGGGGGTTGTGATGGGGTGAATGGCTGGGGTGTGTAGGGGGGTTAAGATAGGGTTGGAGGACGGGGCCGTGGGTGATGGGATATGGAGGTGGGTGAATTGGGCCTGGGAAAAGGGTGATGTTTGGTGGAGTGAGGGAAGTGGGGACACTGTTGTGTGAGGATGGGTGAGCGAGGTGTAATAGGGTTGAGGCATTGGCTGTCTGGAGGAGTTGGTGAGGGGGGGGAGGCACGGACGTGATGGGGATAGGTGTGGGAGGTCGGTGAGGCGTGACATGCGCGGAAGTGTGAGCTGATATGGGACTCGGTGGGGCGTGCCTTGGTTGCAGGAGGGGGGAGTGGAGGAGGGGAAGGGAGGGGGACGAAAGGTGCGACGAGGAAGGGGTGAGACTGGATAGAGTGGCGCAAGGGAAGAACGTGCCCCGGGTGGCGTAATGACGGGGGTGAATGGGTCGGTGTGGCTTTGCTACAAGTGGTTGGGATAGAGGGGGGAGGTGGTGGGTGTGGTGGAGGGTGCTGGTGAGGATGGGCGTGGACTGTGTTTGGTGGGAAGGGGGAGTGATTGGCGTTCTGGTGGATTTTGAGGTGGGAAGGTGAGGACTGGGCGGGTGAGGCGAAGGGGGGGGATGGCTGGGATGGATGGGTTTACTAAGTGGTGTGATGGAGGTGGGTGGTGGAGGAGACTGGGCTTGGTGGGAAGGGTGGGGGAGTGGGTGGCTGTATGGGTGGGTAGATGGGTTGGTGTGGGTGGGGGGTTTGCTGGGTGGGTGGATGCGCGTGTTTTTGTGGGGAAGAGGGGATGGTGGGTAGTGGGGTCATTTGTGGCAGGGGTGTGGTTCGGGTAATTGTCAGGGGATTCTGGGATGTGTTGGTTGCTGTTCTTCGTTGAATGTGGGTAAGTTGGACGGGTGGGTGGAATGATGTGGTATGGGTTGTGGGTGATGAGGGGGGCTGAGTACGAAGGTGGTGTTCTTGCTGGGCAGTGGGAGGGGAGGATTGTTTGCCTGGAGGTGTGGGGAGGTGCTGGGGCGGGGTGTGGAGGGGAGGTTATAGGGTGGGGGGCTTGGGGATGGAGGCCTGGTGAGGGGGTGAAGATGAGGTTGAACTGTTTGATATGGGAATGGGACACGGTGAAGTGTGATGCGCGGAGGGTTGGTGGTGTAACGGTATGTGGGAGAGGCGGGTGTGCTTGGAGGGCACGTGATGGGGGGTTGGCCTGATTGTGCTGGGTAGATGACACTTGCCGCTCCACCGACGTGTGCGCTGAAGGGTGCACGGGAGCAGGGGGGGGGGGGGTTGACCGTGGTCGGGAGGGCAATTGGAGCTTTGAGGGAGTGTGAGGCATCTGCGATGCCTGCACGTGATGCTCTGTGCTGTTGTCTGCTGTGCTGCTGTGTGCTTCTTCTGAGTGCTTTAGCAGCGGCGCTCGTTGGTTGCTGATTCCGGCGTGTGGTGGGGTGGTGGCTGAGGCTGGAACTGGGACTGTGGTGATGCTTGTGGATAGGGATGGGTGATGCAGACCTTCTGCTCCCCCGCTGAGTTGTGAGGGCCGCTGGGTGGTGTGGGGGGGGGCATGGGGACTATGGTATGATCGTTGAGGGGGGAGGTGATCACTGTGCCGCCTTTAGCCTCCGTTCTGTATGCCTGATGTTGATCAGTCGCTGCTGAGGCGGTGGTGGGGTGGAGGGGAAGTTATGGAGGGGAGTGTTGATGGGTGTGTGGGGACGCTGAGAGATTGACGCCATATTGCACCGATCCGTGCAGTCATGGCCGTGGGGAGATTTGTGTGGGGGGACGGTGTGGGGGGTTGATTGAGTTTGGCATAGCTGCCGGGAAAACGAGAGACGAGTGCGGGGCCTCACTGGGTTACGAGGTGCGAGTAAGTGGATGGAGCGTGGAGAGTGCTGTAACACCGTGAGAATCGCGCGTTATGGTATGTAACACCCCCCCGTTTGGTGTGTGTGTGGTCTTTCGTGGTGGGTTGTGTGTGTGGTGTGGTGTTTGTCTGTCCTTGGTGTGTGTGTGTGGATGTGTGTGCTGTGTGGTGCTTGGGTCGTGTGTGTGTGTGTGTGGTGTGGTGTGTGAGCTGTGTGTGTGTGACTTGTGTGTGAGTTGGTGGATGTGGGTTGGTGACTTTGATTAGTGTGCCTCCTTGTGTGTGGTTGTGTGGTTGTTGTGTGTGTGGGTGTTGGCGTTGTTGTTGTGTGTGTGTGTGTGTGTGTGTGTGTGTGTGGTGTGTGTCGTGTACAGGGTGTGTGTTTTTTTTTTTTGGGGCGGACCGTTGGCCGTCACTCCTCACTATTCTGTGGCAATGCAGATTGGTTGTGGGGTGGCTGCGGCAAATTGCGTGGGGGTGGTGTGAGTGTGTGAGGCCAATGAGAGGTGTGCGGGGGCGGGCGGCCCAAGGGACCAATGAGATTGCCGCTAGGGACACCGGACATCCAGGCAGGCAGGCAAACATACAGTGCTTTCACTAATATAGTATAAGATAACAAATAAGGTAAAACTAGGTAAGGTATTGATTCAAGGAGAAATCCGATTGCCAGAAAGGCATTTATTTTTTCTCTTTATAAGACATAATTGGCTAATGTTTCATTGGTGTTTTTTGTTTACCTTCCTCTGGAGCAATACTAAATTTAACATGGGTTCATTTAACATGGGTTAAACTCAATGGTCTGTTTTCAACTTCATCTACTATGTTGGTCATCTAGCAGGATATCCTCTCCATAGGACAGTAATCAGTGGGCACTGCTTGGACAGAAAATGGCATGAAGGCCGGACTGTGCAAAAAATATAAAAGCCTTTATTGGTTCCTGGCAAACATGGATAAAAAAGGGGAGAAGGAGTCCCCCCTCAGCGCTCTGACGCGTTTCATCCACACAGGGACTTTGTTTTTTGCACAGTCCAGCCTTCTTGCCATTTTTTGTACAAGCAGTGCCCGCTGATTACTTTCCTATGGAGAGGATATCCTGCTACTTTATTGCTCACAAGCCTGGAGCCGCCAACTGGAACAGACCAATGAAAGAACTGAGTACGTTTATTTCTTATTCTTAAGCACCCCAGGGGACAGCCACTTTTAGTGCACTATTTATACATTTGAGGGGTCCCTAGCAGGTTACTTAACTTACTGGGTCAACCCTCTGTATGTTGCCAGGCTGCTCCCATACTAGGGGAGAGTCAGTAGACTCATTTGCTGTTCATCATATGTTTTAAGCCCTTATGGTCTGTTATCATGTTGCTGATTTAAATGGATTTCATATACCTGGAGTGAATCTCTGCAGCACAAGGAAATTTGAAGGGGCTCTACCTTTTCATGAGTGTTTCTGTTGGTCATCTAAACTTGTCTTTTTGAGAGGATCATTAAAAACACACACGTAACACAATCCTGACAGAATCTATCCATCCACCTGGCTCATTCACAACTCTACTCTGGCTGCAAAATAGCGCACCACAGTACACCTAGGTGTCCCCTTTTTTCCTTGATCTAGCTGTAGATATAAAGGAATAAAACCTCCTACTATAAGATCTTATATTGCATCATTTGTATTGATATTCGAGGTCAGAAGCACCTACCTCTCTTTACAAGTACACCTACTTGATCATAGCTCTCCGCCTCCACGTGTTTGCATTTTCTAAGCTGCCTTGCTACGGACTTGGGTAACATCTGGTGAAGAAGGTCTTCGGCTAAGCACCTCTGTTTTTTTAGGTCGTCTGTCCTTTCTTTAAGGCTCCTGGCATAGTTTTGTATCCACTCAGTCATCTGTTTAAATGATACTAGAACAATGGGATATATAAGGCAAGCCACGGTCAGGAGAGTCACTTTGAGACTGATTGTAGACAGGATTTCTTTAGATTTATCACAGAGCTTTTTATAGCCCTCCTGCTGCAAACAGTTCTGTACAGAATCCAAGTCACTGACCAAAAATGGGTTGCAAAACATTGAAGATGTTGCATTGAATGATGTAAAAAGAGATACCCTCTGATATCGTGTCAGGTAGCTTGATATGTTATCATTATCCTTCCAGCACTTGTACAATGTATCTGATGTAAAAATAGCATAGTTAAACAAGGTAAGTACTCGGTACCAGAGTGTTTGAAGATCTTCAGTACACAAAGGGTGTGTTCTTGAAGAATTACCCACACCAGTGATATCCTCTTTGGCTCTCATCAATAGATGCAGAGACAGCACATCTGCCCAATCAGAATTTTTCCTATATGTCTCGAGGTCTTCATCTGGGTTATTAAACTCATCTAATATATCAGTGATTACTGGAGAAAACAAGTCACCAAACTCAATGTCTGTGGTGGTGTTTAATCTTGTTATTACTTTGTTTATGTAGAATCCACATATATGATCAATATCAGCCCTCTCATCGCATCTTTCATTCTGATTATGAAATGCCTGTGCCTCTTTACAGAACAAATGTACATTATCCATTATTAGGGTTGCTCGGTCTGTGGAGTTCAGGTTATCCCAGCAGCAGACTTTCCTTTGGTCTTGAAGAAATCCTATGAAACTCATAGTCAGTAGGCTGGTGCAGGATGAAAGCCTATTGAGAGCTGCCTCTGTGTTCCTCCACTCTTTGAAGCTGTTGCTTAAGTCAATGGAGACTGACCCAAGAAGAGTGACCAAAGATACCAAGCAAGCTGCTAATATCCGTCTGACTGTGCGACTGCTTCCAAGCTTGGATGGTGGAGTGCATCTAGGACACACAGACTTATAGTGAGACAACTGCAAAAATTCTCCCGCAGATGACAGAATATATTAATTTCACAAGTATACATCTATATAAGTATTGACATTTATTAAAGTAAATTGTTTTGTTTTTAATGAGTTATTAGAGAGAAGTTGGACACACCTGCCCTAAGTATTGACTCACAGATGTCCACGTATCAAAACCCCTTCACTGCAGAGTTGGCAACAAATTTCTCAGCAATTCTTTGATGGACCTTCTGGTAATGTGAGGGATCAAAGACTTTTCTTATTAATTCAATTTTGCTTCTTTTTTATCCTAATATCTGAAAAATATCTTTTTGGCCAGTGTAAACACTAACCCACTAAAAAAAATGATTAATCTAGGTAATGAATATTATATAATTCATAAACAGATCAATACATACTGTTGTCAAAACAAAGAAAACAAATCAATACTTCAAACACGTCCTCACAATTGAATAACTGATTATATAGCAGCACTAATATGATTCATAGTAATCATGAGGGCTGAACCTAGTTACTATAATGTAAGTCTTGTTTTATTATTGGAGGGCAAGGATAATTGATGCGAATATAGAGTCTCTCATTATCAACTGACAACCCTGCCTTCACACGGCGCCCCTCGTTTCTAACAGAATGGGCTCTGTCGACCCTTGGGCCTGGCGTCCCCTTGGGTATATCCAGCTAAACAACTTCCATGGAGCTTTTTAAAGTGAAGTTTTCCGTGGAAGTCGCCTATCCCACCCGTGGGTGAAGAGGTGGAAAGTAAAGTAAGTATTAGTATTAAAATACTTACTCCATATACATTTTATCTTGGTTACATAATAAAAAGTGGACTAAACAAGAAACAGAAACCCAAAATGCAGTACTCTGCCGCCCCTCTGGATGATTGATGGTAATATTAAAAATAATCTTTATTAGACTGTGGGTATTAAAATATAAGGCATTAAAATAACAAACAATGACGCTCAGACGATCCAGGGGGGAGTAGCACACTGGGGACTCCGGATCTATAAATGAGAGGGGTAGGAAATAATAGTATATAATACAACTATCCCTGATAAATCCCTTTGGAATGAGGGTGTATACAGGAGGCGGGGAGTATAAACAGTATCCACAAAGTGAAGGTTACCAAGGACTGCTATGGGTGGTCAGAGTTGATAGTAGTCCTCTGAGCACTTGTCCTATTGGCAGAGATCTAGGTAGGCTCCCTAATTAATCAACACTGAAGTGAATGGGTTGATTGCGATCACATGTGCGTGTAGACAACGATCTTACAGCCAGATCAATGCCTACACTGACTGCCCGTGTGGGGTGCCAAAACTCAACTCGAGACCGACTGGCTGGTATTATAGGAACTCCAGATATAAAGAAAGGAGACCGCAACTAGTGCGCGCGCCCCGCATGAGCGGGGACATGAAAATTTAAATTGCGAGAAGTAACCTCGCCAAGCACCGCATGGTCAGCGAGGTCAGCGCGGTCAGCGGGAGCGTGGCCGCAGCTTCACTCACACCGCACTCACTGACCCTCACAGAGAGAAGCTGCGGCGTCCTGCCCCTGCACCTCACAGGCTCTGTGCAGTGACCCGGTCACTGACGGTCACAAGGAGCCCTTACGGGGGAAAAGGGGGGCACTTTTACGGCACCAACGTCCCTGTACCTTTACAGGGCATACATTCTTTCCTATTTTTGGACTCCCCCGCGGCCCCAGTCACATTGTTACTCGCAGTATATATTTTTGGGGCTATTATTTTTAGCCGAGCGATTTTTGGCAAGCTAGTTGTGCGTGCGGAGGGGCGTGTTGGGAGGTATAGCCATGACGTCACAGAGCTGGTTTGCCGCCATTGGGCGAACCGCTCACATGACGCATCAGCGAGCAGCCAAATCAAATTTGGTTGTCTCGCCAAGCAGCAAGCGCATGGGCACACGCGCACGCACCCTCACCCTGGACAAGGGCATTCGAAGTTATCACTCTGATCGCGCCGAGCATGAGCGGGCACGCGCGGTTTGCTCCCCCCTGGCCGCAGCTTTAGGATGTGTCCATACAGCCTTCAACCATGCGTGAAGCGGGTGCGTTTTCTGGACATGGTAGTTGCGCCGTGGGAGCGTGTCTGGGGGCGTGTCTGTGATGTCATGGAGCTGGTTCGCCCTCATTGGGCAAACTGCTCACGTGACCTGCCCGTCGCGCCAAGAAATCAGTTTCAACTGATTCCTCGCACACCGTGCGCCCCATGCCGGTGTTGTGCGATCAATGCCATAAGGTAGTATGAACCGTCTGCCAGAACATGGCCGCAGCCCTAGCGTTTATTGACTCCAACTGGTGCCTTATCCCTCCCTACCACCATGAGTGAAGCAATTATAATATTGGAGCTACGGGCTTTGTGCTAATCAGATCCAGTCTTTCTTTCCAGCTACTGTGCCTATAGTATCATTGAGTTACATAGTTGCAGTCTCCTTTGTTTATATCTGGAGTTCCTATTATACAAGCCAGTCGGTCTCGAGTTGAGTTTTGCCACCCCACACGGGCAGTCAGTGTATGCATTGATTTGTCTGTAAGATCGTTGTCTACACGCACATGTGATCGCATTCAACCCATTCACTTCAGTGTTGATTAATTAGGTAGCCTACCTGGATCTCTGCCAATAGGACAAGTGCTCAGAGGACTACTATCAACCCTGACCATCCATAGCAGTCCTTGGTAACCTTCACTTTGTGGATACTGGTTACACAATGATATGGAAGTAGAGGAGTTACCTTCCTTCCATCAGCCATCATTGCAGCTCCTATGAATCACAGCACACGATCTACCCCAGTGGTTTCCAACGCGTCTGAGATCAGGTGCATTGTAAGGAACCCCCAACCCTCTTTAATAGCGCGTCTGAGATCAGATGCATTGTAAGGAGCCCCAACCCTCTCTAGTAGCGTGTCTGAGATCAGAGGCATTGTAAGGAGCCCCAAACCTCTCTAATAGCGCGTCTGAGATCAGATGCATTTTTAAGGATCTCCCCAACCCCTTAATAGCGACGTCTGAGATCAGATGCACTGGAAATTCTTCTGTATGGGTACAATTTTCAATTTGACAGCGAACCTTTTAGGATGGTCTGGGAGAACCTAAGGACCTTTGAACCCTGGTAAAAAAACTGCTCTAGCCTAAAGCATGAACATTTTATTTTTATGTGTAGCTGTGTTGTGGAGCACTCAAATGGTTAAAAAAAGATCTCAGTGTATTAAGTATGGAGCCAAGATTTTTGTTGTGGTGTGGGGTGTGTGTGTGTGTGGGTGTGTGTTGTGTGTGGTGTGTGTGTGTGTGTGTGTGTGTGTGTGTGTGTGTGTGTGTGTGTGTGTGTGTTTATTGGCAAAAACAAATCTAGTCTGACCTTGACAGGGAAAGTGACCATTAGGAAGTCCGACTTTGCAGGGTCTGTAATATTTGTCTGTCAAGTGAAACCGATACAATTTACTAAGTGTCAGCAGCTTCTTTAAATCGGCTTAATTTGCTAACTAAACATTTCCTAATAATATTTCAGATTTTTTTTTTAAATCACACCGGTACTTCTATTAGACCAATTAAAGGAACCAAAATCGGGTTATATTTCAACCCCAGGAGTGCTAATATACAGTATACTACCACGTGTTGTATTCATATACACTTATGGAATATGAACATATTTGTAGCACAGCAGTACACATAAAATGTCATTTGTTCCAATGAACAAACTCTATATGTAATTACAGAAATGTATACCCAAACGTAAAAGGCACACACATTTTGAAATGGTCCCTATATAATTGTGTTTAAGCCAAACTTAAATTTAAAATGTAAAGCCAAGTGTATGAATTAAAAAACACAACCGGATTTTATTTATTTGTATATAATATATATCTATATATATATAAATAAATAAAGTCCAGGTTGTGTTTTTTAATTCATTACACTTGCTTTTACGTTTGGGTATACCTTTCTGTAATTACATAATAGAGTTTGTTCATTGGAACAAATGCATTTTATATTGTACTGCTGTGCTACAAATATGTTCATATTCCATAAGTGTATAGAATACAACACGTGGTAGTATA
The DNA here is from genome assembly GCA_036426205.1 of Ascaphus truei. NCBI lineage: Eukaryota > Metazoa > Chordata > Amphibia > Anura > Ascaphidae > Ascaphus > Ascaphus truei. The sequence continues at coordinate 85,077,274 of CM071572.1, forward strand.
CTGTATATTAGCACTCCTGGGGTTGAAATATAACCTATTTTGGTTCCTTTAATTGTCTAATAGAAGTAACCGGTGTGATTTAAAAAAAAATCTGAAATATTATTAGGAAATGTTTTAGTTGTCAAATTAAGAAGCCGATTTAAAGAAGCTGCTGACACTTAGTAATTGTATCGGTTTCATCTTGACAGACAAATATTAACAGTACCACTGCAAAGTCGGACTTCCTAATGGTCACTTTCACCTTTCCCTGTCAAGGTCAGACTAGATTTTTTTTTGCCATAAACACACACACACACACAACACACACCCACACACCCACACACACACACACACACACACACACACACACCACACACACACACACCACACACAACACACACCACACACACACACACCACACCACAACAAAAATCTTGGCTCCATACTTAATACACTGAGATCTTTTTTTAACCATTTGAGTGCTCCACAACACAGCTACACATAAAAATAAAATGTTCATTCTTTAGGCTAGAGCAGTTTTTTTACCAGGGTTCAAAGGTCCTTAGGTTCTCCCAGACCATCCTAAAAGGTTCGCTGTCAAATTGAAAATTGTACCCATACAGAAGAATTTCCAGTGCATCTGATCTCAGACGTCGCTATTAAGGGGTTGGGGAATCCTTAAAAATGCATCTGATCTCAGACGCGCTATTAGAGAGGGTTGGGGATCCTTACAATGCATCTGATCTCAGACGCTATTAGGAGGGTTGGGGATCCTTACAATGGCATCTGATCTCAGACGCGCTATTAGAGAGGGCTGGGGATCCTTACAATGCATCTATCTCAGACGGCGCTATTAGAGAGGTTTTGGGGCTCCTTAACAATGCCTCTGATCTCAGACACGCTACTAGAGGGGTTGGGGCTCCTTACAAATGCATCTGATCTCAGACGCCTATTAAAGAGGGTTGGGGGTTCCTTACAATGCACCTGATCTCAGACGCGTTGGAAACCACTGGGGTAGACTTGTGCTGTGATCAACTAGAGGCTGCAATGATGGCTGATGGACAGGAAGGTAACTCCTCTACTTCCATATCATTGTGTAACCAGTATCCACAAAGTGAAGGTTACCAAGGACTGCTGCTGATAGGATGGTCAGGGTTTGATAGTATCCTCTGAGCACTTGTCCTATTGGCAGAGATCCAGGTAGGCTATACCTATTAATCAACACTGAAGTAATGGGTTGAATGCGACTCACATGTGCGTGTAGACAACGATCTTACAGACAATCATGCATACACTGACTGCCCGTGTGGGGTGGCAAAAACTCAACTCGAGACCGACTGGCTTGTATATAATAGGAACTCCTATATAAACAAAGGAGACTGCACTTATGTACTCAATGATACTATAGGCACAGTAGCTGAAAGAAAGAGACTGGATCTGATTAGCACAAAGCCCGTAGCTGCTCCAATATTAATTGCTTCACTCATGGTGGTAGGGAGGGATAATGCACCCGTTGGGGAGTCAATAACCACGCTAGGGCTGCGCCTTCTGGCAGACGGTCATACATACCTATGGCATTGATCAGCGACAACGCCGCATGGGGCGCACGGTGTGGAGGAATCAGTGAAACTGATATTCTTGGCGGGTCACGTGGCAGGTCACTGAAGGCGTGTTGCCCAATAGGCGAACCAGCTCCATTACATCACAGACACGCCCCAGACAGACATAACACTCTCCCACTGCGCAACTACCATGTCCACCAACAACGCACCCCCCCTTCATCGCATGGTTGACGGCTGTATGACGACATCCTGAAGCTGCGGCCAGGGGGAGCCTAAACCGCCGCGCTGGCCGCGCTCATTCGTCTGGCCGCGGATCATAGTGATAACTTCGAATGTCCCTTGTCCGCGGTGAGGGTGCGTGCGCGTGTGCCATGCGCTTGCTGTTGGCGAGACAACCAAATTTGATTTGGCTGCTCGCTGATGCGTCATGTGAGCGGTTCGCCCAATGGCGGCAAACCAGCTCTGTGACGTCATTGCTATACCTCCCCAACACGCCCCTCCGCACGCACAACTAGCTTGTCCAAAATCGCTCGGCTAACAAAATACCCCAAAAATACTATACCTAGAGTAACACTAAGCTGATCTGGGGCCTCGGGGGAGTCCAAAAATAGGAAATAATGTATGCCCTGTAAATGTACAGGGACTGTTGACCGTAAAAGTTGCCCCCCTTTTCCCCCGTAAGGGCTCCTTGTGACCGTCATTGACCGGGTCCTGCACAGAGCCTGTGAGGTGCAGGGGCGAGACGCCGCAGCTTCTCTCTGTGAGGGTCAGTGAGTGCGGTGTGAGTGAAGCTGCGGCCACGCTCCCGCTGATCGCCGCTGACCCTCCGGCTGACCATGCGGTGCTTGGCGAGGTTACTTCTCGCAATTTAAATTTTCATGTCCCCCGCTCATGCGGGCGGGCGCGCACTAGTTGCGGTCTCCTTTCTTTATATCTGGAGTTCCTATAATACCAGCCATTCGGTCTCGAGTTGAGTTTTGGCACCCCACACGGGCAGTCAGTGTAGGCATTGATCTGGCTGTAAGATCGTTGTCTACACGCACATGTGATCAGCAATCAACCCATTCACTTCAGTGTGATGATTAGGGAGCCTACCTAGATCTCTGCCAATAGGACAGTGTCTCAGAGGACTACTATCACACTCTGACCACCCATATCAGTCCCTTGGTAACCTTCACTTTGTGGATACTGTTTATAACTCCCCGCCTCCTGTATACACCCTCATCCAAAGGGATTTATCAGGGATAGTTGTATTATATACTATTATTTCCCTACCCCTCTCATTTATAGATCCGGAGTCCCCGTGTGCTACTCCCCCCTGGATCGTCTGAGCGTCATTGTTTGTTATTTTAATGCCTTATATTTTAATACACCCACAGTCTAATAAAGATTATTTTTAATAATTACCATCAATCACCAGAGGGGCGGCAGAGTCACTGCATTTTGGGTTTCTGTTTCTTGTTTTAGTCCACTTTTTTATTTGTAACCAAGATAAAATGTATATGGAGTAGTATTTAATACTAATACTTACTTACTTTCCACCTCTTCACCCACGGGTGGGATAGGCGCGCTTCCACTGAAAACTTCACTTTAAAAAGCTCCATGGAAGTTGTTTAGCTGGATTACCCCAAGGGGACGCCAGGCCCAAGGGTCGACAGAGCCCATTTTGTTAGAACGAGGGGCGCCACGTGAGGCAGGGTGTCATTGATAATGAGAGACTCTATATTCGCATCATATCCTTGCCCTCCAATAATAAAACAAGACTTACATTATAGTAACTAGGTTCACCCTCATGATTCCTATGAATCATATTAGTGCTGCTATATATCAGTTATTCAATTGTGAAGGACGTGTTTTGAAGTATTGATTTGTTTTCTTTGTTTTTGACAACAGTATGTATTGATCTGTTTATGATTATAAATATTCTTACCCTAGATTATCTTTTTTTTAGTGGGTTTAGTGTTTACACTGGCCAAAATGTTTTTCCAGATATTAGGATAAAAAAAAAAGAAGCAAAAAATTGATTAATAAGAAAAAGTCTTTGATCCCTCACATTACCAGAAGGTCCATCAAAGAATTGCTGAGAAATTTGTTGCCAACTCTGCAGTGAAGGGTGTTTTGATACGTGGACATCTGTGAGTCAATACTTAGGGGGCAGGTGTGTCCAACTTCTTCTCTAATAACTCATTAAAAACAACAATTTACTTTATAAATGTCATACTTATATAGATGTATACTTGTGAAATTAATATTACTGTCATCTGCGGGAGAATTTTTGCATGTCATCACTATAAGTCTTGTGTGTCCTAGATGCACTCCACCATCCAAGCTTGGAAGCAGTCGCACAGTCAGACGGATATTAGCAGCTCTGCTTGGTATCTTTGGTCACTCTTCTTGGGTCAGTCCTCCATTGACTTAAGCAACAGCTTCAAAGATGAGGAAACACAGAGGCAGCTCTCAATAGGCTTTGCAATTCATCCTGCACCAGCCTACTGACTATGATTTCATAGGATTTCTCAAGACCAAAGGAAAGTCTGCTGCTGGGATAACCTGAACTCCCAGACTCGAGGCAACCCTAAAATGGATAATGTACATTTGTTCTGTAAGAGGCATCAGGCATTTCATAATCAGAAATGAAAGATGCGATGAGAGGGCTGATATTGATCATATATGTGGATTCTACATAAACAAATATACACAAGATTAAACACCTCACCACAGACATTGATTTTGGTGACTTGTTTTCTCCAGTAATCACTGATATATTAGATGAGTTTAATAACCCAGATGAAGACCTCGAGACATATAGGAAAAATAATTCTGATTGGCAGATGTGCTGTCCTGCATCTATTGATGAGAGCCAAAGAGGATTCACTGGTGTGGGTAATTCTTCAGAACAACACCCTTTGTGTACTGAAGATCTTTCAAACACTCTGGTACCGATTACTTACCTTGTTTAACTAGCTATTTTTACAATCAGATCCATTGTAACATGCTGGAAGGATAATGATAACATATCAAGCTACCTGACACGATATCAGAGGGTATCTCTTTTTTACATCATTCATGCAACATCTTCAATTTTTTCAACCATTTTTGGTCAGTGACTTGGATTGCTGTACAGAACTGTTTGCAGCAGGAGGGCTATAAAAAAGCTCTGTGATAATAAATCTAAAGAAATCCTGTCTACCATCAGTCCTCAAAGTGACTCTCCTGACCGTGGCTTGCCTTATATATCCCATTGTTCTAGTATCATTTAAAGATGACTGAGTGGATACAAAACTATGCCAGGCGCCTTAAAGAAAGGACAGACGACCTAAAAAAAACAAGGTGCTTAGCCGAAGACCTTCTTCACCAGATGTTACCCCAGTCCGTAGCAAGGCAGCTTAGAAAATGCAAACACGTGGAGGCGGAGAGCTATGATCAGTAGGTGTACTGTAAAGAGAGGTAGGTGCTTCTGACCTCGAATATCATACAAATGATGCAAATAGAGTCTTATAGTAGGGAGTTTTATTCCTTTATATCTACAGCTAGATCAAGGAAAAAGGGGACACCTAGGTGTACTGTGGTGCGCTATTTTGTCAGCCAGAGTAGAGTTGTGAATAGCCAGGTGGATGGATAGATTCTGTCAGATTGTGTTACGTGTGTGTTTTTATTTAAATGATCCTCTCAACAAGACAAGTTTAGATGACCCAACAGAACACACTCATGAAAAGGTTAGAGCCCCTTCAAATTCTTGTGCTGCGAGATTCACACTCCAGTATATGAAATCCATTTAAATCACAACAATAACAACCATAAGGGCTTAAAACATATGATGAACAGCAAATGAGTCCTACTGACTCTCCCCTAGTATGGGAGCAAGCCTGGCAACATACAGAGGGTTGACCCAGTAAGTTAGTAACCTGCTAGGTGACCCCGCTCAAATGTATAAATAGTGCACTAAAGTGGCGGTGTCCCCTGGTGGTGCTTAAGAATAAGAAATACACTCAGTTCTTTCATTGGTCTGTTCCAGTTGGCGGCTCCATGCTTGTGACAATAAAGTAGCATGATATCCTCTCCATAGGAAAGTAATCAGGCGGCACTGCTTGTACAAAAATGGCAAAAGGCTGGACTGTGCAAAAAACAAAGTCCCTGTGTGGATAAACGCGTCAGAGCGCTGAGGGGGGACTCCTTCTCCCCTTTTTTTATCCATGTTTGCCAGGAACCAATAAGGCTTTTATATTTTTTGCACAGTCCCGGCCTTCATGCCATTTTCTGTCCAAGCAGTGCCCACTGATTACTGTCCTATGGAGAGGATATCCTGCTAGAATGACCAACATAGTAGAGTGAAGTTAAACACCATTGAGTTTAATTTAAACCCATGTTAAATGAACCCATGTTAAACTTTAGTATTGCTCCAGAGAAGGTAACAAAACAAACACCAATGAAACATTAGCCATTATGTCTTATAAAGAGAAAAAATAAATCCTTTCTGGCACTCGGTTTTCTCCTTGATCAATACCTTACCTAGTTTTACCTTATTTGTTATCTTTACTAATATTAGTGAAGCACTGTATGTTGCCTGCTGCCTGGATGTCGGTGTCCCTAGCGGCAATCTCATTGGTCCCTTTGGCCGCCCGCCCCCCCCCACACCCTCATTGGCCTCACACACCACCGCCACCCCCTTGGCCCGCCCCCCACACACCGCTCGCATTGCGCACCCTTGCTCCCAATCCCCGCCACCTTCCTTTCCGATTGACGAGGTGTCCAAAGGTCCACCAAAAAAAAAAAAAAACACCACTGTCACACACACCACACACACACACACACACACCATACACACCACTACACACACACAGCCCCACACATCCACACACACACACACACACACACACACACAACTCGACCTACCCACCCACACACACACACACCACACACACCAGCTCACCACACAGCACCAACACACACACAAACGACGCACCACGCACACACATCAGCACACACACACCACACAACACACATCACACACCACACACAACCCCACACCACACACACACACACACCAGCTTGTTGTGTTGTTTTACGATACATTAGCGTTTCTCCTTGTTATCTCAGCACACTCTCCCTGCTCTCTTACCCCACCGTCCCGGAGTGCTCCCGCATCATCCCGGTTTCCCCGCGCTTTCATTCACACGCCCCCCCCCCCCCCCCCCCTCCACGTAGGAGGCTTGCCGTGCGGTGCTAGACGGTTTTCCTTCCGTCCTGCACCCCCCTCACTAGCTTCCCCTCCACCCCCCCCACCCCTCCTGCGCTCGCTACACCTCAGCGGTGGGAGCGGAGTGACACCATCCCCTCACTACTTGCCCCTCCACCCCCTACCCCCCGGCGCGCAAACCTCAGCGGGAGGAGCGAGTGATTCACCGTCCCCTTCACTCCACTTCCCCTCCACCCCCCCCCCCCCGTCGCCGCTAACAACTCATGACGGGGGATCTGAGTGATCACCTCCCCATCACTTCCGTCCCCTCCACCCCCCCCCCGGCGCCGCTACATCAGGCGGGCGGAGCGGAGTGATCCACCTGTGTGTGTGTGTGTGTGTGTGTGTGTGTGTGTGTGTATCTATATATATATATATATTGAATGTCCATATAATACAATTGTGTTTAAAGCCACTTTTTTAAAAACATTCAAACTTAAATGTAAATTAATTGAAACATAGGAATCGGATACAAATTGTTTCATATTTATTCAAATGATATTATTCTGCACCCACCTGCAGTTTTCACAGAGGCTCCCAGGGTCCACCAGCTCCGTTTTGCTGTCTTCCTTGTTGGACATTTTGCTGTGGATCATGTTAATCTTGCTCTTCAGTGATGAAGATGACAGCGCTGCAGAGGCGAAGAACTCGCTTCTCCCACTTCTCTGGTCTCCCGACATGACAACTGGTTGTAAGGATGGAAAGATCCTTTCCTGTTTTTAGTGTTGAGTTGCAATTCTGGACAGACAGAGGGTTTGGTACCAAATGTCCCAACTGAACAGAAAGCAGAACTGAAGCCCGAGGTCCCCACCCAGATGTGTCTCAATCACCAGGTTGTACACTACCTAGAATCAACCATGTACAGTAGACTGTCATGGAAGTCCACTCTTCAGCACCAGAACTTTGGACAGCTACCAGAAATAAAACATTTTGGTGGTTGGTGGTGGGTGACAAAACAGTGTCAAACCATTTGTCATTTCTTAAATTAAATCCCTTTAACTATTATAAATACCCTGGTTTTTTTTAGGTATGACATAGAAATAATTGGCTGTATTCTATTTCAGTGATGTGTACATTGTCAGATATGTGTTATCTTAAAACATAATAATACACCAACAATTATAATCGTTGTACATTGTTCCACTATTTTTTTTTCTTACTACAAAACACCATTTGTGTTCATTTTAACTAACCTTAACTTTAAAAATAAAATCAGTCAAAAAATACTATTATGATAAGTAGATTGCAGCACTTTCATACGCTGAATATTTAAAAAAAAGTAAAACCTGCATATACTATATTACACCCATTTTGTGTTCATGTCCCATAGGGAACTTACACCTCTCAGCTGCAAAACTAGGGCAAAAAAATGTCATTTAAAAAAGGAAACTATACACACACATCTATGGAAAGAAAAGAAGCTATCGAAAATAACAGGATTCTCTTCTTTTACAAACCTGGTTCTCTTTCTGCATCAATATTAACCACAGGTTTGCCGGCCTGATACACTAAACTCTAATGCATAACCTCATGTGATCCCCACTAGCATGGAAGCGGTTAATCTATACCCCTCATTAAATTCGTTTTGAGACTGGGAGCTATTTTTTCCTGGACCAGGTCAGTTTGCTGCTGCAACTGGAAATATGGGTGGAGTTTTACACCATCAGTGGCTATCTCCTGTCCTCAAGGTCCATCAACACGTCAGGTTTGCAGGATATCCCTGCTTCAGCACAAGTGGCTCTGACTGATTGAGTCACTTGTACTGAAGCAGGGATATCCTGAACACCGGACCTGTTGGTGGACTTTGAGGACAGGAGTCGGCCACCCCTGGACTAATTTCCTTTAGTGCTGGCTATTTTTGCTCTATTATAACCAATATAATTAGCTTCCTTTTTTTTATTGTAGTGAAGCTGAAAGGTAAGGAAACGTTTTTTTCAATATATTTACGTTTTTTGAAGTGTAGGTTAAAAATATTAAATTGTACTTATTTAGCAAAATAGCCAACCATTTATAGGGGGTTTTATACTAATGTTACTAAATATTTATATTAATAATGCGAAATGTTGATCATTTTATTCAAATGTCTTGCTAAATATTCTGCAGGCTGACACGTTCAAGCTGTTCTAATTGCACGTAACCCTGGGAAATCTGCATTGATACTAAAGGGGACAAATTAAAGGGTTTGGTTTTAAGAGACCCACTTATTCTATCTGCACAGTACTTCATGTTGAGTGTTTAATTCATTTGGGGCATACAGTATATATCAAGGCAAAAGTAAAGCACGCCTGGTACAAACCATACCATATGTTTGACGCAAACAAAATCCCAGTGAAATCAATAGGATTTTTTTCATGAATGCATCTTGTGCACTCTAGCTGCCCCGAAATTGCGCCACTTTTGCCAAGAGTCAGAGACCTTGTTTTCAGAATTTAATATAAAAAATGTTTTACAACGAATTGCCCTTTAAATAAATAACTGATGAACTAAAAACAAGTGTGAATTATGCAAATGTCCAAAGCAATAATCCTGGGCGTCCCCTGGTATATCACACTCGCGCCGCTGCCAGTTCAGTAGAGTTACAGAGAGATACAAGTAGCTCATATCACTTTATGCATTGCGAACCTCTTCTCCTATTGAGCCCATCAGATAAAACATCTTTGTGGTGTGGAATATCACCCGTGGAATAAACCTACATACTGGTCCAGGCTGTTCCACCACAGTCTGCTAACAACTCAGTATACAGTGACCTTCTACAGGACAGAGACAGTGCAAGTCTTCAGGATGCAAAACTGGGGCAAAATCAACCGAGTGCAGTTAGTTTGCACATTATTTCTGCAGTTTTGTTTAGCACAGCTACTTTCATCCATAGTTTGCCTTCCTGTTTGGCAACTTTGCTAATGTTTTTTTGGGGGAGGATACAAAAGTAACACATATATTTGATAACCAATGTTACCTTTGTGCAATATAGATATTAGGACCCGTATTACTAAGCAGTGCTATACCATAAGACATCTCCCAGCGCCAGAGGATACAGTATGGCTTATTCAAGTAAATGGGCTGTAAGGTGTCGTGTGGCGCTCGAGCATCACTTAGTAAAAATGGGTCTGAATCAGTTGTACGTAACTATTTTGATTGAATTTATTCCATTTAATGCTAGAACTGGGGTAGTCAACTCCAGTCCTCAAGGGCTAACAACAGGTCAGGTTTTCAGGATATCCCTGCTTCAGCTGAAGCAGGGATATCCTGAAACCCTGACCTGTTGGTGGCCCTTGAGGACTGGGAGCAATGCGGCCAGCCTGCGCAAGAGAATAGTGGAATGGTACAAATTAAGAAATTTAATATGACTTATGTTATATCTTTATTTATTATTACTATATTGTTCTTAGAATTTATTTAAGCCCTGAATGTTTCCACACCTTCGTATTGTAAGGCTGAGATTAAAGTGCGCGCGATGGTGCTCGTTCGACGAGAACAGCCCGATTCCCTATGAGGCCACCCATAGTGCGCGCGGCCGCACTAGCGATGCAGACCGACCGCCGGCGGACGCATCACGTGAGCGGTTCAGCCAATGAGATGTGGAAAAACATTTTAACAGATTTATTTGAATTGCTCCAAAAGAAATCTCTGCTGAAACATACGGCCGCAGCCAATGCTACTGCAGCCGCTGGTGGGCTCCCGCTGGAGAAATAGCGCATTAGCCCTGCCCAGTTCTTGCATGCGGATGATTCAAGACATTGACCCCTTCTCCCATTGCGTTGCCACAGGTCATGCACAGTGCACCAGCGGGAGAAGCACCCGATGCTTTGAATCGGTCGCACACTGCAGTGTTAATCATGTTGGCTGGATCTGTCGTTTGGAACACAGAGTGGGAGATCCCAGGAGAGTTAGTGTATTAGTCAGATAACCTGAACTCCCCAGGTATCAACTTGTGATCACGTCTTATGAATCAATTTTTTTATATTACTAAAACTATACAACATATTTTGTTATTCATACATTGATATAACATATTTAACATGTGCCTAAAAATAATTCTGCAACTTATTCAATAAAAGGTATCATGCCAACACTGCAATTGTTATATTTCTATTATGAAAAATAGTACAATTCCAAGGTGCTGGGAAACAGTTTCAGACGAGGAGAATCCTGTTTGTGCAGCAAACCAGTCCTTCCACTGCTCTTGGATGTCACAGTAAATGGAGAATTGCATTATGAACTTGTGAGTCGAGCTCTACTCTGTATCTCTGTCCTAGAGGAGACCTGCACTTTGAAGATATTTTTATTATGAAAAACAGCAAATAAAAATATCACTTGTGGGTACATTTGAATGTCTCAGACAGGCCTGCAACGCTGTCTTTCTCCAGTGTCGCTTAGCAAACAGTGTATCCACAGCAGCCAGGGATTCTGGGTAATGACATGTAAATGTACACAGTGTGTCACTCTTTACTTGTCATCCATTTTAACATGGTCCCCTATAAGCTCATGCCTGCCGTACCAAAACAGAATATATATATTTTTAAGTTTCCATCCCATGAAAGGATCTTGATCAGACGTAAAGAATGAACACAAATGCTCAGTGTACAATGTATCTGGGCCAGGAGGCTCTAATAATACAGGTGAAACCCAGCTATTGCCCTATCGCCTGGATGAATATACAGGGTTGCCCTGTGTATACATCCTTCTGTGGCTTATCTGGCCAACTATTTATATAATAATGTATGGGTATAATGTTATTACATGTACAACTGTAGTGTGCTTGGTGTAACATGTATTTCTTTGTTCCCTGGGCATGTTAGGCTGGTAAAAAAAGAACTTACCCAGCCTACATGTCTGGTGCTTGATCCTGTGAAAGAGTCCTGGTCTCCAGTGACAGATTTTCTGTCGGCAGTGGTGGGATCCCCAGTCTCAGGGCTGAACTACTTGAAGGTAGTTTGGAGTGAGTGGGTCTCAATCCCTGAGACCACAGGGCAATGAGTCAAAGATACTCTGGTCACCATCAGAGCTCACCTCATCCAACACCCCCACCCCTCAAGCAGTCATCGTAGATGGCAGATAACCAGATTTCCCATTAGACCCGGGCCTAGGGCGGCAAAAAAATCTGTCCCCATATGCATTTGACGCACTCTCTGGCCTATCGGGCCTAGTGGCAATGCACTTACATGTGTCCTGCCGCCTCTTTGGTACCGCCTTCTATCTCCTTTGGAATCCCAGCATCAAATGATGCCGCAACGTGACGTCACATGGTGTCTCGTTACCATGGCAACGCGACGACATGTGCCATCACATTGATGGCGTCCGCGGAATAATTTGACACTGGGATTCCAAAGGAGATGGAGGGCGGTGCCAAAGGGGCGGCAGGACACATGTAAGTGCCATGGTGCAGCGCACATAAACATGGTTTCTGTGAAGCACATTACAACTTTGGAGATAGTGAAAGACACAACTGCCAACGGGTTTATTTAAAACAAGGCAGTGTTATTTTCAACCTCATATCTCTAATGATTAGAAACAATATCAACATATATATTTGTGATAGATTCTCAACAGATTGTAGGGAAAAAACAGTGTTTTTATACTTGATCTGCTTATAAATATGCATGGAACCGAGTCTGTATGTCATGCAGACAAAGCAGGCATCTATAATTGTGCTCTTTTATATCGTTTGAAGTTTAATGGTAGAGAGTTCCAAAGGTTTAAAAGTACAGCTGAGCCCAGTGATGGCAGAATTTTGTACTGTATTACAAACGTGACATATTTACTATAAAATCCACTCACCATTAATCCATTAATTTCTCTTTATAGAACACAAGAGAAGAAAATAAAGAATGATGTTCTCTGCTTTGTAATGCATGGTAGATATTCCATCCAGCTACCTTGATGGTCCTCTACTCTAAAGTTACCTGTGCATTCTCACACACACACATTATTAGTGGGAATTTGTCTCAAAACCTGCATGGCACTCAAAGCCAAAAAACAAACTATTTACTTTAACACCATAAATAAATACCGTATATCCGTAGGGTTCCCCCCACTCATCATGATAGCAATAAAGCAAAAATTAGCTATGAAAATAGTTTGTTTACTTATAAGTAGAAATATATACAACTAGGTGTAATGTACATATAATCACAGTGTATAAATAGAACAGACCGATCACTGTAACACTAACAGTATGGTGTGTCCTCAAAAACGTAGACAAACACAATCTGTGACATGTTTAGGATAAGCTATAATGAAGCTATATTAGATACAGCGGAAGGTTAGATGTTCAAAAGTATATGTCTCTACGTTGCTAAAGAGCATAAGTTAGTATAATATAGCCTGGGAGTGATTGAATAAACCTAGACAAAAATACATCAAATATATAACATGAACAGAAGAGGGAACCCACCAAAGCAGAAAACAAACAGGTGAGCATGTATAGTCAGCAAAAACAGGGCAACATTGGAGCCAACAAATAATCAGAATATAAGAGGGGCACAAAAAAGACAAACAGGAACAAATAAATGCACTGACTATAAGGGGAGCAACGTTTTAGGGGATGGGCCCGTTGTAGTGGCCCATTCCTATGCGCTACCAAGAGACGCGGTACTTGCCTATGTTTAGATGTTCAAAGTTTGTTCCTCTACATATAAGATACCAGATTTGGACGTGTTTAAATACCTCCAAATCAGACACTTTATCCAAAAAATATCCCCAAACCCGGAGCTCCCCTCGCTTACTAAATTTGAGAGACTATGTAAACCCGACGCGGACCAAAGGGGACTCATATCAAAAATCTACTCGATGCTAGAAACAGGGGAAGGCCCAGTAGAGCATGATTATATGCTTAAATGGGCCGCAGACCTGAACGTATCCATTGAGGAGGAAGACTGGAAAGAAATATGGGAAGCAGCCTCCGCGACGTCCATATGTACTACCACAAAGGAGAATATCTATAAGATACTCTTCTATTGGTATTTAACTCCAGTGAGACTGCGACAAATCTACCCTCTGGCATCAGATCTTTGTTGGAGAGGCTGTGGTGAAAAGGGGGACATGGCACACATCTAGTGGTCATGTCCAGAAATTAAGAAATACTGGACTACGGTCCAAAATGTAATAAAAGAGGTCACGACCCTCGAACTACCTATTGATCCACTGACCTACCTTCTTGGGAGACCGACTGAGGAAATCGGCCGACCAGTAAGGAAATTAATCTCCTTAATTCTCACTGCGGCGAGATGTGAAGTTGCGGCCTCTTGGAAGAAGGTAACCCCCCCTACTAAGGGAATGATTAAAAAAAGAATTAACGAGGTGATGCAGATGGAAAAACTTACAGCCTAACTAAAGCAAAAAACTAACCGATTTTACAAGGTCTCTCTGGGAAGCCCCACCTTCTGGGCACTTTGCCTTGCCCCTCTTCCAGAAAAGTAAGAAAATGTTACATTGTATTGGGATGTAAATTCAATATATGCATGTTTGTAACCATGTAACTACCCAATAAAAAAATTTTGTTCCTCTACAGCGTTCAAAAAGAGTCAGAATATGGAAAAGGCTGTGAGTGCGGGGAACCCCATGGATATACAGTATTGGTTTTAGGGAATTGAGGGGTCCTTCTACTGTTCCCTTCACACCTATATAGATTCCCAGCTATTCTTCACATTGGTGGTGCTGTCTGTCACTCCCCTTGTCTACCATAAATAAATATGCTAGTGAAGGGAAGGCCTTCGGGACAATATAGTTGGTGATGGTTTATGTCACAGAGAGAAACCCTAGGTGGACCTTTTATGATGCACAACTTGTTGACTATTCCTCTGGTCACAAGTCTTAGCACCTTATGGTCTACTTTGGATAATTGTCTTCCACTGTCTAACCTGAGGTTTAGTTAAGGCATCATAGTTTCTTTAAATATGGATATTATACTAACTTATTTATTTCACCTACATCAATCCTCTAGATGTGCAGATTATATGCCAAATTGGCTTCATCTTAAAAAACCATAAATCGCTTACATTATTGGTAGCATATCCTGAATATATCTAGATGACTCTACTTCATAAAGTCTTCAGTGTACCTTATACTGCATATATATGCTATTTCTCCCCCCCCCCCCTCCATGCTCCTCATTCTTTCATAGACCTCCCTCAAGTACTTACTTATGGTTTGGACTAATGCTGCAGTGCTCCTCAGGCATTTGCCCTATGGTAGCTGGTCCTGCTTCACCTCTGATGATCATTTCCATCCCCAATGCTAATGAACTCCTTGCCCCCCTCTCAATGTACATAGTCATATTGCTTTCTGCATTAGGATTGAGTTATCCACCCGAGTAAATTATTTTTGGTATAATCTAACACAGGGGTGGCCAACAGGTGGCCAGCTGGTGACCCATGAGCCATAAAGTGTCTGTCGACGGCATTTGGAACGGCCCGCCTGATAGAACAAAAATCGACTGAAAAATCGACTAAGGGAAGGAACAATACGAAATCCTTAAAATGAAGATACGTTACAGGGGGGAATGATGAATATTGACATCCATTTTGAAAATGAATACAATTTTAATAACTTCTTAAACAATAAAAAAACGTCAAATAAACCAAATCAATTTCAATAATTACATTTAAGTTATTCCCCATATTTGTTTTATGAGCTGATGTTTTCTGCAAAGAACTTTGTAAAAAAAAATAAGTACAGATCTGTACTGGCAGACGCCAACGTGGGCGCCGTCTGCTCCTGTTATCCACCTCGGAAATCAATCCGAATATTGAGAAACTGTTACCTGAAATGCAAGTTGAGAAACATTTCAAATTCACATTCTTCTTTCTTTTTTTCAATTACAATTTCAAATTTTTCTTCACTATAAAAATGTTTTATAATATTTTTATGTATTTATTATCCTTGTTTATTTTTGGCATTATTTCATTTAAGTTTAGCAATTCATTTAAACCGGATGTAAGGGGCAGCAGGACAGCGGTCCGCCACAAAAAAATGTGGGCCCATTCTCTGGCCAGCCTGAAAAAAAGGTTGTCCACCCCTGGTCTAACAGATTGATCGCTACTACTTAGACAAGTAATGTTTTATTGTGAATTCAGTTTTTGTAAAAATGTTTCACTTATTTGTCATGGTGTTGATGTGTACACTGTGGTTCATTGGATAATATACCCTGCTCTACCTCTTCCCCCGGCCCTTTGGAATCCCTTTTACTGCCTCGTCCTCTATGTAGATTGAGAGACTTTACATCTGTCTTAATAAGTGGATAAATCCTATTTTTTTAAGCAATGAACATTTGAATTTAATATACTTTAGTATATCTAATTTATTATGCTGTTCATATGAATTTTTCAAGTTGGTGAATACCTCTGGGACTCGACAGGCTTTCATTTTAGTTCTCTGTTAAATATATTCAATATTAATGTCTTTGTATCAATTCATTTAATACTTATGTCTAGATTTATCAATTGGAGATTGTCCCTACACAGATTGATTGACACATTCTGTTAATTGACCATCATCAAACTACAATGTTACAAGTTATTTGCTAAAATTATTGTCGTTATTGTCTGTAATCACTGTGTGTTCTGAGTCCCCGAATGAGTCTTCTATTCAATTGTTTCCTTTAAAAATAAAAAATATATCAGGGTACTGTTATAATTTATACACAGTTCTGTACTTCTTAAGAAGTTCTAATTTGATGGTGCCATTTAAGAATATTTCGTTGAGATTGAGATCTATGTTTAGATCTTGATCGCTACAATAATTACGCCATATGCTGATTTCGAATTACGTTACGATATGCTAATTATGGTTATCCTTACATTTTGACGTGTGTATCCTTGGGCGCCAAATGTATAAGGGATGGGCCTTGGGGGACAGACCAGGTATGTATTGCAAATGGGTACATGTTGTCTGTTTGGCACTGAACACCTGACGAAGGGGCTTAGCCCCCAAAGTTTTGTTATGATAGCCCACTGCAAATAAAAAGAACTCAAGGGTGCGTCAGAGAGATTAATTCTATTTATTAGTATCTACACTTGTGACAGTATTGTGGACTTCCTGTCACACTCCCCAGCCGGCACCATGCATCCCATATATTGTACGTAGACCCTACTGGTGAGTGCTACCAGGAAGTTGCAGTTATTGTGTGTGTGTGTGTGTGTGTGTGTACACATACACACTATTTAGAGTTTCACACATACAGCTCAAAAAAGCCAATAAGCTGTCACACTGTAATAACATAATTATTATATACCTTGTTAAAATGCACAATACTATTCTCCAAAATGACATACATGGGGCAGAAAAGGTTAAATGCATCTTAAATTAGTAATCTACCTCCATATTTTTATTGTTTTACAGGATTTTAACTGGAGGGTCTTTTAGGGCTGAACTGAACTATGGTCAGCTCTCTGGGTTTAAAAAATACTTACTGGTGAGGTTACTGATGTTACATTTTTTTTTTTAACTCAATTTTTATTAACATTTTTTGGGAAAGGGGAGAAAATAAAAGATGGGGGGTGGGGGAGATAGAAAAAAAGAAGAACGGGAGGGGGGGGGGGTGAAGAACACATCCAGTTAGAATTTTACCGAGCAAGTCATCTTATAACATTCAGTCACACAATCAGTATACATAGCAGTTTTTACAACAGAATTAGGTGGGTATTCATTTCTAAGTTGACCAGCACCCAGAATCCATGGCACCCACACCTTCTGGAAATCTGCGCAGGTGTCGTTAAGACTGACCAATTTTGGTTTTTAAAGGGGATTTAGACGGCCATCCATAAAGGAATGCAATGTAACAAGAGAAGGTTGTTTTTTGTGCTGAATAGATTTTTTCTAAAGAAATACAAAAGTTGGATTTGCTCCACGGAGGAATCCTTCCAACTACAAGCTGAACAGCTTAGAATTAGATTTAAGAATCGTGGATACCAAGACAGTGATCTAGAGTTAGCGTTTAATCAAGCATCACAAACTAATAGCTTTAACTCTCTCCAAGAGTTCTGATCTAAGAAACATACTTATCCCAGACTGAATGTACCACCTGATAAAAAAAGTCAAAACAAAGAGGTACCATTGTTTATTACAGCATATTCAAAACAGGCAGAACAAATCAGGACATTCTTCGTCTAGATACAGATCTAGACATACTTACTCAATCCAATCCAGGAATTGTATACAAAAAGGCCAGAACTATAGGCAGCCACCTCTCTCCGAGTATGTTTAAGGTAAAAAAAAAAAAACGAAGAGTACGAATATTCCTAAAGGTTTCTTCAAATGCGGTACTTGCAACCTTTGCAGGTATGCGCGTCACCTATTAAATCATTAAGAAATATATATACTGATCAAAAGGTATAAAATTAACTCCTTCATGACTCGTAATACCAATTACGTTATCTATATTCTAAGATGTGAATGTGGGATTAGCTATATTGGAAGAACTATAAGAGCTCGCAAGATGAGGATAAATGAACATCTGAGAACCATAAAAAATAAGGATGAAAAATTCCCAGTTGCTCGTCACTTTATTCATTGTCCAAAAGGACCTACAGTATTAGTACTTTCTCATTTCGTGCCATTGAGCACATACAAATTCATCCCAGAGGGGGAGATAGAGAATCTCTCCTTAATTGTCGTGAGATGCCTTGGATTTATACCCTTGGGACATTAGCTCCCAGGGGTATGAATGTTGACTGAGAGTTGAAGCACTTCTTGAGATGATCTGTACCAACTGCATCAAGTATTATATGTTTCTTAGTTTATCATATTACAGGTTTTAAATATTGGTCTCATGATTTGGACATTATTATTATGTTCTTGATCATATTATATAATGTATTCTAGTTATTAATACTTATACCATGCACTCAAAACGTTTTTGACTGCTTATAATGGACTAAAAATGTTCACACTGTCTTTCTTATTAATTTAATATTTGACAGATGAAATATAAAATATAACTATTCTCTAGTCATGTATTCTGGTATGATCTTGAATTAGAACATATATAGTTTTAATTAATTAATCTATGTCCAAATCATGACTTCAACATATTAGATAGCATATGTTCATTCTTCTGCTTTTTCCTGTTCTCCGGTTAATTATTTTAGTTCATTTCTCTATTTCCTTAATTACATTCTCAATCTGCCTTTAATTGCAATATATGACCATTGCATTGTCACTAATATATCAATGCTTTAGCTAAATTTGACATGGATAAGATAATTTTCAGATAATATACTTTAAATCTTGTAAAATATTAATCCATGTCATATTCCTCAATATTCCATCCTAGGTTTGTTCGTTGTTTTTAACTTTGTTTATCATTATACAGTTTTTCTTTGATAACAAACGCTATATATGCTTTTCGTTTTCATTTTATACACATCTTTTCTTTTGTTTTATAACTTCTGATGTTATTTTTATGTTATGTCTTTATTTATACGCACCCGCGATCAGAGAATGTATGACTCAGAGCCCATCTCTCATTGGTTATTTACATCAGCCAATGAGATTGATCCGGCCGAGTTCGCGTCACTGCGGTGATGCGTCATACATCAGCTGGGGGCGGGGGTACGCTTATATCAGCTGTTAGAGACGCGACTGTAAAACACTCTTTGACAAAGGGCTACTGCCCGAAACGCGTTAGAGATCCTATCTGCCATAACACCATGATGTCTACCATGGAATAAAGTATGTTTTAACCTCTTACCTGCCGGTGTTCAGAGCCCAAGTTCTTTGCTGTGATCCGCTTCTTCCTCCGTGAAACGTCTCTGCTAATCGCAGCCTAAGGCCTCAGTTATACCAGAAACTGCAGAGCGATCCAGTGACATCATCGTAGCGACGCTACATGTGCACATGCAGAAGAGATTTGTAGCGCTACTGCAGGGAAACATGGCCAGATAATATCCCTCACTCTATGTGTTTAAAATGCACTACGATTGACCGTGCAAATCACGTGATGCGGCCGTCGCGATTGGTACATGCGCTTTCATTGCATTTTATTGTTTTGAAGCTGCGCAGCACCGCCCGTGATTTCTGGAATAATCACGGCCTAATGAGGAGGGCACTGTAGCTATAGCCATCAGATGGATTTCATGGCATTACCAGCTCAGATGCCAAGTTTCCGGGTGGGTAGAAGGCATCACACCCGTGACCCACCTCACTCCTGCGTGCAGTGTTTTTTCCCCATTGCTATCTTGCTGGTTCAAAACAAAGTACCATGTATAAATATCATCTAGAATTGTAACTTTTCCACTTAATGTTTTATTAAAAATATGTAGAAATGTCATATTGTTTACTTTCTAACAGAGCCAACTTTTTCTCTTTTGTAACCTGCCCCAGTCTTTACCTTTCCTGTGCGCTACATATTAATCTTTAGCTGTATATATCTGTGTGGGGTTTCTTTGTAAGTGCTGAGAATTCCCTGGATGTGCAGTAATAATTTGGTTTAAGATTACTGTCCTGTCCTGACATTGAAGTGAGGTCTCTGTCACTTTTTTTTCTACTTTTTTCTGTGTTTTAACACAAGAAGAGAAATTGATAACCTCCCGTCCTGTGTTAAATGGTGACCAGAATAACGTTTCAAAAGCAAAACTTTAACATGTGTGGAAAAGATGCACCCACGGCTTGGGTTTCAGTTACATTTCCAAATAAAACATCTCCAATGCAGGTCTTAAAAAGATAAAAAAAATAAAATAGATTGAGAGACATGGAAATCGCTACAGGAAAGCTGTAACTTTGATGGTACAGAAAGTGATTTCCTGTGATGGGACAATAGTGTTGCTAACGCTTGATTTACACCATGAAGACTGGAAGGAACACCGAGTAAAAACAAAAAAACATAGAAAAACACATGTTTAAAAGGTCCAGTTTAATTAAACACCATTTCAACAACCTAACACCAAATCACTCTTGAATCAACAAAAAGTTTAGCAAGATGCAAACAATGCAGAATAATGACCAATCTTTTGCAAGTGGGAGCAGTGGACGCGATTTTATATGAATTCTTGGCATTTGCGTATTGTCAGCGAGTGAAACGATTGAATTTCGTCATCTATATAGAAAATGATGTTGACTGTAGTCTAAGTATTCACAACTCCACAAAATAAATACAAAGTGAAGTCGACAATTTTTTTTTTTTACTATTTGACTGAGTCTTGAATTTTTCACCACTCGTTAGTTAGACTTAAAATAAAAGAATGTATTTGAGACCTTTCGCAATGATTTATGTTATGTAACATTAATAGCAAGATTAGTCAAAATAAAAAAAACCACAACAGAACGGCTTGGCTATCTATAAAACGATCAGTTTCACCATGTGCTATACTAAATTTCTCCTCTCCACCGGAAGCGAAAGAACAGATATCCTGCAGCAGCTAGGTTTCTGGACACCCATATTCTTGCTTCATGTTGCATAGGGGGATTTGCATATGAAGAATCATAGCAGGACTTTGTGCTCTCACTCAGACACTGTCATCTTCCTGTTTAATCAATAAAATATGTTGTTACTTAGGAGATAAAGCAACGGATGTGTGTGTGGCAATTCTGTAGACATGTCATATTCTGCCTCTAAATCAACAATTTCTTTATTTTTTTACACAGGATTGAAGCAGGGGGGTCTCTGGAGCTGACCCCCATTCATTTCAGCTCCGGGACCCCCCGCTTCTCAAGATACTTGCCTCCAAAAGGGGGCGCCGGTATCTCAGCAACGTTTAAAGCTCCCCTGTCACAAGGGCCAATAGGAAGACGAAACTGATGACATCGCGGCTTCCTATTGGGCACGGAAGCTTTGAAACTCCGTTATTAAGTGAACCCCGATAATCGAGCAGCTACCGGCGCCCCCTACTGTATCCCGGAGCGGAGATTAATGGGATTCAGCGACGCAGACACGGAGACACCCTGCTTCAAATTATGTGTAATAAAAATAAGCTACAGTAAATGCTTTAAAAAAACCAACACGCTTTGATTGCCTCTTTTAGACACCCCACAGGTCAAAGATAAGACAATCAGTTCATGGGGTCTGTGCATCAGGGCATGCAGCATTTCTGTTGTGAACAATACCATGGGGTACAGGGTTATTCATTGAACTGCTATAGTACTGACTGGGGCGCCAGCGCACAGAAATTCCCATTGACTTAAATGCCAGTTTCCATGTGACCATGCCAGATCAATAATGTAGTGAATAACCTGTCACGGGTCTGTTGGGCCTTAATGCAAATACTGGAGGAGAGATCCGTTGCATTAATTTGAATGGAACTAAAAATATTCTCCAGGACCAAGAAGCATGTTAAGTACATCAAGGTCTGTAGCATCAATGTACCAAACTAAGTCTGCAATTGTATGTGACCTTTTTAGCCATTGTCTCAGGGTCAAAATAATCAGCCTTTTGTGAGAGAGCTCGTTTGCCAAATATGACTATCAAACGTAAAAAGTACCATCCACTTTTTTCTTGGCCTTGGTACAAAGAACACTTTATGTTCATTAGAAGCTATCAAATCCATCCCTCCGCAGCTGCAGTATTTATTTAGTAATGCAAGCATAGTATTTATATAGGCTACAACATTTTCTTCAGTTAGGAATAATTAGTGACAATCTGAGGAGGCATTCAACAGTATGCCTACATTCTCACACCTACGTGGTATAGTCATGCAAGTGTGATGCGCGTAATATTGTGAAAACTGCCATTACCTGTGTATCACACTTCTACCAATGTAGCCCTATGTGATGCTTTATCTACTGTATGAAGAGGTTCAATTTACTATATCTTGAAGTGTCTAGTTCTGAAGGGGCCAACTCCCGTCCTCAAGAGCCACCAACAGATCATGTTTTCAGGATCTCCCTGCTTTAGCACGTGGTTCAAAATCAGTGGCTCAAAGACTGAGCAACCTGTGCTGAAGCAGGGATAGCCCCAACACCTGATCTGTCAGTGGCTCTTGAGGACTGGAATTAGCCCCCACTTCTAAAAGGTGACAGATTGTAATGATAATAGTGACCAGCGAATTTGATGCTGGGAAGCAGTCCTCCCTGTGCTTGGGAAGCTCAAAGCTTTACGCAGTGGAATGGAGTTTATACCTTATTGAGCAACAGCAAGAACGCGTCACTGCATAATTAAACAGTGCCATTGTTTCCAATTGACCACTCCAAAAAAAATAATGCGGGTCACAGAAGACTAATTATGTGCATCTTCTGATGACATTTATTAGACAAAATAAAATAACGCATTAGAGGTTTTGTATGATCTTCCAAGTTTACATACTTTAGGGTCCCTGGCCCCCATTCTTTAATGGGGCTTTTTGGATCGGCACCATCACAATTACAGAATAAGGGCCTCTGTGTGTTGTGTACCTGTGTAAGTTTTATATTACTACAATAAAAGCACTCCACTCAGCAACAAATCTCCTTCTGCAGGAGAATTGCATGCATAAGACCCGCACTCACTGCAACAGAGTTTGCGTGTTCCAATGTTATTAAAATGGCAGGAAGCAGAAATAATACAAAGGAAATAGGGGGAGATTTACTGAGCTGCGATGCTGGTTGTTGCACCTCAATCTCACTTCAACGTCCATCCCAGTCACAGGCAGTTAACAGAAGATTGTGAGGCCATAACCCACCAGAACTTTGCGAATCATAGAGTATTATACATGGTATAAGGAATAGTAACAAAATGTGTCGGGGGAAAAAAAAAACAACCCAGGTAGCACCTCGTTTTCTGAATAGGGAGGATGTTTTATTTTGCATGGGCTGGTGAACAGACCAGACAAGTGATGACAGAGGCATTAAAGCGGCAATCCAAGCGGGAAGTGGATTTGTTTGTTTTCTTAAACATCGGATTGAAGCAGGGCGTCTCTGGAGCTGAACCCTATTCATTTCAGCTCCGGGGACCCCCTACTTCCAGAAATGTACTTACCACCGTAGGGGTTGCCGGCAGCCTCTCCGCTCGGTTCATGTAATGGTTGAGTTTCAAAAGCTCCTGCGTCCTTCGGGCCAATTGGAAGCCGTGATGTCAATGGGTGCGGCTTCCCACGGGCCCGCGTGACACAGGGGCATTAAACCTTGCCAAGGCACGCACTTTGGGAGGTCTGCATCTCGGGAAGCAGGGGCTCCCCGCAGCTGAAATGAACGGGTTCAGCTCTGGAGACCCCCTGCTTTAATCCTATGTTTAAAAAAAACTATTAAAAAAAAAAACACACCACTTGAAAAGGGCAATAACATTGTTTTTGCCACATCTAGATTCTATTCCTTGTGTGATATTACCTTATATGTAAAATGGAGTAGAAAAGACACTACGTGTACATTCTGTATACCCCAAAGCGGCTATTTGGGCAATTTTTACATTAAACCCCTCATTAAAGTCTACGGTGAAGTTTAATCAGATCCCACCACGGGGAACAATGACGCCTGCTACATCTATATGTGTATTTTGATGTACAGATGTTTTTCAGCTTTTTGTATTGTTTGAGACAGTTAATCACTGTATGTAAAGATCACCCACAATGTACATATGCGTACACAATAATAAAGAATCACACCTTGGTATCTATTTGCTCCCACTGAATCATTACGGCGTCCAACATGGTTTATAGGCCGTGCTAAATATGGCACCCCCACAACCCACCCATTTATTGCAGTTCAGAAACAGGGTTAAGATCCCCTGAACCCACAGAGAAAAGATTCCACAAAACAGGAAAGTGCAAAATAAATGTGGTATCACAATACAAAATTGTTGCATTCTAAATAAAAAATGGTTGCAATGGCAAAAGAATCCCAGCAAGAAAAAAGTGAAAACCATAGTCCGTGGTAATAAAAACTTGACATGTATAATTAAGGCAAGGTGCACAGCATATGTAAATGAGGTCTCTAGGGTAACCACCACTATTGAAGTCAGTTAGGTGCCATCTCTCACTGGGTATACAGCATGAAATGGAGAGGGGACCTGTTTTAACACAGAAGATATCCCTCATTTCAGGGGTTCTCCACTCCAGTCATTCAAGTCCCCTAACAGGTCAGGTTTTCTAGATATCCCTGCTTCAGCACAGGTAACTCAATTAGTGGCTAACTCGTCGACAGCCACCTTTACAGAAGCAGGTTCTTTGACTGAGCGACTGAGAGGGGGAGAGAGGGTTCTTGAGGACTTGAGTTGAGAACTCCGGCCTTATTTCAAAGCCTAATATATATGTATTTGACCATTTTTTTTGTTTTAACATTATTCAAAACGTAAACTACTCTCCTGCATTTGTAAGCTAACAATGCAGAGGCAGGTAAGAGGTACTGCATCTGATAACACAGGCGCTTTAATACCATGTCGGAAATGACCGTTAATTAAATGTCTACAAGAAATCTATAAGGGAGGACTAAACGTGCCTTCACCCCCATCACTATGGAAGGGACTACGCTGAGAAAAGCCATTGCCGCACCTTGTATTTGTTCCTCTTGATTTAAGGGAATTACCGGATTTCCCTCACAATACAAGTACTTTAACAATGTATTTATTAGGAAAAATCAACCGATGCAACCTTGTTATTTAAAAACAAAAAAATAAGGCAATAACTTTTTGCCCCCCAACCCAAGATAGTTGTATTTGTGCAATAATCAGGTGTACGCAAATGTAACTAGAAAATCTGCAAAGCCAAAACAGGGGATTGTACTCAAACATCTCAGTGTTCATAAAAGAGCTCACAACTACTCCACAATGGATTCGCTAAAGTAGATTCTCGGACACGTTTTGTGCTTGGCTTGTAACACTGAAGATCCATTCATGGCATGTCCAGGGCAGCGGAGATTCATTCGCTTGGGAGGGGGGGAAACGCAGAATGTTCCTAAAATTGAAATCTCATTTGTATATACTTTGCATTTGATTGGAAAACATCCTTTTACAACACTTTTGTTCTGTGGAAACCAAAACCCATCACCACATGCACACACCAAAAGCCAGATCCCAAAGCCACCAATTAGGCCCCCCAAACCAAGTGAAGCCAAAACGAACAACAGCTCCATCATAGGCAGCAGGAAGCTGGAGCCATAGCAAGATTATACCTTACTCCTGAAGAGTGGCTTGGCGCCAGGCCCACAGTATTCATTGTAGATAAGTTTAAATAAGAAGAGGTGGAAGAGTGTGATTAGAGATGCCACACTAAACCAGAATAAGAATGGCAGTCCCGGATACTGTTTTGCCATGTGCTCTTCATGTGCCAGGATTTCCTTCAGGTGAAGCGTGTGCCTCAAATCCTGCAGGTGTGTCAAGTCTGTGGAGATGTACAGCAGTGGTGTTAATGGCTGAGTCACCAGTACCGGGAATGTGTGTCCTCTGATTTCGGAGGTCAGTTCCACTGGCTCATTTAGACATCCTGCCTCACAGGCATAAAGTTTCACTAGTTTATCCTGGAACTTCACCGAGACATGCAGAAACGGCTTCTCGTCTTGATCCAGCAGGACCGCCAAGTTGATAAGGTCTTTGTTGTAATGTATTCCTCGCAGAGAGTAGCTGTTATGAAGAACATGTGGATCAGACTGAAACTGCAGGTGGTTTTCTGTGAACTGCAGGCCTCCAAAACTCAGCATCATGCCCTGCATTAGACCGTGGGCACCAGCCAACACCAGCACTTTGCATCCTCTCTTCTGTAGTGTTAACTTCCATAAGTCAAAAACCTGTAAGAGCTGTGTAATGCCACTCATGCTCTCAGGCCACAGATTCTCTGCATGCATGGTAGCGTGGCCGCTAAAACAGTGGTCTGCATAGTTCAAACTGGCTTCCATTTTCTCTTGGTCCTCGTGACTTAAATGTGGATCCACCAGTGGAGCCAGAGAGCAGGACAAGACATAGTAAAGATTGAGGTTGATTGTGTCACTAGATGGAGTACGCACATCCGTACTCTTTTTCATCTCAATACCTAGAACACACAAACAAGGAGAGAATCAGACAACTTAGAAAGATGAATAGGAAGAGACTGTACACTTGAAGAAACCCACGAGGTTTCAACAGCTCTTTACACTATCATTTTATCCATGAACAACTCTAATGTTGCTACTCAACCTATATCAAATCTGCACTTCTCCATGACCAGTACGATTACGATCTAGAGATAGGAGAGATTACTTTTGTAGTTCATTTAGTATCCAAGCTGCAAAACAGATATAACTTCTGATGAGTCCTTTCAAATGCCATCATAAATGGAAAACAAGTGAAACCAGAATCCTCAAAAGTATCCGCCTCTCTCCTGGCAAAACACCAATAACATTTAAAAACAATTAATCATTTTAATTAAAATTACACACCCATACTATGTACTGATCTGTTAACGTTTTCAATGTGTAGTTTTGAGTGTTTTAAGTCTTTTTCATTATTTGTTTCTAGATACATGAGAAACCCTGCTGCAATCTCATCAGTCTAGTTATTTCAAGAAGAATCAGAATATGTGTTTACGGACATCTAAGCTGCAGTACTGCTTTGCAAAACGACTCAATTCGTACTACCATTTGACTAAACTGGATGGATCTGTGGGTGTGCCCTTGCTGTCATTATTGGACTATAAGTCAGTCTCCAGGTAAATTTGTAGGAACTAAGACGTACTGGTTTGGTCTAAACATTTGCAGATTTGTGATTGTAGTTGACAACACAAACTTATCTTGCTTAAGGAAAAGGCAAACACTGACTTTACATGCAAGACTCGGCTTCCAAAATAATAACAAGGGAACAAAGACTTCATACCCCTTCAGCCAAAGGAACAACGTATTACCCAATGTAATGAGCTTCAGGCGCTTTTGTATTAAGATGATCATCATGGCTGTGTGAATGTGCTTCACTTACAAGTTTTGTTTCCATTAAAAAAAAAAAAAAAAAAAAAGTGATACACTGAGCTAGAAATATGGATGTTATCATCAAAATCCTTAGAGTAAACATGATAAAAGTCACATAGTACTTGGTTTTTTTACATTGAATATGTGCTCAAAATGTATGCCCCAAAAGCCCGCATGTGGAAAGCAAAATACCAAATATCCCAGAGTATATAATAATTACTGCTTTGGTTTTCTGACCTCACAGGAGAGAGCAGAAGCAATGTTATAGTTGCATTGATTAAAGCAAAGTTACAAAGCAGGTAAAAACATCACAATTGGGGATCTTACCCCTTTCGCTAACAGAGGGGACCAACCTTACAACTCACTCACTTGAATAGGTGTCACAAGCAGAAAGTCACATCATCTCTATTGGCTGCCGGAGCAAGCCTTACCTTGTGCCCTTTTTGAGCAAGTATTCCGGAAAACAGGGGTCCCCTGGTTTTTAAAAATAAATCAAAATCGAGCAGTGCAGACTGACGCTTTAAGAAATAGCACTGCTTTGTAATATGGGCCCAAATCTTTGCATTGCAGGCCCATCTGACACCAAAGGCACTTGTTACTCAAGTAAATAGCATTTGGACGTTAGACAACTATAACAAATTAACCTTTTCATTACCTGAAACAAATAAATCTGACCAGATCTGTT
Organism: Ascaphus truei; assembly: GCA_036426205.1. Taxonomy (NCBI): domain Eukaryota; kingdom Metazoa; phylum Chordata; class Amphibia; order Anura; family Ascaphidae; genus Ascaphus; species Ascaphus truei. The sequence goes on from CM071572.1 coordinate 85,105,505, forward strand.
GATGCTCATGAAACAAGTCCTCAACCCTCATTTGCATTACTTCTTGCAGCTCCTTCTTCGCAGATTCTCGCAATTTACTAAACGTGTCATCCAGTTTTCCTGCGTCAATAGGCTCAGATGTATAAACAATAGAGAGCTGAGTTTCGTCAAATTCAGATTTGGGGCTGACTTGCACTCTGTTTACCAATTTCTTGGTGGCAACCACGACAAGTACAATTTTACCATCTTCAACAGATACTCTTCCAGAGGAGAGGAGAAACTGCCTATCCTCAATCTTCTCCAAGCTGGTGGAGAATTTAGCGCCAGTGGAAGGTTTCTGAGAAGATATTTCAAAGGCAGTCACCCTGTCACCTGGGTTTGAGATGTGGATTCGCTGGATGTACACATGAGGTCTGCTTCTGTGCGCAAAATGATCTTCACGAATGGTGACACAATCACGAGGAGACTCAGGCACCTCGACCTGCAAGCAACGGACTGTCCGTATCAAACCCTCCCTTAAAAGAACTGCAGTGGCGTGAACTTCTGTAGACGCACTTGTGCTCTTTACAAAAGTCAGGGGAGTATAATCTGTCAAGCGAAATGGTACTGATAAAGTAGGCACCCAGAGTTGGTTTTGGCCAACGTCCACAAGGACATATCCATTGCCGACCATGGCTGGTCCTTGTATTTTTGTTTCTTCTCCTGGAGCTGTAACAATCATTAGATCGCCCTTCTCTGCTAGTGCTTTCCATTGCTTGGTCTGCGCCTGCAAACAAATCCCAAGAGCACCTCTCGGCTGTCCTGAATACCATAAGGATCTGTAGATTGATCCAGAGGAAAAATACCAGTATATAATCAACAGGAAGCACAAGGCTGCAAGGACTCTTCGTGCCCAGCTGCTGGACAGAAGTCCTGGAAAAACCTTAAGCCTTTGCTGTAGCCACATCTGGAAAGTAGTTTTCAGAAATCTAGATTGGACGTTGTCAAGAAGAATCCTGGGGAAATTACTCAGATCACAAGTTTATTTGTCAAACGTCCTCTGACACTGCAACAGCAACTCATTGTGGGAAGTGAGGACTAAAATCCCCTACGCAAACATACCTCACGTTCTGGCCAAAGACATACACTCCTAACATTGGCTCTGCACACACCTCACACCTAAAGTGTACACAGAGATGACAGCTGATCTCCTTAGAGGCAACCAAATTTTCCTCTTCTATTATAGACAAGCACATCTAAAGCTCTTAAACCTGTTCTCCCACAATCCCATAATCTCCCTTTAAAAATTCACACAAACAACCTCCCACTGCACCTCACAAATATTTCCTAATACAAAACGCCTATAAATCAATGAACCCCTGAAAGGTTCCTCAAACATACGTTGCTCCACCACCCCTTAAATCAGACACCCCTGACTTCCAAAAAAAGCCCCAAGGAAACTCCCTATAAAGTCCCACAGAGAATTATTCTAATAATTGCAATATAAAATGTTTTAGATTATTGCTGTTCCCTGGAAACTGTAAAAGGGCAGCAAATCACCCCTGTAAAGTCAAACACTTACTGCCTCCCAAGCCCCCAACCCAGACCCCACTCACACTCTCTCCTGACCCCACTCACACTCTCTCCTGACCCTACTCACACTCTATCCTGACCCCACTCACACTCTCTCCTGACCCCACTCACACTCTCTCCTGATCCCACTCACACTCTCTCCTGATCCCACTCACACTCTCTCCTGATCCCACTCACACTCTCTCCTGACCCCACTCACACCCTCTCCCTACCAGCCGAGTCTCTCCCTCCGCTCACTGGCGTGTCCCCGCCTCCCCAAGCACTGTTCGCCTCTCCCGGGGAGTCCCTGTCCTCCCTGCGGTCCGCTCCGCCAGCCTCTCTCTCCCTAGTTCACCTCAAACTTATTCCCCTCTGCAACGCGGAAGTATCTCACAGCCTGCGCCTCACCTTACGGCAACTGTCGTGCAAACGTCAGGGATTCTTTTTTATTTTTCAGCACGCCGCCAATCGGGAAGCGCTCATCACGTGACTTATAGTCGTGACGCTGCAGAGGCAGCAGGTCTGCTCTGTGTCCTACCGTGTCCCATAGTATCCCACTAATATAATAGCACACAGTGTATGGACACGCTCCCTACTTCACCTCTCCTCACTGTAAACAAAAAAAAACAAATGAATCATTGAATAAATATTAAATATGTATTAATAAATAATCAAAATAAAAGAGGAACTTAATGGTGTCTCCAGCTGAAATTCAAGCTTCCCTTGTAACTCGAAAATGGCTAAACAGAGTCACATTTACTCGCTGGGCACTCAAAAATAAAGTTATAACATGTAAAAAGACATCAATCCCGAGGTTTCGGTCCATACTCTGACCTGCATCAGTACCTCTGATGAAGATCCAATTATGCACCGAAACGTTGGATTGATGTCTTTTTCCATTTGTTATGATAATCTTTTTTTTTTTTTTTTTTTAAGAGTGCCCAGCGAGTAAATGTCACTCTGTAAATCAGACATCTAATAAGGATGTAAAAACTGGGAGGGGAATGAGTGATTGAGAAGAGGGCACTTGTATCAGGGAGAAAGTAGAAATTGATACCATCATTTAGGCTACATTCTCCCTGATAATAAAGAAGCTTGAGGATGTGCCACAGATACACTTAATGGTCTAAGAAGGTCTATTTAAAAAAGAAAAGCAGACCAATTTCTGATGGTTATTGCTATTATCGTGCCAGCAACAGACCTTAGTGAATGTCCTCTAAAAATGATTGTGACAGTAGGGGGTAGCCAGTCTTCATAATAAAGGTGAAGCCCGACTGGTTACCCCTGAAAACCGTGGGTCCCTGGCTAAGTAGCAGCATAAACCAGGGACACTATATGTATACCAAAAACCTGCCCTGATTATGTCTTCTACCTTTTTCCCTTATGCAATAAACATGGGATATCAGGAGTGGGAGTTTCAAGGGGGATATTTGGGTCAAAGTGGGTTTAGATTTTGTGTAGGAGTTCGGGGGACAAAGTGACCGGTAGTCCCGTAATTCTCCCCGACGTGCATGCAGGATCTGTGGGTGCGCAAGGTGAATTACACCGGGGCTACACAGTCCCCCAGAATCCTGGTTTTCGACCACAAGTATCCCACACCCATTTCCCCCATATGTATAATGTTCCCCAAGAGGTAGAAGGTTAATAAAACCCTGTATTATGTTTTGTACTTTATGTATTAATCTCTATACAGTCAGCCCGGACATCTACATAGGCGCCGGGATGTCTGTGTAGAGACCGTGGATCAAAGGGGAGAAGGGAAGTCCCGAGGTGTCAGAACAGTTTGGTGAGCGGGGAAGGGTGGAGTACTGTGTCCAGAGAACAAGGGCTTCCCACAGGCAAGATACTGGACTGCCAAACCTGGTGGAGCCTGCCCAGCGGGAGGAAATGGGTTGGCTGGGGGAAGCCACTACTTGTAGGCACGATTCCCATTGGCCAATTCATATTTCCCGCTCGCCCGGCTTTCTGAGCCGACTCGACACGCCCCCTCCTCTGACGTCAGCAGTCAGACAAGCCCACATTCTGATTGGTTGGCTGACTTACGATCCGTGCTCTGATTGGTCGCCAGCCCCTGCTCCATGTTAGACATAGAACACTGAGGTCTATGTAAGGGGACTGGCCGATACGCAAGTAAATGAAAGCTAACAAATGTCCCGGTTTGCATAGGTCTGTAGAAGAGCACAAATAGGACAGCATAACAGGCTTATTAAAATCAATGGTGAAAGTGTAATGGTTCTAGAGGCACCCCCATTCAAGGGTCAATGAAGCTGCAGTTTGATTTAAAAAGATACAAAGAAATGTTTTATTTGCTAACCCCTTGGCCAGGCCTAGTTTTAGGACTGATAGAATCTAGAAATAATAACATATGTTTTGCCAGAGATGGGAGGAAATTATGGTTCTCCCGACACTAACATAAACAGGACACTAGTTAAAGGTTTTCAAAACATTCCTCGAAGGGTTTTATGGAGTGCCAGGGGGCGTAACTATCCCATACCATCCAAAAGATATGAAATATGGAATCATGGACTTGACAGTGATGCTGAAGTATAATTAAACGAGCACCTAATTTGAAAAATAAACTAGCTCCAAGCTCCTTTAGGGAAAAGAAAAAAACAACTACCAACTGGTTAGGATCTCTTAAGTGATTTTATGGTTGCATGACATGTAAGGCCTGTACGTTAAAACTGATTTCAAATCAAATGTAACAGGGGAGACATTCAAGATTGTTAGATTTCTCAATTGCGAAACTGACCTAGTTATATACTTGTTGGAACACCCCCATGGCCTCCAATATATAGGGGAAACCACAAGACCTACACAAATCTGGATCTTACAACATGTAGCTACAATTCGAAGGAAAGTACTTACACACAATGTCTCAAAACACTTCGCAATCCATCACCAGTCAGACCCACAGAGGTAACATTTTCTGGCAAAGAACATGTGCTACCTCACTGGAGAGGTGGGGACGGGGACATGGAACTAACCAGACGTGAGACTTTTTGGATAAGATGAAGACACTCACACCTAGGGGTTTAAATGTGGATATCAAACTTGGGTCCATTCTTGTTTAATAATTTTGCTTTCCATTTTAACCCTGTCTTCCCTATTAAAAATGTGGAATCTTATTTTGAAGGCTCTCTCCAGAGAAATTGTATAAGATAAGTATAGTTGCGTGTCCCTTAGCACATTCTCTTGATTAAAATGTAGATAGACAGAATGGGTTAACTTTGTGTTTTAAGACTTTGTAAAGATTGTATACTAATACCTTTTTTCTCTCCTCTTTTGCCTTTTATCCCTGGTTTTACGGATGTTTAATCACTGAATTTTTATTGGTAGAGTAGAGAAAGGTATCCTGACTATCTGTCTTAGGAATTTTTTCCTCAAGACTTATGTTCAGAATACACCCCAGAGAGATTGCTTATGAAATGAAAGAAGACTTTTTATAAATACACAAATGTCAAATGTTCTTTAATAAATGTAACATTATATAGAAGATGGAAGGGAGGATTGATGTTGGATATAGGATATATGTGACACCTTACAGTTGTATATAATAATGTAACATTTTTGGAGTGCCAGTGTTGTTTACACTGCATGTTAGATCTCTATGTTCATGATGTCCCAAAAACTCTTCGATTTGGGATGTTATAGTGGTTTGGTCAATCAGGATCCCTCCCCACGAAATGCGATAATCCTGACTTTCCAACAGCACTGACCCCTGGCAGTTTAGGAGAATGGACCAATGCGAGGATTATTAGGTTAGGAGATATTCTCTTTGTAGACAAACTATTACCTTCCAGTCACTTTGAAGCGTTTTGGCAATATAGACAATTAACTAACTATATAGACATAGACACAAAAAAAACTCAGATTTTATGATGGCCGACTCAATTTGAATCTACTTGGGGGCATCTGGACACAACGTAGCAGCACTCTAAATATAAATATATATATATATATATATATATATATAATCAAAAAATAAATAGATGATACCGTTCTGTGGCTAACGAAATGCTTTTATTTGTGCGAGCTTTCGAGATACACTGATCTCTTCTTCCGGCGATGTTACAATGAATGAAGCAAGGATAACTTAAAAACAGTGTCTCTTGGAATGTTATCTGTGCTTGTCCTTCCCCCGGTGTGGATGTGTTTTATGGCTAGAGGTGTCAAAGGGTAAATACCTCTACATGTATATATATATATATATATATATATCTTCACCTTTTTTTAACTTGTGAGCACATTCACATGTGTTAGACAGGTCTGCAACCCTGCTTTTCACCATTATCACTAAGCATACAGTGCTTCCACTGCAGTAAGGGATTCTGGGAAATGACATGCAAATGAGCACACAGTGTCGCCTCTTGCCTCAAATCCATTTTTACATGGAACCCTTGTAAGCGTATGCTCGCTGCGTTACACAGCTTTCAGCACAGCCTGGGTTTCACCACACATTAGATAAGTTATGGTGGGTGAAAAAGGTGACAAAAAAAACCTCCACCATAAAACATATAGCAAAAAAAAAAATATATCACTTGTGAACACTTTCACATGTCCTAGACAGGTCTGCAACCTATATATATAGGCTCACAGACGAAGCCAGTCTGCATTCATATAGATATATATTATTATTATTGTTTATTTGTAAAGCGCCACTATATTCCGCAGCGCTGTACAATGGGGGTCCAAGAGTGACATCAATTACATAAACAGAATGGCATACAAATACAAAGAAGGGTAAACAAGTGCAAGCAGATACAGAAGGTAACACGGGCCCTGCTCCTGAGAGCTTATCTAAAGCAAACAAGGGGCATTGTTGAAACAGACGGTAAAGTGGCTGCTCAGTGTGGGATAGAGTAGGGGTGTGCAAACATCCTGAGCTGCGCCCCCCTGTCTAGCAGCCGCACCGTTCGCGACCCCCCCACCCCCCTCTCCAAGGACCCGGTGTCAAATGACGCCGCGGGTCATGTGATGTCACACCACGTGACCCGGCAGAGCTATTTGATGCACGTTGCCATGGTGACGCATCACGTCACATGACCCCATGGCGTCAATGCCATGGCAACATGTCGCCGAAGAGCCGGCAGAGAGCAGGTAAGGGAGGTACAGAGGCCTCACGCCTCCCCCGGTATTTAATTTAAATGCCTTGGGGAAGGGGTCAGGGCTTCTGTAACCGCTGCGCCCACCCCCTAGAAATTCTTGCGCCCCACCAGTTTTCGCACCCCTGTGATAGAGTATGCCTCAGGATGGAGTATGGTCCAGCCACACCGCTGGATCTATTAATGTTTTGGGGGGGGTGGATGCTAGTGGGGTGGATATACAGTAGATTACATGGATTCAGTGGCATCTCCTTTCTTACTATTTGTCAAAATAATACTCTGACAATCTTCTTATTGAGGTTTATATGTGGATTAAACCTCTTAATGCCATATTCACCCCCTAGTGCCTAGAGCTACTGTACATACCTTTCTATAACACATGTAGCCCAGCCATGTCTGTGATATAATGTGTCATCAGTATTCATACACTTGTACACATTCTGCATGTTGTGTGTACTAGAGCTCCCACATTTCAGGGGAACTCAACTGAAAGAGGGATTCCATGGGCCAGAACCATATTGGAGACATTGAAAGGACCCTGCCCTAAAAATGGGATCTATGATACTTTGCTTATCAAAAAAACATACTTTTGGTGATTGTAACAAACTGGTTATTTGTCTAAAATTACTTCTGGCCTATTTGTGATTGTTTATTTTACAGATGTATACAAATCAAGACAGTCCCAAGTAAACCAGCACATCTGCTTAGTGCTGTCATTTTCAACCGGGGTTCCGTGAGTACCTCTCAGGGGTTCCGTGAGTACCTCTCAGGGGTTCCGTGAGTACCTCTCAGGGGTTCCGTGAGTACCTCTCAGGGGTTCCGTGAGTACCTCTCAGGGGTTCCGCGGCCGCTAGGGGGGGGAGACAACTCCCTCCCAGCTGTCCCAGACCCGGCGGTGTGGCAGCACCCCATACAGCAGAGACCCGGCGGATCCCCAGCTCAGCAGCAGCCGCCGCAGCCACTCCGGTCCCTGCGATCCTTCATCCCCCTGCTCCTGTCGTGCGCGCCGGAAGTCGCGTTAAACTTCTGACTTCTGTGCGGAGTCTTAAGAACCCGCCAACGGACTGCCGAATCCACGGATTGGATGCTACAAATCCGCTCACGGGTTGCGGAATCCGCGGAGTGTATTGGTAATAATAATAAAAAAAATCCGGAAAAACACGAATCGCCCTTTTTGACATTGATCTGGTGAAATCCGCGGACCAAAGGAACCGGCCAATACGCTGCAGATCCAAATTCGCAATAAAAAATGTGCCCATCTTTTATTGGAACCTCACTGACAGATGAGTAAACTCCCTATTCCTTACTTTTGTTCATTTGCATGCCATTACCCAGAATCCTTGGGTTCAGTAGAAGCACTGTATGCTAAGAGGTAATGGGAAAAGGCAGGGCTGCAGATATGGTATATTTTATTTGCTGTAACATATATGAACTTTATCAGATTGATAAATGATACCGTTATTGGGAAACTCGGGCTGTTGCTTAGGTTATGCATTAACTATGAACTACTGTAATAGTACAGCTTGGTAATCAAATAGCTGCAAACACAGCTGTGCTATATGAGCTGTACAGCTTGCAAATGTTTCCATTGCTGATTCACTGCTCTTGTAACATCTGTAAATCTCTGCTCAACAAAAGTTACTGCTGTTCAAGAGTCAAAATTAGTGACCCAAAACAAAGAATGGGTTTTACTGCATAAATATCTTGCTTCGCGGAAAATGACTAGGAAACATGTTTCATTTTTCCTAGGTAGTAGAAGTAAAGAGATTATTAATAGTTTAACTGTTGGCTTCAGTATTTGCTCTTTTTTTAAGACTATTCCATATTTACTAAACGTAAGACTCCTTGTAGCCTTTTTGAATGAAATGGACTTATGGTGCTTTAATGTTACTATTGTTTATTATAGGCGAAAGCTGGTAAATTCCGGACATTATTGAAATCCCTGCTCTCTGATTGGTTAAAATTTTAGGCATTATCCATTTAGTAATGGCCCGGAATTTTTGGCGCCCTGCCAAGTTTTTCATCCAATCAGCTTTCAGTTCTCATCCACACAGAGTAAGGCCTCGTCCAGGGTGGGTAGAGGCGCGCTGGCGCTCCGGGGCGCTGCGCCCTGCTCGGCCGCGCTTTTCCTGGCCGGCGAGTCTGGGGACGCGGCCTTTACGTTACGGAGCTGGTTAGCCCACATTGGGCGAAACCAATCACGTGACGCGCTTGCGAGCGGCAAATTGAAGCGGCTGAGCGCCGAGTAGGCGCGCCCGCCAGCTCACGCAGGCCATGTGCATTGTCGCAACGTGAATAGCGTGAGCGTGCGCGCCTGCTCAGCGCCACCCTGGGCGAGCCCTGGACAGGAGGCACCAGCAAGGCTCTAACTCCGCCCCCACGCTGCCTGCAGAGAGCCGCACACAAGAGAGTGAGGAGAAAGGGGGGTGTGTGTGTGTGTGCAGTGTGCTTTGTGGGTGTAAAGGGGGCCAGCAGAGTGTTTTATTGGTGTGTGTGTGTGTGTGTGTGTCTAGTGTGTGTTGTTTGTGTGAATTTTGTGGGTGTAAAGGGGGGCAGCAGAGTGTTTTATTGGTGCGTGTGTGTCTGTAGTGTGTGTGTTTACAGGGGGGCTGCAGTGTGTTTGTGGGTTTAGAGGGGGGCAGCAGTCTGTTTTGTTGGTGTGTGTGTCTGTCTGTAGTGCGTTTTGTTTTGTTTGGTTTGGTGTGTGCTGTGTTAAAGTCCCTCGGCTTCGCCTCGGGCCTTCAACTCTTCCAGCCAGGGTTTTATTGGTCGGTAATGCCCTGTTCTTGTGGGATTATTACTTAATTATAGGCTAACGCTGGTAAATTCCGGGTGATTACTGAAATCCCTGCTCCCTGATTAGTTAAAATTCTGCGCATTATACAATCAGTAATTTTTGGCACCCAGCCAAGTTTTTCAGCCAATCAGCTTTCAGTTTTCATTCACAAAGAGTGAGATCAGCTCTCAGACAGGTGAGGTGATTGGACAGGAGGCAGCGACAAGGCCCCGACTCCTCTCCCACCCTGCATAGGAGAGTGAGGGGAAAGGTTTGTGTGTCTGTTGTGGGTTTTGTGGGTGTAATGGGGGCCAGCAGAGTGTTTTATTGGTGTGTGTGTGTCTTCTGTGTGTGTATTTTGTGGGTGTAGAGGGGGCAGCAGTCTGTATTGTTCGTGTATCTACTGTGTGTGTGTTTTGTGGGTGCAGAGGGGGCTGCAGTGTGTGTGTGTGTCTTCAGTGGGTTTACAGGGGGCTGTAGTGGGTGTAGGGAGGGGGCTGCAGCGTGTGTGTGTCTTCAGTGGGTTTACAGGGGGCTGCTGGTGTGTTTTGTGAATGTAGCATTGGCCTGTTTTGTTTGTTGTGTGTGTCTCTGCAGTGTGTGTTTTGTAGGTGCAGAGGGGAAGGGAGGGGGGGGGGGGCAGCAGTGTGTGTCTTCAGTGTGTGTTTTGCAGGTGGAGGAGGGGTGCAGAGTATTTTGTGTGTTATTAAATATATCTATTGTGTGTGTCTACAGTGTGTGGGTTTACAGAGGGGCTGCACTGGGTGTAGAGCGGGGCTGCTGGTGTGTGTTTTGTGGATGTAGAGGAGGCAGCAGTCTGTTTTGTTGGTGTGTGTGTGTGTGTGTGTGTGTGTGTGTATGCAGTGGTTTGTGGGTGTAGAGTGAGGCTGCAGTGTGTGTGTGTCAGTGGATGTAGAGGGTGGAGGAGAACTGCAGAGTGTGTTTTGGTGTGTGTGTGTCTGCAGTTTTTTGGGCTTACAGGGGGCTGCAGTGTGTGTTTGTGGGTGTAGAGGGGGGCTGCTATGTGTGTTGTGTTATGTGAGTCTAGAGCAGCGGTGCGCAAAGTGGGGGGCGCGACCCCCAGGGGGGACGGGAGATTGTGCTGGGGGGGGGCGCGGGCAGTTGCAGAGGCCCCGCGCTCTTCCCAGGCATTTAAATTAAATGCCGGGGGATCGCGTGAGGCCTCTGCAACTGTTTACTTGTGGGGGTCTTTTTAATATGTATTGGGTGAGTGGGGGTCTTTAATATGTATTGGGTGAGTGGGGGGCTATTTCAAATGAATTGGGGTGGGGGTCTTTTAATATGTATTGGTTGAGTGGGGGTCTTTTTAATATGTATTGGGTGAGTGGGGGTCTTTTTAATATGTATTGGGCGAGTGGGGGGCTTTTTAATATGTATTGGGGGAGTGGGGATTTTTAGAGTAGGGCAGTTGACGGAAGGTGGGGGCGAGTGAGAGGAGAGGGGGACAGGGAGGGAGTGAGTGAGGAAAAGAGGGAGTAAGATTGAGATGCAGGGGAGAAAAATACATGCAAAAAGGGGGGAGGGGGTGATTGAGGAAGAGGGAGTGGGACGGAGGGGAGAGAAATACATGGGAAGAGGGTGGGAAATAGAGGGGACTCGTGAGGTGTGAAATGGGGGGGGGTTCGCAAAGCCCGGGGGGGGGGGGGTGTGGCCCGGACGTAACTCTAGTGCTGGGCCCCGGGAAATCTGTCTGCGGACCTGAGTGCAAAGTTCTAGTGACCATATTGATCCTAAATATGTATCATATGAAACATCATAAAATGGTGTTTGGGTGCTTCCTAAACCTCACAGGTCTCTTTTTCATGTGTGCTATTACATTATACGTGAATAAGAGCCTTTTAAGGTTTTGAAATCTCTATACAAGCTGTTATAGTACAATCATGAAGAATTGTTGGTCAATTAACCGTTGTCACAATCTATGACGTCTCTACTAATCCTTTGAAACCCAAATTGTGTTATTTGATATCACAACATATCCTCTTAGTATATACTCTGTATCACACCTTTGTTATACTAAATCGGTTAGAAGAACAATATATATTCATGTATCGTACTCTATCTAGCCACTTTTATCTTCTGTTTATATAGATAGTGCACATTTTTATGACATAGCCCAGGCTGGAGTTAGGCCTATCTTTCCTATACGTACAATGGCCAATTTAGACATAGGCAAGATAAGACTAGCAAACCTAAAATCGATGATAAAAATCCATAATATTTCCAAGCGCGAGCGGGGGAGGCCGTGGCCGAGCAGTGACTGGAGCAGATTGGTTGAGGAGGTCATGTGACCCTTCAGCGCGCCTGGAAGACAATTTCATCTGTCTCGCCAAACGCCTAGCGCCCGCGAGTGCACAGGCACGGGCATGCACGCGAGCGTACAGGCGCACACGCGCCGCCGGACAGTTAAATTAATTGTACTCAACGCGCTAAGCGCCAAGCACCAAACGCGGTCAGCAGCAGCGTGGACGCAGCCTAAGTGTACATTTTGTTTTTCTTGTTTTTTAAATGGTTGATAAAAAGGTTTTGTGGGTTTCATTGTATATATGAGTACAGAGTGAAATGTCTTTCAATTTAAAGAGGGAGTTATTAGTTTGGCGGAATGAAAATGGCCCTTACCATTGGTCACTGCAGCAAGACCAAGAATCCCACAGTTCTCCATACGGCATATCCATGGTGGTCTTCATTTGTAGGTCTGTGCAGTATGGACAAGTGTGAGGTATGTATACTCTCTAATACCTTGGGCTGGGAGTTCTATATGGATATGTAAAGGTATAGGTAGCTATGGATAGATTATCTCTACACCCCAGACTCCTTCACACACTGGAATATCATCGCCAGGAGGGCAGCTCACTCTCTCATAAGGAAAGTGTTATATTATTGCAATTTTAAATTGTAATTGAGAAAGGTTGGGAAAGGATATGTCATCGACTGCAATACACAAACATGATAGCTATCTCTAAGAGTGATTTGCAATTAGTCATTAAAAACTAAGGGATATGTTTTAACACTTTGGGTGGGAAGGATACCTGAATTAAAATCGGAGTCCGCAAATATAGAGATTGATGTGCATTAAAGTCAAAAGCCTCATTATGTCATTTAATTACACTGGTATGGTAAATACCAAAACCTTGGCTCAAGGATTTTGGAAACCTAAGCACGTTACAAGGCAGTAAATCTGCCCTGTTGTTTCAAATCTTGAGGTGCTCTTTCATTAGACACATGTATCGCAAGCTTCCCAAAGGGATGTATTAATCGCAAGTACCACATGGCATAATGCATGAACCACTTATTAACTAATCATATTGAGTATACTTTGGCGCTAGTGCAAGCGAATGTGTGTGAATGTGGTACCTCACTAACACACAAAAGCCAAGCACACCAAAGGCAAGTCGGCATCCAACATTTCGGTGCATGCAAGCATCTTCATCAGGTGCGGGAAGAGGAGTCAGAAGAAGGTACTGTATTTATTTATTTATTTATTTATAAAATGTTTTACCAGGAAGTAATACATTGAGAGTTACCTCTCGTTTTCAAGTATGTCCTGTATGGCCTTATCGCCCTTTTTGGCCCAAATTGAAATATGTTGGACCTGAAACCCCTGAACTTTACCCTAAGAGGATTCTGGGTTAGAAGGAAGACTGTGTTTTGTTTGAATACTTGGTCAGTGTGAACCAGCAAGGGATGGGTTAATGCAGGGGTGCTCAACTCCAGTTCTCAAGCCCCCCCCCCAACAAGTCAGGTTTTCAGGATATCCCAGCTTCAGCACAGGTGGTTCAATCAGAGGTTTTTGATTGAAGCAGGGACTGATTGAGCCACCTGTGCTGAAGCTGGGATATCCTGAAAGCTTGACCTGTTGAGGGGGCTTGAGGACTGAAGTTAAGCAGGATACGAGGCAGGATGAAAGCAATCACAGCAGTATACATTATCTGTACAGACGGCCATGCCAAAGCCTCCTAACGGCTCATCACAAATACACGCACACGCACACACACGCACACACACATACACGCACACGCACATACACGCACACACACATACACGCACACACACATGCACGCACACGCACATACACGCACATGCACACGCACACACACATACACGCACACGCACACATACACACACGCACACACACATTCACGCACACACATACACGCACACATACACACACACACATGCACACGCACACACATGCACACGCACACACACATACACGCACACATGCACGCACACACATGCACACGCACACACACATACACGCACACACACATACACGCACACGCACACGCACACACACATACACGCACACACATACACGCACACACTCATACACGCGCATACACATGCACACGTACACACGCACATGCACACGCACACGCACACACACACAAGACTGGGCGCATGCACAGAGCATGTTAGAAGTAAGAATGGTGTAGTTTAACACCTTTTAGAAAGGTATAAAGATTACGCCCAGGTGCAGGGCCGACCTTGGGCTTTGCGGGGCCCACGGTGCCATGCTGCCAGCGGGACCCTTACCCTGTAAAAAAAGAGGGACTTACCTAGACGAGCAACCCTCCTCCTGCAGTGTCGCAGGGGCACGATGGCATGGCGCCATGTGACGTCACGTTGCCATGGCAACGCCACATCATATTATGCTGTGACGTCGCACTGCCATGGCAACGTGACACTGCAGGAGGCGGCCCGCTGTGGAGAAGGTAAGAGGACACACGCACACACTACCCAGACACCCCCACACCTACCGTTCTGCCTGTCCGGAGATCCCGCACTCCCTCCTCCTGTCAGCGCCGGGGATCCAACTTCCGACCGGAGGGGGGGCCACGCACTCCCTTTTCCAGAACCCCTCCCCCCCCTCCGGTTGGGTGAAAGTTGGATCCTGGCGCACCATCAGGAGGGAGTGCGGGCCCCCCCAAAAGGCAATTGTTTAATTTAATAAATAGAATTATAGTTATAAAAATAGTTATAATAGGCTTACCCAATGGAAACAGCACTTACAGATTTTGTTTGTAAGTTACTGGAGTCAGTGCTGTTACGGTGGGACCAAAAAAAGCTAAAAGCCCAATACACAAGATCAACGCATATCCAAATTTAATAAAAACCCAACATTTCATCAATCCTTTCTTATTACTTCTATCATGCCTAATATAGCCACGCAAGTCTTATTTTTAATATTTTATTTAAATTGGGGCTTTAGTTACAAAGTTTGGCCACTAACCACGGTATGATGATGAGCAAACGTATCACGCCAATGTAGTTCATTATTTGATTTCCAAGCTGAATTCCTCCTACTTCTCTCTTAAAAAAAAAAAAAAAGTCTGATCTATACGTGTGTGTCTGATAACAAATAGCCAGCTAATAGTAAGCTGTATATGCATTGTAAAAACGCAAGTGGTTATCGTGTTAGATAGCAATAAAATACATAGGTTGAAACCCAGACATTTCAGTTTTTTTTGGTAACTTGGAAATGAAACTTCAGCTTTTTTTTATGTGTGGCAAAAAAAAACTGAGGGAATAGTAAGTAAAATACATTAACAAAGCTGGCATTCTTCATCCAGCCACTGTGAGGCTCAGAGGAAGTTCCTGCAGTGGTTTATATACTGTATGCACACAGCTCACGTGCTGCACGTACTCACTGCAACATCTGGGGTATGAGAAGCTGCAGTGGTTTATATACCCTGTATGCACACAGCTCACGTGCTGCACGTACTCACTGCAACTTCTGGGGTATGAGAAGCTGCAGTGGTGACCAAGGAAAGGGCCATATAGGTACAGGCCAAAAAAACCCACAGTGCCTGCTAAATAGGTGCATTTGGAGAGTATGGTAAGGGTTTTGGAAACACAAAAAGTGAGAAATAATTGATTTAAAGGAATAAGTGAAAAATCTAATGGCTCCAACCACTGAGAGATCTCCCTCCCAGGCTTTCCCCTATAATTGTATTTTCATATAATAATAACCTTATTTCATATCGCGCTTGTCTCCCAAGGGGACTCATAGCGCTTCGTAATTACAGTACAGAGCGCGCGGTGCGCAGCACACAGGAATGTTACAGGCACAGGTCCCTGCCCAGATGAGCTCACAATCTATGATTTTGGTGCTGAGGCACAGGGAGATAAAGTGGCACAAGGAGCAGACACAGGAACTGAACCAGGTTCCCCCATGGGGCCATGGTACCGCAGACCGCTGAGCGAACAGACTGCCTTAAGACAGTGTTACGCACGGAAGTGGGAGGGGGTGCACGTTGCGCAATAAATCAGTTCAAACTGATTTCTTGGCGTGACAGGCCAGTCACGTGAGCGGTTCGCCCAATGAGGGAAAACCAGCTCTGTGACGCCCCTCGGCACGCCCCCCGCGGCCCGTCCACCATGGCCAGCTAAGCACCCGCTCACTGACCAGCGTCCACACGCCACCGCGTGGGCGAAGGCACCATGGCCCGGGACAAACCATTACTCCCTCAGCCGCTTCTTCCATATTTAAAGATAAATATATATATATTCATCATATTCTGCATTTCAATCACAGTTTGCAAATTAATCAGATACACACACACACACACACACACACACACACACACACACAAACACACCACCACCCCCCCCCCCCCTCACTCTCCCATCAGGAGAACCTATCAGCACTCCGCAGATTAACCCCTTCGCTGCGAGGCAGGGGCCCTGAAGGCGTTGCAAGCCACACATCCCTCTCCCCCCCCCCCCCTGGCAGCGAAGGGGTCAACCACTAGGACTACCTGGAGCCAGGATGTGGGCGGACGCTTTGCACCCCTTCTAACCAATCAGAGGCCGAGATTGTAGGAAGGGGCGGAGTCATGCAGTCGGTGGGCGGGGCCAGTGCGTGGCACAGTCCTGGTCCTGGGGAGCTGTGGGTTGCCTGGAGTTCCTCTGTGGGAACGTGCAGAACGTGCCACCCTATCCCTCACCATGCGCGCGCTGCTCCCGCTGCTACTGCTCACCCTCCTGCCCTGGGGGGCACACTGCAGCAGCCCCCCTGAGGGTAAGTCCGGGCGGGTGGGAGCTTTGCATGGAGATGTGTAGGACCTGCGGGTATTATATCCCAGTGCAGATGTCTCAATCCTATATACCATCCTGAAATTTGCAGGGGAGATTAGGAGAGGGGTAATCCGGAACAAACGGGGGGTGGTAAGGACTCAACTCATTGGGCTGCACCACTAGGGCAAGAACAGCAGATGCGTGTAAAAAAAAATAAAAAAATATTGGTTTCAATATTTTTATTTATATGTATAATATTTATTTGATAAATCTGGTGCTGTGTTTTCCTTTTGAGGTTGTTATGTGTATCTAAATTTATATGGGCTAAACTGTAATATTGTTGCAACAATTGTACCAGATTTACTAAAAAAGCAATGGGATCAGTGGTTGTTAAATAATAATGTGATGTTCCGCTTTCTTATTTATTTATTTTTTGTTAGAATCCCTGTATGGGTTAAAGATCCCATATGTATCAAAATAAAGGTGTTTGATTTGGAAGCGGTTTGTAGATTTTTGCTTTGATGGGTTAAATTATTTTGCAGCCGGACAGGCTTCTGTATATAAATTGCAATGCATGAGTGTCTCAGGAATGCCAGCCTCTGCTTCCCTGCTAGAAGGGACCTGTGTTCTGGGAAGTTAATTCACTGCTGCGTACAGTATAATGTGGCTATGTCAGAAAATATCGTGACCTGGGCAAAACTGAATGCAGAATTTCAGCGCCTGAGACCAGCGCGAGGACGCGCAAACCTGGCGGATTCTGCACTGTTGCCATCAAACTTTCCACAAAAAGTTTGAAAAAAAACCTGCGTGGAAATTTGAGCTAAAAGTTCTAGTGAAACGGCTCAAATTGTTAAATTCCATATTTCGCTGTTAAAGTGGGAACACGGCAGCCGAGCGACGCTTTTTACCATCTATTTTTTTTATTGGAAATCGGTCACATTTTAAAAGCGAAATGAATGAAACATTTGATGCCCGTTGACTTTTACCGTTAAACGAACTTGTTGGAAAGTTTTGAATCGGCACAAACTATTTTGCCGAACCCAAAAGGGTGGAATTCACTAGCGCGTGCAAAATGTTTTTACACGTTTCTATTAGCATCTCTATTTTCTAAAGCGCCGTGGGCGTGGCCGGCACTGAAGGGAAGTTGCAGACACTGATGACCGCGCGTTTTGTACGGTGCCTGTTTGATGGTTGTAATCTTGTTAAATGGATTTGTGTGCGAGGGCAAAGGTACTTGGACCTAAAAGTTTCTAAAGAAATGAGGCTTACGGGCTATGCACTTCTTTAAGGCTGCGCTTATAGTGCCCGGCGACACGACGCGCTCCGAAACAAATACATTGACTCCATCGCAAGCGCTTATAGTAAGCGCGATGGAGCGACCCATAATTTTGAAGCCGGGTCTATTTGATCTTTTTAGAGACAGTCGCCACATGTCTCTAAACCAATCAGAGACTGCGGCCCTCCCTCTTTCGTGACGTCGCTGAAAATCAAATGATGGCGTTCCCTGACGGCGACGGGTGACGTCATTGATCGCGTCGCCAGCACTATACGCGCGGCCAAACTCGGGCTGTGCTGAAAAGTTGTGTAATACGGCAGACATAAGCTTATAGGGATCCATGTTAAAATGGACATGAAGCAAAAAGGTGACGCGGTCCTCATATGCATGTTCTGACCCAGAATCCCTGGCTGCAGTGGAAGCATTGTGTACTAAGGCCGCGGCAGCGTCACGCGAGCCTTGGCTGCAGAGATTTGTGGCCTGGGTTGACGCGATGGGGAGGCGTGTTGGGGGCGGGCCAGAGGCGTGGTCGTGATGTCAGAGCTTGTTCGCCCTCACATTTCTTTGCACGCCTCATCGCACTGACTAAAGCACGCGCGGTATATGGCCGCGATCATTGTCTTAAGGCATTTTGATCACGGTTGGTCGCGCTCGCCTTGGCCTAAGGCCAGGTCCCCTGTGGCCGCTGCTGCTGCACGTGCTACGGCGTGCGCACCACGCACCCCAGCCCCCTGTGGGGCAGCCCGCAGTCTCCGTGTGTGTATGGGCGCGCAAAGCGCGATGATGCGTCCACTGGCAAGTAAGACAAGAATGTTGTCTGTCTTTGCCGCGACGTGATCACGTGGTGTGCGGGCCGCCAATGGCAGGGCAGATAATGTGGACCAATAGAAGTGCAGGTATTGTAGACCATTATCACCGCGCCCCCTGCGCATCAGATCGCGACTTTCACCGGTGCACGCGCCGCAGAGCGCTGCGGCCGCAGCCTAAGAGATAATGGGGGAAAATCAGGGTTGCAGACTGAGGCGCGTGATTGTGCTGACAAGTGATTTTTTTATTTGCTAAAAAATAGGAGCATTTTTAGGAGAGGAATAAAATGCATGCTGCTGATTGATAATTAAAATAGACAAGAAGGGTAGCTTCGTGACAAAAGCCATACAAAGTGCCATACAGTTCATTTATTCAACAATTCAACCATACTGTGCATTTAGCTGCAGTCCAGCATGGCACCAGGGAAGAGGTTGAACCATTAAACATAGCGCTACTGTGTCTGTTTTATTTAGGAGAGACAGATCATGTGAAACAGATGTGCAAATCTCACTGTTTAAAAATACAAATCTTTTTGTATGAATATAACAGAAGGCGTCTTTAAACAAAATCTCTGGTCAAAGTACAATTGTATTAGGGGGTTATGAATTAGGGGCTACACTTATTTGCCAACCTAGCTTTCTACCTTTGTATTATTAATACAATCTACAGGCTTTTCTCGCTGTTTACAGAGCATAAATATTGTTTAATCCTCAGTAAAACAAGGTCAGAATAGCTTTTCTTCAACTCTCAACATGTTTACAATATCTTGGAGTCGCGTATGTTACCAGTATGTCTTTTTATGGCTGTTCGAATACTGAAGCAAACCAACTTTATTGGAAAAGTGAAAGTTTAGGTTTGTAAATGGCCTAGGTCAGGGGTGAGCAAACTTTTTATGCCGAGCCCCCCTTTTCATCCATGAAATTTCTTGGGCCCCCCCTGCCTGATGCCATCAAAATCACATGAAAAATAAAAAAACCTTTATTAAACGGTATACAATGTAAATACAAATATGTCTAAATACTTACATATTTCAACAGCTCGCGCTTGCAAAATTAGGCTGCGTCCACGCTGCCGCTGAGAGCGGTGACATCACCAACTCTCCAAGCATGAACACAGGGTGTCCTGCATAATTTTGCGTGAGGGCGGGGGGGGGGGGGGGGGGGTGTGGATTGGGGCTGTGTGTGTTTATTGACTGCTGATGAGCGCTCTTCAAAGTCAATTGTGTTTGTCTCGCCAAGCTTGGGAGAGCGTACGTGCACAAAAGCAATCCTTTTGGGGGGATTTTTTCCCTTCCCCTCCCTTTTTTCCTTCTCCTATTTGCGTTTTTATTCTCCCTGCTCTTTTGCTTGCTGTCCCCAGTGTCATCCACACTCCTACCTACAGTATTATGTATTATTTATTTATTTTCGTTTTCAATGTTGTGTTTTCACTTTTTTTACATTATTTCTGTACATTCATAGTATGATTGATATAGTGGCAGCCGACCCATTCACTTGCAGAGGATCGCAGCGAAGCAGGATGCCAGCGGAGGAGAGCAGGAACACAGTGCTATTGTAGGGCAGACGAAGGAGGGGCGTTTCACATCATAGCGCTGGGGCGTGCTCCTCCCCGTACCTCCGAAGCCCCTGCACGTGCGCGCACACAACATCACGTGGCCGCCACCTGCACTATGCTGTTCGCCTGCCCGCGCACCTCTTCTTGGCCACCCGCGCACAGCTTTTTCGCCCTCCCGCGCACAGCGTCTGCCGGCCCACGCACACCAGGTTTCGCCGCATGCCACATGCGCCCCCCCCCCTATATAATCTTGCGCACCGCTGCATTCAATCACCCACACGCAATCACAACACAGACACAGCACACATACTCAATCACAACACACACAAAACACACACTAATATCACAACCAACACAGACACAACACACACTCAATCACAACACACAAACGGACATAATACACACTCAATCACAACACACACACTCAACCACATACTCAATCACAACCAACACAGACACAACACACACTCAATCACAACATACAATAATAACAGTGTCACACTTTCACCTGCGGGGGAAGTACAAGCATGCTCCGATCCCCATTGTGCTACTGCAAACAGACAGGAGGAAGAGGAGGAGGAGGGGTTGTCTGTGTGCAGAGAGAAGCCCCGCCCCCGCAGGAAGGCCCCGCCCCTGCAGCAAGCCACAGCACAGAGAAGCAGCAGCATGGAGCTTGAGCTTCTTGGCCGCCCGTGCACAGCATCTGCCCGCCCCCAGGTTTCGCTGCACGCCGCATGCGCCCCCCTAAATAATCTTGCCCCCACCCTCCAGTTTGCGCATTGCTGGCCTAGGTCACCACAAAAATCGGTGTGTACGCTCTTTTGTAACAAAGATGGATTGAGTCTTATTATTCTACTATGTGCCATACAGAATAGGTCTAAATATAAAATAATTTTTTTTAAGGCAGGTCTAAAAAGACAGAAGCACAGACAAACGCAGAACACATAGTGCAGACTGTTAAAAGCAAATTTATTACAAATATAAATAAAACAAATATAAGCTTCTCTGTATGTGCTAAAAGCACTTTTATGGCTCTGTGGTGCCGGCAGCTGCGGTGATGTTACTCCTAGGTATTCCGGTCCGTCTACAGATGGGTAACGCGGACAGAACGCTCCAAGCCCTTTCTCCTACACGCTTTGCAACATATGTCACTAAATCAAGGGAGTAGTGACGTTTTTGTTGTTGCTTATATTAAGAGACCAATTGTGCTCTCTCTGTGTCCCTAAGGCCCCGGACATGTTCCCTGCGTGCTTGCGGAAGCGTGCTGACGCGCGCTCCCGCTCAGCACTGAGCCCCTACAGCCGCAATTAGAGCGGCTTTAGTAGGGGCTCACCTGCGCTTCCGCGCGCTTGCGGAAGCGCAGGTCTTAGGGGAATTTAAAATTCCCCCGCTTGCCGGCGAGACAGGCCGGTCACGTGAGCGGTTCGCCCAATGAGGGCGAACCAGCTCCGTGACGTCACTGGCCCGCCCCCGGCCAGTGACGCGCCCGCTCCCGGCCCGCCCCCTGACGGTCTGTCCCCCTTCTGCCCGATCCCTGCCCCCCTTCTGCCCGATTCCTGCCCCCCTTCTGCCCGATCCCTGTCCCCCTTCTGCCCGATCCCTGCCCCCCTTCTGCCCGATCCCTGTCCCCCTTCTGACCGATACCTGTCCACCTTTCTGTCCCGATCCATGTCTCCTGTGTGTTGTGTGGTGTGTGTGTTGGTATGTGTGTGGGGTTGTTGGTGGATGGGGAATTGGGAATGGGTGGGGGGGGGGTGCGGGGGGGGAAGGGGGGGGGGGGAAGGTGTGTGGGGGGGTAGGAATTGGGGGGTGTGTGTGTGTGGTGTGGGGGGGGGTATGAAGGTGGTGGGTGGGGGTGGGTATTGAAGGTGGGGTGATTAATGAAGGTGTGGGGGGGGGGGGGTGTGTGTATGCAGGGGCTGGGTGGGGCGTGTGTGTGGGGGGTGTGTATGCATGTGTGTATGAGTGTGGGGGTTGTGTGTGGTTGTGTGTGTGGTATGCATGTGTGGGTGTGTATGGGTGTATGACTGTAGTGTGTATTGAATGGAAGTGTGTGTGATGCATGTGTGTTTATGCATGCATTTGTGCATAGCATGTGTGGGTCAGCAGGTGTGTTATGGGTGTTTGTGTGTGTGTGTGTTTGCTGTGCTCTTGTTGTGTTTGCATGTTGTGGTGGTATGTGTATGCGGATGTGTGTGTATTGCATGCATGTGTGGATGCATGAGGTGTGTGTGGTGTATGCGTGTGTTGTGTGTGTGTGTGTGTTGCTTATGACATGTGTGTGTGGTGTAGCATGTGTGGAACTTATGCTGTGTGGGTGTGTGTGTGTGTGTTGTAGCATGTGTGTATGCGTGTGGTGTGTGTGTGTTTTTGTGTTGTGGTTTGGTGCATGGTGTGTGTGTATGTGTATGCATGTGTGTGTGGTGTGTGTATGCATGTGTGTATGCATGTGTGTTATGTCATGTTGTGTGTAGTGTGTATTCAGTGTGTGTGTGTTGCTGTGTGTGATGTGTATGCATGTGTGTGTATGCATGTGTGTGTGTGTTGTGTGTGCCTTTGTTGTGCCTTTGTGTGTTGTGGTGTGCGTGCGGCGTGCGTGCGTGCGGGCGTGGGCGTGGTGGTGTGTGCGCGTGTGGTGTGTGCGGGCGGCGTGAATATATTTATCAAAGTGCACAATGTTAATAAATATTTATTCTCACAACAGGCGCTTTTTTTTTTAATTTTAAAATAATAAAAAACGCACGCACGCACGCACACCGACACACACCACACCAACACACCACACACACACACAACATCAAACAAACACAACACACACACAAACACACACACACACGACAACACACACCACACACACACACCAGCACCTACCACCACACACACAAACCACACAATCATATACAACAATTCCAACTCTCCAGTGAACAAACCACACTGAAACAGTTACCAAGTGACACACACACACACAGTGATACCCGCCTCCCAAGCGCTTGCTGTCTCCTCTGTAAGGACAGCAAAAAGCTCCTGGTAGAGCGAGCGGCAGCAAGCGAGAGCGAGCAAGCGCCAAACATGGCCAAGGCCTAACCCAGACACGCTGCTATTTTGCATATATCTTCATCTTTTAGTATATTGCCCTGTTGTATTTACTTTATGCACTGGTTTCATTTCATTTTGGTATTTTGAGCGCCCACCTATTTCTCTCTGTTCTACATATATTTTTAATATACAATAATTGTAACATTATTTCATTGCAACATTTTGAACCGATATTGCTCAGTGTCCTCACACCGGCTACGTTTTGTCGGTTGTAGAAGAATAATTGCTGTTTTTTTTCTTCCTTTTTTTTACCAGATAATCTTTTGGTCCTGACTGTGGCCACGAAGGAGACAGACGGCTTACGGCGCTTCCAGCGATCTGCACAGTGCTTCAACTACAAAGTTAAGGTATGTGACCGACAAGCCCCGAAGGGCATTTTGAGAGCAAATTCCAAGACTGACTCAGAGGTGGGATGAAGTGAGAACAAAGGAGAAGGACTCTGTCTGTAAACAATCCCAAGGAAATACAACCTTGACAGAGGAAGATAATAATTGTGACGGGCGTGGGACTTTAGCTCCAAAAACCATGGGTCAGTCTTGACGATAAATTAAATGGAGGTAAAATGAGGTTATTGCCAATCTCATGTAGGATGCAGAAAAAAGGACAATAATAGTATTTTTTAAATCCAGTGCTGGTCCTTGATCCGGTCCTTGATATGGTCCTTTACCAGCAAGGGGCTTACTCTGATATATTAACAACCCTCAATAAAAATCACCCCCACACATTCTCTATTCACAAATCCTCTATCTACTCCTTCCTGCTGCTGGGGATCTCCCCTAAGCCTGAAGCCAGACATACACACCTGATCTCACCCACGCCTCCCTGCCATCTCTCCCCCTGTAAATGGTGTTAACCTTTTCATTTAACACTGACTAACCAGAAAACTCGCCCCACAAATCAAGCATCCCAACAGCCTGATTCATAGCTACTGTCCCACAGTCACTTATAGCACCCATTGTGGCCAAGCACACCCATCTACAGCACTTATTCCCTCACCTGCTGTCTCTGTAAGTTTCCCCTCAAACCTCTTAGATTGTAAGCTCTTCGGGGCAGGGATTTCCTTTCCTATTGTCTGATTTTGCTGCACTTATTGTATTTTTAAAATGCCCTGTACTGTATTCTTTGTGAAGCGCTGAGTACACTTTTGGCGCTATATAAATAAAGACATACAATACAATATTCCAAGGGCTAGGCTAAGCAGTCCTTACAAGGAGATTTTTTTACTCTGAAAAGGTGACACATTTTTGTTTCATTTCTGCTCTCAAGTGACGTCTGTGTCTCTGCATGGGAAGTGCGGTAACAGTCCTGTCTCCATTCTGTGCGAGGTTAAAGGGACACCGAGGTTCCAAACCAGGAGGCAAGTTAGGGTGTGAGGTTTGTCAAACACGTAGGAAGCTGAAAGGGAGTCGCAGGTCGTTGTCTCCCATCCGCCTCTGTGTTTAAGGTGCTTCTAGGTTTTGGGCGCACGAGATATAAGGAATTTAATCACATACCCTCCTCCTACGTGGGTAGTTGGATTTCTATCGAGAGTAGAGACTATATGCACTTCTTTAACCGAGGCTGCGCTGCACATCCGTGTAATACGGCAGGCGTGCGCTTATAGGGGTCCATGTTAAAATGGATAAGGCTGCGCTTATAGCGCCTGTGGCGCGATGGTGACGTCAGGCTGCGGCTGCTGGAAAAATCAAATTGACTTCCAGCGACCGCGGCCAGGCCTTCGCGCCGCTTCTACTATAAGCGCACACGCGACGGCGGCAATACATTTTTTTTGCCGCGCCGTCGCCGGCACTATAAGCGCAGCCTAAGAAGTAAAGTGTGACGCTGTGCTCCTTGCATGTCCTTTCCCAGAATCCCTGGCTGCAGTGGAATGGGGAAAGACCGTGTTGCAGACCTGCCTGAGACATGCAAATGCACCACACGTGGTATCTTTATTTGCCATCTCTAGAAGGAAATCCCTTCTCTCTTTCCCTCCCCTCCCTATCCCCTGCAGCAAATCGGACTGTCCGTTTCCTGTCCGTATTGCAACGAATCTGACATACAAAAGAGATGTCAAACAGTGCGATTTTAATGCATAGATAATTCTCCATGAATACGCCAAAGATTTTAGCGCGTCAAATTTCACGCCGTTTTCTGGGCATTTGGCATCGACAACATTGGAGTTTAATGAATGGCTTCTGACTGCTGCGGTCAGGGACATGCTGCAGCCGGTCTGTAACATTATATTACTACGGCCTGGGTTGTACCCGGTCCGGCAGTGCACGTCCTCGTGACGGCACTGGGGCGACGCGCACGCCCGAAACCTGCACTGCAGGCAGGTGGCATGGGGAGGCGACATGGAGGCGTAGCCGTGAGCGGTTCGCCCTCCTTGGCAGAGCCGCTCGCGTGACGGCCGTCGCCGACAAAATAAAAATTGAACATCTGCTTGGGAAAAGCTCACGCGGCCGCCCTCCCGCGCTGGCAGCACGCGCGCACTGTAGGCCGCTGAATTGGATCACATTAAT
Source organism: Ascaphus truei (assembly GCA_036426205.1). Lineage (NCBI taxonomy): Eukaryota > Metazoa > Chordata > Amphibia > Anura > Ascaphidae > Ascaphus > Ascaphus truei. The sequence continues at coordinate 85,131,188 of CM071572.1, forward strand.
TTGTTCTGGCGGTGCGCGCACGGCCACCGCCAGTGTAAGAACGACCTAAGTGTACCACATTAGTGTTACAGCTTTCAGAGTAATATATCGTCTGCTGTTTGGAGCACAGCAACAGATCTGTTTGTGATACTTTGTTGTCAAAGATCAGAGCTTAAAAGGTGTGTGTGAGCACTAAAAATCAGAATCCTGGAGCATCTTGGGTTGATTAGGGCCGCGCTTATAGCCCTGGCGACCGACGTCATCCGTCGCCGTTGTCGCAGCGTTTTTTGCCTATAGTGTAGGAGGCAATTTTCATTGACTTCCGGCGATCGCGACCACGCCGTGTCGCGGTCGCGCCTATTATAAGCGCATGCAACGGATTCAATACACTTGTTTTTGACGCGCCGTCTCCGGGGCGATAAGCGCGGCCTGAGAAACAAGATCTTTCCCATCCTGTGTCAAAGCATTTCACTGAATGTAGCTACGGGGGTGTAGGTAATTTCTCCTTCCTGGGCATTGAGTGAGCAACCCTGGGGGAACGAGGAGGAGATAAATGAAATCTCCTGGAGCGGAGGGAGGCCTGTTGGATACTTATGTTAAGGACTCGGTCTCCCTGCGGCCTTCATGTTGAAGGGAATTGAAGTCATTTTTTGAAATAGGTGGTATGGTGTCTTGTTATCATAACACAATCCATAATTTATATATGACAAATTCTGAAACCACTTTAAGGCAACTTAAGGATTTCCTTATGTTTATCTCGTACGTAAGATTGTGTTATTCCTGCACGTAAGATTGTGTTATTCCTGCAAGTAACATTGTGTTATTCCTGCACGTAACATTGTGTTATTCCTGCACGTAAGATTGCTCCATTCGGCAAGATTTTCAACCATATAGGTGTTGCATGGAGTTGATTTTCATTATCTATGTCCATATATCTCATTATTTATGTTTATTTTCCATTATTTCATTTAGACTTTATTGTCTTTCAGTGTTATTTTTATTTATAGAGAGATTTTTCATTTATACGTGGGTATATATTTATTTTCAACAGTTTTGCCCCCAAATCTTATCCCTTTCTCCTTCCTTCCTTCCTTCCTTCCTTCCTTCCTTCCTCCTTCTTCCATCATTCATCCTCCCCCCTATGATCTCCCCTCTTCTTCCCTTCCTCTCCATCCCCCTTTCCCATTTCCCCTCCTTTGCTTTTATTTGTCCTTTTTTTGATTATTTATAATATTCTCCTTATTTATAATATTCTCCTTATTTATTTCATATTTTGATTTATATGATTCTGAAATATAGTTCAATGGGAAGTTTATCACCTGAAAAGGAGGTCTGTTTATGGACGAGTTTTTATTTATATATATCTCTATCTCTCTCTCGCGACAAATCACCAAAAAAATCTACTCGCCACCTAGTACCACACGTGTGCTGCTTGGGCCAATAGGAGCTCGCCACAATGTTAAATCCACTCGCCCGGGGCGTGCAAATGTATAGGTTTGTCGAACACTGTAAGGAAGAGATAATGAAATAGAAATATATAGAGAATATAGATTATATGAAGATATGATATTAAGATATATGAAGAATATATATAATAGATATAGATATATATATAGATAATATATATTATAGATAATATATATATATATATATATATATCATATATATAGATATATATATATATATATATACTATATAATATATATAAAAATTCTTTGTTTATATTTGTTTGTTTTTTTTTTTTAGTGTTCTTGGTTCTATGTTTTTCCATACTATTATATATGTTTATTTCAGTTCAGGACCAAATCCCTTGTCTTGTTGTTCGTGTATTGTTGGGAGCAGTTTCTTAGCCCCACTTTTCGGCATTTTGTGCTCCCTTCGGTAGTTGGGATATAGAGATGGTTGGTGTCTATGGGGACGCGCGGGGGCGGTGTTGTGCACAGTCATTGGTTTTAACACACCTGGTCCTCTCTGCCCATTTTTAGGCAGAATCGATCTGCGCATGCGCACCTTTGGGCAAGCGCCATGATGGCGGCACATGCATACGCGCTGATTCCCCTTTGCGTCGGCAACGCGCTACCCAATGTGCGGCACCAGCGCGTGGTGACGTCATCGGATCCATTGGTGTGAAAATTCAAGTTTTGTGACGTAGAAATAATGCTGTTTTTCCAACTAAGACTTTTGACCTCCTTTTTTCGGTTGTGATTCAATAAATTGTATATTTTGCTATCATCTGGCCTGGCTCCCTTGGTTGTGCGCTGTGGATTTTTGCAAGTAGAAAAGCATATGCTGCATTTGATAGTTTTATTTAATTTTTGGACCAGCAGGTAAACGGTTCCAACGTCCGTCCCCAGATCCCATGGGAAATGAAATGTTGTGTCTTGGTTCTGTGCCGTTTGACTGCAGGTACTGGGGCTTGGTGAAGACTGGCCTGGGCGGGACAAAGGGTACAACTCCTGAAATCGGGCTTGGAGCAATATGCAGAGAGAGAAGATGTAATAATCCTCTTCACGAAAGGTATTGTTGGCAGATAAATTGTACCGGTCTGTAATTATCCGGCTGTTTTTTAGTTGTCCTTTCTGTGAACAATTGCGTGAAATCCCCTCCCCCCCCCAATCTGCTCTATATATTCTTTACAGGGGGATCCAAGGAGATGAACAGTGCGACTGCAAGTTAAATCTCCAGCAAATGGCAGACAATCTCGGGCCAATAGGAAGCTGCACACTATTGGTGGCAGCTTCCTATGGACAGCAATTTAAATACCCTTTAAAAAACAGGAAGTACTGTAATACCAGTAGCTTCACCGGTACGAGTCCTTGGAGCCAGGGTGTCCCAGGGGGGTGCTACTTTTAAATGATTGAGCATGAGAGCATTTATTTAAGTTGCCCTTTTTCCCGTTGTAGAGACAACAGCTCCCGATTGATACAAACGTGAGGTGGTTGTATAAAAAAGTAGTAGATTAGTGTAATGAATACAGCAGACCATCTGTAGAGAAATGGTATTTATATACTAGTGATATACCCGGCGTGCCCGGGATGTAATTTTGGGGGGCGGGCGACAGGGTGGGCTTCCCCCCCTTGACAGCTAGGTGGGTGCTGCAGTGACTGAGTGTGCGGGTGGATGGGTGACACGTGATGGGTGACTGAGTGGGTGGGTGGGTCGGTGAATGAGTGGGTGGGTGACTTTGGGTCGGTTTGACTTTAGGTCGCTGGGTGGGTGACTTTGGGTCGCTGGGTGGGTGGGTGGTGACTTGGTCGCTGGGTGGGTGGGTGGACTGGGTCGGGGGTGGGGGGGGTGGCTTTGGTCGCTGCGTGGGGGGTGAGTGGGTGACTGGGGGAAAGTGTGGGGGAGCTGGGGAATGGGGAAAGTGGAGGTGACTGGGGGAAAGTGGGTGACTGGGGGAAAGTGGGTGACTGGGGGAAAGTGGGTGACTGGGGGAAAGTGGGTGAGTGAGTGACTGGGTGGATGGGTGGGTGGATGGGTGGGTGACTTTGACTGGGTGACAGTGGGTGGGTGGGAGACGGTGGGTAACTGGGTGACAGTGCGTGGGTGGGAGACGGTGGGTGACTTACCTTGACCGGGTGGTGTTTCCTGGCGGCAGACGGTTCCTCTCCTGGCACGGATATCCCCGTGGCATCAGGCTGGGGCAGGAGGTGGGTTCGGAAGCTGGCGGGGGGGCAAGAGTGGCAGGCTGGGGCTGGAGACCCGAGCCACGTGATGGTGAGTGCAGGAGGCCTGGCCCGCGCTTCCCCTCGTCCGGGAGCGCACGTGATAGTGCGGCTGGGGATGTTGCGGAGCGTGCGGGTTTGGGGGAGGTGGGGGAGAGAGTGAGGGGCACCGGGAGAGGGGGGGGGGGGGGGGAAGGTGATCTGCGGTCCGACTGACGGGGGAGAGTGAGGCCAAGCAACAGTGTGTGTGTGTGTGTGTGTGTGTGTCCTTTGGCCCGTCACTCCGTCTCAGGCCAATGAGAGGTGTGCGGGGGCGGGCGGGCCAAGGGACCAATGAGATTTCCCCTAGGGACACCGGACATCCAGACAGGCATACAGTGCTTTCACTAATATAGTATACTAGCTGAGAGACCTGTAAGATGGTTCAGTATACCTCCAGGAAGCAGTGAGACACACACAAGGGAGGCACAATCGGTAATGCACCAAAGCCTCGGGAGAAAGGGGAAGTTGCATTGGCAATGCGAGCTGATCCTTTGTTGCTGAAAGGGTAGTACGTGCGTGGAACAGCCTCCCCATTGAATGCAGCAGAACGTCGGATGCACAAAGGAACCTTTAATAGCAAAATAATCATAGATTTTGTAACATGTATTAAAAGAGGGAAGGCTAGGCTGGCCATATGACCCTTTATTTTACATCAAATAATAAGGTCCCTATTTAATATACAGTAAAGCCACTTCCCAGTGCTGGAGAACAGCTCAGCTCCATTCGAATGAATGGGACGAACATGTTCTTTAGAACAGGGAAGCGACATCACAGGATAGTGAATAAAAGCCTTTATCCCATATCATTTATTGATGTTGATTGCTGTTTGAGGTCATTGTGGCGGTGACACGGGGTTTATTTCCATGTGTGTACCCTATATATGAGTTTGCAGAAACTTTGTGGGACACGTCCGTAAGACTTTGAGTTTTTGTGGTTGTTGTTGTTGTTGTTGTTGTTGTTGTTGTTGTTGTTGTTGTCTATTTTAACACTTCTTTTGTATTGGTTTTTTTTTTTTTAGCCATGATGTGGTTTTCGCATCCGGCCCCACAGAACTCCTAAAGAAATACAAACAGGCCAAGAGTAAAGTTGTATTCTCCGCCGAAGCCGTGGTTTATCCGGACCGGCTCCTGGAGTCCAAGTATCCGCCAGTCAGAGAGGGCAAGCGTTTCCTCGGGTCTGGAGGTGAGAGCAGTTCCTCCTCCTTGTGAATGTTCTCATTACTTTGCTTTTTGTTATCTGCATGCTGGAAGATGACGGGATCTGAAAGGGGGAATCTGCCGCTGCGACAAAAGGCGTTCCTTCGCAAGTTGGACTTCTCGCGGATTCCAGTTAGAAGAAAAGTCTTTTCTTTCTTTTTTTTTTCTTATGAAAATTTGACCACGCGAAAGCAAAAATGCAAACGAAAATGAGCTTTCGTGTGAAGTAAACTAAAAGTAAAAAAAACCCTCAAACTTTACAGTGAAAAAAACGGCGACATAGCAACTTTTGAATAACAGAAGTTTTGAGCGAACGTTCGAATGGTTGCGATGAAATAGAAAAGTTTGACACATTTGCCCGTCACCTATAGAAGTGCCTTGCGGATCCGTGCCACATTATGGCCCATGTTTATTAAGCGGTGTTGTTCCAGAAGACACTTTATGGGCCATTCAAGTGAACCGGCGGCGAGGTTTCTTACGCCAGAGCATCACTTAGTAAATATGCCCCTTTTATACCCAAACGAGTAAATGGAACGTGGAAAGGCTGGATTCGGGACCAGTGATTACTTCACTTAGTCAGTTATCCCATCTTTCATAAGACCGCCACCTTACTACAGGAGGTCAGATGAAGGTTACTTGTAAACAGAACAGTTTACTTAACCTGCCTTTTACACAGTACACAGGATTACAGGTTCTTTGGTTCAGGTATACCGATTTTACTTGTGATTTAATACTCGTATCCCTCATCCTATGCATCTCCCATTGATGAGCATGGTACACGTGGTTGCCGCCGTATACAAAATATTAATCATGCGCCATTACAAGTATCAATAAACTAGTGAATATTGAAAGGGGCGACAAGCTGTCCTGTAACGCGCGTTCCTCTTCCCTCACAGCTTTCATAGGCTCTGCTGCACATCTGCACAAGATGGTAGCAGACTGGGACGGGACAGATGAAGATAGTGACCAGTTGTTTTATACCAAGGCCTTCTTGGACCCTGTAAAAAGGGTAAGTTGGATAGTTAATTGTGTTTTACTGAAGAGCAAAATAGTTCAACCTGAACATGTCATGTTAAAGGAGAACGGGAGGCTCAGTGACTCTGTAAATAAGAACACTGTATTTGAACTTGGTTCAATTTCCAATGTCCGCTCTTCCTCTTCCCTTGTGCAAAGGGCTCAGAAAACAGTGCCACGGAGCGGTAACTGCGTTATTGTATTAGGTAGCTGGTGTAGGGACTGCCCCTCTGATGGGGGGAGGGGGGGCGCCTGCAGCAGAGTTTTGTGGAAGATGCTGAAGTGAGTAATGACACAACTGATAACAATGACGCTGAATAAGAAACGGGAACCTGGTTCAATTCCCGGTGTCAGCTCCTTGTCACTTTATCTCACTGTGTCTCCGGCACCAAAATCATAGATTGGAAGCTGCCCGGGGCAGGGACCTGTGCCTGTAACATTCCTATGTGCTGCGCACTATACTGTCATTGTGAGAGCGCTTTGAGTCCTATTGGGAGAAAAAAAACTTTATTTCATAAAGCACATTATAAAAGTCATTTGGAGGCGCAAGTTCTTGCTCCAGCTCTATGGCTCTTGTGAATTAAGTGGTCTCAGACCTGTTTACCAAATAACTCATTTAGCGTCTCTTGTTTTTATAAAGGAGAAGATTAACATCACCTTGGATCACAGATGCCGGATCTTCCAGAACCTCTATGGATCTGTGGGTGAGTAAATCATTAGTCATTTCTTTTGGTAGAGAGAAGCCCAGACACCTGCTTCTGACGCCTCCCCCAATGGGATTACCCTGCTTTCTCCCGGATCTGGGAGAATGGGGAAATCCCCCTGGCATCCCTTTTGATGCTGCCACGGCACCCCAGGGTGCAGGAACCGTGGTTGAGAAACACGCATGCTGTGCATTCACTAACGTAACAATCCTGGTCTATTTTTATGCATTGAAGTTTTTACATGTTCCTTGGTGCGAAACGCATCAGTCACACAACCTGCCCGTCAATCCCAATCCTTAAAATGTCGGGGTAACATTTGGACACGTGTTCCACTGGTACATTTAAATTATTTCCTCATCACTGTTTCACTATAAGGCGGCTACTTTCATTTCCCAATCACTCAGATATCTGGGCTGAACAAGTCCCCATCCATGTATCTGGGGTTATTCCGTGGAGGTTATACTGTTTAAAGCAGCAATTCCCACCAGAAGCATATGTGCATTTAACTCCTACAATGTTAGCGTCTTGCCCCCTAGAGCATTTCCTGCTCTTTAAAATATCTTGTGTTTTTTGTTTAAATCACTAGCTTCAAGCTACTAAACTGTGAGGAGAGCTCCACGTTAACCTCCCATACACTTAATGTCAAATGCTTAACTCCTGAACAAAGTTTACAAAAATAAATAAAAACAGTGTTGGAATGAGCGAGACGAGAATTAAAATGGAAAAGAAATGGCGAACAGTACAGACTGCTGCTGTAAAAGGGTAATTTAAAAAAATAATAATAAATTAGTAGCTGCTAATCCTGCTTTAAATAACCTAATGGTCAGGGCTCGACAAATGCACTTGCCCACTCGCCTGGGGCGAGTGCATTTTACCGTTGGCGGGTGGTGTCTCCCGGCATTCTCCTGCGTCTACCCCTGCAACTCGCGTGAACATTGCTGAGCGTTGTCAAATGACGTCGCGTTGTGTCCCGTTGTCATGGTAACGCGGCATCATTTGACTCCGCGCAGCCATGTTCAGGCGAGTTGCAGGGGGAGACACGGGAGTTTGAGGGTGAGATGCCGCGCCACCTGCCGCCGGTAAGACTCGACAGTGGGTAAAGTGAGGAGGGTGAAAGTGGGAGGGGGGCTACAGTACGATCATTTTATTTTGGGGGGCGTCGCCAAATGCATATAAAATTTTTATATATCTATATAGATATATAAAAATTTTAAATGCATTTGGCGACCCCCCTCCCACCCCCAAAATAAAATGATCGTACTGTAGCCACTCTATCTCTATCTCTAATTTGTCGAGCCCTCCTAATGGTAATGATACCACATGTGCATCTATATTTAATCCTTGGAGTGCTGGAGGGGCCAGAGTGCCACGACCCATCCGACACTCGCAATCATGTGACTGCTCCTTTATTGATGACGGAAGGGGAGGAGTCTTCCCCCTTCCATTCCTCATCAGTGCGGATCCTTTAAGAAAAGAAGATTTTTTTTGGGGAGGGGGGAGAAACGTAGCCACATCATGGGGTGCACCCAGGGCGCCAGAACCCCATGACATTGGTAGCTATGTCCTGGGGCACTCAAAAGGGTTAAAGCTTTAGCATGGTATTCCATTCCATGGACCCAACAGATGGGTCTCGTGCTGAGGTTTCAGGCCTTTTAATTTGAATTATTATTATTATTTTTTTTACGTGCGGCTGTTTCTATATCGTGAGCACTTTAATGTGGAAACGTTGACTTGACTTGCAGAGGATGTGGTCCTGAAGTTTGAGAACGGGAGAGTAAGAGCCAGAAACGTGATGTACGACACTCTCCCTGTCTTGGTTCATGGCAATGGACCAACCAAGGTAAGTGAAGACTTATTCTACACGCTTAGCTGCGTTTTGATGGTACTGTATAACTAAATGTGTTTATAGGTAAATGTGATTTAAATATCAAAGGTGTATAAAGGAGCAATCCAAACGGCCCTGTTTTTTATACACAAGATTGAAGCAGGGGGTCTCTGGAGCTGAACCCCATTAATTTTAGCTGCTGGGGACCCCCATGTTCCCAAAATACGTATTTCCGAAGGGGCTGCCGGTATCTCAGCAAAGTTTAAAGCTCCCGCGTCACGCGGGCCGAAACAAGCCAGACCCTGATGACGTCACGGCTTCCTATTGGCCCGCAGGGCGCGGGAGCTTTGAAACTCCACCATTACACGAACCCAGCTAGCTGAGCGACTACCGGGGCCCCCTATAGAGGGAAGTATCTCGGGAAGTAGGGGGTCCCCGGAGCTCCGGGCACCCCCCCCTGCTTCAATACAATAGATATAAACAAAAATTAAATAATAAATACCATGGCCGCTCGGATTGCTACTTTAATAAACATACCACCCATGTTACAGTCACAAAAAAAGTCTATGGTGGATTAAAGAAGATTCCTGGACAAATGAAACATTTGGTGCTATGTACATTAAATACACATTTGATATTTATTACATTGTAGCTGTACATAATTGCTATGTCTACGTGGCCACTCCTATATTACTTTGGTTTGTGAGCACTCGGCAGATAGTAGATCAGGTTGATAAAGGACATATGTCCTAGATCATGCTGCGTTACATGCAAATTGAGTTAGATGGTCACCTTAGAATTGGACTGATCCAGAGGAACGATCCTTTTTACTTGAGACTTCCATGTTGAAATATAATGAATAGGCAGATACACTTTGGCTATTCTGTGCGGGGAATGCCATTATTTCTATATAGTAGGGCACCTCTCGGAGCCTCGTAGGTGATGGATTTGTGTGACTTTCCTGACAGCTTCATTTAAACTACTTGGGGAACTACATGCCTCGTGTGTGGACCTTTGAGACGGGTTGCACCATCTGTGACGAAGGTTTGAGGCGCCTGAACGAGGTTAAGGTAAGACGTGTTTCAAAGAGGATAACTCTTATTTACCTAAAATTTTGGTGCATATTTAGGACAAACCCCTTTCGTCATTCTATAATAAATAAACTGTGTAATCCGGCAGGCATAAGCTTGTGCTGATGGGTCCCATGTTAAAATAGATAAGAAGTAGAGAATGACACACTGCTCATTTGCATGTCATTACCCAGAATCCCTGGCTGCAGTGGACGCACTGTTTGCTAAGGGATAATGGGGGGTGGAAGCAGGGTTGCAGACCTGTCTGAGACATGTGAATGCATCACATGTGGTATTTTTATTTACTGTACACTTATTTTCACAAGCAAATTCTAAATGTTGCACTCGACAGCAGAATATAGCGATGATGATTGTCTGATGCTCTGCGCTCACAATGCGCGACGACAGATTTTGTACCATGTTGTAAATCTAAACCCACGTTTATATTTGTGCCCTTTACCACTTTGTCCCCATATGTTAAAGCAGTGGCTCCCAATCTTTTAAAACCTGTCCTATCTATCACATTTGTTTTAACTGTGCCCTACCCTATCCCCTCCCATGTGCGCAGACAGTCCACATTTAAAAGAATAAGTATTGAATGTATTGGTTATTGATGTAATAAAACTGCCCCCCTCCCCCCCGCTCTCTATGTTACCATATGCTGTCCTTTATCTTTGCCACTTTCTGTGTCTCCCTTCCTGTCACAGAATCCCCCTTGCACGCCTCCCCGGTTCCCCCGGGTTGAGAAACGCTGTTGATGTGTTGAATAACTTGACCTTGCTCCTGTTTGCACTGATTGTAGGAGGACTCCTTCCCACTGGTGGTCATCGGTGTCTTCATTGAGCAGCCAACGCCGTTTGTCTCCGAGTTCTTTAAACGACTAACGAACTTGCAGTATCCAAAGAAACGGATCCAGCTTTATATCGTCAACCACGTACGTATAAAGCTGCTGTAGCACCGGCCTAAGTGCAACTCTCCCACTGCGTCTTTACCATTATTCTTATCGGTCACAGGTTTAGAAGCCATAATAAGTCATTGGTTGTCATTCAACGGTTCTGTGTACTATGACTTAATTTATAAAGATGTTATGTTGGTTTATTATAGGAGCAATTACTGCCATTTTCCTATTTATTATTTTTTAAACATGGGATTGAAGTATGGGGTCTCTCTGGAGCTGAACCCCGTTAATTTCAGCTCCAGGGACCCCCATGCTTTCTGAGATGTAGACCTCCAAAGGGGGGAGCCGCTCGGCTAGCAGGGATCACGTAATGGCCGCTTTCCAAAACTCCGGTGCCCTGTGGGCCAATAGGAAGCCGCGACGTCATCGGGTTCCGCTTCCTATTGGTCTCCGTGATGCGGGAGCTTTAAACTTTGCCGAGATACCGGCGCCCCCTTTGGAGGTCTGCATCTCGGGAAGCGGGGGGTCCCCGCAGCGGAAATGAATGGGTTTCAGCTCCGGGAAAACCCCGGCTTCAGTCCTATGTTTAAAAATTTATGAATTGCTCCTTTTTAATGAACCAAAATATGAGACCTCTTCATAAATTAAATGATAGGCACCGAACCTTTGAATCTTCACAAGGTTTCTTCTTCCATGTGAACCAGCCCCTCACCAAGATGGTATACAATATTCCGTGAAATCATTTGTTTAGGAGATAAATGTGAAAAAAAGCAAAAAATACAATTCTAGGGCAGGGGTTTATCTAAATGAAGCAGAAATTCCTTATTTTTATGGGTAGGAATATAGTATAGCGTTTGTTTGCACTGAACGGTTTTTCCTATGATTCTGTGACATTCCTCGCGTTGCTGTGTGTGTGTGTGTGTGTGTGTGTGTGCTTTGTGAGTGTGTGTGCTTTGTGAATGGACTTCCTGTTATGTAACCCGGCTTTGTTTACTTTGTCTGCAGGAGGCTTCTCATCGGGTCCTTGTGGAAAAGTTTCTGCAGGATCATGGCACAGAATACAATACAGTGAGGGTTGTGGGGCCAGGTGAGACCTCTAACGCTGCAGATGCACGTAACTCCGCAATGTAAGTTGGAAAGCGCTTTTCAGACACAGCTTTGCTGACACTTTTTATAGATTTATTTGCTCTAGAACAGTGGTTCCCAAGCTTTTTTACAGTGTACCCCCTGCTAGAAAAGATTTGTTGTGCGAACCCCTAATGAATACATCCTATTGCTAACAAAACGGACCGATCCCAGGCAGTATAGTGTCCTGAGTTTATGGGGGGACACACTTAATAGGGCCCCAACTTCACCTCAGTGTGTGCACAGAGCTGGTGCTTGGAAGCTCTGGCAGTAATTGGCAGATACACCACAGTCACACCCCACAATGCCTTGCGGCTGTGGATGCAAAGCATTGTGGGGAGTGACTTTAGAAGCTGGTGCTGTAATTGACAGCTTTACTTACCCATGCTAAGGAGCAGTTTGGGGCCTTGCTAAGTGTACAGGACCAAGACGGGCTCAGGACCCCACCATACTGCTTGGGATATACCATTACATACTTTTGGTGACTAACCCCTTTGAGACACTTCACGAACCCACAGCGGTTTGGGAGCCACCTGTTGGAAATCACTTGACTTTAAAAAAAAAAGAACCAACATTTTTTTCCCCTGCATTTATTGGCAAAATTATAGTATTCTACCTAGTATTCATTAGTAGTGCTATAGAAGGAGAGCATAATGTGTATAAGACATCATTTATCCTGCACCATAAATGCATGCTAACTTTTTGTCAACTCGTCAAAAGTTCAGTACATTATATTTTGACTTATAAAAAAATCTATTTCATTTTATAACGTCTACTCCATCTCTCTATTTCTCCTTCAATTTTGTAAGTCGCCTTCTATTATATCTGTAATAGGAGCTGTGTAATCACATTTCTGCTTCTTGTTCTCATATAATCCTCTGAGCAGGGAATGAATCCCTCCTGCGGTGTGCCCTTGCTTGACCTTGTCACAGACTGACGACTAATATTTCTTTCTAGGGACCTGTGCCGGCAGAATCAGGAGTGCGAATATTATTTCAGTCTCGATGCTCACGTAGTGCTGAGAAATTCCAGCGCTCTTCGGACCTTCATAGAACAAAACAAGTATGTTGTGACGTTTCATGCTTGGGAATGATTAGGTGGTGAGATGCAGATTGACAATACTGCTGAGCTGAGCCCATTTCTCCATTCTGTTCCCAGGTCCATAATCGCTCCCCTGGTCAGCCGCCTTGAAAACTTATGGTCAAACTTTTGGGGTGCTTTGAATTCGGACGGGTTTTACGCTCGGTCTGAGGACTATATAGACATTGTTCAACGACGGAGAATGTGAGTGGGTTGGTTTAATAAATACACTTTAAATTATTTCTAATAAAAAAAATGCATTATTTATAATAATTTGTTTCTATGGGAAGTTTACTGGACGTTCCCAGAGATGGTAGAATGAAATCAAACGGCTCTGAAATGGATTCACAAGAACAGTCAATCCTTTGAAGTAGTCCTGTCCATGAAAAACTGAACTTTAAAGCAGAAATGTGCCCGATTTCTTAATGGGGAATCACCCAGAGCTGACCCGCCCTATATTTTTAGCTCCGGGGACACTATGGCTCCAAAAAATACTTAGTTTTGCTTGTCTATGCTTTCTGGATATTCAAAGATAGCGTCATTTTCTCTCCCACCCCATTGACATTGCGCCTTCTTACTTTCCCGCGCTACTGAAGCCGATTTGGCAGCCATTTTCATTTTCCAAGTGGGAGCAAAAATGCCTTAAGCTGGAAGGGTAAGAATTTTGGGAACTGGAGGGTCCCCCAGAGCCAACAATTGTGCAGGTCGGCTTTTCAGGGTCCTCTATATTGAATGTGGAAAATAAGAGTAGGTGGGATTGCTGATTTACACTTCAAAGTATTTTTAGATAACATTTTACATTGCCGTGGTAAACAAATGCTTTGGAGCGGTTTAGGTTTCTGCAGAGGCGTGACTGTGTGTTTTTGCCCCTGGGCAAGTTGCTCCAACAGGAGGAAGAAATCTGTACAGAGCTGTTTTTCATGCAGACTTTAAACCATTGTTATCCAACCATTTTTGGTTAGGAACCCTAAGTGACATTCTGAGTAACCCCCAACCCTCTCTAATAGCGCGTCTGGGATCAGATGCATTGTAAGGAACCCCAACCCTCTCTAATAGTGCGTCTGAGATCAGATGCATTGTAAACTCTTCTGTCTTTGATGCAATTTTCAAATGACCAGAAAATTGCAGCGAACGCTTTAGGATGGCTCGGGGAACACAAGGGTTCTTAGGAACCCTGGTTGAAAAACACTGCTTTTAAACAGTGTTTATTTGAGGAGCTGTTTTATCATGAGCTTCTTAGATAAGGTTCTCAAAGTCCAATCGTGTCACTACTTGCTTGCAATTATGCCATTCACTGAGCAGGCATTTGAATGTAGGTGTTTAGTTATATATTTTTTGGAATAAAACACACAGTTCAAAAAAATCAAAATGTGGGGGGGGTGGGGGGGGGGGGGGGGAAGCTAGAGGTAAAATCAGACACTCATAGGTACAGTATGGTGAAATAATCATTATACATGGAAGAAAAAAAACCCGTGCAGGAATAGCTGCAGCTCTATAGTGGACGATATTTTCACGTATGTCAGGCCGCAGAAAATAATGTTGTGTTTACTGAACGGTCTTATTGTTAAATGTTGAAAGTCTCACCGCGTAAACTGTTTTTGACACATGCACATGGCCGCATCGTCCTAATGTTTTGTTCAAGAACAGCAGCCAAGAGTTTGACTATTTATTGTGTCTGTTTATAGTTTTCTTTGGTTCACCTTTTATTTATTAAATTAGAACTGCATTAGTTTTATTAGTTTCAACACCTTGGTATGAATCATCCAAATGATCATTTCTATACAAGGTTGAGACTGAAAACCCAATCTGATATATATATATATGTTTTATATTCGCCAATTTGTGCACACGTGCTGTCAACGTTACAACGTGTACAGAATAGTCATGTGAGAGGATGCTAAGTTGCTGCTGATGTGGCCCTGTTTCTCTGCCCTTTGTAGCGGGGTCTGGAACGTCCCGTATATCTCCAGCGTGTACTTGGTGAAAGGCAGCGTTCTGAGGACGGAGCTGGTCCAGGTTGATGTTTATCACAGTGGCACGTTGGATCCAGACATGGCTTTCTGCCAGAATGTCCGCAAACAGGTCTGTGTGGGAACACACTGTGGGAGGGGGGTGTGTAATGCAGCACTGCAGCCTTATCCCATCATATGAGGAGCTATCCACTTAAAAAAAAGGGGGGCCTCAAATTATCGCTTCACAACCAGCATTTTGAGGGCCCATATTTACCAGACAGTGCTACTCAATAAGACCTTTCCCAGCGCTGGGAAGGCACCTTATGGCCCATTCTCTATGGCTTGAAGGTGTCTCCGCATGCGGCAGTTGTCTTCTGGTTAGTAAATATGGCTTTATATATTAAAATGTGGACGTTTTTGTTTCACCCTTTTTCATTGCGCTATAAAAAACAATAAATCGCCTCATTTATCTTATTCCTTAACTGTCTTAAAAACATACCACTTGCCTTGCACGCGTGTGAACATGGCATATAATGGCCTATTGGTGCAGCCTGTCCTCTGTGGCAGGATCCCCTCAAAACTGGAATAGCAAGGAGCTTGGACACAAACATCATATAAAGGTAAACTCGGATCATTTCTTGGTGAAACGAGACCAGGGTGCAAACAGGCCCTTCACGTGTGTAGGTGCAATGGGTATGACACCTGAAGCAGGGCTGTTTGTACCCCTGAAACGTTGGGCATGTGGTCTCATTTCACCAGCGACTGGTCCGAGGTAGACCTTTATATTGTGTCTCTACCCTCTTCCTTTTTCTATTCAAACGCTGTCTTAAAGGGGAGAGAGGATGCAGATGTGTCGGGGGACATGTTATGTAGAATTCACAGCATAGATTCCAGCAGAAGCATTTGCTCTTAACTTCGGGCCCTGTATTTGTACCATCAGATTGATTTAGAAGTATATATTAGTAGTCAGGCTTTATTCAGACAGGATGTTCACTACATTTCGGTGACTCCCATAATGCTGCCGTCACCTGCTTGACACAGTTGCTGTCATTTTATTTATAGTATGGGACATGTCACTGGGCTTTGCCAGGAAAGGCAAAGAGAAAATCGCTATGTTCAAAAGGACACTTGGTATATGACGTTGCTTTTCACACGATGTGAAGGCTGCATCCTCTTTTTTTACTCTTGACGGGATTACCCCGGTCAGTGTGACCCACGCACATACAGCAGTGTCATTCTGGACGTGTGCACACGACCCCTGCAAACTCAGAACCCAAACCCATCACACCGTATATATATTTGTGTCAAAAGGGAGCGATGCTGGGATTGTGACCTCGTCTATACAAGAAAAGACAAAAAGCCCTAACGCTGCATCCAATTACCGTATTTCCTCGATTGTAAGATGCAGTTTTTTTCCCTTTTTCACGTGGCTGAAATAGGACTGCGTCTTACAATCGATGTACTGGGGAAAAAAACACAGCCAGGGGGCGCTGCTGTAGATGCCTGCCGGGTTTTCTGTGTGCAGCAAAAATGTCTGCGATCACGGCCCCCCTCCTCCCCCTCGTGCAGAGAGAGATGCTGGAGATGCCGGCCGGGTCTTAGCATAACAGCATAGTTGCGATCACAGCCCTCCCCTCCGTGCAGAGAGATCATGGCAGCCCCTCCCCCCCCCCACCCCCTCCATGAGGTGCAGAGAGTTGAGTGGAGATCCCGGGTGACAGGGGTATGTCTTCACTTCGTTCGGCAAACAGCCCCCCTCCCCCTCGTCAAATCTCTGTTTGGCTGCACGTGCAGAAGGAGAATCTGTGTGTGGTGTATCTCGTGTGTGTGTTCCTCTGTGTGTGTATCATCTTGTGTGTGTGTATCTCTGTGTGTGGTGTATCTCTGTGTGTATCTCGTGTTGGTGTATCTCTGTATCTCGTGTGTGTGTATTGTTCCTCTTGTGTCTTCCTTCCTTCTCCTCCCTCTCCCCTTCCCTCCTATCCCTCTCCCCCCCCCCCCTCTCCCTCGCTATCCCTTCCCCCCCTTCCCTTCTACCCTCTCTCCACCCTTCCCCTCCTATCCCTCCTCCCACCCTTCCCCTCCTATCCCCTCTCCCCCCCCCCTTCCCTCCTATCCCTCTCCGCCCCCCTTCCCTCCTCCCCTGCTTCCCCCCCTCCTTCCCTCTATCCCTCTCCCCCCCCTTCCCCTCCTATCCCTCTCTCCCACCCCTATCCCTCCTATCCCTCTCCCGCCCTCCGCCTCTCCCCCCTTCTCCTCACCCTCTCACCCCCCTTCCCCTCCTATCCGATCAGTCCCTCTTCGGTTCCCTCCGCGCCCTTCCCTACCCTTCCCGTCGCCTCCCCCCTTCCTCCTATCCCTCTCTCCCGCATCCTCGTACTCTCCCGCCTCCTTCCTCTCCGCTCCCCTGATCCCTCCTATCTCCTCTCCCCTGATGGTACCCTCCCCCCTATCCTCTTCCTCCTCCCCTTCCTCCTCGCGCCCTCTCCCCCTTCCCGTCCTATCTCCCTCCCCCCCTTCCCTCCTACCCTCTCCCCCCTTCCCTCCCTATCCCCTCTCCTCCCTCCTCCCCCTCCTCTAATGCTCTCCCCCACTCCCCATTCCCTCCTATCCCTCTCGCTCCGCTCACCTTCCCTCCTATCCCTCTCCCCCTTCACATCCATCCCTCTTCACCTCCTATCCCTTCCCCTCCAATCTATCTCCTCACATCCTATCCCTCTCCCATCTTCACCCTCCCCTCCCTCCTATCCCTCTTCCCCCCCTTCCCGCCTCATCCCTCTCCCCCTTCCGCCCCTCCTATCACCTCTCTCTCCCCTTTTCCCCCCTATCCCTCTCCCCTCTTCCCCTCCTATCCTCTACCCTGCTTGTCCCCCTCCTATTCCCTCCACTTCCCCCTCGCTCCTATCTCCCCTCTCTCTCCCTTATTCCTCGCGCTTTCCTCCCCCTCCTATCCCTCTCTCCCCTCTCTTCCTATCCCTCTCCCTCCTGAGCCACTCTCCCTCTCCCCCGCTCCTATCCCCTTTTCCCTCCTCCCCCCCCTCCTATCCTTCTCCCCCCGCCTACCCCCTTCTCCCCTCTCTTTAATCCGCTCCCTCCCCCTCCTTTTCTCTCTCCTCCCTTCGTCTTCTCCCCCCCTCCCTCTCTCCATTCTCCTCTCTCCCCCTCTCCCTCTCCCCTCATCTCTCTCGTCTCTCTCTCTCACTCCCCTCTCCCCTCCGGATCTCTATCGTTCTTCTCTCGGGTAGTCTCTCTCGTCAAGTCTATCTCCTCTTCTCTATAGTCTCTCCAAAATCGTCATCCTCTATGCTTCAGGCGGTGGGGAGTGGGGCAGGGAATCGTCAGCTCATCGATCGTCTCAGGCTCTCTCTCTCTCATACGTTCTCATCTGGCGGCAGGGCAGGAGTCTCATCTGCAAGTCATCCGCTGCCTGTCTCTCTCTCGTCCAAAAAAAAAATGACGGAAAATCTCAAATGGCTCTTCATGCTCTTGCACCACGTCTCTCTCCTCTCTCTTCCCCTCTCATTCCTCTCGATCGGACCGCCATCTCGTCTGGGCCCCCCCCCGCTCCCCC
Source organism: Ascaphus truei (assembly GCA_036426205.1). NCBI lineage: Eukaryota > Metazoa > Chordata > Amphibia > Anura > Ascaphidae > Ascaphus > Ascaphus truei. The sequence continues at coordinate 85,149,312 of CM071572.1, forward strand.
ACAACAAAATGCTGCACAGTTAATATAGTGTTTTTCACCGCCACTTTTTTTTTTCTATAAATCAAGGGTGCGTCTTAGAACGATGGCGCCTTAGAAATCGAGGAAAATAGGGTTTATAGTAATATGTATTCTTTTTTCGTCTTTTTCTGCATAAGTTGATACAGTTTAGGTTTTATTCTTTGGCCCAATCATGTTCAGCTGTAACCACTGACAAGGTGCTCCCTATAGGGGGGCACGGGCAGTGGTGCTGGAATTTCAGAACGACGGGATATAATTTGGCATGGTTTGGCAAGTCTTAAAAATGCTTTTAGCGCAAATAATTAACTAAATTACCGAACCGCACTTTTTATGAGAGACAGACCAGTATTTAGTTATAGAGTTTGTATATAATTGGATGTTAGCCATCAGGTCCTTTTTTATTCCTGAAGTGATGTACTTGTATCACAACTTTGTAGTAATGACTCTGACCGACTATAGTTTCTCTCCTCTTCCCCTCGCAGGGAGGATCGTTCATGTTCGTTGGAGACAACATCAGATGATTTGGCGCACATCCTTTCCTGGACAATTAACCAAACAACTCATCTCCACAATGACCTCGGGCGATTTCCAGCAACATAGAGGTGAGATTGTAGTGTGGTGTGGGGGAGGGGGGTTGGGGGGGATGGGCGGCGGGGGGGGTTAACCTGATGACTACTGCTTGGCTGGGCAGTGATCCTATGAGTGGATACGGTCATACAAAGTATCAATAATTTCAAGAACTGTGCATGTACGGTTTACAGAATCAGTCCTTTCAGTTCTTTTAAAAGCCACATTACTTCTGTTGACCCACTTTTCTGGGAGGGGGTGTTTAGGGAGGGAGTTCTCTGGATCACTGTAATCCTGGTGCCCAACTGCAATCCCGTATACTATTCTGGAGAGTGATATTCAGGTCACACGCGCATCGACGATCCAGTGCTTGCTTGAACATTCCTATTTGCTGAATCTGTTTAGTGTGTGTGTTTAATAGTGTAAGATCTGCAGATAGCCCAGTGGGTTAATAGTGGTAGATCTGCACGACAGCCAGTGTGGTTAATAGTGTAAGATCTGCAGCAGACCACCCAGTGTGGTTTAATAGTTTTAAGATCTGTAACAGCCCAGTGTTGGTTTAATAGTGTAAGATCTGTAGACAGCCCATGTGTGGTTTAATAGTGAGAGATCTGTAGACAGCCCAGTGTGGATTTAATAGTGTAAGATCTGTAGAAAGCCCAGTGTGGTTTATAGTTGTATCTCGTAGACAGCCCATGTGTGTTTAATAGTGTAAGATCTGCAAGAAGCCCAGTGTGTTTAATAGTGTAAGATCTGTAGACAGCCCATGTGGTTTAATATGGGGTAAGATCTGCAACGCCCAGTGTGGTTTAATAGTTTAAGATCTGCAGACCGCCCAGTGGTGGTTTTAATAGTGTAAGATCTGTAGACATCCAGTGGTGTTTAATAGTGTAAGATCTGCAGACAGCCCAGTGTGGTTTATATTGTGTAAGATCTTGCAGACAGCCCAGTGTGGTTTAATAGTTTAAGATCTGCAGACAGACCCCAGTGTGGTTTAAATAGTGTAAGATCTGCAGACACCCAGTGTGTTTAAAGTTTTAGATCTGTAGACACGCCCATGTGGTTTAATAGTGTAAAGTCTGAGACAGCCTTGTGGTTTAATGTGTAAGATCTGAGAAGCCCAGTGTGGTTTAATATGTAGATCTGCAAAACCCAGTGTGGTTAATAGTGTAAGATGCAGAAGCCCAGGTGGTTTAATATGTAATTGCAGACAAGCCCAGTGTGGTTTAATAGTGTAGATCTGCAGACACCCCTTGTGGTTTATAGTGTAGATCTGCAGACAGCCCAGTGTGGTTTAATAGTGTAAGATCTGCAGGCAGTACAGCCCCGTTGGGTTTAATGGTGTGTTTAAGATCTGCGCAGCAGCCCAAAGTGTGGTTTTAGTGTAAGATCTGCAGACAGCCCAGTGTGGTTTATAGGTAAATCTGCAGCCAGCCAGTCGTGTTTAATAGTGTAAGATCTGCAGCAGCCCAGTGTGGTTTTAATAGTGTAAGATCGCAGACAGCCCAGTGTGGTTTAATAGTGTAAGATCTGGCAGACGCCCAGTGTGGTTTAATAGTGTAGATCTGCGACAGCCCAGTGTGGTTTAAATAGTGTAAGATCTGCAGACAGCCCAGTGTGGTTTAAATAGTGTAAGATCTGCAGACAGCCAGTGTGGTTTAATAGTGTAAGATCTGCAGAGAAAAGCCCAGTGTGGTTTTAATAGTGTAAGATCTGCAGACAGCCCAGTGTGGTTTAATAGTGTAAGATCTGCAGAAAGCCCAGTGTGGTTTACATGTGGTAAGATCTGCCAGACAGCCGTGGCTGGTTGTAATAGTGTAAGATCTGCAGAAAGCCCAGTGTGGTTTAAATAGTCGTAATATCGGCGACAACCCAGTGTGGTTTAATAGTGTAAGATCTGCAGATAGCCCAGTGTGGTTTAATAGTGTAAGATCTGCAGACAGCCCAGTGTGGTTTAATAGTGTAAGATCTGCAGAAAGCCCAGTGTGGTTTAATAGGGTAAGATCTGCAGACAGCCCAGTGTGGTTTAATAGTGTAAGATCTGCAGAAAGCCCAGTGTGGTTTAATAGTGTAAGATCTGCAGACAGCCCAGTGTGGATCATTCACTCTGTTAACCTGGAGTTGGTGAACCGGAATAATTCAACAAGACGTCTACTGCCATCTTCCCAGAAGGCTGCTGGGCAGCTTTCTGTCCTGTATAATAGTAATCACGTAGATCCTGTTTTCAGTTGGCTTTCTGATAGCTTCCAGTCGGGCCATTTTAAATTCCCAAAATGGAATCTTGAATATTCCCTACATACACCAAGTGGCTTCTCTGGTAAAATAGCTAATGCTATCTTCTAGAGTGTAATCCTTTTGCTGCCAGGCGAAACTGCAATTCTTTCATGATTACTGAGAAGGGCAGACTTCTTTTCTCCTTATCTTGCAGACAATCATTAAATAACATGCTTGTATTATTCCTCTCACTATATCCTGTTATTTTCCCCACAGGACTGGAAGGAGAAATATCTACATCCAAATTACACTGCCGTCCTAAAAGGCAAATCCATTGAAATGGTAAGGTTTGTTAGGACGGCTATTCCAGGGTGAATATGCTACACGCGAGTAAATGTGTTTGTATAAGCATCTGTGATAGTGGTCTAGGGCTCTCATTGTAACAACCCACATAGTGCCACTTGCTCATCACCCTGGTGAAGTCACATTATCACCCTGAAGTGTGCTGGGATTGTGCGTGTGCGTGTGCGCGTGTGCGTGTGTGTGTGTGCGTGCGTGTGCGTGCGTGTGTGTGCGTGTGTGCGCGTGTGTGTGCGTGTGTGTGCGTGTGTGCGTGTGCGCGTGTGCGTGTGTGTGCGTGTGTGCGTGTGTGCGTGTGTGCGTGTGTGCGTGTGTGTGTGTGTTGCTACATACATGAGATCTTTAGCAAAATAATCCTTGCAGTTGGATCCTAACCTTCCACTCGGATAAATTGGTTTCCCCCAACTAGGATTCTGCCAATAACTTTGCTACTGCAGACTATGCGGTGTGTTTGAGCATCGGTGACCTATTTTAGATTTGGTGCAAACCATGTTAGGCATTGGTGTACAAAATAAACCTACATACTGTATTGGTTTTCCATGTGAAATTACACCATATCTACTTGTGATTTTATAATCTTCATATACAAAGGGGTCAGTTAGTGGTGCTACTGTGTCCAAGTCTGCGTCCAAGCACCGTAAAATGCCTCTCGTTAATACCCTATGCATGTTCAATACGATGCGATATTATATGCTCTTCCGCACAGAAAGAAGTGGCATTCGTGCGGTCTTGTAAATTAAATGCACATTTAATGTAAAGCATTCAGCGTTTCGGTAGCCAGCTGGGACCTTTGACTTCTTGGCGTATCCATAATGATAGATGGGCAGTGCCGGCGCAAATGGGGGGGGGGGGGGCCTGACACCTGAGTCCATCCCCAAGGTAAGAGTTTATATGTATTTGGTTTTTTTTGTTGTTAGTTTTTGGGTTTTTTTTTATATGCATTGGGGTTTCTTTTTTTAAAAAAATATATATATATGCAAATACAACTGTATGCTCATCTGCATGTCTTAGGCAGGTCTGCAACCCCGCCTTTCCCCATTATCACCCAGCATACAGCGCTTCCACTGCAGCAAGGGATTCTGGGAAATGACATGCAAATGAGCACACAGTGTCACTTTTTGCCTCAAAAACCATTTTTAACATGGTTCCCTATAGGCTTAAGCTTGCTGCATGGTCACAGCTTTGAGCACAGCCAGGGTTAAGGTGCATACCCAGAAAACCCACCCACAGACAGCTGTTTCGACCTTAATGGGTCTCATCAGTGTGGGGTTGATTTTAACTGGGTATGCAAGAGAGGCTATGGGATAGGCTAAACCATAATACAGGCATACCCCAGTTTAAGGACACTCACTTTAAGTACACTCGCGAGTAAGTACATATCGCCCAATAGGCAAACGGCAGTTCACGCATGCGCCTGTCAGCACGTCCTGAACAGCAATACCGGCTCCCTACCTGTACCGAAGCTGTGCGCAAGCGGGGAGACTATAGAGCCTGTTACACATGCGTTATTTACATCAGTTATACACATATATGACGATTGCAGTACAGTACATGCATCGACAAGTGGAAAAAAGGTAGTGCTTCACTTTAAGTACATTTTCGCTTTACATACATGCTCCGGTCCCATTGCGTATGTTAATGCGGGGTATGCCTGTACTGAGTTAAGTTATGGTGAGTAAAAAAAGTGACAAAAACCCTCCACAGGAAAGCAAATATGCAAATACAACTGTATGCTCATCTGCATATATATATATATATATATGTATATATATGTGTGTGTGTAGTGGGGTCTTTTTTCATATGCATTGTTTTTTTTATATGTATAGTAGTTTTTTATATGCTTTGAGGGCTTTTGTATATGTATTGTGTTTTTTTTTTTTTTTTTAAATGTATTTGTTCTTTTTATATATGTATTGGGGAGGTGGGTTTTTTGGTACGTATTTGGGTGTGGGAAGTTTTTTCCATTGGGGGTGGTATTTTTTTGGTATATATTTTGTGAGGGGGGGAGGGAATGAGCGTGAGGCGGGGGATTGAGTGAGAGTGGGGTAATTGCTGGAGGGTGGGGGAGAATGAGAGGACAGAAGGGGTGTTAGGAAAAGAGGGAGTAAGAAAGACGCAGGGGAGAGAAATACATGTGAGGCGGGGGTCAGGGATTGAGTGGGGTAATTGATAGAGGGGGCTTGTGAGGTGTGAGCTGGGGCTCGCAACACTGGGGGGGGGGGGGGGGCAGTACTGTAGTCCTGGGCCCTGGGAAACCGGTCTGCGGCCCTGCAGATGGGTCCATTTCTAAGGGTACCAGCTGTCCTTTCTGACACTGGATCCCGTGTGTTTCAGACTTTCCCATCCCTTACTTACCCCAGGATTTGGCTGATTGCCGTTACCTTCTCTCCTCTTTCTTGCAGCCATGCCCAGATGTGTACTGGTTTCCAATTTTCACGGAGACTGCCTGCGACGAGCTGGTGGAAGAAGTTGAACACTTTGGCCAGTGGTCAAGTGGAAGTAACACGGTAAGAACTTTTTGCAGACCCGTTGGATCTGTTCCTTTTATTGCCGGGTGCTGCTGCTGCTTCAAGTCTGATCTCTAGTGTGGAAATACAGCCTCCCCCCTCTCTCACCCCTTCTGTGCTAGATGGGCCAACAGTGCATTGCTTTCAATTTGGGAGCACAGAACATTTTTCAGAGGGAGGTGAAGGAGATGTATCTCTACAATAGGGTGACCAGAGGTCCCGGTTTTGGGATTGTGTCCCGGCGACTTTTTCAAAAGTTTCAAAACGTCCTGTTTTTTTGCACCGATCGCGAATGTGCTGCTGGCAATAGCCGTTTGCGCATGCGTGATTGGCTTATCAGCCGCGCACGTGCGATTGGTGTGGGTTCGTGCATGCGTGATCGCGCTTGCCAGCCATGCATGCGCAATTAGCGCGTCAGCCGCGCATGCACGATAGGCGTGGGTTGTTAGTGCATGCGCAGTTGGCTCTGGCTGTCCGTGCATGCGCAAAAATGATGCCGGTATTTACTGCCAAAGGGGCTTGCAGAGAAATTGCTCACAGGCCACTTTGGCTGTATAGGGGTAAATGATGATAGCCATGGAGTTCCTACAGATTGCACGCAAAGTACATATAGTACATATAATGGGGTGATCCAGTAATCACGGAATCACAATATTCCTGAGATGAGTTATATCGATGTATACCTCACATGTACCTCCAACAATGAATTTAGCGTATGGAAAATGCTGAATCTCCCACTTTATACGTTGAAAAAATAACGTTTTATTGTAAAGACTTCCACGCGAGTGATAATTTATTTACAGTGACGGTTAAAAATCCCCATTGGTGAGTCCGCTGGCTACTACCAAGCAGTAAGGTAAGTATTGTATGTAAATAGGTTATGGTAGTAACGCTATGTATCTGGAAAGAACCGGCGGGTTTAGTAGTACTTACAACTTAAGATATTCTTGTCCTAAGTTTAAACCATGATATTAGGTCCAATGCGTATATAAGGGGTCTATAATAGCAGGGGCGCGCAAACTGGGGGGGCGCGGTGGTTGCGGAGCCCCCACGCTCTTCCCCCAGGCATGTAAATTAAATGAGGGGGGAGGCGCGAGGCCTCTGCAACTTCCCTTACCTGTTCTCAGCTGGCTCTTCAGTGACGCGTCGCCATGACAACGCGGCTTCAAATGTCGCCGCGTCATATGACGAGTGGAACTCGAGCAGGTAAGGAGGGGGGGCGCAGGCAAGGGAGAGCACAGACACGGGGGGGCGTGAACTGAAAAGTTTGCGCACCGCTGTATTATAGTATACAAAAGAGGGAACACAGCTGTGTCCCAACAAAGTATTCCTCTTTGAAGATATATAATAGTGTTCGTGTGGAGGCTATTATAATAGTGTTACAAAGTAACACAAACATAGAACACAGTGATTGTTGAGCTGAATAACCAATTTAACCAAGAATCGCTATTCAGGTGTCTATATATGATCGCATACTATAGGAATATATGAGCGGGATAACCGCTATAAAGATATATCGAGAGCCTATATAGCAGCATTCATTTAGAGCATTCTTCTAAGCGTTATATTGCTGCGGAGGTATAAAAGCGCACAGGACACAGCTATCGCTATAAGGCAGCGCACACAATCTCAGCTACAAAAGAGCAACACATGTTGCTATTGTGATAATTCTCAGCATTCTCTAAATAGAAATTGTGTGTAGCAAAAACACCGCCACACAACCAGGTCGCGATGTTGTTCCGATGCCGAACACCTCCCGCTTCCGACGTCACCGTACATATTATTTAGAGAATGCTGAGAATTATCACAATGTGTTGCTCTTTTGTAGCTGAGATTGTGTGCGCTGCCTTATAGCGATAGCTGTGTCCTGTGCGCTTTTATACCTCCGCAGCAATATAACGCTTAGAAGAGTGCTCTAAATGAATGCTGCTATATAGGCTCTACATATTCCTTTATAGCGGTTATCATACTCATATATTCCTATAGTATGCCATCATATATAGACACCTGAATTCTTGGTTAAATTGGTTATTCAGCTCAACAATCACTGTGTTCTATGTTTGTGTTACTTTAAAACATTATTATAATAGCCTCCACACGGTCACTATTGTAAATCTTCAAAGAGGAATACTTTGTTGGGACACAGCGGTGTTCCCTTTTTTTTGTATACTATAATAGACCCCTTATATACGCATTGGACCTAATATCACGGTTTAAACTTAGGACAAGAATATCTTAAGTAGTAAGTACTACTAAATCCGCCGGTTCTTTCCGGATACATAGCGTTACTACCATAACCTATTTACATACAGTACTTACCTTACTGGTTGGTAGTAGCCAGCGGCCTCACCAATGGGGATTTTTAACCGTCACTGTAAATAAATTATCACTCGCGTGGAAGTCTTTATAATAAAACATTATTATTTTTTCAACGTATAAAGTGGGAGATTTAGCATTTTCCATACGCTAAATTCATTGTTAGAGGTACATGTGAGGTATACATCGATACAACTCATCTCAGGAATATTGTGATTACTGGATCACCCCATTATATGTACCATATGTACTTTGCGTGCAATCTGTAGGAACTCCATGGCTATCATCAGTTACCCCTATACAGCCAAAGTGGCCTGTGACCAATTTCTCTGCAAGCCCCTTTGGCAGTAAATACATGCACGCAGTGTTGTACCCCTCTGCACCTTAGTTTTTCTATATTATAATAATTCTAGAGCGTCTCTTGGTTTGAGCGGGTAGTCAACTTTAGTAACATCCATGGATTTGCAAGCTTGCTTTTTAAAGCAGCAATCACCCCCTCCCTCCCCCAGAAGTATACATGTTAGTATCTTGCCGCCCCCCACCCCGAGCGTCCTGCTCTTTAATTTATTTTTAAACATTTTAGTGTTAAAAATCATGATTTTTCTTAAGGTCTAGCTTCTGAGGTTACCATGGTAACCCTTGGACTGCAATGTGCTGTGGGTTGAGCTCCATTATAATCCCCCAGACACTTGGTATACAAAGGCTTATATCTCCTAATTAAAGCCTCCGATTTAAAAAAAAAAAAAAAAAACGGGAAAAGGACAAACTGTGGTACAAAAAAAAAGATGGCGATAATCGCAGACTGCTGCTTGTACATCTGTCCTAGAAATGGGTGGGTATTTACACAAGTAATAAAGTTCAATTAATACTTGAGAGACATGTTAAGGAGTGTGCTGGACTCCGTCAGCGGTCCCGAACCTTCCAAGTGAATTGGAATATAAGCAGCAGGCATAATCTGAGGCCCGGGACATTCCTGTTGTATTTCATAAAGCAAAAAGTGTGCTTACCACACCAGGAACCGTACCCCTGTTGTATTAAAGCAAACGCCAAAAAGTGCATTTTATTGGAAGTCTTGTGATTCCAGTGTTTCAACCCATCAAGAAGTGGGGCCACCACCGGCGGGGTTGGTATCAGCAGTTTAATTATCCGCTTCCTGGTTTCCACTTGCAAGCATTTTAGTCAGAGGGAAAAAAACGTGTCTGCCATAGAAGCAGGGGAGGTGTCATCCCTCCACGTTTAAACGTCCAAAGATGGTCTGCCACACTAAACCTAAGTAAATGCGGCCTACAAAATAAAAAATAATAATGACATCTTTGGGCAAATGTAAATCATTTTCCAGTGTTCGGTTTGTGAGCGTGAATTGCTGAAACTTGGAGGGTCTCACATTCATACATATAAGGTTGATCAGAAAGAGAATCGGCCCAAAAGAATCCCGATTGTTATGCACTCGGGAAATAACATGTACTGGATAAATCTTAATCCAGGGGTATTGGTGTCCCCTCATAGGGCCATCCCAGTGGATCAACAGAATATAACATAAAGGTTATTTTATTACATAGAAATATTGTGTGTGTGTGTACACAGTGAAACATACTGTAGTTAAAATCCTTGGTGGTGATGAAGCTATTCCAAATAGATGGAGTGTAGATGGCATACACCATTAGAAGACCCTAACAGGGATATGTAACCCACTTGTTGAGCGGCAGGTATTTCGTTGTACGATTTATGAGGGTCTCACATTCTCCAGTTACCCCCAAGTGTGGGCTGTCCCTGTGTGCTGAGCAATTTCCCTTCCCTCGCACCTGTTTTGCCTGAGGAGTGGGCGTAAGATGCCTTCACAGGGTGTGGGAGCGGGCAAACCATAGACTTGAAGGGAATAGTAAAACGTATCATTCAAGAAGGGGAATGTTTTTCCTTCGTTATTCACTCGAGAGAGAGTCAATTACGTTGGCTAATGCTCTACATTATTCTACAGCATGTGCTTGTGAAGGGTTTACGGCGGGTGTATGTGTATAGCGGTCCCTGTTCAAGTGGACATGAAGCAATACAGACCTCTAATCTGTTGTATTAAAAATCAGGCAACATCCCTACGTGAGACAAACGTGCTACAATTAATCATTAAAAGCAATACAGCAATTAAACTAAATGTGGTGCATTGTCTTTGTCCGTTATTCTATTGCTGTCCAGGTGTAAGACATGATTGCTTTATCTGCTTTTATGTGTGTATTTTAGGATCAGAGACTTCAAGGGGGCTATGAAAATGTCCCAACGATTGACATTCACATGAACCAAGTTGGCTATGAGAAGGAATGGCAAAAGTTCCTACTAGACTTCATTGCCCCTATAACAGAGAAAATGTTTCCGGGCTACTATACCAGGGTAAGACTCTCACAGCGGGTTAACTGGTGACGCTCCACCTGGAAGCAATATTATTTATATAAAAATCAGATTTTAAATCCATTCTGAAAGGTTATCTGGAAACATCTGTCAATGTTGTAATCTGAATCTTGTGTTATTTTTACTTTTTTTTTTTTAGTTGATCTCCTGACAGGGATAGGCAATATTCAGATTGGGTTGGGAGAAAAAAAGACAAATATTAATTTTTTTTCCGAATCTCTTCTGCAAAGTGAAAGTAAAGAAAATTTAACTTTTTTTCCCCAGTCTTTACAGAAGCAGCCCCACTGCTCAACTTTTTAAAAATGTTTTTTAAATGGCTGGTAAGCAGGGGTCCCCGGAGCTGAATCGTGTGTCTGGTTCCCGAGATGCTTACCTGTAAAGTTGGCCGGGTAAATCTCCCATCTTACGCAGGCCAAGAGGAAGCCGCAATATCGCAGCTTCCGATTGGCCGGCGTGGATTTAAATATGCGGAAGTAACAGGCACTACCTTTCCCCAGTATGTATCTTAAGAACCAGGGGGTTCACTGACCCGACATTACTGCAGTTCAGCTCTCGGGACCCGTGTCTTTCCATCCTTCTGAAAAAAACAAAACACGTCACACATTTACAGGCGCAGTTCGATCCTGCCACCCGCCATCTTTTTATATATTTTATTTGTAGTATTCTGGTAAACCCAATAAACATTATCTATTCATTTTGGTTTTAGATGAGACTGTGGTTGAGTGTTGAGCTATAATACCGGCTTAGTTCCTTCTTGGATACTGGAAATGGCGCTCTGAGTGAAAAAAAAACAATAATAATATAATATATTTATTATTTTTATATATTTCTCTGTCAGTATGCATCGTTCTATGCAATATGTATTTATCCGTGCAGGCACTGTTTGAGATGGCTTTTGTAGTGCGATACAGACCTGATGAGCAGCCGTCGCTCTCTCCTCACCACGATGCTTCAACCTTCACCATCAACATTGCTCTGAACAGCTTGGGCAAAGATTATGAGGTCAGTACCTGAGTACTTACAGTATGCAACCTTTTATCAGCACTTACTAGCGGGGCAGCCACCTGGTTGGGAGGAGGGAGGAGGGAGGAGGGAGGAGGGAGGAGGGAGGAGGGCGCCTGGACAAGTGTCCCGGACAGCACGGCTGAACCTGGAATTTTGTTCCAGACTTGAAGTAGGTTGCGACTACTGGGATTGGCTGAGGGGCTGGGGCCCCCTTCCTGTGCAGATGGGTCCTATGCCCACTGGTCAACAGGTACCCCTGCGCTGCACAAGCTAGTTTATTCCTCCCCTTGCGTGGCAAATAACCAATTAAAAGCAGAAATGTCCCCCGTCCCCCCAGAAGCACATCCTTTAATGAAAAGCTTAATGTTAAAAATTTACTTTCCTCGGCTCTATCTTCTGCGGTTACCATGGTAACTGGGCGATGGGGTGGGCTTTATTTGAACCTGAATAAAGCATTAGATTGGAAAAATAAAACCAAAACGTGTTGGATTGGGGGAAAAAGGGAGATCGGCACAGACCGCTGCCTTAACACCTCTGGAATGCCCTTCCCCTCAGTACCCAACTAGCACCCTCTCTATCCACCTTTAAGACACACTTAAAGAAGCATACGAGTAGCACTGTGGCTAATACTATATACGATACATAAAGCTTGGCCCCCTGCAGACGCACTTACCAGAACGCCCTCCTACTGTCTCTGTACGTTCTCCCTACCTACCAATTAGATAGTAAGCTCCTCGGGGCAGGGACTCCTTTTCCTAAATGTTACTTTTATGTCTGATGCACTTATTCCCATGACCTGTTATTTGTATTATTTGTTTAATTACCACGTGTATTACTACTGTGAAGCGCTATGTACATTTAATGGTGCTATATAAATAAAGACATACATGCATACATTAAAACGTGGTACCTAAATGACCTAATGTCCTTTTACCTATCGCTGAACATGTATTTTTAACGTTGCAGGGAGGCGGCTGCAGATTCCTGCGTTATAATTGCTCCGTACAAGCCCCAAGGAAAGGCTGGGCTTTAATGCACCCAGGACGATTAACTCATTACCACGAAGGACTCCTGACTACGAAAGGAACGCGATACATTGCAGTCACTTTTGTGGATCCCTAGGTTACCCACCGGCCTTAAAAAGAACACTCGAGATGCAACATTTAGAAAGTATTAAGAGAATGGGTAGTATTAGCAGTCCGGTTCCAAGCAGCGTATCCCACTGCACGAGGATTCCTAATGCAGTCTCCTTTCGGAAGAGGTCCTGGGGACGCCGGCAATCCCCGATTTTTCTGTTTTCGTTCATTAGCACACACTTAAATTGACTTGCAAATGTCACACAGGGTGCTGGATTTGAAACACAAATGGAAAACGAACAGGACTTTCTCGGTTTTTAAATAGGTGCTTAGTACAGAAAATAGTGTTTCAGAATTTCAGTGTTATGTAATCAAAAAAAAAAGTGCCTTAAATAGAAGAGCGAGAATCAACGACGTTTCAACAGCGCTGGTGTATTTTAAATATAGCGGTACGTTTTTTTTAAAAATATTTTTTTAAATAGAAGGGCCACCAGTGTTTCAACCAACTGTTATTTATAGCGAATGTATTTAGTCTTTGTGCTATCAATGCTGAATGTAATGACTTTCTCACTCCATACAGCGATCACATGTGATATAGTCCATAAAATATTCCACAAATTCTCCCTGCAGCAAAAGTGGTCGGAATAAAAAGAAACCCCGGCGCCTTCAATGTTTTTTGCATTTTAAAAGCGTGTCGAGCGAGTCAAATAATTTTGTGACGTCCTATTGGGAAGGAATATCCTTCGGATTCAGATGCTGCTATGTTTAAAATGATATAGGAACGTTTCTGCTTTAGCTCAATTATACGTGACTCCTATGGCAGCTCCCTTTTTAGGAGTCCCTGCTCCGAAGAGCTTACAATCTAATCTCCCTTTTCACCTGTGTGCATCAGATACTAAAACTGTTCTGCAGAGAAGCTCATTGGGGCAGATTCATCAAGTGCCGGTAGAGTTAGCACACCTGATCCGGCAACCCTTATCGGTACTTGATGAATTTGCCCCATTGGACCTTGCTCTACTACCTGCAGAGCCGGGGCGGACAACTCCCAGTCCTCAAGGGCCACCAATATGTAGAGGTTTTCAGGATATCCCTGCTTCAGCACAGGAAGCTGTCGTTGACTGAGCCACCTGTGCTGAAGCAGGGATATCCTGAAAACATCTAACTATTGGTGGCCCTTGAAGACTGGGAGTTGGCCGCCCCGGCTCTGCAGTGCACACACGGACCTGTAAAGCAAACCGGGTGATATTTCATTTTTACACCGCCGGTTTCGTGTTCACGGTGATTATATAAATCAGGGAGCGGAGGAGGGCTCAATAACCATCATTTAGTTATAAAAAGCCGGGGTGAACCACAGGCTCCAAGAACACTTCCAATCGGACTGTGCCAAGATTTATCAATGGAACATTTTCAAGTTCACGGCTTCCCCAAATAGCACCACAAGACTATGAATATTTAATGTGTCATGTACATTTAATGTGTCATGTTGAGGGTTTTACATTAAAACAAAGATTTGTGCTTGTTACTTGTGTGCAGTGTCTGTCTGATCTGGAACAAGACTGCCTTGCCGATTAGAGACTTTGGTGCTTATGAAGGCCCATGAAACTAGTGTACAAGACATTCAATAGACACATTACACATCCGATAATATCGCTTGGTCAAGCCCTGTCGCATCATATTGCCGGCTTCATGGTGGTGCCATGCGACTGCACCGGCCCTACGCAGTTCCCAGGCCCAACTTCCGTAATCAAAGTTTAAATGTGCTTGCCGGGGAAAGCGGCTGGGCCGTTAAAGTGCCGGGATCACCTACTGCTACCGTGAGAAGACACTGGCCCCTGACGTGACGCGAGGGTGGACAAGGCCCTGCATGTCACGGCGATGGTGCCGGCTCTGGAGGAGGTAAGAGGCTCGGCACACCGTGCACTGGTCCCTGCCAAAAACCCAGCCGATGTGATACAATGTATGGCATGGCCGGGTATGTCGCACTCATCGTGTAAGAGAATAAATACGGGAAGGGAGCTGGAAGGAAGGGTGAGGGGCATTACCAGACCTTGCTGTGAGGACAAAGCCATGACACCTACACATTTACATACACCAGGCTTACACTTGTACATATATATTTTTCATTTAGTACCAACAGTGCGCACAGCACTTCACAAAATGACAGTATACAGAAAATAAAGTACAAACAGTGGGGATTAGAGCAAGATTTAACAAAAAAAGAATAATGATTTCTGTATCCAATCCTATTTCCCATCCTCTAAGGGCAAGAGCACACGTGGCGCTGCGCGGCGCCGTCTGCTGGAAGATGTGTAAACATCCCCAGCAGACGGAATGTTCCACGGGCGGGCGGTGGGTAAATAATGTAATAAAAATAATGTAATAATGAGAATAAATAATAAATACAATGATAAACCCGTCCCCCAGCAATTTCAGCAACCAATGAAAACGTCTGGACATTGATGGCGGCTGCAACTGACGTCGCGCTGCTGTAGCCTGGAATCACACTTTGGAAAGACTCCAGCAGCGGCGACAACACCGTGCTTCGCAGCCAGTGGTAGTTTCAACAATGAACACCACCATCGGCCGCCATGCGTGCTCCAGCCCTAAGTCTCCTGAGCACTACATGATGATGGACATGTGTTGCCCACGTGCCTGAAGTGGTCAGTGTGTTCATACATCATAAATGTGAGCCGGATATATACCAGAGAAGCTCTACCCGGTGCAGGAACCCCAACCCTCTCTAATAGTGCGTCTGAGATCAGATGCATTGTAAGGAACCCCAACCCTCTCTAATAGCGCGTCTGAGATCAGGTGCATTGTAAGGAACCCCAACCCTCTCTAATAGCGTGTCTGAGATCAGATGCATTGTAAGGATCCCCAACCCCCTCTAATAGCGTGTCTGAGATCAGGTGCATTGTAAGGAACCCCAACCCTCTCTACTAGCGCGTCTGAGATCAGATGCATTGTAAGATTCCCCAACCCTCTCTAATAGCGTGTCTGAGATCAGAGGCATTGTAAGGAACCCCAACCCTCTCTAATAGTGCGTCTGAGATCAGATGCATTGTAAAGAACCCCAACCCTCTAATAGCGCGTCTGAGATCAGATGCATTGTAAGGATCCCCAACCCTCTCTAATAGCGCGTCTGAGATCAGATTCATTGTAAGGAACCCCAACCCTCTCTAATAGCGCGTCTGAGATCAGGTGCATTGTAAGGAGCCGCAACCCTCTCTAAGGCCTCGGGCATGGTCAGTGTCACGGTGAGATTATGGCAGGCTGTATAGTCACACATAAATATATATAACAGTTGATATATATTTATAACTGGGACGAGACTTAGATATGATAAAATGTAATTTATTCCTTGATAAAGGTGAACACACAAAATGTACAAATAACAGCAAAATATAGGCACTTACTTAAAGATGGCAATGATGAAAACAGTCCCATCTAGACTGGCAGTTTCATACAGCAAAACCTGCATCATCCCAAGACCTTGCATAAAAGACACAGGCCTGATGACATGCAGATATGAAGACAATGAACAACACTGGATAAGGGCTTGACCACAGATTATATACCTTTTGTGGCCCTATCCTTAACCTTAAGTACAGGTGATTATTTTTCAATTACCTCCAGCCACTCACTAGCCTGGGAACACATTTTAATTCATGCCCCCCTGCTTGTTGGGACATGCGCAGTAGAGCTCTGGGGTCTCATTTCTGAAGCCCCACATTTGCATCAGGAATGCCAGCCAGTCTATCCATTTGGAGTTCTGGCAGGAAAACCTTTGTTGAAAGGTGTGAAGTGGGACACTTAAAGACTGCTCTGGTTTGAGCCTCCTCCGCCCTTAGGTAAACAGGGAGGGTGACAAAACCCTTTGAACAATACTTAAGTCCTAGACATTGGGTCGCCTCTAGGGCCATCTGCTATCCTGGTATGCAAAAGAGTTTCCTCTGGGTCTTTGTCCATACCTTGGGACACAGTTTTAAAAATAAAACATAAACGTATTAAAATATCCGGTTCCGTTGGGTCTAGCAGGTCCAAACTTCCCAGTTCTCATTGCCAGAACTGGGACACCACATGGTCCAAAAAGCGACTCGCTACGACCTTCGGAACCGGAGATACACAAATGCATATTAAATAATTTTTCACTTTAATACAAAAATCTCCGCTAAAAAAGAAATCTCAGCTTTTCACTAAATCCCCATTGAAAACAACGGGCTCCGCGGCCATGGGTTTCAATGGAGCAACTCCGCCGTTGTAGTCAATAGGGTTTCCTGCCATAGACTTTCAATGGGGAACCGCCGCCATTGAAGTCTATGAGAAAATCCACAAATCTTTACATTCGTCCATACTCCATCTGGTTGGTCTGAGGTGGCTGGAAATGGGCATGCATTAAAGCCGGAACCTTGGCTACATGCCACCCAAATCCCATCCCTCTGGGCATTCCAGAACCGGAGATATGGACTTACACATTTCAACATTTTACACCTAGTCATTTTTTCACCATGCGGCTTTTCCCCCATTAGAATCAATGGTAAAAGTCCCGAACTTTCAAGGGGGTCCATACTCCGTCGGGTTGGTCCAAGAGGGTCAAGGATGGTTCTGCAGTGACGCCGGAGCAGTGACTACAGATACCCCAAACCTTGATCCTCTGGTCCCTCCGGAACCGGAGATATGGATTCCTAAATTACAGCATTTCACACTTAGTCATTTTTCGGAGCTGTTTCTGCCGCCGCCATTGAAGCCTATGGCGCGACCCGCTCTTCTCGGTTCGTCCCTTATCGGGGGTCCAGGATACGGGGACCCGGTTGTGGTCGAGTGGGGGGAGGTCTAGGAACTAGGGACAGAAAGAATTTTATTCCTAGGGGCCCTAGAACTGTTTATTCCCATGCCAATTAACGTTGAACTTGACTCAAGTGATTTTAACTCTTTTAAAGGACATTGTATCCGCTTTGCGGTTTGCGGTCTGGACGGCAGCCAACTTGTTCTTCGAAAGTTACCTCGAGGAAACTCCATTAAAGTCAATGGGCCCATTGACTTTCAATGGGAAACCGCCGCTCTCCCTCTCGGACGCCACCTGCTGGTCTTTACAGGAAACAGGACTAAAACAACAAGATTCTCCATTAGAATGCATTGAGCCCTAATGGCGGCCAATGGGGACCTGCAAAATGGTGCCTGAAAAGGCGGGAAAACTTCACAAAGAGCTATAATCATTAAAGGACTATTAACCCTTTTGCTCCCGGATGGATCCCAGTGTGTGTGTGATGCAGACACTGATTAACAATAAAACATGGGGGAACAGGGAATATACATTTTCAGGTTATGACAAGGGTTAAATCACACGTCTGGGCCTCAGCCCAGTTAACCCCTTGTCTCCCTGGTGAGGTTAGAGGGTGGCCAATTGGGGTGTAACCCCTTTAATCCCGGGCCAAATCCTCTCCATCGTCACAGTCAGCGCCTGTGCTGAGGCGCGCTGGTGCTGACCAGTGAGCCCCTGCAGCCGCAATGAGAGCGGCTTTAGCAGGGGCTCGCTTACGCAAGCGTGCGGAAGCGTAGGATTCAAGCGCTCAAGGGAGCGCTGGGCCGATCACGTGAGCGGTTCGCCCAATGAGGGCGAACCAGCTCTGTGACGTCTCTGGGCCGCCCCCCGACACGCCCACGGACAGCACGCTAACCAAGGCCAGGGAAAGTATCGCTTTCCCTCAGCCTCCGCGCGCCTCCGTACGTCTGCTGCAACCCTGGACGCAGCCTAATAGCGCGTCTGAGATCAGCTGCATTGTAAAGTTTTCTGTATTTGGTTCCATTTTTAAATGACATGAAAGCTGTAAGGAAGCCTGGGGAAACCCTGTTGAAAAACTGATAAAAGGAGAAGAAAAATGCAGCAGTCTTCATGCGAAGGATGATTTAATCACAGATCAACATAACCTCAAGATGAGAAAGGTCCATATTTTAGGGTCTGTGATTAAATTATCCTTTCCCAAAGGCCATGCCAGTGCTGCATTTTTCTTCTCCCCAGAATACCATCTGGAACTCAGGTCCCATGAACACCTATGTCGGTATACAAATAATTTCAGCGTGAGTGCTCCTTCCTTCTTTTTCATAGGAAAAACACTGATATATACATGCACGCATTGAACAATGCTCTGGTTACTTCTGTGTATCCTACTCCAGGGGAGCGCAAACTTTTTCGCCTGCGCCCCTCTGCCTGCTCCACCATGCTCTCGCGCCCCCGTCAACTTCCTAGGCCGCGTCAAATGACGCCACGGGGGTCACACGACCCCATGGAGACGCGTCCCTGCAGCTCTTCAGAATCCCGATAAGTTAGTTGCAGAGGCCTCACGCGATCACCCGGCATTAATTTAAATGCCTGGGGGAAGAGCGCGGGACCTCTGCAACTGCCCGCGCCCCCCAGAGAAATCTCCCGCACCGCTGTCTAAAGCAGGTGGTCCTTGGGCTCTGCTGCCCAAGCAACTAGTATGAAATTAGCAGGAGCAAAGTGTAATTGATAACACTAAAACTCCCTACTAAGTTAAGGTAATGTAGATATATATATATGGTATAGATCTGGGGGGTGCGCGGCGGATACAGAGGCCACGCGCTAAGAGCGCGAGGCCTCTGTAAATTTCCTTACCGGCTTCTTGTCCACGCGTCTCCATGGCAACGTGGCGTCAAATGACGCCCATTACCGTGGAGACGTGACGTCAAATGACGCCCATTACCATGGAGACGTGACGTCAAATGACGCCGCGGGTCACGTGACGCATTATTCGAGGCGAGGGGGGGCGCGACAGAAGAGGCAGCAGGTAACGGGGACGCAGGGAGTTTGCGCACCGCTGGGATACATGCTTTCAAAATATTGAAATATAATTTTCAAGTCTGGAAATGTAGTATTAAAGGAGCAATTCACGCTGCTGCTTTTTTAATGACTGTTTTTTTAACATAAGTTTGAAGCAGGGGATCTCTGGGGCTGAACCCCATTAATTCCAGCTCTGGGGACACCCTGCTTCCAGAGATACCTCTAAATATGGAAAATCACAACTTGGTGAAACTGCAACCCACAGAGCCAGAAAACAGCATGTTCATGTTACCCTCCTGCTTCCCGGCATGCATCAGCCTCATGCAGCCCTTTAACAAGAGGGCGGGGCTAAGGACATCAGCAGCGGGGTTTGTAGGCTGCTTTTGCAATGACACAGCTTTCAGTAAACCAATCATGTGCTGGGGGGGGTGTGGCTTGGGATGAAGGTTGGCTGCTCTGCCTTGCGGGCCCTGCTGTTACTGCCTCTTCCTGCGCTTTACCCTTCACAGGCCGCAGGGATCACATTG
Organism: Ascaphus truei; assembly: GCA_036426205.1. Lineage (NCBI taxonomy): Eukaryota > Metazoa > Chordata > Amphibia > Anura > Ascaphidae > Ascaphus > Ascaphus truei. The sequence goes on from CM071572.1 coordinate 85,169,098, forward strand.
CGGGGCGCACCGTCACCGGGCCATGGTGTGTGTGTGTGCCGTGTGATACTGTGTGTGTAATGCTGTGTGATCGCTGTGTGTAATGCTGTGTGTAATGCTGTGTGATCGCTGTGTGCTTAAAGCAATGTGCCTTGTGATACAGTGGGCGTGATCACTGTGTGTATTATGCTGTGTGATCACTGTCTTTAATGCAGTGTGCTGTGTGATCAGTGTGTGTAATGCTGTGTGATCAGTGTGTGTGATCAGTGTGTGTGTAATGCTGTGTGATCAGTGTGTGTGTAATGCTGTGTGATCAGTGTGTGTGTGTAATGCTGTGTGATCAGTGTGTGTGTAATGCTGTGTGATCAGTGTGTGTGATCACTGTGTGTGTAATGCTGTGTGTGTAATACAGTGTGATCGCTGTGTGCTTAAAGCAATGTGCCTTGTGATACAGTGGGTGTGATCACTGTGTGTGTAATGCAGTGTGCTGTGTGTGTAATCACTGTGTGTTTAAAGCAATGTCCCTTGTGATACAGTGGGCGTGATCACTGCTTGTAATGTTTGTGTGATGCAGTGTGCTGTGTGTGTAATCACTGTGTGTTTAAAGCAATGTCCCTTGTGATACAGTGGGCGTGATCACTGCTTGTAATGTTTGTGTGATGCAGTGTGCTGTGTGTGTAATCACTGTGTGTTTTTAAGCATGTCCCTTGTGATACAGTGGGCGTGATCACTGCTTGTAATGTTTGTGTGATGCAGTGTGTGCTGTGTGTATGTAATCACTGTGTGTTTAAAGCAATGTCCCTTGTGATACAGTGGGCGTGATCACTGCTTGTAATGTTTGTGTGATGCAGTGTGCTGTGTGTGTAATCACTGTGTGTTTAAAGCAATGTCCCTTGTGATACAGTGGGCGTGATCACTGCTTGTAATGTTTGTGTTAATTTGGCAGTGTGCTCTGTTGTGTGTAATCACTGTGTGTTTAAAGCAATGTCCCTTGTGATACAGTGGGCGTGATCACTGTTTGTAAGTTTTGTGTGAGCAGTGTGCTGTGTGTAATCACTGTGTGTTTTAAAGCAATGTCCCTTGTGATACAGTGGGCGTGATCACTGCTTGTAATGTTTGTGTGGATGCAGTGTGCTGTGTGTGTAATCACTGTGTGTTTAAAGCAATGTCCCTTGTGATACAGTGGGCGTGATCACTGCTTGTAATGTTTGTGTGATGCAGTGTGTTCTCCTGCTGGTTCTGATGAGTGATCACGATTGATATGTTGGTCCATTAAAAGGTAACACAGCCTGCGTGCTCATGCCACACACCCTGCATCTTATATGTGTAACGTGATGGGGGTCACACTGTGTGTAATAGTTTGCTGAGCTCCCTGTGTGTGACATTCCTCCCTAGGAAATACAGATCGTCTTGTCCTAGGAACCTGCGACCCTGCACATGTTAACCCGCAGCCCTCCCCTGGCTGAGCGTACCATGCCGGCCTTGTGACTCTACCCCTGCAAGTGAAGTAAGCTTTCAGTGCTGAGTATTCTTTTACATTGAGGACGGGAGTTGGTGTGTGTGTGTGTGTGTGTGTGTGTGTGTGTGATGGTAGAAGGGGGTGTGAAGTCCCACTACTTGATTGACGTAAAAATCCAATTTGGTAAATAAGGGGTATATTTGGAATTGTGTATTGTAAGGAAGCACCACGTGCCTCCCTGTAATGTACTACTAAAGGCATTTCCTGTAGCAGACGTTACTACAACTGCGAATGCTTTATTACTGCAAGTTTTGACACAAGCGCCAGTGAAGCCCGTGGTACCGTGTGCGTTGTATCTGTTACTTGTGTTGATGGGGATAACGTTTGCTGCATCTGTGCCACTGAATAGAGTGCGATGTGTCATGGAAGGCATGTCATATTTGTGATGTAGGGCAGGGGTGCGCTCCCTGGGGGGCGCAGGGCTTAGAGGTCCCGCGTTCTTCCCCACAACATTTAAATAAAATGCCGGGAGAGTGGGCAAGGCCTCTGTAACTGCCTCTTACCTGCCATGACAACGCAGGGTTAAATGGCAACGCAATGTTAAATGACGCCGCCAACGCTGGAGAGAAGGTAAGAGAGGGGGGGGGGGGGGGGGCGCGCGAACAGGCGGGGGTGCAACAAGAAAAAGTTTGCGCACCCCTGATGTGGACCACTTTGTAGCGCTAATTGTACAGCAAGTAAAAATACCACTTGTGGGACATTTGCATGTATCAGGCCGCGCTTATACTGCCGGCGACGCGACCGATGACGTCGCCATTGCGATAGTTGTAATGTAAGTTTAGGCGACGTCGCTGGCTACAAGGCCAGTGACGTCAGAAAGGGGGAGGGCAGAGGGACGGAGAAGCTCTCCGATTGGCCGCAAGGGGAGACCGGCCCTGAAAAAATCAAATAACAGTGACTACCAGATTTCTGTTAGCGCGGTCGCTCCGTCGCGTGCACTATAAGCGCAGGCGACAGCGATAATGCATTTGTTTTGACGCACTATAAGCGCAGCCTAAGACAGGTCTGCAACCCGGTCTTTCCCCATTACCGCTTGGCATACAATGCATCCAATGCAGCCAGGGATTCTGGGTAATGACATGCAAATATTAGTTTTTAATGTGCTAATTCTACAAACTCTGAAGCGGCTGTCACCCCGCAGTAAGCCGCAAACTCCCTTTCAATAAAGGTGCGATTTGCTGCTTCGGGGGTTATTGAACCAGCCCCTTTGTATTGTGTTGTGGGTCAGTGAGCGATTTTAAGGAAGTGTTTATAGGACAATAATGAAGAAAGTCACTGATGCATTATTATAATATTGTGATGCATCAGAATCTGAGATTACATTTGTTCAGCTTTTCTGTGTGTTTAAGGGGAAAAAAAAAGGCACGTTATCGTTTCGACATAAAAATCATTTGTCTAACAGTTGGTGTCAAATGCATAAAGTGTGTGTGTGTGTGTGTGTGTGTGTGTGTGTGTGATGGGGACGTTCCATGGTGCGCCTGAATTACCTTCACACACACGGAGTAAATACATTGTGTTGTTAGATTGAGTTCTGGCTTCTCTGCGCCACTAATTACATTCTCCCAAACTGAATGACGTTTTTGTGATGTGTATTTCAGCAGGAAAGATACATTGAGGCGTTTAAACCTTGTCACTGCGGGAGGGGCCAGCGACGCATTGAAAACAATGGTATCGCGCACATTATTTCCCCAACGCGGTATTTCTTGTAGGGGGGAGGGGGTTAATATAATCTGTACAATGGGATGTGGTGCGTCAAGGAATGTACGTAATAATATTTGTAATGTGTTTTCCATTCTTTATGCAAAGCAATGCGTCGTTGACCCCTCCTTGCGTTGAAAGTGTTAATTATGTCCTGGGAGATTAGATATAGTTATTGTGAAACAATAACTCACATATTAGCAAGATAATTCAAGATACAGTATCTGAATAAGAGGCTACTATATGACTAACACGCATAACTTTACCCAAAGTGTACCACAATATGCCATCATGGGATAAATAAACAGAGAGAGATTCTTTGAAACTAAGGATATTTTCACCCATAGTGAACTGTGCCAAAATACCTTTTTACAAATATATGCTGTTTTCACTTACTTATATTATGAAGAAATTATTTGAGATGTCGAAGTGAACTTAAATTAAATACAGATACACATATTAATGTGATTACTAATCTGTAAAAAAAGAAATATAGAATTTCATGTCCACCTACCCCTATAAGAGGACTTTTTAACAAATTATTTGTAAATAAATCACTGTCACAATTATTTTTGATGTAATAAAATTTTGTTTTTGTTTTTAACAAGTTTCACTGACCCAAGGCCAAAATAGGCTATATCAGCACACTTACCTGCTTAGAACAACTTTGCTCTAATTTTGAAAATATTGAGAGTGCAATTAAGCGGAATCTTCTATATCTTCTCAGATATATTTTTCCTTGTACCTGTATCATTTATCCTCATGCACCTTATTTTCTTTATCACAATACAAGAAATATTTATTAAAAAGGAAGAGCGGTTAAAACAACAATCGAACAACAAAGTAGTAATAAACCAAATGTGACCAAATGAGAGAGACTGCAGCTGGTATACAGAGGATGGCTCAACATCCTCATGGGCTAGAAAGAAGAACCAAAAGAAAACAGCGCAAACATCTCAGTGTAGTATGTATTATATCAAATGTGTTAATCAGCAGGTAAGTGTTACACGTACATCAAAGGTGAAATGTATGGCTAACCTACGAAACGCGTTGGATTTACATAGTGCAATCCTTGAACTTTATTTGGCATACCAGAAGCACTGACACAGCCCCACAAGTTTGTGGCCCAAAAAACTTTGCAGTCCATCGTCGAATCGCGGTAACTAACACAAGCCGTGACATCATCACTGGCCGCCAGAGTTTGGCGTGTGCGAGCGGTGTTTGCAGTCAGTGCGAATGGTCCCTGCTCCAGCGCTAGAGACACAGGAGACGTGGGCTGAGACCAGGCGATTCCAACGGTCAGCTGTGTACCGAAAGGAGGTCCAACACTACCTATCCAGCCAGAACCTGTGGGATCTGTCGAGCGGTGCGGGAACCAGTGTCACTTCCACAGGGGTAACATGTCCATAACATGTTGTGCCCACAAATTTCACCTTTGATGTACGTGTAACACTTACATGCTGATGAACACTCGTTTGATATAATACATACTACACTAAGATTTTTGCACCGATGTTTATCACTTGCCATTTATTTTTCTTTCACCTTTACCTTTTCACCAATATTCGTAAACGTCAGGGAATGTTGAACATTGGTGATGACGAAGAGCAAAAGTATGTATGGGAACATATGCCCATTGAACTCATTAGAATGATTTTGACATGGTGTCTAATAACATGCTATGCCAGACTGGGCTAACGGCAGACTCTGGTCATTGAACTTTGCTACGTCTTCTGCGTTCTATTAACGTGAAGGTCATTTCTTCCCCCACAGCGCAATGTCACTGCTGTTTACACGCTCAACATCTATAGCCACGGCAAAGAAGGATAAGCGATTCATGGCTGAAGTTAATGCCTCTCCACTTAAGCACTTTGTTACTGCCAAGAAGAAAATCAATGGCATATTTGACCAGCTCGGTGCCTACATCCAGGAGAGTTTCAACTTTCTGGAGGGTAATGTTTCTGTTGGGGGGGGGGGGGGATTCCTCTTATAGGAGCAATCCAAGGCGTCTTTTATTTTCCTATTTCTTACATAGAATTGAAGCGGGGGGGAGTCTCCGGAGCTGAACCCCATTAATCTCCGCTCTGGGAACCTCCTGCTTCCTGAGATAGACATCCGTAGGGGGTGCAGGTATCTCCTGCAAGTTGAAAGCTCCCGTGTCACGTGGGCCAATAGGAAGCCGGACTGGATGATGTCAAGGCTTCCTATTGGTCCGCAGAGCTTTGAAAAGCAGCCATTAATGGGAACCCTGGTAGCTGAACCGTAGCAACTACCGACACCCTCTATGGAGGTGTAAGTATCTCCGGAAGCAGGGGGTCCCCGGAGCTGAAATTAACTGGTTCGGCTCCGGAGACCCCCTGCTTCAATCCTATGAAAAATATAAAAACAATGTCCCAGCTTGGATTGCCTCTTTAATTCTAACCTGTTTTCTAATATAGAGATTTCCTTTTTCACCCGGACCACATACTACTTTGAAACAAATCAAACTGATAGAGAAATTCTCTGAGACATACGGTCTGTTGGCACTTTGCAGATTCTAAAAATTATCCGTCACCGAGGCTTTTCCTCATAGGAAAGAATGGAATCTTGGCCCAGAAGCTGGCGGTTTAATCCGTTGCCCACTTAGATCCTGGTTTCTTAGGAGTCCTGATAATTGGCGGTGGTCTTGTAGAGAAAAGGGTTCTAAACTACAATAACCAAATTTGCTTATAAACAGTTTGGGGGCGCAAAGATTTCAGGCACGCGTAACTTTCAGAATGGTGCTTTCGCAGGAAAGTGGGAATCCCAGCAGAAATCGCTCCAGTGACTTCAATAAAGAACAGTATCTGTGACACTCCAACTCGGTGACACAAGTCACGTAGATATTTAAGGTATTTTTAATGATGCAGACATAATGCACAGCGTTTCAAAGAAATCCCTTCTTCAGTTGGACTTTAAATGGCTATTTGATGTTTGTCACTAAGTTGGGTGCCACAGGATACTGTTGTCTATTGCACGTTATAAATACGTATTCACTCCTAGTATGTATTACCTTATAGTTTAATAATAACTGTATAAAGCTTCTTGACAATCCCTGAAAAGAAAAATGGACCAGAACTTGGTTCTTCTGAGTTCCCCCACAGAAATAGTCCTAGGTAGTGTTATACCGGGTACTCGGAAATTACCCGCTACCGGCTTACTCAGCGCTTTTTCAGCTACCCGGAACCGGCCGCAGGGGGCTGGAACCGGCGCCGGGTAATTTCAGAGCAGGTGAAGACTTACCGGCGGCGGAGGGTGAGGAAGACCGCTGCGGAGGGTGAGGAGGACCGTGGCGACATCGTGGGAGCAGCAGCAGACATCCTGGTGGCAGCAGGAGACGTTCTTGTTGATCCTGTGGGGCAACGGAACAAAGCACAGCTGATGCCGGTGGGAGCTGGGGAATCATGTGGCAGGAGCATTCCTATTGGACAGCCTTGGAGGAGCTGGTTGTCCTATAGAAACACTCCTGCTCCGGTCACATGGTTCCCCGGCTCCCATCGGCATCAGCTGTGCTGTGTTCCGCTGCTCCCACCGGCTCAATAAGGATGTCTTCTGCTGCCACCGCCACCAGGATGTCTTCTGCTGCTCCCACAATGTCGCCACGGTCTTCCTCACCTGCCGCTGCAGGTAAGTCTATGCCGGCCAGCCGGGTACCTGACTCGGCAAAATGTCTCATTTTTCCCAGGTACCCATTACCCGGTATAATTTAGGACTCGGTACAATAATAGTCCTAAGTATAATCCTGCACTGTCTTCATTTAGAAACCTACCAGAATGCAGAGCTTGATCCAGTTGCCTCGGAAGAGCAGGTGCTTGAAGTTAAGGGCTATCTATCCAACGTCACTGGCATCAGTGAAATACTGGCCCGGCGGCACATGAAGGTGGCCTTCTTTGGCAGGTAAGCTGCTCCTGTGTCACATCCAACCCAATTACATGGTCCATTGCATGAATGGATCCCTCCCAAGAGGGCTCATCGAGCACTCCTCCATTGTATTTTGTATTCCACGGGGGAGAATCTTCAGCGAGAACTTGCTGCGTTGTATATTCCTAGTGAGTGTCTTTGTACGCTTTCAATCCACCCTGCCTATTTCCCTCTCGAGAATAAATGAAAGTAGCTTAGACCTATAGGCTCATGTTTACTAAGTGGTGTAATACCCTAAGACCGCTTCTGGCGCTGGGAGGTGTCGTGGCCCATTCAAGTGAATGAGCTGTAAGAAGTCTTTCGGTGCCGAAAGACGTCTGATGACATGGCACCGCTTGGCAAACATGTCTCCATAGGCTTCAATTCGATGTGCTTATTCATTGAGAAGATATCGACCACATTCAATTGAAAAGAGCCGTAATTTTTCCTGAGAAAGGAGAAAACGGCTTTTACGGCATATTGAATCAGAATGGGATATCTTGCTGCAAGGGCAGCTCGCCGCCAGCCGTTTCGCCGCTGTGATAAGTGGTCAACTTTAGGGGTTTTAGGCTAAGCGCTTAAGCTTTTTCGGGTATGGTTAGGGGTTGTCGGGTAAGGGGGTTAATGTTGGGGGTTTTAGGGTAATGGGTTAAGGTTTTTAGGGTAAAGATTAGTGTTGGCATCGGGTTAAGGTTTGGGATTTTCGGGTAAGGGGTTGACGGTTTGGGTAATGAGTTGGGACTTTTAGGGCAAGGTTAGGGGTATACCTTAGTGGCAAAACGGCCGGTGGCTACATGGCAGCGGCGAGATCGTTCTAAACCATATTGAATGGGTTCCATAGACCCTTGCTAGGTCTCATATGAGTGGCTGCTCCAATTGCCTCCTAACCCCGGTGCTAGCCAGGAGTCCCTCTCTATAGCAACGTGTTTTATATTGCTGTTGGTTGGGGAGGGATTAGGGACCGGCACCATGGCTCACCCTGCCAAATGTTGACTCCAGGTGGCAGTGTGGAGGATTCTTTCCTGTCTTGTCCTTGTATGTTTTTTGTTTTTTAATGTAGTTCAATAAAAGTTTTTTTATTTTTTCTACTTACCTGGTGAGTTGGTGGTGCTTTCGCTGTCCGAACCAATCTTTTTCCTGTTCGTACAGTATTGGTCTAGGTTGTATTATTCTTCAACTTCCAGCTGTGGGGGCAGGGAACGAGAGATGCTGCTTTGCAATGCATTTCATGACCCTCGTGCACTGGAGGGTTTAAGGGGACAAAATGATGCAGAATGATGGACTTCTGAACAGAGACACTTTGCTGCCTGTTTGTTCTAGGACCAGCAATGGGAAAAGCAGTGTGATAAATGCCATGTTATGGGACAAAGTCCTCCCGTCTGGCATCGGGCACACGACCAACTGTTTCCTGCGCGTGGAAGGCACAGACGGCAATGAGGCCTATCTTCTTACGGATGGTTCAGAGGAGAAAAGGAGTGTTAAGGTAAATGTGTGGTCTGTGTTCGTAACATACACTGTAACATGGTTCTGATGGTAGGGATTGGAAAGAGACGCGTGTCCATAGTTAAAAAGGGGTAAGGTATGTATGCGTGTGAGATATATGTACATGTGTTTATAATTCGGAAGATTGCATGCAAAAAAAACCCCCCAGTGCTATAATGTTTAACAAGGGAGAATAATAACTTCCTGACTCCAGTAAGTGGTAATTCAATCACTCCCAGGATCAATTACTTGGTATTTGATCTTTTCATTAACATACCCAATGTATCTGCCATCACGGGATAATACATCCCACATTTTCACTGCGCTAACTGTAATCTTTTTCCTTTGCTGTCCGTACAAATCTCCTTTCCTCTAACATCAGTAGGCGAGGCCAGGTTAATTGTAGCAATCTTGCTGACCCTACTTAATATAATGAGCACACTGTTAATGGTGAATTAGCTTTTATTTACGGGGATGACCTGGTGCCTGTTATTACCCTGCTTCTGGCCATATTGAGGAAGGGGCTTTGGTGCAAAAAGTTTTTTCTGTATGTTGGATATGTGTGTAAATAGTAATCAAATCCTCTCTGGCCTTTTTTTTTATACAAAGGGATTTTCCATATGTTTTAGCAATTTGCTGGCCCCCTTCTGCATTTTTTCAGGTGCACATATTTTTGGTCTTGGGGCCACACCATGCAATGTTTCTGGGAACAACTTCTGCGTCGCAGGCCCCTTTGGCAGTGGAAGGGTTAAATAAGATAATTCTAATGGTCAAACCGTTTTATACAATACACCTATCATTAGTCACTTAAGTCAATTAACAGAAGTGTTTGAAAACAACCTAATTTCTTAACCTTGGTTGGGTTCATGGCGTCGCCTCCTAGGGGAGATGCTGGAGGTCCGTGCAGTGCAGGAGTTCAGAACTGCTTGGGACAGGCACCCGGCTCTGCTGAACATTAAAGAAAGGCGAGGATTCAATACGCTGTGAGGTTTCACAATAAGAACATGGGCAGGCGAGGGCTTCCCGTCTCCCATCTGTCTCTCTGCTGGTGGGACAGTTATTGGAGGCGTGGGATCTGAGGATCTCGTTGGAAAAGTACAAACCTGTAAATAGTCGGGTCGTTTCTAATTCGGCTCCTGGTGATGAGTGTAAATTTGAAAAAATAAACGAAGAACGAACAGTCATTTCATTTGAAGGATGTGCAGTGATTATTCTTCATCTAGCCTGTGTGTGTCAGCGCAATAGCAGAATCAGCAGGACACTTCCCATGATGGTGGTAATCTGATTACATGTACATGTGTCACCCATGTTGCCTGTCCATTCCCTTCCACAGTGACATTCAACTGCGTCTTTCAGATACATAGAGCAGATTCTTTGCCAGAATATTTATAGCCACGACTAATGATCCCCCCCCCCCTCTATTTTCTAATGTTATTGTCCCCCTTTTTTTTTCTGACTTTATTGCCCCCCCTTGTGTTTCAGACTTTAATGACCCCCCCTTGTGTTTCAGACTGTAAACCAGCTTGCTCACGCTTTGCATCAGGACGATCTCTTGGACGCTGGCTGCCTGGTCAGTGTCATGTGGCCTAATTCCAAGTGCCCCCTCTTAAAGGATGACCTTGTGCTGATGGACAGGTGAGGAGGATCTCGGATCAGACCTGCTCTCCCCGAGTGGCTTTGACCCGTTTTCTGCGTCCGGTTTGGACGCGCATCGCTTGTTTCAGGTTCCCGGACTCTAACAGGAACATGCTGCAGATTGTGATGGCACACTCCTTATTTAATAACCCCTTCACTGCTGGCAGGCCCTGTGACAATGCGTTTTTGAATACAGAATGGAACCCGCTTTTGCTTCTTGAGTGAGGACTTTGGGCCTGGCAAACATTATTGAGGCAGGGATGGGGATACACACGCACGCACACACGCACACGCACACACACACACGCACGCATACTTAGTCGCCCTTAACGTAAGGCGTTTACTTATTCTCCAGGTCCACTGAGTTCAAACATAACCGTTCCGGACATTTCTCAGTGTGACTAATAATGGCGTTACAATAAATGCACAACGCGTCTTCCTTTGGCAGTCCTAAGATATCGGATAAAGATTATAAAAACCACCTGTCCAGTTTGTGTTTGCCATGAAAATGTCACATGAAACATTTGGCGATTGCGTTATTTGCCGCCTGGTTCTGGGGGTCACACGTTTACCGCTGACGTCTTTGCGCTTGCAGCCCGGGCATTGATGTAACCACAGAGCTGGATAGCTGGATAGACAAGTTCTGCCTCGACGCTGATGTGTTTGTGTTGGTAGCGAACTCTGAGTCCACTCTCATGCAGACGGTAAGTTTGGGGGGGGGGGGGGGGCACGTGGCCGCGTGGCCACTTTGTTTTGTCCTTTTGATTATTGCTCGGGGGACTCACCCGTCATCTCGTTTCCTAGGAAAAGCAGTTTTTCCACAAGGTGAACGAACGTTTGTCCTGTCCCAACATCTTCATCCTGAATAACCGCTGGGATGCGTCTGCGTCAGAGCCGGAGTATATGGATGAGGTGAGCATGAGAATCGTTGCTATATATGTACACACTAAACACACACACACACACACACTACACACACACACACTACACACATACATACCTACACATACGCACATCCACGCGCACATACATACATGCATACGCACATGCACGAGCACACATGCACACACACACACACACACGCACACACATGCACGCATACACACACACATGCACGCATACACACACACATGCACGCATACACACACATACATACACACATACACACATACATACATACATACATACATACACACATACACACATACACACATACACACATACACACATACACACAACACACACACACACACACACACACACACACACATACACACACATACACATACACACACGAGAAGGAGTGGCTCAGTGAGTAAAGACACTGACTGGCACTGTTTGAAGCAGGGGAGCCTGGTTCAATTCCCAGTGTTGGCCTTGAGCAAGTCACTTTATCTCCCTGTACCTCAGGCATTTAAAAAAAATCATAGATTGTAAGCTCCACGGGGCAGGGACTGTGCCTGCAAAATGTCTCTGTAAAGCGCTACGTAAAAGGTCAAAAGCAGCGCTATACAAGAACATGCTATTATTATTTACACAAACATACACTATGTTGTCAGGACTGTGTCTAAATTCTAGACAATAATGCTCACATTTGTTCCCTAAGGCCCTTCTATATTTTTCTATCCCAATGAAACAGACATGTTTGCTTGTATCCGTTCTTTGACTTCTGTTTTGAGAATATTAACCCTTTTGCTGCATAATAGCAGCAGAACGGTGAATGTGGATTTGTACTTGATGTGCGTTCCTCTGCTGTACTAGTTGGTGCCTAAAAGTCTTTATTTTATTTACCCACTGAGTATGTTAAATTGTATTGGTAAAATCTGTTGTGCAAAATGGCCACTCTGGCACTCAAGGGGTTAAGGGGTCTTTGCAAAAGCTTTTGTAGTTTGCATATACCTCTGGTGAATGTCACTAATGCCGGGCGGCCAACTCCAGTCCTCAAAGGGCCACCAGCAGTTCAGGTTTTCAGGATATCCCGGCTGAGCCACCTGTGCTGTAGCCGGGATATCCTGAAAACCTGACCTGTTGGTGGCCTTTTGCGGACTGGAGTTGGCCGCCCTGCATTAGTGTATTGAGTGCGCTGTTCCATGTGTGTGTCGGACGTTCTAGGTTACCCGTTGCAGGGGAGAATGTAGACCTGTTTGTCCATGTCCTCTCTTCTGACCGTTATGTAATCTATGTCTAATCCCTCATTAGAGAACATTTCCCAGCACTCCCTGTTTGTAACCTCTTTGGACATGTCTTGAGAGCCACTATTATCTGTGCATGTCTCATCGCTATGAAACTCTACTCCCAACCATTAGCCATAACTGCATGTAAACAATAATTAGAACACCGCCAAGCTTTTCTGTATTGTATTGAAAGATTTTATACAAACAACCAGAGGACTTCGTGCGGATACGGGGTTTCTTACTCGCTATCATCATTTGTTGTAATGTCTCTGTACCTCTTTGTTCATTTGAATATCAAAAGCTCTCCCCCCCCCCCCCCACTGCACGCCCAGCCCCCTAAACACTGCTGGTGGGATATAGTGTCCTCCATTTCTCACTATCCCTTTCATCCATTCATTGCCCGGTCTGCTTATTTGCTGTGAATTCCCCACATCTGCCTGAGATCACCTTGTTTGTGTAAATCCGTATTGCTGACCTGAGGAGGAGTAGAACTCTGGAAAGATTGTCTTATATCAATGGTTACTCCAAATAACAAAAAGCTATCGCCTAATACTGAAGTACTCATTTACTCTGCACTAACTGTTATTTCTACTCCAGACAAACAGAACAAGGCATTGCTGTAGTAATTATTCTACCATTTGTAAAGTGATTAGTCAATGGTTTCATCAAAGAAATGGAATTAATAATGAATATATTCTCTGCTTTTTTTTCTTTTTCTCGTGCATTCATATTACAGCGCTTTACAATCATCTGTGAAAGACATTTAGGCAGCCACCTCCAGGGTGCAATCTTACTGATGCGTGTCAGGGTTTCTGCTTTTCGTGGAAGAGGAGAGGGCGGGAGGACAATGTTACCGCATTAAAGATGGGTAATCGGAGGTTCACAGGAATAAAGTGTTTTACTCGGTATTGTAGTGAGGGGAAGGGATTACCACTAGAATGGACATCATTGCATACTTGTGGTTGCAGTCTAACACCTTTAACCACTCTACCACTCTCACTGTGAAACCTGCCTGGTCAATTCCACGCAAACCGCTTAACCGCATGCCACCCGCAGGTACGTCGGCAGCACATGGAGCGCTGCACCAGCTTCCTGGTGGACGAGCTGGGGGTGCTGGATCGGACCCAGGCTGGGGACCGCATATTCTTTGTTTCTGCAAAGGAAGTTTTGAATGCCAGAATACAGAAAGCTCAAGGAATGCCAGAGGGAGGTGAGCTGGGAATAACCATTCGCCATTTAATTTCCAAAACCCTTTGCAATTTCAAGGTGTTCCGGGGACCAACTCGGTGTATAACTTTTTGTTGTTGCACATCTTCGATTCGCTGGATTTCCCGGCAGGATCTGGATCAGGCGTGGTCAACTGCAGTCCTCCAGGGCCACCAACAGGTCAGGTTTCCCGCATATCCCTGCTTCAGCACAGGTGGCTCGGCCGTTGATTGAGCCACCTGTGCCGAAGCAGGGATATCCTGAAAACCTGACCTGTTGGTGTCCCGCGAGGACGCAGTTGACCACGCCTGATCCAGAGGGTTAAGCACAGTAAGATGAGTTAGTTTAGGATCTCATTGTTATGGAGGAGAGGCAAATTGACACATCAACCGTGTGTTTTTGATAGACTTGAATCTGAATTTCTCTTTTTTTAGAAGTCAAAATATGCCCTATTTGCTAGAAGAGGAAGGATTTTGAATTGTTGATACAGTTTTTCCCCCTCCGCTGCTACAAGGGAAATATAACACAGTACCACCCTGCAGGCTGCTCTCCATGACACCCCTACATTTCCAATCTAAACCCAAATACTCTCCATCACGGTCTCCTCACAGCTCATAACCTGCTGTATGCCCCCCCCCCCTCTCCTTCTCGCCTCCAGGAGTTTCCCAGGGCTGCACCCCAACTGTGGAACTGCTTACTCTCCCCCACCACACACACTTCCAAAAGTTCCCCTCAAATCCCACCTCCTTTAAAGAGGTCTTCCCTAATGCCCCCTCTAACCAGCCACCCCCGCTGAGTGGCCTAATACTCCTTCCTACCCTTGTGGTGTCATGCTCCCGTTCCTTTTTAGATTGTAAGTTCCTCGGAGCAGGGACCTCATTACCTGTTGCTTCATTATGTTTTCAATTGTATTTTCCCTTTTTGTTCTGCTCCGTGCCCCCACATTGTACTGCGCTTTTGAATATGTTGGTGCCATATCACTGAAGGCTCGTCCTTTAGCATGCTGGTCAGAGAGTGACAATGTGAATGTCCTGGATGTGCAGTAAGGAGAGTATCGAAGACAATACAACAGCCAGGTGGCGTTCTAGTGAACAGTGTTCATTGCAAAAGTAGCAATGCATTTTCCATCGTGCTCCTCTAAATCTCCTGGAATCTCGAGGTTCTCAGCCCAGATGGATTTCCAAAATTGCCGCAAATGTGCAAATTGTTTCAAATCTTTCATCATCCTTTTTGAAGTTGTTGCATATAGAAAATGCAGCTGGTTTCATTGGTGCTCTCATGTTACCGCTGCAGGTGGTGCCTTAGCAGAAGGCTTTCAAGTCAGGATGTTCGAGTTCCAGAATTTTGAGAGAAGGTTTGAGGTAAGTGGGAAAAGAACTAGATGTTATTTAAATCTGTAGGCAAAACGATCTGCGGGTGTTTAGTACCTGCTTTTCTTTTCCTCCCTGTATTTGCAGGAATGCATCTCGCAGTCAGCGGTGAAGACCAAGTTTGAGCAGCATACGATGAGAGCCAAGCATATTGCTGAGGTTTTGCGTCAGATAATGGAGTCTGTGCACGTTGCTGCCCAGGAGCAGAGGTGAGACTGCCTTCTAAATACACGTTATGTTGTTGGCCGACACCTTCACCCATGTACTTCTTGAATAAGAACTGCTTTATAATACCAGTTGAACCTATGTCTGACTGCCGCAGTAATGCACTGGGGCTAAAGTCCCACCAATATCATTAACAAAGCTGGTGCTTGGGTGACGTGCTCATGGATAGGCAGATTCTATTGTAATCCTTACAATTGCTGCTTTAATTCTATAAAAAATTCAGGACATCTTGTTCAGCTGGTCTTAGCTGATTGGAAGGTGGCTCTTCCTATCTAGTTGAAGCTCACCCCCTCCCACATTTAAATGGTTAAAAGCTCACTCCATAGCATCTCCCACTCTCAGGGGAACTTGCTTGCTTGCAGTATGATTGTGACAAATCTAATACAGAGTGCTTTTCCTGGTAATGTACAGGTTAATAAAAGCTTCAATCAGACTTAGAACTATGCAACTAATTTTGACAGATTAATTATAAACCATTCTCCCTGGTAATGCACAGGTTATTAAGAATTTATATTAGTGTTAGGGACCCTCGAGATGTGGTCTGCCGTGTAGTGGCTCAGGGGCTTACAACACTTTGGCCAAAATGTTAAACTAAAAAACCATTTCATTTAATAGATTCTATACATATATATTTAGGCACTGTACCGTGTATAGGTTTCACTGGATGTGCACTGAGCTCTGTCTGTGTTTTCATGTTCTGTCTCTGGTTTTAAATGCTTTAATTCTATGCAACACTTTATTCCTCGTGTTGCAGAGTTAACTGTTTGGAAAAGCGTGAGGAGCTCCGGGATCGCGTGGAGTTTATTGAGAAGCAGCTTGAACTGTTGACTGAGGATTACAAGCTAAAAATCAAACAGATCACGGACGAGGTGGAACGACAGGTGAGAGAACGAGAAGCTGTGTTCCGCCTAAACATCTGTATAAGCAGAGGGTTCGCATGAAAAGATAGGCAAGCAGCCTGTGATGGTCATCATTTGGTGTATTTGGCCCTTCTGACAAACGCGGACCCCTAGTCGCCTGTGTTTGCAAACGCGTTGGTTACAGTCCATCTAAAACCTATTGTGGCCAATCGTCCTAATGAAGAGGTTCGAGAACGAGTCATATGATTTAGAAATATGCAAGTAACTAAAAAATATACAATAGTGCATCGATTATAATTTTTCTCTGGATACGCATTTGAAATAGGTTTTTGGCGTTTCTTTAAAAACCGTTGAACTAACCCTTTCCCTGCCAGAGGGGTTAGCAACGCCTGCCAGGTGAGAGGGGTTTAAAGCAGCAAAAAAATGTAGCACTGCGCAATGTTTAACGTTTTATTATAGGTTTCGAGCAGCGGGTCTCTGGAGGGAAACCGTGTTCATTTCAGTTCCGGGGACCCCCTGCTTCCCGGGATACTTGCCTCCGTAGGGGGTGCCGGTAGCGGCCTAACTAAATGACTTCAATGTCCTGAGGGCCAATAGGAAGCCGTGACGTCACCCGGCGCGGCTTTTCTATGGAACCGCGTGACCGGGGGCCTTAAATTCCACAGAGATACCATCGCAGCTACGGGGTGTCGGGGTAACGGATACGGTAAGTATCTCTGGGAGCAGGAGGTCCGTAGCAGAAATGAATGGGGTTCGGCTCTGAAAACCCCCTGCTTCAGTGATACAAACTTGCAGCGCTCCATGCTTGTGCTGCTTGGACGTGGATATGCGTTGTCTCTTTGATTTTTCCCCTTGGGCAATCACGGATTCCTGTTATTTGAACTGTAGCCAAGTAACTACCAGTCTCCCGTTTGTATCCCTGCATTTCTGGCTTTCAGTGTCTTGCAGCGCAGAACGCGTAATGTCTGTCTGAATGTGATGGTTCCGTAGGTGTCCAACGCAATGGCTGAAGAGATCCGACGCCTCTCTGTCCTGGTCGATGACTTCCAGATGGACTTCCATCCTTCCCAAGTGGTCCTTAAAGTTTACAAGAACGTAAGGAGCCAGGAATTTGTTTGGGAGAAACACACGGTTACATGTTTCATGGCAGCTCTTGGTACTAAATGGCGCTCTCGTTTTTTCCATCAGGAGCTTCATCGGCACATAGAGGAAGGTCTCGGGAGGAACTTGTCCGATCGCTGCTCCAGTGCGATTGCTGTCTCTCTGCAGACCACGCAGCAGGAGATGATAGGTTTGTGTCTGCAAGCTAATTGTGCAACATGCAGGATTTGTGTAATGTTTGGGAAATAGGCATCGGGGCAAATGTTCAACACATCCCATCAACTATCCCATCTGTATTATGAAGGGGAACGAGCATTACATGGAAGTATTAAAAGCCACGTGCTAGAAACAGGAATTTATCGACAATTAGATAGGGGTTGAAAAAACAAGGGGCAGTGAACCCGATTGCATCGTAGTAAGAAATTGTCTCCTTACTTTTATAATAAACAGGGGGTCTATGTATCCAGGCGTGGTACAATTCTGCAGAAAAAAATATTGATCCAAATGTGTCCATGAAAAAATCCAACTGAAAGAAATAACTTTATGAAGATGGCGCATAGATAGTTGAGCTGTACATTGTATTTCCGAGGTTAATTACCCTGTCAGCTGGCAGTCACCTAGGTCTCTGTTTAACATATACGGTCATAAAATGCTATGTTAAACCTCCAGTGCTTTTCCCCGGTGTTTTGACTCTCCTGTCCTTCGGTCTCTGCAGATGGACTGATGCCTCTCCTCCCATCTCCTGTGCGGGCCCAGATAGATCTGTTGGTTCCCCGCCAATGCTTTATCCTCAGCTACGACCTAAGCTGCGACAAACTGTGTGCGGACTTTCAGGAGGATGTGCAATTCCATTTCTCTTTTGGGTGGACAATGCTCGTGAATCGATTCCTAGGACCCAAGAACGGCCGTAGGGCCTTGATGTCCTACAGCGATCAGGTGAGACTGAATGTTGGGGGGAAAAGGATGATTGACGAGGCAACCAGAAAGAACCTATGTGCACTCTCTATGACCAATTGGGGGCTAGGAAGTATTCAATCCTTGGGGTTAACCCCTATATAGACTGAATGTACCAGAGATTATACGGCTCTGCAAGTCAAGCAAGTGTTCAAAAAAATCTACTGGCAACACTTCCATACTGTTTTGATAATGAAATGTAGTTCTACGATTTTGGTTTTTGTGAACGGATCAGTTTACTTGGCAGAACTCGGACAACCATTCAATCCCAAAATAACTGAGTATTTAATCATGCATTAGTCTGGAAAGGTAGGGATTCCAAGGGTTAGTGCAGCGGAGCACAGCTTGCAGAGAAAAGAGGTGCTACGATGCCAAAAATGGGTTAAAACTATTTATTGATCAAGCTACAACATGGCTTTGAGCAGGCAGTAACCACGAACACGTTTTGTCACAACAGGCGCTTTGTGACAAAACGTGTTCGTGGTTACTGCCTGCTCAAAGCCATGTTGTAGCTTGATCAATAAATAGTTTTAACCCATTTTTGGCATCGTAGCACCTCCTCTCTTTTCTCTGCGTGCTGTGCTCCGCTGGACTAACCCTTCGAATCCCTACATGACGCCCTTAGCGTGAAGCACGCACTGGAATTGGAGAAGCATCAAACTGTGAGGCATCTTCATTACTTACATGTTAGTCACACGTGTACACTGGCTGGTGTACTATGCTCCCAGGGTGTGTTCCCATATAGGCAGATGAGTGAGTCAGAGCTGTTCATATACAGCCCTTGATCTTTTTCCGCTACCAGAGGGAACATCATTATGTGAATTACCCATTTCATGAGCGTTATTCTTGTGACCTCACATCTATACTCACGGATGCTACTATAGTCCTACTTCCAGCAAGCTTAGAATCCATTGTTTTATTTAAGATCCAGTTGCACTGATATCCAGGACATTGTTCTATTCTCTACTTGTGTAAATCTGGAAAAGTACCCTTTTTAGTAGTAATACTCTTGTTCAGTTGAATTGATACCTGCCATGTGCTTATGCACCAGTATCCTGGCAGTAAAAGCGGCCTCGCTCCTGCAAGGAACAGGTTATTAAATGAGCAATCTCTAATCCCTTGGCACCTTCAGTTTGTGGAAGAGATCTTGGCAGTACGTAATCGCGCGTCTGAGAATAGAACCGCTTTAGTCTCTTAGATTCGATTGTCCGTCATTTGCTTTGACTTTTTTTAGGTTCCTCGCACGATGCCTCTGACCCCAGTAAACCCCAGTATGCCTCCAATGCAGCAGGGCTCTATGACCCAGGAAGAACTCATGGTTTCTATGGTAACTGGATTGGCCTCGCTGACGTCTCGGACGTCCATGGGCATACTTGTGGTGGGGGGCGTGGTGAGTCTGCAGATCTTTCTCACTTTGGTTGCCCGCTCGGATCTGGTGAACGCTACGGGGGAGAGCGCTCCGGTCTTCTCTCTGGCCTCTTATGTTGCCTTATTCTTGCGTTCTAGGTCTGGAAGGCCGTGGGCTGGCGGCTCATTGCTCTGTCTTTTGGCCTTTATGGGCTTCTGTACGTGTACGAGCGTTTCACTTGGACAACAAAAGCAAAGGAAAGGGCCTTCAAACGTCAGTTTGTGGACTACGCCGGAGAGAAACTGCAGCTCATAGTCAGCTACACGGGCTCCAACTGCAGCCATCAAGTGCAGCAGTAAGTTATCCTGTCGTGTCGTCTACAAAACGCAATCTATATGTTTCCCGGACCTTCTAATAAAAATAACATTCAAAATCACAATGGCGTACGCCAGAATGTTACTGCTCACTTATACTGCTTCCGTTTCCACCTCTTAAAGAACCGATTGTCCAGCTTCTAAATGTTACATTCAGCGGTTCCTACTTTTTTTGTTTTTGTGGATCAAAGAAACATAGGTCGCTATGCTGTGAACCTGCTTCTCTGTGTCAGGGAAGCGCTGAGCTTCCATTCGAGCTCAGATCTTCGACACGAGGCCATGCAATAATCGGAGAGTCTATTACAGGAAACGGATCATGTGACGCAGAGCCTGATAACCAGGGTTTTTCCATAAAAGCAGATGTTACATGGGGTGGGAGAGTTGCCAATACATTTAAACACTTACAGTTCTACTTTCCTGATAAAGAAAAATGATTCATTATAGAAATTATTTCCCTTCGGTTTCTATAGGTTGTGTGTGTGTGTGTGTGTGTGTGTGTGTGTGTGTGTGTGTGTGTGTACACACGTACACGTACAGTCTTGGCAAGCTCAAAACCCCAAAAGACTAATGTATGGTATGATATATATATCTATATATATTTTATCATTTTGTGTCAATTGGAGTGCTACTGGGTTTGTGACCTAATGTATACAACAAGAGAAAAAAGCCCCATTGATACATCCAACTTGACCAATCCTTTAGCACACAGATATTAGGGCTCTTCAACTGGTGGTCAGGGCCTTGAAGTGACCCTTGGACTGTCTGCTCCTAATTGCAATGCCATTTTATTACACGGTAATGAGGTCATGTAAATACTGTATATGTGGCACAGAAGTTGTAAATGATTCCAAAACGTTGAAGTATAATCATTTGTAAGTCTAAATGTATCCAAAATGACAGTGCAATACTCTTGTGGCCCTGCTACTCCTAATTTTATTTGGGATCCAGCCCCTTTGGAGACATAGTTGAGGTGTGTGTGTGTGTGTGTGTGTGTGTGTGTGTGTGTGTGCGTGTGTGTGTGTGTGTGTGTGTGTGTGTGTGTGTTCAGGTACCAGGATACATGCACAATCTCAGGGGTGCACAGATTTTTCCCCGTGCTCACCCCTGCCTGCTCGGCCACAGCATCAAATGAAACGCGGGGTCATGTGACGTAACGTAAACCCCGCGTCGTCATTTGACGCTGGGTTACCATGACAGCGCATCGCTGGATAGTAAGACAAGTGTGTTTATAGAGGCCTTGCGCGGTCCCCCGTCATTTCATTAAAATGTCTCGGGGCAGAGCGCGGGACCTCTATGACTGCCGCGCACACCGGCACTCGCTCACTTCTCCCCTGTGTTCTTCTAGGGAGCTGGCCGGGACATTTTCTCACCTGTGCCAGCAGGTGGATGTTACTCGGGAAAACTTAGAGCAAGATATCGCTGCATTTAATAAGAAGATTGAAGTCCTGGATAGTCTGCAGAGCAAAGCAAAACTGTTGAGGTAAAAGGAATAGTTGATTTCTGAATCTGCCAGACCCCTATTTCTTCCTGTTTTGTGCCTGTTTGTATTTAGCATTTGGTGTGAGAATGCCTTGGGTGTAGTTCTGTAGGCGGTCTGGCTGGTTTAAACCATGCAGCATGTTGTATCATATTGTCCCATAAAGGGTGCTAAGCTTTAACCCCCATTCAGTCGTGCACATGTGCCAATGTGAGCACAAGGGAATAAAGATCAGTTGCTTACGCATTTAATCCAAGATGATATGTTTAAACAACAGTTGTATTTTATTATGTTCATAGGAATCCAAAATCACATTGGAAAAGGTTCCAGGGTAAAGCGGACCAGTATGGAGTTTAAAACCATTTTTTCATACAAAAATAATAATCCTATATCTTTAACAATATATAAAACATATTTTTTTTTTTTTTTAATTACTCAGCAAAATTATTTCCCTTTTACTTTTGAAAAATGAAACGCAAGCAGATGGTACTGGAGTTTTTCCGGCATGAAGTGGCCTATGTTCTAAGTTTTGCAAATTGAAACAGATCTTTGAACGTTGTTTGTGTGTCAATTATAGTGCAAAAATAACATTTGCATGGTATGTAAATGAAGGTCCTTATGACACATAACGCACAGTTTGTCTGAATGACATTGTCGTATATTTGATTAATATAATTGGATTTAGATTAAAACAGAATTCTGTATATAATTTCCCTAGTATTACTAAATATCAAATATTGGTTTGTTATAATAGCCATACTGTAAAAATAAATGCATTCTGATCTGTTATGGTTATTCTTTTCTCCTAAAAGTAACATTTAAAATATTTTAACCCCGTCTGCTCCTTTGTTTTTTTTTGGTGCACGTGGCACCTATCCCTGATTTCATGCACAAACCTACTGTAGGTGTGTAGCTCCCACAATATCATTTCCTGCATCCGTGTTGCAGCAAAGCAACGAATCATTGCTGCACAGCGCAGAATTAGCAGGGCTTTAAATTGAGAGCCATAGAAAGACTTTAGGATTTATGCTAGGTAATACTTGGCAGACAATGTTGATGCAGGTTAACGATTTTTTTGGTGCGCCGATACCACTTTTTGTTTAGACCGATTTCCATGTGTGCGTCGTGCGCATCCCATTTGTCACTTTAATGCCAAAAATTCAAGTCGCACCACTTGGTACTAAAGTTGTTCAACATAAGGGGGTCTCTGTACTATCTGCTTTTCTCCCAATGGGACTCGGCGCGTCACAATCACAGTACAGCGCGCGGTGCGCATCACGCGGGAATGTTACAGGCCCTGCCCAGATAAGTTTAGTCTGTTTTTGGTGCCTGAGGCACAGGGAGATAAAGTGACTTGCCCAAGGTCAATGGTCATTTTTGTATGACACTGTTTTTAAACTAGATAGCGGTCTGCTTTGCCCTGAAGCCTGGTTAATGTGAATTTGAATGTTACTCCTTATTTTGTAATACTTCAATACGTTTTCTTTTTTTTTCTTCTCAGGAATAAAGCTGGCTGGCTAGACAGTGAACTGAATATGTTCACTCACCAGTACTTGCAACAGAGCTGATCCATCACTACGTTTAAAAGCCAGAGAACAGGCAGACAATTTCTTCATTACATATACTGGAAATACAATATAGCTTTCCAAAGTTCCCCTGATACCTTGAACAATAGTAATAACTGTGGCATCATGGTGCTCTTTCTAGTTGTTACTTTCCATGAAATTAGAGAGCGTTTCTTGTTTCAAAGTCGTCGTATTTTGTGATCATGGCCGCCTCTTAACTCTGTAGTCGGACTCTTGAACTTGCCTGTTCTATGCATATTTTACTGCAGCCTTATGCCGAGTTGTTATTGTGCTGCAAATGATGCCAAGAAAGCAACGTGTTTTCACGGCCCCAGAAACGTCAGTAATAACACTAAAAGGATATGGACCACACGTCGCAAATGGAAATCGACATTGAGTTGACGGGAAGAGTATCACTTTTATGCTATGCCTGTTTGTGTCGGCCTATCCAGGTTCTCTTCTCCATATCTGTTTCACAGTGCGCAAATTTGGCAAGTGGTTTCTCCGGCAGGTAGTGGAAGACTTTCTTGATTACATATTTCATTGGTGTATATCTACGTTTGCACCTGTAAATAGTAAATCTGCCCTTGCTCAACAGATTCACATCGGGTATTAAAATAACTCCAATTCGTGTACAAATGTAATTGTCTTTGCTTTGTGGAGCAAATTGTTATTCCCTCTACAGCAAGAGTCCAGTGCTCAATGGCCACCAACAGGTCAGATTTTCAGGATATCCGGGCTTCAGCACAGGTGGCTGTTGACTGAGCCACTGAATGAGCCCTGTGCTGAAGCGGGGATATCCTGAAAACCTGATCTGTTGGTGGCCCTTGAGGGCTGCAGTTGACCGCGCCTGCCCTGCTATGTTTTAAAGGAGCAATCCGCCCTAAGTAACGTCAGATTTAAAAAATAAATAAATAAAATCCGGGATTAGAAGTGAAGGGTCCTCCCAGGGCTGAACCGCACTATTTTCAGCTGGAGGGACCCCCTGTTTTTGTGGGGATCTCTGGTTCCCATCTTGAAAAGAAATGGGGATTTAAAAATCAATGAAAGGAATGCAGTCTGGTTGGATGCTTCCTTGTGACATAAGGGTGGGGAGCCGTGCTGGTCCTTTTCTTCCATGTAGTAACAAAGAAGGGAGGAGGAGTGGGGGGTATGACACCTTTTATTGGACCAACAAGTAGTTGATGTGTTACAGGCTTTCCAACCTCTCGGGGTCCTTCATCAGGTATGGCAGAAATACAGAAACCCGAATCAGAAATACAGGTTTCTGTATTTCTGCCATTCCCGATGAAGGACCCGAGAGGTTGGAAAGCTTGTAACATATCAACATATCAACTCCTTGTTGGTCCAACAAAAGGTATCATACCCCCTCTCCTTCCTTTGTTACTCCTTGTAACATGCCATTCAAAAGAAGGGAATGCCATAATACTCCAGAACATGTTACTTCTTCATAAACATCACAGGATTAAATCTAGTTTATGCTGATTCTACAGTTCTGATCAAATTGTTTTTTTTTTAACTACCTGAAAAGTTATCCAACTCTTTTATAGTTAAAACCTTTGCATGGTAGAAGATGCATTTATAAAATCAGCTAGTTGTCATACTCGCAGAATAATAACCATTTCTAAGTGTCTCGTACTCTATATGATTTCGGCTACTATTGCAATGGTGCAGTGCTTCTGTTGGAGCAGATGTCTGTTCAGTGATGTTTGACTATGTTAGCAGCAGGGTAAATAATGTCAGGTTATATTGGATGAGGAGCACAGTCCTCCACCTCCCGGGTGGAATTCTGGCTGCCATTGTTGGTGTTCTAGGCTGCGTGATAGCATGTAGGAGAGTCAGCTGAAACTATATTAAACTGAGGCATAATGAGATGCTCACTTTAGCTTCATTTCACATAGTGTGTGTAGATAAAGTTGTAATCACAACCAAAACCTTGTGTGTAACTGTCCAGTACTAAAAACCAACACGCCCACCTCTTGCTTCTGACCCTTTTTATACGACTCCAACTTATTTGATAACTATTTCTTATCCTACAGATCTAAGGGAAAAACTGTACTGTTGAATGAAAAATTCACTTATGGACGCATTTGGTCACTGATCGTGTCTTTAACCCTTTCACTGCCAGAGAGGCCAGCAATGCCGCATTGCAAGGCCTCTCACAGTTACAGGGTCCATTGAACAGACCTTAGCAACTTGCAACGAGCAATCAACAGGTCCTACACAGTGCTTCTCAGTGATGCTACAGTAGGTCAAATGCACTTTATTTTCTAGTTGCTCGTCCTAATTAATTGTCCACATTTTGTTTGTTTCGCTGATGGGTCAATTGCAAAATAGATTGGTTGGTTTATTTTCTCCTGTATATTTAATTCAATGTAGCCTGCATGTCTGCCACATGACAATAAAAAGTAATTGTAAAGATGTGCTAGTGTCTATTTCTTTTCGTCTTTTTAATCTATTATAGATTTTGTATGTTAGAAATAGTGTACATGGTGCTTTACCGTAGACAGTGCAGGGAATTCTAATCAAATAAGTGCAACAAACAAAATCAGACAATGGAAAAGGAAGTACCTGTCCCGGAGAGCTTACAATCGAAGTGGTATATTGGGAGACTCACAGAGACAGCAGGTGAGGGAATAAGTGCAGTAGGTGGCAGTGCCTGGCCCCAATGGTTGGTGGGAGCGACTGTGGGTGTCGGACAGAAGCCACCACGAGTAAACTTTTTTTTTTTTTTTTTAAAGGAACCCAAGAATTATATTTGGGAAATACTGGTGACCGCCCCCCTCTCTTTCCCCTTTATACTCCCCCTCTCTCTCTCCCCTTTATACTCCCCCCCCTCTCTCTCCCCTTCCTCTTAGGGCCGGGCCTGCAGTGCTGCGCCGGTCCACTACTCCCTCCTGTCCGCCAGAAGTTTGACCCGCCGACAGGAGGGAGAGGAAGGATTGTAGTGACCGGGCTGCTGGGGAGCCGCCGGGCCCGGGACAGCTCTCCCCTCCTGGCGGCCGTGGAACCCTGGTGGAAAATCACTGGTATATGTTTCATTTAAGTTTAAGGGGTGAATTTTAAGGTGTCACTCCGTGTATTTGTTTTTAAGGCGAGAGAGCGCAGTAGCGATGGAAAGGAGACAGTAAGGCCTCGTCTACAGTCCAAAACAAATTCATGTTTTCCATTGAGCGCACTTTGGAAATTGTTCTTGCCGTGTCACGTGAGCGGTTTAGCCAATGAGGACGAACCGCTCATGTGATGTCATGGCCACGCCTCCAGTCTGCAGTGCAGGTTTTGCAAAGGAGAAAGTTGGGAGGCATGTTCGTATGTTACAATAATCCAGATGGGAGAGGATAAGGACATGCATTAGCTGTTTTAAGCAGTAGGTTGGCAGAGGAAGGGGTGTCTGTGTGCACACGCACACAATGATTTGGTACTTCGTACCAAGAGCAAACATTCCCATTTTAAACGTAAAAAATGATTGCAAAGAAATTGTACATTAAAACAATTTGCAAACAATATATTTGGTATATCGTCTCAGCCTGAAAAACAATGCAACCATTCGTATCTATTTCACCTCAACTATTGCATATATATATATATATATAATTATTTTTTTCATCTCCACCTGCCCCCGCAATATTTTCTTCCCAAGTGATTGCAGTTCATATCTATTTTGCTTCCGTTCTTACCATCATTATTTAATCTCACCAATTGCCCCTTATTGATTTGGACCTCCGTGATTGCCCCTCGTTATTATTTCACCTAATGGCAGGGGGTTACGCATTGTTCTGTGGGTCTCTGCCAGGGAAGGGGTTCATGATTGATCTGTCAGTCTCTGGCAGGGAAGGGGTTAATCTTGTGCCGCAGGTCTCTGGCAGGGAAGGGGTTAATCTTGCGCATCAGGTCTCTGGCAGGGAAGGGGTTAATCTTGTGCCGCAGGTCTCTGGCAGGGAGGGGTTATCTTGTGGCCGCAGGTCTTCTGCAGGGAAGGGGTTAATCTTGTGCCGCAGGTCTCTGGCAGGGAAGGGGTTAATCTTGTGCCGCAGGTCTCTGGCAGGGAAGGGGTTAATCTTGTGCCGCAGGTCTCTGGCAGGGAAGGGGTTAATCATTGTGCCGCAGGTCTCTGGCAGGGAAGGGGTTAGTCATGTGCTGCGGGTCTCTGGCAGGGAAGGGGTTGGTCATTGTGCTGCGGGTCTTTTGCAGGGAAGGGGTTAATCTTGTGCCGCAGGTCCCTGGCAGGGAAGGGGTTGGTCATTGTGCCGCAGTCCTGTCAGGGAAGGGGTGTATCTTGTTGCGCAGGTCTCTGGCAGGGAGGTGTTTAATCTTGTGCCGCAGGTCTCTGGCAGGGAAGAGGTTGGTCATTGTGCCGCAGTCTCTGGCAGGGAAGAGGTTGGTCATTGTGCTGCGGGTCTCTGGCAGGGAAGGGGTTGGTCATTGTGCTGCGGGTCTCTGGCAGGGAAGGGGTTAAGCATTGCGCTGCGCTCCATGTAAATATAAATACAGTATATAACATAGTATTAGCAATGGAAGGCAGCCCAGATAACAGTGCATGTCAGGGTGCACAGGTACTGGGCTCTGACATTGCTTTGGGTGCTGAGCAGCTCTGCGAGTTATTTTTAACTTCACCCCCACGGATGAGCTTCCTGCGTGGGGACTTCTAGGCCTGGAGCATGTGGTTACCATGGTAACGCAGTGAGCGTCCTGACGCCACGCGGCGTTTGCCAGGCGGGATAGCTCGCGGCTTAAAGCTCCACCAATCAGAAGACGCGAGGCGTCAAAGGTTCGTTTTTCAAAGGGAGAGGGAGTGGCGCAGCAGCGCGCGCCGTGGTACCGGCGGAAGCCTCCAGTGCGGACACACGGACAGCCGCTACCGGTCAGTGATACCCCCACGGCTGGTCAGTGATACCCCGCAGCTGGTCAGTGATACCCCCCAGAGCTTGTCAGTGATCTCGCCGCAGCCTGGGCATGATACCCCGTTCATCTTGTGCAGTGATAACCGCCGCAGCTGGTCAGTGATACCCCGCAGCTGGTCAGTGATACCCCGCGGGGGTGTGAGACAGTGGGTCCGCAGCTGGGAGTGAGGACCGGCGTGGCCTGTGCCGGGGGGAGATTGGTGCAGTCACTGTGCTAAGGTTTGGTTCGGGGGTCTGTGTCCAGCTGCAGCGGTGGGACTCCTTCCCTTGTGCGTTATTACCGGGCAGCGGGTCACTGGGACACTGCCCCCCCCTCTCTCTCTCTGCCTGAGGGGCTGCAGCGCAGTTCTGTGGCAGGAGATGCTGAAGGAGTAAGGACCCCGGCACAGAGTAGTAAATAGAAGCACGGGAGCCTGGTGCAGTTCCTGGTGTCGGCTCCTTGTGATCTTGGGCAAGTCACGTTATCTCCCTGTGCCTCAGGCACCAACCTCATAGGTTGTAAGCTCCACGGGGCAGGGACCTGTGTAACATTGCTATGTGCTGCGTACCCCGCACTATACCAGCAGTGCGCAAACTGGGGGGCGCTCACATCTCTGAGGAAAGGCCTGTGTCCCTGAAACACCTTTTACTGTGTATAGAATATATATGAATATATATCTATACTGTATATACACACATTCTGATGGGCTGGTTTGCACTAGGATTAAACTGATGAATATTCGGGCAATTGGAGTGCCTCTGTATACCTGTATATTGCTAGTAGTTTAACTATTATGATTAACCCTTTTACTCTGCAATGGGTTGCAGGCCTCCTGAGTGAAAGGGTTAACTTATTATGGGAGCACACCATTCATTTAACTCTTCTGAGATCAGCAAGGTATCGGGGAGTTCGGGACGCTGACCCCCTGTGGAAGCGGAGCAATGAGATAGGCTTACCCATCTCTTTAGACCCCCAGTAGCTGTATGCTATGTATGGGAGTGTACTGTACAAGTCTCCCTAATCCTCGGTTTTATTTTTACATATATACTTTCTACTTTCTCCCTGAAAATATTTATACAGGAGAGCGGCTCGGTTTATTGCAGGTCCGTGTCTTGATAAAAGTGGTGGCTTACAATTGTATGTATACCTTTTTATTTGTACCGTGCCAGCCATGTACAGTACGTAGCGCTGCGCAGCAGTAATTCACGTGACCTAATTGGACAGGGGTGCGCAAACTCGCGGGCAGGAGGCGACCCGAGCCCCGTGCTCACAGAGGCCCCACACTGTTCCCCACAACACTTAAATTGATTGCCAGGTGAGTGCGCCGGGTCTCTGCGACTGCCTCTCGCCTTATATCCGGCTTCTCCTCCTGCATCTTCTGATAGCGGCGACGCAACGTCAAATGGGGACGCAATGACGTCGCAGGGGAGGAGATGCCGGAGGGCGGGGGGGGGGGGGGGGAGCAAAGTAAAAAGTTTGCGCACCCTTGTAATAGGAGACCCAATAAAAATAAGCGCTTCATACATTAAACATTAGGAAAAGGAGTTCCGGGCCCAAAGAGCTTGCAATCTAAGTAGGGAGAACTTGGAGACAGTAGGGGGCGTTTAAAACAGCAATCCTGCTCTTTTTTTAAAATTATTTTTTTTAAATTATCTTTATAGGATTGAAGCAGGGGGTCTCCAGAGCTGAAGCAGGGGGTCTCCAGAGCTGAACCGCGTTAATTTCAGCTCCGAGCCCCCCCTGATTTCCGCGATACTTGTTTCATAAATGAGTAGCAACTCTGGCTGGGCTAGTTGGGGTTATCAAAATGGCTGCTTAAATGTCACGCGGGCCAACAGGAAGCCATGGCGTCATCCCTTGTGGCTTCCTATTGGCCCGCGTGACAGTGAAATTTAAACCCGAGCAGGAGATGCGGACCTCGGAAGTTGCTGCCGGTTTCTTGGGAAGCAGGGGGTCCGCGGAGCTGAACGTGACGGGGTTCAGCTTCGGAGACACTGCCGTGGTGGAAGGATGATGTGAATATAGGGCCCAGAGTAGCACGAGTTTAACTGACAACCTTCCGGTTCCCCTTTCTGTTGGAAGGACAATGTGGTTATTTTAGGAAGCCTCTTACTGCTGTCTAAGTATAAATCTTTTTAAAATATGGTCCGTGTAGCCTTTCCAAAATGTTAACCGGTAGAAAACCTTGTCGGGCAATAGTACCACTACTTTTCTTTAAGCCCTTTCGTCCTCGGTTCAACCGAGTCAATTTGCGCCATTTCTAGTGTCTCTGTACGTTCTTCCTGCATACCAATTAGACTGTAAGTTCTCCGGGGCAGGGACTCCTTTTCCTAAATGTTACTTTTATGTCTGAAACACTTCTTCCCATTATGTGTTACAGCAGGGCCCCACTAAGGCTTCGGTCCCAGTAACAGCCTGTGCGCACAGCGCGGCGTGCACTGTGCGTGTAAGCACCGCCCCTCAATGGAGCTGGGCCCACTACGCACCGTCACGCAGAAGGTGCAGCCGCGCCGTGCTGCGGGGTTTCTCCCAACTCAATACAATTGAGTTTACTCCTAGCGACGGTGGCGTGGCCACGCCCCCACCGGCGGTTCACCCAATGAGGGCGAACCAGCCGCGTGACGTAATGGCCACGCCCCCGCAAATCCCCGACCACGCCCCCTCCCGTCGCAAGATTCTCCTCGCAGATCGCGGTTAGCGCAGTGACACGCGCCGCCCCCCCCACCCGCCGGGCGCGCGTGTCACAGACATTACTGGGACCGCAGCCTAATACGGCGGGTTCCGTTCTGAGGCCCCGCCGGAGAGCGGAACCGGCGATTTTCATTAGGTGCGCATGCGCAGACAGACAATGCGCCGTTATGCGCATGCGCAGACAGACAATGCGCCGTTCTGCGCATGCGCGACATCGGGAAACCCCTTCATTATGCGCATGTGCGACCCTGGACGGGCACGTTCTGTGCATGTGCGACCCTGAACCGGCCCGTTCTGCGCATGTGCGGACTCGGCGTCCCCCTTCTCAGCACCGCCGTATCGGCGGAGCGCCGAGAAGCGGGGCCTTCCAGTATTTGTCATTTGTATTATATCGTGTATTCTTGCTGTGAAGCACTGTGTAGATTAATGGTGCTATATAAATAAAGATATACATACATTTAGGAGCAGACATTAACACAGGAGTGGGCAACTCCAGTCCTCAAGGACCACCAACAGGTTAGGTTTGCAGGATATCCCTGCTTCAGCACAGGTGGTTCAGTCAGTGGCTCGGTCATTGCTAAAGTCCTTGCTAAAATGCAACATCAAAAAAATTGTGTGTGTGTGTGTTACATTCTATGAAAAGCATGTGTTCTTATATTTGACGATCTGTTTTTGTATTTCATTGGGCCAAGCAGATTAGTTTACACGAGAAATGTCCGTGTCCACGAACCTCGCAGACCTGCGCCAGGCAAATAAATGTCTCCTGGAACGTTTGAAAGTAAAACAGGAAGAATTTAGGAAATGCGGCCCAGAAGATGGACAATCCGCTCGGAAGACTATCCCTCTCTCTATCACTGAAACATCTAACCAGGCGAGAAGAGTTTTTTTTTAAAGGAACAAACCAACCAATATTGTATATATGTTTTTTGTTCTTTTTAATCTGTTCTGTAGTATTAGATAATACTTACTACTTTTTTGTATTTTAAAAAAAAAATGATTCAACCCATTTTTAATGATTTTTATTTGTTAATTAATATACTGATAATCCTTTGATTTCTGTAGCTGGTTTTTAACACGCTTCCCTAGCAGTGCAAGATCTTTGTAAGGCTGCGTCCATAGGACTGCAGCCGTGCGGAGGCTGAGGGAAAGCCGGTGCTTTGCCTGGCCTTAGACCGCGCGCTGTCCGGGGGGATGGCTTTGACGTCAGGAGCTGGTTCGCCCTCATTGGGCGAACCGCTCACGTGACCGGCCCTGCGCTCCCATAAGCGTGAAAATCTAAAATGTGTCTAAGACCTATGCTTCTGCACGCTTTCGGAAGCGTGCGCGAGCCCCTGCTAAAGCCGCTCTCATTGCGGCTGCAGGGGCTCACTGAGAAGCATCAGCGCGGGTCAGCGCCTAAGCGCGGACCCTGGACGCAGCCTAACACTTTCCTGTTTATCATAATTTATTGCTAATCTTCCCAGCAGTGAGCTGCAAACTGTAACAATAGATAGTGTTACCTTGGTAATATAAGGATACATTGTAGCTGCTGAGTTACACTGACAAGGATTGATTTGAAACTGGAAGGCAGCCATTTAGTGAACCCAGGGAAGCAGAATTTTATTGATCGATTAGTTTCCCTGTGATCAATCGGCAGCTTAGGTCATTCGTTTACAATAAAGGTAATCAAAGGCTGCATATATTAAAACTGTATGTGTGTATATATAAAATAAATACATTTTAAGCAGCTTGGACTGCACCTTTTTAAGGTGTAAAAGGTGAAAATTGGAATTGTATGGTCCAGTTTAGATTTTAATAGAGAATGGCTTCTACACCGCATAACAGAGTATATACGGGGGAAGGATTTTCCAAGAATAGTTAACAATCTGTGTTCACTCACTCTATCTATCACTCACTCTATCTCTCACTCACTCTATCTCTCACTCACTCTATCACTCACTCTATCACTCACTCTATCACTCACTCTATCACTCACTCTATCTCTCACTCTATCTCTCACTCTATCTCTCACTCTATCATCTCACTCTATCACTCACTCTCTCTGTCTGCCTCTCTCTGTCTGCCTCTCTCTGTCACCCTCTCTCTGCCTCTCTCTGTCTGCCTCTCTCTGTCTGCCTCTCTCTGTCTGGCCTCTCTCTGTCTGCCTCATCTCTGTCTGCCTCTCTCTGTCTGCCTCTCTCTGTCTCTCTCACTCGTCTTATGTCGTTCATAGACACTCACCTCTTGAGTAGAGAATGAACGTCACCTAATATTAAGTATGTAACTATTTTTGAGTATATGTTTTTGTTGTGCACGGCCTTTTTCGCTTCATTAAAGCAAAAGTATCTTGGGGTATCGGGGAGTCCCCGGAGCTGAAAGTAACACCGTTCCGCTCCGGAAACCCCCTGCTTCAATCCTGGAACTAATAAAAAATAAACTGCAACTTCTAGTGCTGCTTTAAGGTTTTGTCATCAAGGATGTTTTGTTCCTGTAACCCCTTCATTGCCAACGGGGTTAAGTTAGATCTAAACATGATTCTATCAAAAGCTCTAAAAATGAAACCGTTGTGTTATGCTAGGAATGGAGAGTGAAAACATCAGTGAACAGGTTTGGAAGTGGGGATACCGAAAGAGGCCTCAACAGAGATAAGGACCCAAGAGTGCTTTCCATGCCAGGCAGAGCTTCAGCTGCTAGGAAAGCTCTGTGTACTCCTATAAAAGCAACACAGGTCTGCAGACAGAAGCCGGGGCATTCAGCGCTCTCTCAGCAGAAGGTTTTACAAGGTAGAAGTCTGCGTGAGAAGAAATCGAGCACTAGAGGCAGAGTTCCAAATGACGTGTTTCTAGTCTGTCACCTGAACTCTTCTGAGATCCTCTCACAGCCGTGCACTGAAGATAAGACGTGTGACACCAAACCTCAGCAGTACCTAGACCGGTTGTTGTACAAAGGAAACATAAGGCACACCGAAGCCAAAACTCCCAAATCTATTCTCGTGACGCCAATGAACAAAGATGTGAAGGTGAAATGGAGGTGTTTCTCTGTTTGTGAGGCTATAGTTGGGATAGTTCATGTAGAATGACATTTTGACTTCAGTGGGGCTTTCTGTGCAATAGCACTGGATCTGCGCTCTAGTAGTTTATAGAATAAGGGTTAATGGATGTACAGTAGTGGCTTTCATGTAATGTGTATTGCATATCTTTTACAGAAAAAAACTGCCAGATATTGAGACGCATGCTGATCCTTTGCTTCAGAGAGTGCACACTTTTGAAACCTTTAAAACTAAAATAGTAGAATCTGATGAACTTAATATCCATGTTGTCTTCTGCATACTCATGTTACCCCCTTTCTTCTGCATACTCATGTTAACCCCTTTCTTCTGCATACTCATGTTACCCCCTTTCTTCTGCATACTCATGTTACACCCCCTTTCTTCTGCATACTCCATGTTACCCCCCTTCTTCTGCTACCATGTTACCCCCTTTCTTCTGCATACTCATGTTACCACCAGCCCTTTCTTCTGCATACTCATGTTATCCACCCCTTTCTTCTTCTGCACATGTACCCTTCTTCTTCAATACTCGGTTACCCCCTTTCTTCTGCATCTCATGTTAGCCAACCCTTTCTTCCTTTCTTTCTGCATACTCATGTTACCCTACCCACCCCCTTTTACCTACTGCACTCATTCACCCCCCTTTCTTCTGTCATACTCAATCTAGCATCCTCCCCCCTTTCTTCGTGCATACTCATGTTACCCCCTTTCTTCTCATACTCCCTTTATCCGACCCCCTCACTTCTTTTCTACTCCTTTCCGACATACCATGAAACTTTCTCTTAGCACTTCCCGAGCAGCCTTTCTTTTCTTACATTTGCATTCTCTTTTCCTACTCACTCCTACGAACTTTCTATACCATACCCCACCGTTACCCCCTTTCTTCTGCATACTCATGTTACCCACCCTATCCTTCTGACAAAACTCGTGTACCAAACACACCCCTTTGACTACATTGACCAACGAGCCCCTGAGGGGGGGTTCGTCCGAACCAAAGGTACCGCCCTCTGCAGAAAGTCGCATGTTAGTGAACAGCGAGAGCCTATGACGAGTGCTAAGTTGATAGAGAGAAGTTGGCGGGGATTCAACCTTCTGGCTACTCATTACCCCCTTTCTTTATCTTCTCCATCCATACCACCCACCCACCCCTTGCAACGCAGTCCCCCCATGCCAGCCCCTTCTTTCTTCTGCACTACTCCATTTTACCCCACCCCTCCTATCCCTGCATTCTCTGCTCGGACTCATGACCCCTTTCTTCTGTCATACTCATGTTCCCGTTTCTACCTGCTCCTTACCTCCCACTCTCTTTCTTCTGCATACTCATGTTACCACCCCCCCCTTTCTCCACACTTTCTTCTGCTACTCATGTTACCGCCACCGTCCCATTACAGGCCGCAAACCCTTTCATTCTCTTCCTCCTATTTCTCCCCCCTTTCTTTCATTCCGTTCCCCCTACGCACCACCCTTTCTCTGTCTATCTCATTTACCGACCACGCCCCTTTCTATGGACTTTCTCATCTCTTCTGTCTACCTCACCCCACCCCCCTTTCTTCTGCATACTCATGTTCCAGCCACCACCCTTTCTCCTCTGCAATACTCATGTTACCACACACCCCCACGACCCTTTCTTTCTTCGATACTCGTTACGCCCACCCCTCTCTATACCTCATGTACCGGTGACCACTTACTCTCCGTTCTTACCTCAGTAACCCTACCTTTCTTCTTCATACTCATTTTCTGTTCCCCCGCACGCCCCCCCCTCTTTCTCTTCTTTGGCTCCCCACCCTTTTCTTCTCTTTCCTTGACCCTTCTTTCTCACTCACCCCCTTCGCACATTTCTTTCTGGTACTCATGTTCTACTTCTTACCCTCCTTGCTTATCCCTCGTACCCCCCGTTTCTCTGCTCTCGCCCCTCTGATACTCATGTTACTCCCTTTTCTTCTCTGGCTACCATTGATTACCCCCTTTCTTTCTCTGCATCCTCATGTACCACCCCCTTTCTTCTGCATACTCAGTTACCAACCCCTTCCTTTACCCAACCCGCCCCTTTCTTCTGCATACTCATGTTAACGCCTACCACCCCTTTCTTCCTGCATAACTCACTGTACATCTTGCCTACCAGTCTTTCTTTCTCTACATGACTCGCCCTTTCTACTGCCTACCCCTCTGTTCCATCTACTCTCGTTACGCCACCCCTTTCTTCTGATACTCATGTTACCCCCCAGCACAGGACTTTCTTCTGCATACTCATGTTCCTCACGCCTTTCTTCTGCATGACTCATGTTACCTCCCCCTCCATGTACCCCCTTGTCTTCTGCATACTCATGTTACCGCCCCTCCTTTCTTCTTCTGCCTACCAGTTCCCCACCCCCTTCTCTTTGCATACTCATGTTACCCCTCCCTCCACAGCTGGCCGTGCCCTTTCTCTCTGTCATACTCATTTTACCCCGTTGATCTTCTGGGGCAGTATGAGTTACAACGCCCTCTTTCTTCTGCATACTCTGTTACCACCCCCCCTTTCTTCTGCATACTCTGTTTACCCCCTTTTTCGTATACTCATAACCCCTCCCCTTCTTCTCATACTCAGTTACCACCCTTTCTTCTTACCGTTCACCAATCATTGTGTACCATCTTCTATGAAGAGCATGAAAAAATGACCAAGTACTTGTATTCTTTTTCTTTAGCGAGATGCTGGGCGCGTAACCTTCCTGTCCAGTAATGCAGACAGTACCACAAAATACTGCTCTGCACATCCATTTCTAGGGTATGACGTGATAGCAGGTAAGTGTTCAAACTGGCGTGTTCATTCGTCATTTAATATGTATACTGCATATCTAAATGTGATTGCTACATGCGTGTTGTGCAAAATCATTGGTTGATGATTTCATTGGTTGTATTAGCAGTGGCATTCATATAACGTAGAGTTACTTATAGAGATATATCGAAAGAGCCGGACACACAGTGTTGACAAAATGTTTGCATTTCATCCAAAAATCTATTTTAAAATGCAGACCACATCCCAAGCCTTAAAAAAATGGCTTGATCGAACGACACCCTAAAGAGACAGTTTGGATTAAAGGTGCTTGTAAATTGTGGCGAACCTGTCCCATTTTGCAAATTAAATTGGCCACATTTTGTGAACTTTTGGTGAAAATGTTGCACGTCTCTAGTTGCTAAAAATTGTGTGATCAATTTTCTCTCCCAAGTGGTCTAGAGTGGCTAAACTAGGACTTAGGAGATCAATGCTAGTAACACTTTATTCTAGATACAAAAACCCTTAAGCCTATTCATTCATTGTTGTAATGACACATATAGAACTAGATCTTTATTGTGTGTGTGTGTGTGTGTGTGTGTGTGTGTGTGTATTTAAATATATTCTGATTCCCTCTTCTATTTCCCACTGGCAACTTTGAATAGCCTGTGTCTTTAAAACCTGCTAACGCAGGTATTTGTTTCAACCAGGGCGTTGTTGGTTCCCGCGGGTATTCTAAACGGTAATGGACATTAGGCCACGACCAAATCGCCGCCAGGACTACTCGCCGCATTGCAGCCTCGCCGGCTTCCACCATCTTTAAATGTCCTCAGCACTGCTCGGATCTCTCCAGCCGCAAGGCACCTTGCTCCGGCACCATTTGTGAGCGCGCCCAGCAGGACATTCAGCGCGACACACTTTTTTTTTTTTTTCCTGTGTGGGACAGCGAGATGACCTGCGAAGATGGCAGAAGGTGGCGAGGTGTGTTATGCAGTGAGTAGTAGCTTGTGGTGTGTATGGGCCGTTGGCGCATTTTGGTTGCGCCAAACTCGCTAGACCCATCCCTAAAGGGTTTCTGCAAGAATTTTCAGTAATTTTGAAAATTTGTACAATACAGAGAATTACAAATGCATCTGATCTCAGCCGCTATATTACGAGGAGGTTGGGTGTTCCTTACAATGCATCTATCTTCGACGCGCTATTAGAAGAGGTTGGGGTTCGGCTTACAATGCATCCTGATCTCAGACGCCTTATTATGAGAATGTGGGCTCTTACAATGCTCTGATCTCGACTGCCTAATTAGAGAGGTTGGGGTTTCCTTACAATGCTCTGATCTCACAACGTCGCTATTAGAGAGGGTTTTGGGGTTTCTCTTACATGCATCCTGATCCACGACTCCTAATTAGAGAGGATTGGTTCCTTTACCATGCATCTGCATCTCAGACGCGCTATTAGAGAGTGTTGGGGTTCCAATACAATTCATCTGATCTCGACACGCACAGCGATATTAAGAGGGTTGGGGATCCTACAATGTCTGTCTCAGACGCGCTATTAGAGAGGATTGGGGTTTCGCATACAATGCAATCGTGATCTCTAACCGCTATTAGTAGGGTTTGGGGTTCCTTACAATATATCTGATCTCAAACGCACTATTAGAGAGGTTTAGGGTTCCTTACAATGTATCTGATGTCAGACGCGCTATTGGAGATTGTTGGGGGTTCCGCAGACTTTTACAATATAATTTTAGGGTTCCTTAACCAAAAAATGTTTAAACCCTGTTCTAGACAAGACAATAGATGAATGCACAGTGGATTCAACTCTGACAACTAATCTGAATCCAAAATAAATGTCAAAGCAAGCATTCTAAAATGGCATATATTTGAGTGCAATCTTATAAATTATTTAACATTGAATGAGGGACCACTGAGTCTCCACTAGTGCTCTGACCACAATAGCCAAGCAACATAACTAAGTGAGTGACAGTTGGTGTTGTATTAGCCTCCCAGTTCAAAGGTAAACATGAACCATATCTTGCAATCCAAGGAGGCCAAAATTATTTTTATCTTATATACTATATTAGTGAAAGCACTGTATGCCTGTCTGGATGTCCTGTGTCCCTAGGGGAAATCTCATTGGTCCCTTGGCCCGCCCGCCCCCGCACACCTCTCATTGGCCTGAGGCGGATTGACGGGCCAAAGGAGACACACAGACACACACGGTAGGGGGGGGGGTGTTGTGGGGCTCACAGTGTTAGCAGCACATCTCCCGGTCTCTTACCCGCCGGTCCCGGAGGCTCCGCCTCTTCCTCCCCGAATATCAGCCTGAAATCCAAGTCATCGTGACCCGCGCGCACCTCCTCTCCTATTGAATATAAGGTGTTTTAACGGCACATTATTGTTTGGTCCTCGCTTTTTGTTGCTGTGCTTTTCTTATTCTCTGCGTCCATCCGGATCAACAAGGAACTCCTTATCTTTATAAATAATTTACTTATCCTGGTGATCTCAGTACATCCTATGTGATCTGCATGCACTCAGTTTACCTGAGGTCACAAGACCTACTGGCCTTGACAAAGTAATCGCAGCGAAATGCGCACGTCGGCACCAGAAGGCACGCGCAGAGCCCTTGTTCACAGACGCTGATCTGTACTCCGTTAGGGAAAGACAGCGTGACTCAGCTCCTGCACAGTAACATGATCCCATAAGACCCGATGGTCTAAGGGAGCCTTCTAAGAGTGAGTTAATTTTCATTTAACTAGCAACAAACATATAAGTAACTGGGACAGATATACCTCAGCCACATACTTATAACCTATCTATATATTAGAATACTTAGGGTTATTCTGGTACACTGTGTGGTTGTAGGTGTCCCTGTCAGAATCAATCCATATACTGTACTTCATTGATTCTGAGGTGTCAGTATACCACCTTATATGGAAAGGCATTACACTTATTAGGATTGAGGTTTAGTCTTAGAACATACCTGTCATTTATCCTATACAGTGTATTACCTAGCTGATATTTCCCTATTTGGTCAAACTAGGAGTCTCAGCAGTGTCTTATTGTTATACAGGTCATATCATTAAAATACTCGTGTCAGCCATAGATCTGCAAACTTCAGATCTTCAGCTCACATGACACCTTGTGGTATATACACTCATGGACATATTCACCTATACCATTCTAATCTTGGTACTATAAGTCCGTGGTCTGTAGTGGTGCACAACCCATCAGGATTGTTACTCACATCCAGTGCCATGGCATATGGCTGCCACACACACCAGCCGTGTGCTAGGTTCTCTGGTTATGGTGCAGCCACAAGTACTTTATAATACTGCTGGCACTACATCTAAGGTTTACTACTTTACTTCCCTCACCCATTCCCTAGGAGATGTCTTCATACAGTATGTGTTACTAGGGCCAGTGAATTCACAAACACTGCTAAACAAACTACTCTCCATAGGGTCTACTACACCCCAGGAGTCATTACAGCGCTCGCAATCAATTGAATTCTTCTTTTAAACCCCATTGCTTTAACGTGTTCCTAATAAAAGCAAAATATGTTTGAAATAAAACATCTCACAAGGTGACAGAGTGCTACGTAGGGGGTTCTATTCTCCGGTCTGTCACAAGATACCTATTAACACACAGATCCTGCCATCTTACACACATTATTCATACATGTAAAGTATGTGATAAATGTAATTCAGAGCAGACTGATTTCATGGGAGATGTGTTTGCCCGTATACTTTTTGCAGGTTCTCCGTTACAAATGAGCACTATTTCTGCTTTGCATGGTGGTGCTGTAGTATGATACATTTCTGGATGTTTCATGGTTTTTCCTGTTTTATTTTCACAGGGCTGTTGGAAATAACCGCGCCTATATCTGACAAGTCAGAGCAGTTCTTCTCTGATATCAATGAATTTCGACGTGTCAACAAGGAGGAATGTGTCCATGAGTATTATGCTGAGTAAGTTGTTGATGACCTGTGCTCTCTCTTAACTTGAAAGAATGAAAGGCATGTTGATTTTTTCATAACCTATGTTATCAGAGATCACGGGTAGACATGGGAGAACCTGTCAGAATTCAATCCGCTAATTTTCAGGCCAAATCCGTTTCCATGCACTGAAATTCAAAGTCTGAATCCGCTTTAGCCTGTTCGGGTTCTTTAAATCCGGCCACGGGGCTCAGCGTCTCGGATTTTAAACAATCAGACGTTGGATTTAATGTAACTCCGGTCCACGGAGTGTGTTTATATCGAATCTGACGTTGGATTTGGCATAAATGCACCACTATTTATATACTTCTGTTATTTATTTATTTATTTTCCGATTTCAGTTTGCTGGTTCGGATTCCGAATCCGTTGGACGGATTTTTAGTAATAGGATAAAACCAAATTTGTCTTTAAGACTAAGTCGTGGGAATCCGCAGCTCAAAGGAACTGAGCAATCGTGTCGTATTTAGGCGGAAAATCTGCCTATCACAATCCTTTAATTATTTTGTTAAACTGGCCTTGCTGAGAAAATGGTCTTGGTCCGGGGTGGGAAGGGAGCGATAATTTCGGGAACACACCAAGAAATAAAAAATAAAACAATAATAGTGCAGTATATAAACACATCATGGAATGTATTGAATATCTTGGCTCTGTAGAAATTCCTACTTACAGCAAGAAGGATATATAAAGGCAGTTTTCTGACTCAGTCAGTATAGGTGGAGATGGGTCTTCAACAGAGGGGTAGATTCGAGATCAGAGGGAACTTCGAAGAGAGATCATACGGATGGCATATGCTCAGATCCGGACGAGGTAGAATGTGCATGGAAGATAAAAACGGACCAATGGTATAGATCGCAATGACAGTATTTATCACACATAAAACAAGGTTAGAAATGTACTTACAATAAGTACATAATCTATGTACACATAGAGGTATCGTGAGACAGTAGAGTGCTGGTCCCGTGTGGTAAAACTGCTGTACCGTCCTCCTGAAACTCCCGTCTCGCCGCCGATGGATGGCGTCTGACGTCACTTCCGGTCAAACCATCCATCGGCGGGAGAGGGTGGGAGAGTCACCTATACTGACTGAGTCAGAAAACTGCCTTTATATATCCTTCTTGCTGTAAGTAGGAATTTCTACAGAGCCAAGATATTCAACACATTCCATGATGTGTTAATATACTGCACTATTATTGTTTTATTTTTTATTTCTTGGTGTGTTCCCGAAATTATCGCTCCCTTCCCACCCCGGACCAAGACTGTTTCTGTAGGGAATCTTTGCATATTCATTGGAAGGTTGAGAAGTATCTTTTTGGTTTCACATCATTTTCTCACAGTGTGTTATGTAACATTTTGTTTCACCACTTCTATATTATTGTGGGTGTTTCAGCGCCGTTTCAAGTCACTTGGGTTCACATGCTGAGGAAATGTTCAGGTTTTTTTTTTCTCCACACATGGTTCTTTTGGACCAACATGAAAATCATTTTGTAACGTTCTACCTAACCCGCTTATAAATGGATCTATATAAGAAACGCATCACTTGTGAGCACATTCACATGGGTCAGACAGGTCGGCAACCCGGCTTTTCACCATTATCTCCTAGCATACAATGCTTCCATTGCAGCTAGGGATTCTGGGTAATGACGTGCAAAATGAGCACAGTGTGTCACCTTTTGCTTCTTATCCAATTTATCATGGAGCCCTATACACTTATGCCTGCCGTATTGCACATCCATACAAATTAATAGCAGAGTAAATATAAATCGGAAGACGAGGACGTCCTGGTCTATCCATTTTGCCGACAGTATTTATTTACTCCTGAATAGTTGCAATTGCCGTATTGGTCTCTCAAAGTAAGGCTTTTCAGGTAATGATACTGAGGCCACCATAAAATAATACATAGATACTCTAACACAGGGGTGTCCAACTCCAGTCTTGAATGGCCACCAACAGGTTGGGCTTTACGAATATCCCTGCTTCAGCACAGGTGCTCAATCAACACAGCCACTTGTGCTAAAGCAGGGAGATCTTTAAAGCCTGACCTGGTGGTTGGCCTTGATGACTGGAGTTGGCCGCCCCTGGTCTAACACATGGACATGACGGTAGTAAAATCTCTTCCTCGGGTGAGACTGAGCGGACGGAGCACTCCGAGGGGTGTTTATAGTCTTGGGAGCTGGCCATGCATAGAGGTGTTTTTTTTTGTTTGTTTTTCTGGTAAATTTAATCGAAATTGTTAAGAAAAATTATTTAATTTGATAAAGGTGGTTTTATTTCATGACGTGCATGGAGATTAATCAGTGATGTGAAAACATAATTGAGAAATTATAAACGTCAAAATACTCTGCTTAATGTTTGTGATTAGATACAATATTTTAAATCTCTGGCAAGAATATGTTCAGATTTCATTTATTTTATTACATTTAATGCAATATGTTTTTCTGGACAACGTTTTTTAACATCCTTTAAACTGATTGTCTCAGTTCTATAATTGATGGGTTTGAAGTTGTGATGCAATTTGTGTGCACTTGTTTTTCGTGCTAGACAATTGTTCTAAAAACCATGAGTCCGTGTTAAAATGGATTAGAAGCAAGAGGTGACACACTATGCTCATTTGCATGTCATTTCCCAGAATCCCTAGCTGCAGTTGAGGCATATTATTCAAAGGGATACTGATGAATAGCAGGATTGCAGACCTGTCTGAGACGTGAATGTGTTCACATGTGGTATTGTTATTTGCTGTATTCTAAAAACCAAGAATACTTAACTCAGAAGTGTATCAAAATGAAAACCTTATTGTTTGTCTCTAAAGGTCGGAAGCCCCAGACTTCTCTGCATCGGAAGATGAGATGGACCTTTCTCCTGACAGCCATCAGTGTAAGAATAGTTTCCCACACAAGTAGATCTTATATAGTTTACATGGCTGCTGTGATTTTATCAGGGGGATGTTTTTCAGTGAATATGCAATGTAACTTAAACACCTGTACAGCTCAATCATTGTCACAAACACCATGCAGCATTCACACTACAAGCATTGAGATGATGTGCTTGTTTAGTTTCCTCCATTTTAAGAGATTGAAACAGATTGGACGGTCTTTACCCAGGTTTGCCTGTACAGAGAAAGCAACTCATTCAGGATCACGTGTCCCCCCCTTTTTGGACTGATTAGTTTGTGTACGGTATGGTTAGTGGTTCTGCACTAAGTAAAAAAGAAAAATACAGAATTGCGCTGCTTCAAATAATTAAACGTGAGCAAAAGTAAGTATATAATAATGTGGAGTAGGCAGCAAACAATACACAACGAGGTTAAAGTAGGGGGAAAACACTTAACAATACTTGGTATAGTAAATGTGTGAAATTTACAATAGTGCTTTTGCCTTCCAGGTGTTTACTGCTATCGAGTTAACAG
The DNA here is from genome assembly GCA_036426205.1 of Ascaphus truei. Classification (NCBI taxonomy): domain Eukaryota; kingdom Metazoa; phylum Chordata; class Amphibia; order Anura; family Ascaphidae; genus Ascaphus; species Ascaphus truei. The sequence goes on from CM071572.1 coordinate 85,212,732, forward strand.
TCGCTTATTTACAACACCCATGCGCTTAGAATCTGCCTGCCCCGTCTGTAAAAGACGCAGATCCAGGCGTCATTCCACTTTAGAAGAACCTGCATATATCCGGTTTGTATTGTAGACTATACAATTGCATGCTTTAATTGAAAGCTATGGTATGGTTCTTGTAGGAGATGCTGCATCGCCTGATCTGTTTTGCATCCAAGAGCTACTTGGTTGCAATCTTTAACAGCCAACGCAACCTTGTTTCTAAGAGGCAGCAGAAGGAAATGGTTTGATCATAACAATGTTCCTGGTGGGTATAAAGGGCGTAGTCCCCACTGCCCAACATGGGTTGGAATGTTAAACAAGAAAGCTCTCTGGAATGCATTGGATTCTGTCACTTTAACTGGTAACCGCTCCCCAACTCTGTCCCGAAAGCTCAACTGCAACAAACCCCAAAATAAATGTTAAAGAATAGAAAAGTAATACAGGCATACCCCGCATTAACGTACGCAATGGGACCGGAGCATGTATGTAAAGCGAAATGTACTTAAAGTGAAGCACTACCTTTTCCCCACTTATCGATGCATGTACTGTACTGCAATCTTCATATACGTGCATAACTGATGTAAATAACACATTTGTAACAGGCTCTATAGTCTCCCTGCTTGCGCACAGCTTCGATACAGGTAGGGAGCCAGTATTGCTGTTCAGGACGTGACGACAGGCGCATGCGTGAGCTGCCGTTTTCCTATTGAGCGATATGTACTTACTCGCGAGTGTACTTAAAGTGAGTGTCCTTAAACTGGGGTATGCCTGTACTGCCTTTGCTGGGACTAAATGGGGATTCAAAGCTAACGGAGCGAGGTCAGCGCTGTGGAAATAATTTAAACATTTATATCATTACAACTGTTTTGGGAAGAAATGTACATATTAAAGCTGCAGACCAAGCAATATCCTACATGTGTTTTTTTTTAGTAAATCAGTTCTGTACTATGAGAAAATACTTGTAGCATATATTTTTTTTTAAACCACTCTGACATTTTTAATGTATTATAATATTAAAGCATTTTTTGTTTCTATAGCAACCATTTACAAAGTCACATCCCCTTCCTCTTCTGAAACAGGCTCGGGCACACCCCTTTTTGAGCCCTGCCCTCTCTAGCAGGGCACCAATTGTATCTAGTGACTGCCTGGTCACACATTACAGGGGGGGAAAGATTAAAAATGAAAAAAAAAAAACGCAGGTTGAACTGCTGCTTTAATATCTCTTCAAAATGGGATCCTGGATATTGGGCTAAAAACAAGGAAACCACAGCAATTTGCTCAAATAAAAATGGCTCGGGTGCTGTCTGACTGCACCTTCTTTAAGTGTCCGTGTTGAACTGACAATGTTGTTAACTGCACTTGTTTTAGGGTGAGTATTCCAAGATCCACCCTCCTGCCTCCTTATAAATACAAAGCACACCGACGGAAAAGCTTTGATCCTACAGACAGCCTGGCATTGCCTTCTGTAAGTAGCGCTTCAATTTTCAGATCTTTAAATATGTTGAATGGTTTCGTGATGCTCATCTGTCTAATCTGGCCCTGTGTGAGTGTCATTACCAAGTATTCTTTTAATCTGATAAAGGTTTGACGAACTACGCTTTTTCATCTGATAACGGTGGGGCTTTTGTTTCACAGCCTAGGGTGTTTCTGAAAGGAAATTGCCCAAATATGTGAACTTAATTGTCAGAATACGCAACTTCATGTTTGTGATCGCTTAAAATCTTTAGTTAAGGTTTTGTGTGTGTAAAAATCTTAATCTTGACTAACGATTTTAAGAATAAAATGTTGTGTGTGTGTGCTGTGTGCGTGTGTGTGTGTGTGTGTGTGTGTGTTGTGTGTGTGGTGTGTGTGTGTGTGTGTGGTGTGTGTGTGTGTGTGTGGTGTGGTGTGGTGTGTGTGTGTGTGTGTGTGTGTGTGTGGTGTGTGGTGTTGTGTGTGTTTGCATCTGATTCCCATACGGTGCTTTAAAGCTGTGTTAACAGCGAGCATTAGCTTATATGGGCTCCATGTAACAATGGATTTTCAGACAAAAGGTGACACGTGTGCTCATTTGCATGTCATTTCCCAGAATCCCTTGATGCAGAGGGAGCACTGTATGCTGGGGATAATGGTGAAAGGCAGGGTTGCAGACCTGCCTAAGACATGTGAATGTGCTCACAAGTGATCTTTTTTTTGCTATATGCAATACAGTGGCGGTTCCTTGTTGCCTTTTTCACCCACCATAACTTAAAACGTGAGATATAGATATATATAGATATCAAGTCACTTTATCTCCCTGTGCCTCAGGCACCCAAAAAATAGGTTGTAAGCTCCATGGGGCAGGGACTGTCTGCAAAGTATCTCTGTAAAGCGCTACGTAAGGCCTCGGACATGGTCAAAAAGGGTGCGCTGAGCCGCGCTGAGGGGAAACATTATCCCTATCAGCGCGGCTTTAGACGGCGCTTCCGCAGGCGTGTGGAAATGCAGGAGACGGGCAAGTTTAAATTTTGCCGCGCAGGGCTGGTCACGTGACTGCCAGAAGCCAATGGCAGTCTTTGACGGTGGTGACTTGGCGCCCTAGCCCCGCCTCCCGCCTGGCTCCCACCCGGCACACAAGCGCGCTCGCTGACGCTCATGCAGGGACACGAAAAATCTCCTGCTTGAGCAGGAGAGCATGAGCGTCAGCGCTGCCCAGCGCTCTTCACTACACTATGTCCCAAGCGTAAAACTAGCAGCGCTATACAAGAACATGCTATTAAAAAAAATATATACATATGATATACATATACACATACACATACATATACATACACACACATACATATATACACATACACACACACTATTTTAACTGATTGTTCCAGCTTTGTAAGTGTTGCATTTACTGAAAAAGTTCAACATTTATTTTTAAATTGGCATCTAACAGCACTGTTTAGCTGGTTGGGAAAACGCTGTGCCTTCCTGTGACTTTAATATCAGCAGCTTGGATTTGAAGACTTCACTGGAATTAAAGACTGCCACATCAGTCGAAATAGGTCAATCTAACACGGTAAGAGAAACTGCAGTAGCTGAAGTATTGGAGCTGGAGTTTGTAAATCGCGTATGGAGCTGTGTTTTGTACGTGGTGCAGAAGCAAAAGAAACCAACGCACATCCGTCTTGATGCTCAACGTTGACGTTTAATGCCCATTTGAAAGCCTGAAAATCAAATAGAATTCAGAGAGAGGACCTGATTAATTCTATTTAACATGTTGCTTTAACCCTGCCATACAATATAAATAACTATTCCAGATTTATTTGGTCAAATAATAAGCCTTTGTCTTTAGAAGGCGTTCCCAAAGAATAGCTACTACGCTAACTATGCATACCATGCGAGGTGGTCATTGTAAGATTGCTTCTCCTTCACTCATTCCTATTAAATATGATATAAATCTCTCGCTGAGCTCGGAAATGATCCCTTTCAGCCATGTTGGTTAAACTCCACATATGCGCTTTAAATATGGATGGAAAAAGTCCAGGAAATGAATGCCTTGTATAGCATTAATGGATTGTAAGTACTTTTCATCTTTATCAGTATCGTTTTTTCATTCTGGTAGGGGGGAGAGTGTTTTGATATAAAAATGCACGGCACTTGCACAGATTTAGTAATAATTAATGTTTTAATTTCCAGAATCACGTGCCCCACGATGTTTCACAGGTGAGATCAGAGTGTCTACTCAACAAGTCCCGCTCCATACATTTCCAGTACAGCAACGCTAAATAGTTACTGAAGGCAACAGGACTGTCTCACTGCTTGGTCTTCTTCCTGTTCGCTGGAAACGTGTTACAATATCCAGTACGGCAGTGGTGCATAACGTGATAAAGACATTAATGGTCACAGATTTTTTTGCTAATCTACTGGGAGATCTAACAAGAATGCTGTGCGTAATCTTAAGAAATGTAAATTTCCTTTGTGGGGGCAAAACCAACCTTGCCTCCCCCCCCTGAGAGGAGGAAACCTACATGGAGTTTGACACATGTTCAGTAAATATTTTGTTCAAATGACTACAAAAATTCACACAACTGCAGTTAGTCTGTGCTGTAAAATGAGTGGATGGGCTATAAAGGTTGAGAGAATGACACATGGACAACCCAAGTTTTACATGTCTGCACGTTTTGTTTGCTAAAAGAAAATCTGAAAGTACTTTGTTCTCTATCCAGTTTGAATAGTTTTTATGTAAAATCGGTGTTTGGCGGGGGCGTGCGTGTTCCTTTTTTTTTTTTTTTTTACATTTCTATATAAAATAAGTTGTAAGAAGAATGGTTGACAGAATATTCCCTACCAATGGAACAAGGGGAAACTGCATGGAATAATTCTTGGCTTTTTTTTGCCTATTGTATCCCTGAATGTATTTATACTGTATAATCATCTCATTTATAGTATGGTGTGCATATTGATTTTTTTTTTTTTCACCCAACACAAATGTAAAAGTGAAGAAAGGTGCAGAAATGTGTATTTTAGTATAAACCCTCCAAAATAAGAGGAACTGTCTGAAAAGTGATGATTAATAAAAAAGTGAATACAAGCTAGTAACTTTATAATACAATTACAAAATGTGGTGTTATTCTGTCTTCTATGGCAGGGGAGCGCAAACTTTTTTTCCCTGCGCCCCCCTGCCGGCAGTTCCCCGCTCTCTGCGCCCACCTCTTACCTCAACGTCAAGACATCACATTGCCATGGCAACGTGACGTCACATGACCTCGCGGCTTCATTGGACACCGCGTTGCCATGGCGACACGTCTAAGAAGCCACCGGAGCCAAGTTGTGATGTTTACAGAGTCCTTCGCCGCTTCCCTGGGACTTGGAGAAGTGTGGGGCCTCTGTAATCCCCACGCCCCCGCAGCCAGTCTTGTGCCCCCCAGTTTGCGCACCGCTGTTCTATGGAATAAATATGGTGCACACAAGCCACTGTAATAAAAATAAATGATGAGAAATATGTAAGTGGTATGCTACAACAAGTGATGGGGGGAAGATTGAATATTATGTAGATCAGGGGTGGTCAACTTATTATTATTTTTTTTTAAGCAGGCCAAAAAATGAGCGCACGTTTTTTTGGGGGGGGGGGGTAGTTCGCTGTCTTACTGCCCCCTATATCCGGTTTCAATTAATAGCTAAACCTAAACGCCAAAAGTTAACGAGGATAATAAAAACATTGAAATATTATTAAAAATAAATGTGAAATCCTAATTAAAAAAAATATATATCTCTGCAGTTTAAATTTCAATCTCTGAACTTGCACTTTTCTCAATATTCGGATTGATTTCCGAGGTGGATAAACGGAGCAGACGGCGCCCACGTTAGCGATTGTCTGTACAGATGTTATTAAAATTGTGTGTGTTTTTAAAATGTATGTTAATCATAAGTTTCCCAGGTCATGATGGGGGTTTTATTTCCCCCCCTTCTAATTTTAAAGATGTTGTATTTGTTCCTGTCCTTAACTGATTTTTGGGGGTTGTCCTTTTTTTTTTTTTTTTTTTTTGCCCTCATTCCAAATGTCCTTTTTAACCACTTTATGGCCACCACTGAGATGTAGATCAATATGACTCATAATTATGTTTTTATGTGTATTTATCGTGTGGCAGGATGACTGGTGATCAGGTTGCAGCTGAAGTGTGCTTCAGTTTGTTTGCAGACTTGAAACAAATAACATTTTATGTGCACACTGTCTCTTTAAAGCAAAGTAACAAAATAAAATCTCCACCAGGAGGCTAACTTAAAAAAAATCATCACTTCTCTAACCATCATTGGTTGGCTTTGCTGGTTGACGGTTAAAAGCAGCAGTCCAAACTGCCGAGTTATTTTTTTTTTTTAATTATTTTTCTCCCTTTTAATATGTGCATCAATCCAATGATAAGGAATTAGCACAGTTGCCAGTCCATCCGTTCTCCTGTGATCGATCGGTGAAGATTTGGTTTCGGGGTTCACCCGCGATCGGGTGTCCTGCCTCCTGCAGCGCATCTCGCGGACCACTCTTTACCAGCGTTCCTTCGAAGGGCCGTGCGGGGATCTCACTCGGCACTAAATGCTGTCCACGATGGTCCCGTCTCCAGGCTTCGCTTGCGCAGTGACGTCACCGTCGCACAGCGCGCATGTATGTAGAGTTCTCCATTCTGCTGTGTCATAGGATTCACCTGCTTTGTTTCCATCAGCCAACCACAGCCATGCATACTAGGGAGTATGCTTCCTCCTCATTGGTCTGTTCTTCCTATATATGCTCAGCCTGCCCTCTGGCACATTGGCTTAGCATAACCTTGTTTATGTGCGCTGTGTTCACTGCAGTCCTGCCCCCTGTCCGAGCCTTGCCCGTCTTGTCATGTGTTGCCTGACCTTGCTTGTTTTTTGGATTCCGCACTTCTCCGCTCCTGACCCGGCTTACCAACGACGATCCGTACCTCTCCAATCCCGACCTTGGCAAAAGTACCTGCAACGATCCGTACCTCTCCAATCCAGACCTCGGCAAGTATCACTGACAATCCTGACCCCTCCTAACCCAACCCGGCTACCTCGACCTACAGTATCTACACTCCAGACGCGCCCTCGCGTTGGCGTTTATCAAATCCGCACCTCGGGCCTCGGTCACGTCTTGTTTGTGGTGAGCGCATCGTTACAGTCTGCAGCTTTAGGCTAAGGCCCCCCTGCCTCAGACCGGGCGCCTGCACTGCAGACATGCGGCGCATGGAGAGGCACTTGACCGCTATCTGCGGTCTGTAGGGAGCGGTGTGGTTGGAGCGGATGGCTGCAGCGGGGGTCTCCCGGGCTGCAGGAGGGTGCTGCTGCGGCTGTATGCTGGAAGGTAAGCAGCTCCCCCCCCCCCCCACACACATGCACTCCTCTCCGTGCTGCTCCCTTCCTGTCGGTCCGTCCCTCCCCCAACACACACACACATATATAGATATATATAGATATATAACAGAACAACAAAGAATTGAAGTAGCGCCTCTAATATACCCTGACTAAAGTAAATACTAAAAGAACCAATAGCTAATCATGGAAAGGTTTAGTGGGGCGGCTAGATATGGGCTAATACGCTATGATAAGACAATGATTAAATAAAACATGAATGCATTACTCAACAATCGATCCCTAAACAATATAAAAATCTGAATTTTAATAAAAAATGTAAAAATAGTACCAACAATTGAAAAGTAAAAATCAAAAAATAAAAACAAAAAACCTTCAATAAACACAGTCCTGTTCCAATGGCAATAGTACCAGGTTCTTGCAGCCCGCTTCAAAAGGGATCACCAGTCCCTAATCATATCTAGAAAAAAGGAAAGAAAAAGAAACAGGCGCACACCTAGTGCATTACCATAATAAAATTGTATTAAAGGAACATAAAATCTGTAAAATGCCCACTCACAAAAGTACAGCAATCAATAGCGTGTATGAGATAGGCTCTCATGTGCCAACAGCTCGATCATCAGCGTCCGGCTCAGGTTAGTGGCGTCGTCACGTGACCTTCCCTCGTGTAGCAGAAACCGGAAGCGGAACTCCTCGCATACAGTGTTCAACGAGAAGGGTCCCTCCAGGGAGCAGTGCTTGGAAAAACCAAAAGATATATATATAGATAGATAGATACATACACACACAGTTCCTCCCCCTACCTTTTGGAGGTGGGGGAAGCTCTGACAGCTAAAGCACCCGCCCCGCCGCTGATAGGCGCACCACGTGACGCGTCAACGCTAGGGATCTCAATTCTCTTGCATCCCCTGGTGGCTGACGTGTCGCAGCGAGGGGGGACTGGGACCGGCTCGGGAGGATACCAGGTGATGGTGAGTAACTCGCGCGTGCGCAGCGGGACCAAAGCCTTAAACATCAGAATGTGTAGCAGTGGCTCGTTGGGTAGTCCTTACTCTCTTCAGGTATAGTAACCCAATCAACAACGTCATTTTCCAAGGTAGACTTCCAGTATCTCAGGACTCTGGGCTGACAGCCTTCTCTCAGCTCTCTGTGTGAGAGACTGGCTGTATTCTTAGGCTGCCTTTTTAAAGCTTGCAGCTCAGGTGAATTGGTTGCACTGGGAAGCCGCGGTAAATGGAAGTTAACCCCATCATGCTGGGAACAGAGCATGTTCTAATCTTCTGCTTACATAGAAAATCTCTGATCAGGGCTGGAACTAGTCACCGATGGGCCCTAGTGCAGGTTAATAAAATAAATAAAAGGACCCTCTTCACCTCCCTTCTGGGGCCCTACATGTAGAGCTGGTCCTCACACTGTGGGGATGGAGATACCATGCAGATGGTGCTTGCAGAAGTTGGGCCTAACTTCTACGTTAGGACCACCTGTGTGGGCTGCCGCCGGGTAAGGCCCTGACGCATGTAGAGCCCAGGCAGGAAATGTGAAGAGGGGGGTCTTCAGAAAAGCCGGAGCACTTCCAACTGCTAAAGTAAGTGCTGGAACAGCATTCCGGCTCGTGGAGATGGGCCCGTAAAGGTGGTGGGCCCTAGTGCATCCGAACCAAGCATGCCGCAAGTGCAGCCCTTGAACCCTCAAAAGAGCTGCACAAATCTCTGTTCTGTGGTCCCTACTCTTCAGTGTTCATCACTGATCTTCCTACAGCTTGTAAGGAAGCCTCGATACACGTATGCAGATGACAATCTTATATGCACACAGCTATAGCTTCTCCGACCGTGAACACATACTTCAATCTGACTCGAGACTTGAAAATTGGATTTCCCAAAACAAACTGTTTGTTTTTAAACACTGACAAGACTGTAACAATGGTATTTGGGACCAATGCTAAATTCCTAAAGCTTCCAATGACTGAGCTCCAGATCAAAACCAACACTAAAACCTCCCTAACTCCTGTTACTAGTTTTAAATACTTGGGCATAGGGTTTGACTCCCATTTAACATTCATGATGCACATTGATTCCCTGACATACAAAACCTATGCCAAACTAGGTGTACTTTACAGGAACAAATCCTCCCTAAATCTGCTGGTCAGAAAGCGTTTCACAGCAGATGCTAATGCCAAATATCAACTATGGGACATAGTACACGGCTCGGCACCCAAAACCCACCTAAGCCAACTTGACACACTCTACAATTCAATATGCCATTTTGTTCTCCAATGCAACTACAACACACATCACTGCGAAATATTCAAATAACTAAATTGGTCATCACTTGAGTCTAAGCGCAAAGTTCACCTTTCCTGTCTTGCCTTCAAATACTTTCTGGGCAAGCTACCCACCTATCTGAACAAGCTCCTCACCCCTACCACATGCAGCTCTTATCATCTGAGATCTGACTCCAAAAGACTGTTCATGGTTCAGCAAAGTATCCGGCCGCTCCTCTTACCGTGCACCCCAAAACTGGAACAACCGACCGGAGACTCTCACATCCACCACCTGTCTAAGTTCTTTCAAAACTAAAGTTGTCTCACATTTTACTCTGGTCTGTAACTGTTACATATGCCTATAACATATATTATCTCTTACTGTGCATGCAATGTCTTGTATATAATGTATAACCCTGTTCCCTTATGTAATTGTATTTGTAACCATGTACTAGTTGTCATCTTAAGTCTGTGCCCAGGACATATACGTGAAAACGAGCGGTAACTCTCAATGTGTTACTTCCTGGTAAAACATTTTATAAATAAAATAAAAATAAATTATTCCTAAACTCAATAATAAGGAAATATTACCTTTAACCCTCCCATTGCTCCCCCTACCTAAAGCCTCATTGCCGTTTAAAAACAAAAAAACTATTACGTTACTCTCCGTTGTTGAAAAACAAAGATATATATTTTTTTTTAAATCAAATTTAACAAAGAATCATAATATAAGGAAGTCTTAACCATCATAACACAACTCCTAAATAACACACCAAAAAACAGTGGGGATTATAGAAGCAAAACATGGATTATAAATTGTGACTGCACGCTCATTGCCAGGGATCGACACATTGCCCTCTTGGCACCTGTGCTCTGTGACTGACCTGTCAATCACCGCTGTGATGGGCAACAGTGCTTCCAGCAACATCACAGCTGGATCTGGGACCGGGGATTAACAGGTCATCAATGCCGATTAGCGAGTGGGTCATTGGCAGAGGCACGCATGGTATTGGAGGCGTGTGTGTGTCACACACTGTGACAGAGCCGCCAGCGGGAGGGCAAGTGGTAGTCTGGAACCGGTAAATATAGACTCGACTTACCAATCTTTCCTCCTCACAATGTAAAGCCACCTCTCAGGAAGACAAAAATGGATACATTGTGTAAATCTTCTTTTATTTTATTTTTTTAAGCCATCCTGCAAAAAAAATTGTCTTAAGCGATCAAATACCTACAATCAGGTGGGTAGCAACGGCCCTTACAAAGGCCACAACACCGGTCAGCCTGAGCCTATGGTTGCAAGCTTACCCCGATCCCCAAAAAAGCAACATTTCTTTAAGAGGGTTTTAGGAAGCGTATTACCATCCCAATACAATGCGAGATACAGGCCAGACAAGTTCATCATAACTTCAAATCATCTGCAAGGTATGCGCATAGAGTAAGGGAAATGCTGAAGATGGAGTTACGATTGGAGTGTGTGGCGGACCCCTTCACGTCCCCCTGCTGCCTGAGCTGAGCATTTCACCATGAGGTGGTGTCCTTAAAGAACTGGGCAAATTCAGGCTCATTCAGCACCTCTCCTATCCAAAAGGTATCCCCGTAAACGATGTCATAGACCAGGACTAAGGCCGGGGCCATAGAGGCTTCAGGAGAGCGGCGGCGCGCTAACGCTGAGGCTCGCCTGCTTAAGTCAGCGCGATTCCACGGACTTGCAGGCGAGCCAGCGTGCGCGAAGGGAGCCGGGGGGAGGTGGTTGGAGGTGGGGCAGTGACGTCGCTAGGCCAATCGCCCGCGATGTCACGGCGCCGTGACGTTGACGCTGCTTCAGGCTGATTGGATGTTTTCAGCCGACAGCGCGCTGAAAAACAGCTTGGAGCTCGGCTGAAAACTCCAAAGCCTCCGCACGCCTGCGGACGCTCGCGTGAGCCCCCTCTCAAGGCATTCTCATTGAGGATGCAGGGGCTCAGCGCTGAGCGTCCGCATGGCTCAGCGCGGCCTGTCCTTCTATGGACTCGGCCTAATGCTGCGTCAAAGACGGCCATTTACATAGAATCAGCTTTTTTGGCTGTTGCCCCTGGCCACAAGCAGTTTCACATTCACGGGTCGCAAATTTGAAGAGGCATACTAACCTGACATGTCTCCTTATTGGATAAGCAATATCATGCACATACTTTTGTTGCATTCAGCACCTTTTTGCATTGGTACATAGTCCCCTAAACAGGAACTAGCACAAAGCCGCACTATTTACACGATTTACTACTGGTGTGGTCTCCCCAATTCTCTGTTGAGCAAGGGACTGCTTGAAAGTACAGAGGGTCTCATGCAAGGGTCCCAATAGTAAACAATAACATGGAAGGCTCGGCAGAAACATTGTCCTTTCAGAGTATTGAGACTAAGTATTGAAAGCTAACCAAGATCAGTTCAAGGAGCCTAAAAAAATGACCCTAAAATAGATGCAGTCACTGTTGGGTTTTCTGAATTTCACCTGTAGAGTCATTCCCATGGGCAGAATGTTTAACCATTAGTTCGAGAGGGATAAAAAAAAGCCCCAATACCGCATCCAAATTACAAAATAGCTGAAGGCAGACCTAAAACTATGGGAAGTGTTCCTCAGCCGGTAGAGGAAAGCAAAACAAATCAGGATTTGCAATTGTTTACTGACGCAGCGGGGGCGCACGACTTTGGAACATACTTCAGAAGGGAGTGGTGCACTGAGCCATGACCACTGGACTGGGTAGAGGCAGGTCTAACCAAAAACATGGCTGTCCTTGAGCTATTGTCCATAATTGTTGTAGTAGAGTTGTGGGCCAGCAAGCTTTGCAACAAGCACATCATATGCTGGTCAGATTACCTGGGAGTAGTCAATGCAGTAAATGGCCCATCGGCAACATCACCACCAGTGATAAGATTATTTTGCAGGCTGGTTCTCCTTTGCATGGAAAGCAACAGAAAGTTTAAGGCAAAGCATGTCCCAGGGAAGCTGAACAAAATAGCATACTCATTGTCCCTCTTTAATTGGATAGCTTTCAGGCAGGCCGCACCTGACACGCAGGCAAAAGGTCTAACCTGCCCAATTCAGCTTTGGCAGAGGGATTATTCGATATGGTCCGGAAATCGTTAGCGTATAAAAATACCTGGCAGCAATGAGCGAGCCGCAACAATAAGGGGTAAGACAGATGGCCTTCAACAACTCATCAACTTCCTACAGACCCCAAAACACACAGTGATGTCCCGTACAAAAGCCGGATGCATGCTAGCGGGCATAGCTGTTTTCTGAAACTTCAGAGACGAAAATACATCATTAAGGATGTTGTCATCAGGCGCATCGTGCTAGGGTGAGGCAGAGGGGAGTGCAAACAAGGAGACAGAAGGGAGCCCTACGGAATCATGCTATTCAAAACAGCCTTTGCTTTTGCCTTTTTCGGGGTGTTCAGAATAGGGCAATTAGTTGCAGTATCAAAGTCAATCAGGGAATCTGGCTTGCTGTTTAGAAACGTGATAATCAGAAGCAGCACAATAGCATGCCGAATACACAGATCAAAAACTGATCAGGCGAGCGAAGGGGCCTGGGTGCATGTAAAGAAGCACAAGAGTAAGAGGGTGTGCCCAGTAAGGCCTGGGATATAGTACAGGTGCGCGTGCGTGACGGAACGCATGATGTCACTCGCGCCTCTACTAGAAGCGATCCGTGGCCTGTAGGATTGTGGGGAGGGGGTGCCGGAGGCGGGCCCGTGACGTCACGTGATCGGTTCACCTTCATTGGCTGAACCGCACACGTGACCCGGCCGCCACTTGGCAAAATCAAAAGATTTTGTCGCACGAAGTATCTTTCGCCCCATTGATCTTGTGCACGCGCGCTCTATGGCCATGCGCATTGCCTTTCTGCATTTTATTTTCGCTTCCGCCGTCGCTTTTACTATGACCGCTGGCTAGGCTAGCAAAGAGGTATGCAGAGCAGGGACCGCAAGGGAGCAAGGTTTTCTGGTTTTGTAATGTAACCCCATTTACAAAGTTCCAATTTCCCTGTATCCTTAAGCGCTGCTTCAAAGCAGGAATCATAAATGTCCAACCTTTTGTGACACACTCCTTTAGGATAGGTGCTGCAAGAGCAGCAGCAGAGCAAGGTTTGCCGGTGGAGCAGATCAAGTAATGGAGGAGAACATGTATTATGACATATGACATACAGAATATGTATTACATTAAGGCAGGAATGTTAATGACTTGTATACAATTCTACCATGTTTTTCTGTCTCCTCAGTGGAAAAACCGGGAGCGAGAGCATGAATATTCAATAGATTGGTAAGAGAGGAATGCGTTGGGTAGACTTGTTACCAACCCCGGCGAAGACCCAAGCAGCAAGGTAGGCTGGAAGTTTGGCGGTCTCGGTGCCGAGGGAGTTTGGCGGGGCGTCTTACTTGCTCGGAGCCGGCATCTCCTCCTGCTGAAATGCGTCACGCCACGTGATTGTCAGGGTCGCACCAGGGGCACGCCCCTTTGGTGCGTCACACCGCTTACCTGCGGTTGCATCCCGCCGCAGCGGCCGACATGGCCGTACTGCCGGGCCCACTCCTACCTCACACCCCCTTGACACAATACCTCTGCCTTCAGTGAGCGCGCGGGGAGTCCCACCTGCGCGCGCATCTCGGCACATCCAGGTGCACCCGCAGCACGGGCGTGCACATCACAAACAAGTTAATGCCTACACTGGCCTCAGCTGGGTTACACCTGTACACATCCAGCCTCTGCCTATCACCGCTCTACCTACATTTAACCACTCCTCCTTTCTTCTCCCTCATTGGTTCCCTCCTGTATTTATACTCATTCAGCCCTCTGTTTGTTGCTGAGCATAGACCCTTCTATGCACCATGCTCATTTGCAGCCTGAGTACCTGTCTCTGTTCCTATCAGTATCTCTGTTGTGACCCTGCTTGTGCCTGACCTGTCTCTTTTTTTAACCCCCTAGACCGCGGCTTGTTTAATGGACTTCTACCCACTCCACGACCTCGGCATACGGACTACGACTATTCTACACTCTCCAACCCCGGACCACGGCAAGTACCCTCTACCCTCTCCACTCTCCTACCCTGACCCGACTACACGCCCCGACTCTGCAATCCGGACCTATCCCCGTGGCTTAGGGCTGGTGGTCATATAATTCCCCACCCCAGCCCCGCGGTCCAGTCCAGGTTGTAGTGAGCATCCGTGACAATGATGATGTCACATGATGTGCAAGATCTCTTGCCCACTCTTGCGTCTTGTCAAGTCACGTTGTCATAACAACACGGCTCATGTGACATCACGTTGTCATGGTGGCGCATCGTCACATGGTATCTGGAGGAGATGTTTGCACTTACAGAGGCCACACCAGCCTGTGGTTAAGTCCCCAGATGAGATTGGTGGGGCTGGAGGCACCGACTCTTAGTTTGGGCTGGGCCCCTACCCAAGTAAGGTGGAAAAAACTGGGCGTCAACTGTGCGGTTGGGCCTAGGCAACCACAAGGAAGGACTGCGAAAAGAGCATTCCTGCCAGAGTAGGGCTGTTAAGGGTCTTCCCGCATACTACTAGCAGGACGCATGGGTTCGTCTGCACATGTGGACTAGCGGCTGGCTGACCACTTTTTTATTATGTTATTAAATAACAATACTGCTGTGACGTATTTTTACTTCCTCTGAAACGCTGTTGGCTCCATTTTCTGTTGGGGAAATATCGAAGGGTAGGCACGTTATGTACCGTGAATAGTTTTAGTCAGGGTAAGAAACCTGTAGCACATCTGCTGCTCAGAATAAAGTGAAAAAAGATTGAGCAATGGACTTGCATTCTGTTACATTTGTGTTCTTTCACCATGGCAACCGTAAGTAGGAATTCCATTGCTCAGACCATAGACACCATTTAGAGCTCTACATACATTTATCACAGCCTTGATGGAGAGAGGTCCAGGGGATGGTTCTGCTATTCCTAGTTGTTGAAATCTTCTTCTTTTTCTACAGAAGTTATAGTTTGAAAAAAGATACAGTTATAAGCAATGGTAAATATCTTCTGATCAGATTTTTCCACCATGACAGAACTTAGCATTCTTACTTCTGAAGACTGTGAGGGGCCATGCAAATGATCTGGGTTTTTGTTTACAAAAAATATTATAGATATGTAGTATCATATATATATATATTATATAGATTATTTATTATATTATATATTATAAAAAAATTTAAAACCAGTTACACATTTAATAATGTGTGGGACACATTGAGAATATGTACATAGAAGATTTTCCTATAGTAACATCTGATAGAGAGTCATACTTTTATTGGTGGACTTCTAAGCAATAACTATTTAAACGTTCTTAAATCATTTAAGTTCATGTCCATATGGTTTGAAAACTTGTTTTCACTTAGGGTAAGGATTAAAAGACCTTTTCACTGGTAGTGTATTCCCAGGCGTAACGTTATTACAGTACAATGTTCCATTTAAAAGCTGGGCATTTAATACTTATGAAAATAGGTACAAGTATGTACGCTAGGTCAACCAAGCCAGCACTGTCAATGGCGCCCCTTTTTCCTTCTCAAAGTTCTCTTAACAAAGATTGCGGGTTGTCCGTCCACAGAGAACCCGACTTTCCGCTGGACTGAGTGGCAGCCCTGGATCTGTATGTGTGATCTCCATAAGCAAGCTCGTATCCGGCACTTTGTAGTTTCAGGAGAGAACATTACAGTGAACCTGAACACTAAGGGCTTCTGGGAAGAAAAGCTGTGCTCTGTGACTGGCTGTACCATGTGCACATCAGAGGAGTGTTCCAGCAAATATAAAGTATCTGCTGTCAAGCTAAAGCATGGCCATCGTACTCTTTCTCAGAGAAGAACTACTTCCATGACTACCCCTAGAAGTACAGTAACAGAGTATGATTCCTATGACAGTCTTCCTTTGATAGATGATAAAGACTAAATAAATCTATATAATACATACTGTGTCAATGTATTTTTAAACCTATAAAGAATAGACCGGTCATCCTTCAAAAGCTCTGTGCACTATATTCCCATCTACGAAGAACTCCCTTGTTGGTTCATGAAATTGTACCACAATCTGTGACAAAACTCTTATTGTTTTTCTGTTGATAAGTGGAGAGAAAGAATCCCTATTGTGTGGCACTAAAGAGAGTACACCCTAATTAAAACTTATACTTTTATTGTGAACTGATTAAAATAAACTGTTTGGGGAAAACCACATATGTAGAACAAACAAAAACTAATTAAAAGACGGAGAGGTGTGGTAGGTTGTTTAATGAGGGTATTTTATATATATGTTCCTCTTAAACCTTAATAAACCCTATAATCTGGGTTGGTCTCTATGTCAAAGAATGTAATGACAATATATTTCCAAACCCATTGTGGCAATGAGGTATAGGTAACTAGATGCAGACTGTTAAATGTAGAGCAGGGCTGCACATAATGGTGGCTGAAATGAAGAATCCATAGGCACCTTAAACATTTACAGAGCTGCATATAATTAGTCCATAGCATATAGCAAATGTAGAGAGACCCCTTGTAGCAATGGGGTATAGGCAATCAGATGCAGACTTATGCTTAGTGATGGCTGAAATGAAACAGCTATAAACGTCCTAGGCATCACAAAGCTGCATCTAATCTATCTATAATAGATATAGAGATATAGGAGACTAACCCTAGGGTCTGAGTGCTGTTGCTGCCCACGAACGCAGTCTCCGAAGCACTCAGACAACTTGTAGCCCACACCTCACCGATGAGCTGACGTCACGTGATGGTGATGTCAGACGTACCCTACGTACGTTTCACCGTAACTGGCTTCATCGGGGGCGGGTTCTGTGTGATTTTGGTGCGTTTTTATAGGTTAATGTTGCCGTGGCAATGAGTTGTAGCTCTCCTCTGATTGGTTGTAGCTGTCAGCCAATCCTAGTGCATCATTTAAAATGACACAGTAAAGACGCTCTCACTTTATTTACTTTATTTATTTATCTCTTGTTTTGATATCCTCCGCTCCCAATTCCTCCTCAGAGGTAGTGTCACAAGCCTCCAAGCCTACCACAGGCTGGCGCTCTCAGCCAATTGAAAGGGATACTTACGTTCCTGCGACTCCCTCTACCCAGGGGGGTGCGTCATCACAATGAGCACTAGGATGGGGGGAAACTCTGGACTAATCTCTAGTCCTAGGCCCCAGGTAATCTGTCTGCGGCCCTTGTCACTTGAGACCAGGTTATTTACACCTTTTTACCAGGATCATTCATTGAGCAAAACAAGGTAGAAAAATAAATTGTAATTTATTCGGCTTAAATACGCATACACACACAGTGGAACACAAAATACAGACAAAAAGACACACTTACTGGGGGTCTGGGGTCGAAAACTTGACTTTCCTATTTGCAGGGCACTCTATTGGCAGAGTTTTACCCTGACCGGGACTTAGCCCGGAATCTCCTGAAACTCAAATCGGCAGGAAATCCCAGAGACCACCGCTACGTTCTTCTCCACAGAACTTGGTCCCTCTTGACCGTGAGTCAGCCTGAATATCCTGGAACGCAAATCGACATGAAGTCCCAGCCGCGACCGCTACGTTTGTTTCTCAGAACTTGGGCACAAAAGTCGGGCTATAGTCTCCGTCGGGCAGACTTTTCAGGCTTCAAAACAAAGCAGGTTGCTTTGCTATTTCGAACAAAGCAACTTTGAAAAGCCTGTCTGCGCTCTTTTGGCTCTGACTCGAGGGGAGCACACCATCTGATCTCACAGCTTCTTATAGCTTTCTCTGCTCTATCTGAAACATAGAGGCAACAAAACCAACCAATCAGCGCGTGGGAATATTCTCAAGCAGCCAATCAGAGCCAAGCCGGTTAGAAAAGCCGGGTTAGCGGGAAATCTGAAATTTGCAAGGGACATGCGCAAGCCTGCCGTATCTCCACCCAGCTATCCCAATGCCACCAGCTGGGCAGGCCCCTCTGGGTCTGGCAGAACAAGTGGTATCCCGGAGGACTGCCATTGATCGCCGGACCTAGTACTCCGCCTTTCCCCGCTAGCTAAGTGCTGTTCACACCTCTGGGCATCCTCTGGCTGCTTTGAACTCCGATGTCCAGCAGACATACCGGCGCCTATGGGTTTGCACGGGCTGTCTGTTTGGACATGGGTTCCGAATGTTTAACCATATTAAAAATACATTTTAATAAATTCGGAATCTCAGGGAACCCCTCCAGCTATGTGGGACTTTAGGTGAGGATCTTGGGGTTGAAAACTAGGAGTCTGGGAGACACTGTATGGCCCCAGTGCAACTCACCCCGGATACCCGAAAATAGTGCTAGTAAGCTGGGGAGAATTATAGAGCCACCGTAACTTTGTCCCCAGACCTCCTGCAATCAAAATGACGTGCTTTTCACCCCAAAACCGCACCTAAGACTTAAACACTGAAAGTTTGGAGTCTCTAGGGTACAGGGAACAGAAAAGGTAACAATGTTGTCTCTTTATTTCTGCCTTATTTCCCCACATACTTTCCCTTTGACTCAGTGTGGACTCTCAGAGTCCCCCCAACCTTACGTATGGTTGGGCACCCACAAACCATATACTGTTTGTGGGTAATAAGTGATATAAGGTAAAACAAGCGCAAATAACACCACTTTAACAAAAGGAAACAAAATATATATATATATATATATATATATATATATATATATACTGTCCTTAGAAAGTGCAGCTCCCGGAACAGGATTCAGACCAAATCCAACCAGCAATCGACGAAGAATAGCAGGTGCGCAAATCTCATCAGGACATAGAGGGGATAATCTACATTTAGCCCCTGAGGAAGACTATTAAGTAGAAACGCGCGTAGGGTGGAGTCGTGGATTACTGAGTGAGACCTTGCTGGTGACATTCAGAGTGGAGGACTGCATCGTTCAGATAAGCATATGCTAAATCGGCCGTGGAGCAAGCCGTTGCTGTATGGAGTGCTACCTGTCCATTTGACCCAGGGTGGTCTGAATGCCTACCACAAAGGCACTTATGTAAGTGTAATACTTTGTGTTTTTAATATTAAAAAGCAATATTATACTATTTTTCCTTTTGTATGTGGATTTCCCTTCCTTCCTGTGGAGTAATATCGGTGTTGATCCGGAGCATCTGTCCGGTTATTACAAAAGTTGGTTACTTCTAACAACCGCAACGCCTGAATATCACGTTTAACACGTGAGTGCAAAATTTAAAGAAACTTCAACATTGACTTCATTGCTGTGTTTGACAATATTGCACTATTTTGGTGTCTTTATTTATCCCCTCTATGTCCTGATGAGATTTGCGCACCTGCTACTGTTTGTGGGTAACCTTGGAACTAGCTGGGGTACCACCCTTAACCCAGAGATTCCCTCAGTGACAGGAACACAGTGATCCCTTTGCCTCATTCTCCTTTCCGAGTTATGCTGAAGCAGGGTGCCCTAGTGGTGAGTCGCGCTTGCGTTTTCAAGTGGACATATTGGCGGGACAATGTGCCTACATGTATCCGAGAATCAAGCATGATTCCTGGACACATTTATTGGGGAACAGGTAACTCTGGACAGCGGTTCCTCCGCAAACCCCCCCTTGAAACTCATACACTAGCAATCCCTGCATGATTGCACGCCCGGAAAGGGAAAACACACAAGAAAGGTTTTTTATTACCCAAAGGACAATGCATTAATACAATGTTACTGGGCCCAAGAGCTAACTCTCTGGGACCCTTAAACACGGGCCAGGAGTAACCAGGTGGGCTTGACTTTATTATGCAGCTTGGCCACCCCCTCCTGTCACAGCCCTAATCCGGAAACACTGACACGTTGGGGGGAGCGGGATACTGAGGACTGGAGGTGCACTCCTGCACTGGGGCAAGTAAGAACATTTGTCATAGAGAATCAGGCAAGACATGACAGACTTGGTAAAGGTCTGCTTATTGTAGCTGCTTTACCCCAGTGGGTTATGTAATTAAATATTCGGAATATGACGTTGAATGTGCTGATAAATACTCATATTATTATTATTATGCAGTGCTGTATGGTCAGATTCAGGACATGCAAACATTACCATCCCCTATCATCAACAATCAGAACTATGTAAAGGTCATGTCAATATGGAACTATGGTGAACTATTTGAATGTGTATGTTAAATCTTTATGTACTGTATGTTTTCCTTATAAATAATAAATCGTAGAGGTGTATTAATTGTATAATATATGTATCAATACTTTAATGCTTTACATGTTGTTGGAATGTTAGACAATCTTTATTTTATTTTGGGGGGGGGGGGGGGGGGGGGGGGGGGGGGAGCAGTTCTGCAACTGGATTTCATTGGGTTCACTCCCTATTCTTCACTTAGCCCTGAAGAATTTGTGATAACGTCATTAATATAGCCAAGCCCAGGGTACAAAACACACAGATTACTCAGAGAATGGCAACATTTCTGTTGAAAAGAAAAACAACCTGTTTACCATTTCCAAGAAACTTATTATTATGAATACTTCAGTGTAAGGGTGATTTCAACCTTTATAAGAATATGTTGGTAAGTTGATTTTAAAATAATTTTAGTCGGCTAAGTGGGACTGTAACTTTAGTCCCATGATCTTCTCAGCTAACTGGATTCTTACTAGTCAGAGTGAAGTGACCTAGTACATCATGCTGGTCCGCAAAGAATTACCTACAGCCTCTTGAGTTAAGTGTCATGTTCTGAGTCTAACGCTGAGAATGTCTTATTTTAGTTAGTAGAAGACAAAACTCTTCTTAACCACCAATCAGTGAAATGAAAAGCAGCAGCTGTAGCCACACGCTGCTAGGAAGGAGCTCGCTGATCTTGTTTGGTCCTTTCTGAGTTTCTGAATGACTCAAGCGCTTCCACCGTCTGGGATATAAAACCGACATTAAAGAGCGAAGCGGTGTCACAGCTCACTGGGGGATGCACAGCACCATGTCTCGGGCAAGGCTTTGAAGGGTGAACAAGTGCCTGACACCAAAGGTTACAGAGTGGGAGCTCAGGGCTTTCCAGAGAGCTTGAAGAGAGTACACCAGCTCCCTGGAAGTGACAGTTGAAGCTTCAAAGACCAGCTCTGAAGAGAAGATTGCAGGGGGGATAGTTCAGGACTCACAAGATCTGGTGGAGTGGAGAAGTATCACACGGCTAGTAGTGATCCTCCTATAGGACTGGAGGTGGGAACTACTGACATAGGGTACCTCTGGCAGGACTTTAATGTTGCCCATACAGGATCTAAACTGATGTCATGTTGGAGATCTCAGGAGATCACAGAGCAGATGTACACTAATCTACAAACAACATCTGAAGGATGAGCCGGTGTCACCAACGTGGGCGATAATTTAAGAACAGGAGACTCTCGATGAAAAGATCTGGAAATAGTGGGATACAGTAGTGTCTAATCACACAGTACAGTGCAGAAACATTTGGCTCTCTGAAGACTAGACGTGGAGAAGCTGGACTGTTCTGTGGAGAAGCTGGACTGTTCTGTGGAGAAGCTGGACTGTTCTGTGGAGAAGCTGGACTGTTCTGCCAGCTATTAGGAATTTCCTGAACTTTCCACATCACATAACACAGGAGTTCTAGTGCCTTTTACCAGCTAGAAACCTTCATTGAGTTCACAGGTTTTTCTGGCACCCTCTAACCAACTGTGCTTGTGATAGTAATGACCTTCTCTCGCCCTGAAACTGCATACATTCCACGGGTGGACAAAATGAAGACATTCCTGTCTCTGTTGCTCTTGTCCATTGTATCAGAGAATTTACAGGTAAGTCAGTTAAATTCCAAATATACAAATAACATTATATATAATTATCTTTGCATGATTATACTAGGTTTGCAATTGCCTCCATGACTTCGTTGGTGTATAAAGGGTTTTTTCTTTCAACCATCACTTATGGGGGCTTTGTATTATTACTCAAGCAGACACCAGATGCCGCTTGAGAATTTCCATCCATCACACAGTTAGCGTGGGTTTATCCTGGCTTCTGAAAGTCTGCATACCTATTTTGTCATTTTGAAACCTTTAGTTATTTGTACATATCAATCAAAATAATTTTAATAAAATTATCTAATTATCAATACTATATATTATATATATATATATATAATATTATATATAAATATATATAATATATATATATATAATATATATAATATATATATATATGTTTGCAGACCTGTCTAAGACATGCAATGAACTACCGTACATATTACATTCTATATCTTATATCTATAATATATATATATATATATATATATATATATATATGATTTAAACACTTCCATCCCTTAATCCGAGTTATTTGTGACTATTGCTCTTAATTAATAGTATAATAATTATAATTTTTTGTCTGTATTCCATCTTGAATATTACCTTTGTAAAGCACTGAATACATCTTTGGCGCTATATAAAAAAATGCAATACAATACAGTCTGGAAGTATCATCAGATTTTCGCTTGCCTATGAAATTACATTTTCACTTTCTGCAATTTTCCAAAGTCATTATTTACATTTGATTTAAACTTGTATGTTACAGTTACATAGTTACATAGTAGATGAGGTTGAAAAAAGACGTAGGTCCATCAAGTTCAACCCATGTTACATTTAGACAACAGATAATTTATCCTATACCTATACTTACTTATTGATCCAGAGGAAGGCAAAAAAAAAACCCCATTAAGGGGAAAAATAAATTCCTTCCTGATTCCCAGAATTGGCAATCGGATTAATCCCTGGATTAACATCCTTCCCATGTATACTTATTTGGTATATCCCTGTATACCTTTCCCATCTAAAAAGATGTCCAAACTTTTTTTGAACAAATCTATTGTATCTGCCATCACAGTCTCAATGGGTAATGAATTCCACATTTTAACTGCCCTTACTGTAAAGAACCCTTTCCTTTGTTGCTGGTGAAATTTCCTTTCCTCCAAACCTAAGGGATGGCCCCGAGTCCTTTGTACTGCCCGTGGGATGAATAGTTATTTTGAAAGCTCCTTGTATTGTCCCCGAATATATTTGTATATAGTTAACATATCCCCTCTTAGACGCCTCTTTTCTAATGTAAATAAATCTAATTTAGCTAGCCTCTCCTCATAAGTTAGATTGTCCATCCCCTTTATTAATTTGGTGGCTCTTCTCTGCAGTCTCTCTAGTTCCATAATGTCTTTTCTTAGGATTGGTGCCCAAAATTGTACTCCATATTCAAGGTGTGGTCTTACTAATGCTTTGTAAAGAGGCATAATTATGTTTACTTCCCTTCCATCCATTGCCTGTTTGATGCAAGATAAGATCTTGTTTGCCTTTGCAGCTGCATGAGATTGGGCACTATTGCTAAGCATGCTGTCTACAAGCACTCCTAAATCCTTCTCCATCAAGGATTCCCCCAATATATCTCCATTTAATTTGTAAGTCGCCTTTTTATTCTTGCATCCCAAATGCATAACCTTACATTTATCTGTATTAATCCTCATCTGCCATTTACCTGCCCACGTTTCCAGTCTCTCCAAGTCCTTCTGAAGAGAAATAACATTCTGCTCTGATTCTATTACCTTACACAATTTAGTATCATCAGCAAAGATGGAGACTTTGCTCTCGATGCCAACCTCAAGGTCATTAATAAACAAGTTAAAAAGCAGGGGTCCCAGTACCGATCCTTGAGGTACTCCACTCACGACTTTAGCCCAACCTGAAAAAGTTCCATTTATGACAACCTTCTGTTGTCTGTCCTTTAACCAGTTTTCAATCCAGGTGCATATATTATTACTGAGTCCAATTTTCTATATTTTGTACACCAACCTCTTGTGTGAAATGTTATGTGATATTCATATATTATAAATGCATGTATCATGCAGCCAATCAATGATTATCCTGCTGTAATATGTTACAAGTTGATTTGTAGCTTGTCCGGGATGGGAAGGGAGCGAAGATAGCAGGGATACACCATGAAAAATAAAAAATAAATGCATACAATAGTGTAATAAGTTCTTTTCAATCTGGATAAAACATGTATGTCTTGGCTCTATAGCAATGCCTACTTACAGCAGGTCAAAAGGTAAAAGCATTTGATCTACACAGCAGGTAGAAAGGTGTCAGTTCTTCAGGAACAACAGCCCAGGTTTACAGCATAAGAAATCAGCACCTCAGCTCAGACGTCAGTAGATGTGAGTGGATCAGAGAATGCAAAAGAAAGGCAGACCATAGTGTCGATCGTGCATAAATTTATATAAACAAAACAACAAATTTTTAGGAATTGTACTCACATTGTGTACATAATCATAGTTCACATAAGGCTTTATTGAGGCAAATGGAGTGCTGGTTCAGTGTGGAACAGCTCACCGGGGATCTTTTCCTTAGACTCACAACAGAGGGGGCCGGTGGGAGATGGCGTCTGACGTCACATCCGCTGTTGGGGGTGACGGCATCCGGTCTTGGAGGCAAACGGTGGGGGAACTCAGCAACTCTGAAGCCTTCAGTAGAAAGAGCAGCTGCAGCAATGAAAATAGCTCTACGCGTTTCGTCGTACTAGACAACTTCCTCAGGAGCAATGAAGGAAGTCTCCCACCCGGTCTGTTGTGAGTCTAAGGAGAAGATCCCCGGTGAGCTGTTCCACACTGAACCAGCACTCCATTTGCCTCAGTAAAGCCTTAGTGAACTATGATTATGTACACAATGTGAGTACAATTCCTAAAAATTTGTTGTTTGTTTATATAAATTTTATGCCACGATCGACACTATGGTCTGCCTTTCTTTGTCATGTCTCTGATTTCACTCACATCTACTGACGTCTGAGCTGAGGTGCTGATTTCTTATGCTGTAAACCTGGGCTGTTGTTCCTGAAGATCCTGACACCTTTCTACCTGCTGTGTAGATCAAATGCTTTTTACCTTTTGACCTGCTGTAAGTAGGCATTGCTATAGAGCCAAGACATACATGTTTTATCCAGATTGAAAAGAACTTATTACACTATTGTATGCATTTATTTTTTATTTTTCATGGTGTATCCCTGCTATCTTCGCTCCCTTCCCATCCCGGACAAGCTACTATTGAAAGGAATCTGTACATATTCCTGGAAGGTTGAGAATTTGATCAGTGATCACCTTGACACATTTTATTTTGAATTTTAATTTTGTGCACTATTTTATCACAGATTGGGTGTGGTTAGCGCCGGTAACAAATCACTTAAAGTTCACAAGTTGATTTGTACAATACATGTCCAATAGCCTAATACTGTACTGTGCGTTGTATTCACAAATCACAGTAGATAAGGAACACTTGATCCAACTATCCTGTCCCTTTAATATGCAATATATTGTATAAGATAAACATCAAAAGAAGACAATGAGAGAGACAAGGAGCCAGAAGACTTTGTAGGTTTGATAATATGAAAATGAACTCAACGTAGTGAGATCAACATGAAATCCTCCATGTGGTGGACATTGCCCTTACTATAGAGATATAAATATCAATTAACGTGAGTGTAGGTATTTTTTGTTTTTTTTTGTCTCTACCAAAAGTAAAGGAGAAGGTAGGCGCACTCATCATTATGGCAAAGAGCTTCCACGGGTGCTCAGAAAGCCCCAGCATAGTTACATAGTATACCCCCATAGCATGTCGGGCTGTAACAAAACTTGGGAAGAAGAGATGGCATGCCAGTGGTCTTAGCTAAGGCCAACACCACTGGAGTGCCGTCTTCTTTCTTCCCAGGATTTACCAAAAGTAAGGCATTTGTTCATCAGATTAAGTCAGACTTGGCAGGTTTTTGTATGGCAAGTATATAAGAAGACAGAGAAAGTCTCCCACAGATCCCTCTTATCACTGCACAGACAGGCTAATAAAGTATTTATAGGGGTATAATGCTCCCTTATATATTTACAAAAAAGCTGTGGGGGGTACCAAATGTAATCGCACCAAGTTCTATGGATGAACAATTACCAATAAAAGCCTGGTTAGGCAAAACAAAAAATGGTTTAATTTAATTAGTGTAAGGTAACGACGCATCATCAATAAGCATAAAAACATTAAAACACAAGGTGTGGGTGATAACAGGAGACTAAGTACTATATAGTACAATATGTAGTTCATAAAGTGAACCCTCCTGATAAAGCTCAGAATCGGAGAGGGGAATAGAGTAGGAGTAGGTATATGTATACACAGATATAGGGCGAATGCTAATATTCAATATTGTACCAATCTCTAACCTATATGGTAGCCTCCTCCCTAGATGGGTCAGAGGGTGTAACCGTATATCTTACGTTAAAACCGCAATATGCACAGTGCACCAAATGCTAAAAGTGTACAGTGTAGTACCAGCAGTTAAATATACTTATATTGCCTCCGATGTCAACGCGATGACGTCATCACGACGTACGTTTCGCGCTCGGGGCTGGCGCTTTCTCCTACCTTGAGAAAGCGCCAGCCCCCGAGCGTGAAATGTACGTTGGGATGACGTCATCGCGTTGACGTCGGAGGTCACGTTTGAGATTGCTCCAGTAACGGGGAGACGGGGAGAGTGATGGTGTACATTTGAGTTGGTGGAGACTGCGCTACCGCACTTGCAACGGCAATATAAGTATATTTAACTGCTGGTACTACACTGTACACTTTTAGCATTTGGTGCACTGTGCATATTGCGGTTTTAACACATGATATACGGTTACACCCTCTGACCCATCTAGGGAGGAGGCTACCATATAGGTTGGAGATTGGTACAATATTGAATATTAGCATTCGCCTTATATATCTGTGTATACATATACCTACTCCTACTCTATTCCCCTCTCTGATTCTGAGTTTTATCAGGAGGGTTCACTTTATGAACTACATATTGTTCTATATAGTACTTAGTCACCTGTTATCACCCACACCTTGTGTTTTAATGTTTTTATGCTTATTGATGATGCGTCGTTACGTTACACTAATTAAATTAAACCATTTTTTGTTTTGCCTAACCAGGCTTTTATTGGTAATTGTTCATACATAGAACTTGGTGCGATTACATTTGGTACCCCCCACAGCTTTTTTGTAAATATATAAGGGAGCATTATACCCCTATAAATACTTTATTAGCCTGTCTGTACAGTGATAAGAGGGATCTGTGGGAGACTTTCTCTGTCTTCTTATATACTTGATATGCCAGTACCATCCCTTTGCACCGGCTATCACTCATGAAATACTATTCGGTGAGCGGTCTACTATCAGTTGTATTTACATAAAGGTTTTTGTCTGCCAAGAGAAGGGGAAGAAAATGACTGACTCAGACACATGAAAACATCCTATTATAATATGTGCATCAGGTTACTACTTGATAACTCCTGCTATAACCACTTCCCACGTAACCAGCTGAGGCACCGTATGCGAAAATACTTAGAAATATTATCTCTAATGAGCTTATGCAATAAAGTCCAAAGTGGCGTTCGAGAAATTTTAAGCTGAACACAGCGCCGGCGGCTGCTTTGGACTTTATTGAAATACTCCTAAGAGTCACCGGAAGCAAATGCCACCGAAAGTGTCAATTTTACATCAAAAAGAGATATTTGTCTTCCATATTTCCCTGTATGTCCTAAGTAATAGAGACGTACACATTTTCCACTGAAGTTTGCAAACCTGGCGAAAGTTGCCCTTTTTTCGGGGAACATTTGCACCAAAAAAGTCACCAGACATTAAAAGTCATTTTTACAGGTTATTAAATTCTGAGAAATAGGCGAAATTGGCAAAAAAAGTCTGAGCAATGTGACCATTCGCGAAATTTCCGAAACAGTTTTCCAAAGCACATTTGAAAGCATTCACATATCTCTACTGAGTACAGTGATCTTACGTCTTAAGTATAAAGGTTTCTAAGTATATAAAGGTTTCTTGTTCTCAGAAAAAAAAAAGTTTAACATCCACCTTCAGTATTTTTGATGCTGAAAAATAGGAAATGTTTTGTTACACCTATACTGTAAATCAATATAAGACTGTGGGTTTTCACCTACTAGATTGACACCTCCGCTTTTAACAATGTATAAAAAAATTCAAGTATTTCCATTGGTGCGCTTCTACAGACCGTGAAATATGTTTTTGAATCTTTTAGTTAGATAACATGGGGATGCCCCCTATCATTTCGCATGATGAAAGGCAAAGTCTGAGAGAGGTAACTTTCATTCTGATCTTTATTGGCATTAAAGGGAAATTGACCATGGGAGATGCACATCCAACACACATTCTCTGCCAGAGGTAAAAGTAAAGTACAATAGGTATTTGCGAAAAGTGCCCTCTCTTCAGTCTTGTCATCTTTCACAGATGGTCCCCAGGAGGAATTTTTTAGAATAGTTAATACAACTGAAGATAATGTAAAATAAATATTATCTATATTTGATATAATGCTGTTTTGGACCACAGAGATCAGTTCACATAAATTTCCACATGAACACGTGTCCTGAAAAAAAACCATCACCAGATGTTGTTCCAAAAGGACCTTTAGCTCGATCTACTGATCGCCACTTATATTCACAAAACAATTCCCTCTTATTATCTCTACTGTCACATGTTCTGTTTTGCTCCTCTCTAATGAATAAGTCCTAATCTTATTAACTAATGGTGTAATTCATGATTATTTTTTTGGCCAAAAATCACCATTGACTTCACCAATCACCATTGACTTCAATGGGGATTTTTGTCCCAAAAATTGTCAAAACAGCCACTTTGGACAATATAGAATGATCCCCAAAGCCTTTATTCACATGGATATATTTAATGTATGTAATATGCACGTCACTTGCTTGCACAAAAGTCACCTCTCTTTTTACGTGCACGTGTCATGTCATATACATTACATGTAATCAGTCAATTAAGTTGTGACATTAACTTACTGTAAAAAAAAAATACTTTCTCTGAAATACAGCATGGAATTTCTCAAATGTATTGTTGCTTGAACTATAAAAATATATATTTTACATTTACTATACATATACATCATGTAAATAGAGGATGGTCAAATATGCCAAACAAGGTTTCAAGCTGGTCTACCGATGAGATTGTGAGAGTCTTTAAACTATATGAATAAGCTTAAGAGGTTTAAGATGAAAGATGTTTCACAGGCAGTATATTGGTTACTGTGGTTTGGGGTTTTCACAGACACCTTTGAATTAGCAGTTAGTGTGGAAATAATGATGACTTAATTCAAAAGTTATACTACAGTTTAAATGACTTGTGATAAGAATGACATTTTAGAATGTTAGTATGGACATATCTGCTGCTCATACCATCTCCCCCAACCAGATATGTATAACCGGTTTTCAACTGTGACACTAGCTAATCACTTGAAAGTAAAAGGTACTGTTAGGGGGTTATTGATTGAACAGTACTACCCCAGTTCAATAAATAACCCGCATAGAGAATTATAATTCTCTGTCATGCTAATAATTATGTTGGTAGGGAGGAAATCAGTTTTGGATTAACGCATCTCTGGTGGGGGAGTTTTTGTTTGAACCCCACTGCAGCCTCTGCATGTAATCTTGGATAAGTCACTTTATTTCCCTCTGCCAATGATATATATATTTTAAGTTATGGTGGGTGAAAAAGGCAACAGAAAACCTCCACCGTATAGCCAATAAAGAATATCACTTGTGAGCTCATTCACATGTCTTAGACAGGTCTGCAACCCCACCTTTCAATCATTATCACCTCGCATACAGTGCTCCCACTGCAGCAAGGGATTCTGTGAACTGCATTCAAATTAATTTAAGGTTAATGAAGAGTGTTGAAGAGGGGTTTGGGTATGAGATGGATAAAAGAATACTACCGGAGGTGTGGAAACATATATGGGGAAAGACAGGGAGATAAGTAAACGAGAAGGAAAAGACAGAGGGGCAGAAATGAGAAATGAAAAAATATGGTAAGGGAGGTGAGGAAGAGATAGGGGAGGAGGAAGAGCTGGGGGGGGAAGAGGGACGGGGGGCGGCGGGGAGAAGAGAGGAGGGCGGGTGTTACGGGGGAGGAAAGCGGGAAAGGGAAAGGGAGAGACAATGGGGGCGGGAATGTGAAAGGGGGAGAATGGGGGGATGGAAGGAAAGAAGAGATTGGAAAGGGGGGAGAAATAAAGGGGGGGGGGGGCGGGGGGGGGGAGAGGAAGAACGGGAAGGACACGGGAGAGTAGAAGACGAAGAAGGAGGCGAAGGAATACCAAGGCGCGGGGAGGGGCGGCACGAGTAGCGAGAATGAGAGCCGAAAAGGGCGGATTATACGAGAAGGTTAAGGGGGGAACCTAGTGCGAAATTGGGGCCGGGTAACCGATAAGAAAGATGGCAGAGGGCTTGAGGGACCCGGAGGATGACGAACTCGGATTAAGGGAAGGGAAAACCAATGTGTCATTTTCCAGAACCCTTGCTGCAGTGGGAGCACTGTATGTGAGGTGATAATGGTTGAAAGGTAGGTTGCAGACCTGTCTAAGACATGTGAATGTGCTCACAAGTGATATTATATATATATATAATGATATCTATATATATGTAGCCCCGGTGCCCTCCATGTCTCTGAGACCCCCCTCCCAAAGTGCCGAGCGGTCGCGGGTGCCACCGGAGGCAGCGACGGACCCGCCGGCATAACACGAGGGTGGGGGCCAGTGCAGAGAGCACTGGGAGTCTCGGCGGCGCACCCGGCTAGCGGGGGCCGCCATTGCAAATACACGCGCATGCGCAGTGATTGCGCATGCGCAGAAGGCTCACAGGAGCCAGGACGAAGTCGCGCGGGTGCAGGAACATCCCGGGACAGGTTGCGGCGGCCATTAGGTATTCGCGCCTGCGCAGGGAAAGCGCGCACGCGGCCCCAATGTGTTTGCAGCCTCCACGGGACTACAACTCCCATGAGGCTTAGGGCCAAGCACACCAGGTGCCTCATAGTAGCCAATGAGGGCCAAGGATTCCCTGCACAGAGTGGAAAAGATACATTTCGCGCGCTGAGAACGGCAGTTGGAGCAAGAAGGGGAAGGAAGGGTGTAGGGAGCAAGTGGCTCCTGCACCAGGTAAGGTTCCCCAGGTCCCAGACAGGCCCTAACTCCCCACCAGGTTAGTGGGTAATTATAAGGGACGGCCCCAGGTTAGGGACCCTGCCCTTAGGTTCGTGTGTGTGTGCGCGTCTTGTCAGTGTCATATATATTTAGAGAGCAATCTCTTCGGCTGGTGTGCAGTGTGGCTGTATTACATTTTTCTTTTACTTCTTGTTTATATTATAAGAGATCAGGGTAAATTAAGCCTTTCTTAATTCCTTAATTCCTAGGGTTAATGACCACTTCTCTCCATACCCACTGAGACACGTAGCAATCCTTTTGGGATGACATTGCCAGTCACTGAACTTCACTTCTTCCCCTATTATGTCTGTAAGTCTCTCAACATACCGCTTCAATCATAAATTTCCTGGGGCGGGGATTCTTTTTTATTTCTGTTTGACACACCTATTGTATTATAACATTCTGGGTTTTTGTTGTTTTTGTAACACACTTTATTTGTGATTGGGGTACAGAAAGAAGAGTTAAGGGAACATAAGAATTGGGGAGGGGGTGCGTACAGAGCATCAATGCAACAACCAAAGGATGGAAAGGAGCAGGGAATGTTCTCTCGCCCCACAGAGCACACTAATGATGGTGTGTCTTACGTGCCACCTCACCATCTTTACCCCAAGTGCCCTCGCAATCCAGAGGTGCCTCAAGGAGTGGGGAGGAAGCAATGCCTTCTCATAGATGGGCTGTGACCCCATTTATGGAGGGGTCATTGAAATATTTTATCCATGGATCCCATATTTTGGTAAATCTGGAGCATCGGTCAGATAGGAATCTGGCTGATACTCAGGGGTTCTAGATGCTTCCACTGAACAGCAACACAATAGCGGGCTGCTGCGACAATGTGTTTCACAAACTTCCAAGCCAAGTGTGGGAGGCCTTAATTGGGTCTATTGAGAAATGCTATCCAGGGGTCACTGCGTAACGTCGTCCCAAGGATACCAGAGATTAATTCAAAGATGTTAGACCACATGACAGTGATCTTGGGGCATTCCTACCAAACATGCTTGAGGGAGCTCACCTGCCCGCTGGCCCTGAAACAGACTGGGGGGTACCCCTGCATAAATCTCCACGAGAAGGACCGACCCCTTGGGAGAATACTCTCTAGCTCCATGGAAATTTTTCCGTGGTTGGACCATGTGTTTGGGAGGATACGTACTTCTGCAACCCGGCAGAGTAGGTCTGAGTTTACAAATATGTAATCTATGCATGAATAGGACCCAGGGATGACTGAGAAAAAGATGTAATCTCGCACAAGGGGATGTAAGCCTCTCCAAGCATCAATAAGTCTGGCTTGTCTGCATTTCTCTTGTAGAAACCTAGCGTCCCTTGTGACTGCAGGGGTCGAAAGCCTGTATCTGACCTACCTAGGTTGGAGTCAAGTACAGTGTTAAAATCACCCCCAGGACTACCTGACTGTCCCTGACTCTCCCCAACGTACTGAAAATGTTTGTGAAGAAGCTTTCTATGTCAAGTTAGGTGCGTATATACATGCTAGGTTAAAGAGAGCGTACCCTATCTTACTTATGAGTATCAGATATTGTCTGCAACCATTTTGTCTAGACTAGGGGCTTTGTTGTGGAATGGGATAACGACACCTCTATTTCTGACTTGAGCTGAGGCTATGAAAATTTGAAGAATTGTTTGTCTTGGAATTTGGGGTTTTGCTTGAGTGCTAAAGTGGGTCTCCTGGAGAAATACAATAACTTGTTTGTAATCTAGCATCACCATCTTACGTTTGCGTAGGTTATTTAGTCCCCTGGCATTGTGAGATATATACTTTTTAGAGAAAGCCTGTTACTTTTAGATGTTATGAGGATGAGTGCATATTGGTTTGTATGCCTGGCTATTGGTACCGCTTGGAGGGCAGCGATCCTAGGGAGGTTGTGAATTCCTAACATGTACAATGATATAACATACTTTTTGTCATAGAGAGAAAAAGAGATAACAGTAATTGTGAATATAACAAAGAGAAATAACCTGAATAACATGAGAGAACATTAATGAGAAACATAGTACATGTGCGCCTTAACACAGAACACGTCAGGGTGGCCGGCACCTATAGTCGTGTAACAGGGTTGTAGGGAAGAGGAAGATGGTGGTATCTGATTTGCAGATGAAGGGATAAGCCTTTGGAAATATGTGCACACACACATAAGGCTGAGAAGACTCTGTTACATTGGCCCATTCAAAGCGACAGGGAATCTAAAAGACTGGAAATCTGGCCATGCTGGGTCTGTTATGTGAACTAACTTAAACAAAGTAAGACTAAACTTGTCAGGGGGTACTGGGGCTAGGAACCAAATGGGATTAATTCTATAGTTACATGGTAGGAACCATGGCCTCCATGGGAGCAAAGATACACAGCTGCTGTCTCATATATGAACAGAGGATCTCCGCACACCTCCCCCCACGGCCGCAGACGGGTGGGCCTCTATTCTCATGCTTGGGACTGTCGGAATCTCAATCGCAGGGAAGGGGGGACCAGGCCATGGCTACCACTGTGGCCAGCAGGACGGTCTCTGGTGATGCCTAGCCTGCTGAGTAGATCCTCTTCCTCCATCTGGGTTCTCGACATCGCTGCTCCATCTTTAAGGATGATCAGACGAAAGTTGTGGCCCTACTTACATTTTATGTTATGCCGTCGTAGTACCTCTTTCACCGGCCTGAAACCATGTCATCTGGCAAGTGTTATCGGGGAGAGGTGTGCGAAGACTTGGAAGGGGCTGCCATCCAAGATATAGCAGATGTTATTGCACCATCTCCTTAATTACCATGTTATTACCGTGAGCGCCATTGAAAACAATGGTAGCATTTTCTTTATCTTCTTAATGCATGTGATATTTACTGTGTTATTCCGTGGTATTAATGGGGGTAATAACTAGAGATGGACGAATCCGTCCAAATCAGTTTCCCGGATTTTCTCGCATATCCCCCCCCCCCACCCAAATCCGTTTCGTGGCGTAAAATCTGCAAGCGGATTGGATTCTACAAATCCGTCCACGGGTTGCAGAATCCGCGGAGTCTATTGGTAATAATAATAAAATATCTACAAAACGAGAATCACCCTTTTTGAGATTGATCCGCTGAAATCCACAGACCAAAGGAACCGGACGATCTGCTGCGGATCCAAAATTGCCCCCAAAACGTGCCCATCTCTAATAATAACATTGGCTACATCTGTAATTATAATGCATTAGATGTACTCAGACCCCCAAAGAGGACTGCAGGGCCCAGTACTCCACTATACATGAGCAGAACCCCGAAGGAAATAGTTGAACGGAGGAGTTGGGGTGCTAGGAAGTTGACCCTGGACTTATTACACGAATCTCCTGGACCTATCAAGTCTCATTTTAATAAAGTAGGATGTATTTATGAAAGCTTGAGATGTGGGACACAGACATCCAAGGCCTATCAAGTCTCACACATTTGCAGTATCACGCTGGTTGAAAGACAATTTTGGCCAAGGATGAAAAGCAAAGTGCTCTCAATCATAAGTGGTCCCCTGCCCTAGAACAATGAGTATATGTGTACTCTGGTTCTAGCTGCCCCTTAATTCACCACACTACACATACAAAATATCATGGGGAAAAAAAAAAAATACACATCCAATATGAAGGTACATACCTTAAAAATCTCTATTGCAAAATAACTTGTATAATTTCCTTCCTATTATTTCACTAGTTTCCTAAAAACTGGTGTCTCTTTTTTCATGATAATGTTACCAATGTGATGGGTTCATAACAAAATCTTCAGTGTCATTGACCTGCTTTAATTTTGCACCATACACATCCAGTCGTCATGTCATTTTGAAGTGAATAATAGATGGATGGCCCTGAGTCCTATCATTTGGGTTATTTTCCATTATTGACGTATTGATATCACTAACTCGAGTGATTTTTAAATCACTGCTTATTTACATTATCTCATGTTATAGGTTTATTCACTATTGTCACTGTGAATTAGTCGATTTTTCTTGACAAAGATTTGACATTTCAGCAGCTCGCATTACTGCACTGACTGTCCGTCTCTTTCGCTTGGGTCAGCAAGAAATCATTAATTCAGCTTTCTAATGGGAAGTATAGGAAGGAAGGTCTTGGAGAAGTGGTCTTCTGATAATGTCACTGTCCTCTCAGTGTCACCTTGTAAGAAATCCAATTTAACAATAATTATATTGTAATGAATGAATCTGTTATCAAAGGCAGAATGTCAGAAGCATGCAGTATAATTGTCCGATAGTTCTTTCTTTCATACATATTATATCTGATTTGCAAAGGTTCACTCTTAATTGACATATATTGTGATATAGTTAGTTACTGTACATTGGGGAGTCACATTGGAGAATACAGCTGTCCCAAGATTTCTGTAGATCTCATTACATGTGAAGTATTTGACGTAAGAGAGACATTTAACACACCTCCCTTGGACAAATCACTTGACCTTAATGTGTCTGAGGAACTAGATTGACAACTCTGTGTGTTGGGGTCTTGTGTCAGAAAATGTTGAGTATTGTACTGCATACACAGTCAAAATTGTAAGAAAAAAAATATAGTTACAAAAAGTAACCTAGAGGAGGGGACATGGAAATCCCAAATATAGTGCTGCTTTCCTTGTGATGAACAAGTGACGTTACAATGGATAATTTAGAACAATGCATTGAGGATGTGTTATGCATGGGATCACTTGTGGCATCGGTGGTCTCATAGATTTCACACACTATCCAAAATGAGATATCTTCTTTTTCAATTAAGATTTTTATACGTAGTTCATTTGATTTAGGTGGATTTCATCAGGATATACAGTATGTCTTCGCAATTTCAATTTTAGCAATTTAAAAAAACACTAGAAAAGTTCATCTTGGTGTACAGATTTTCCATAATCTGAGAAGTGAAATGAGACAGAGACATGCTAAACTTGATATTTGTATTCTGGGCTGGCTTTTTGTAGTGCTCCTGGGGTAAAGAGCACTCTATGTAATGATATAATTATAGCTACAATAAGCTGTGTCAGAGGCTGTACACTTGTTAATGACTTCCCCAATGTCACAAAGAGCTGGCGATGAGTCTTCAGCAGAGGTCTCTGATATCATAGACCAGGGTTTTGGTTAAAAAAAAAAAAGAAGAATTTTATTTTCTGTTTTGAAGATAAAAAAAATGTTTGGAAAGAAAACGTAGAATAAATATAATACACACAGTAGAAAAAAAAGATTGCAACATTAACACCTGTTACAATCGTTAAGGATATCCCTGCTCCAAAGAGATTCTAGAGTAAATCAAAACACAATATATGTTATTATATCTGTTTATGTATGCTTATGTATATCTATGTATCTACAGATGCGTACAGAGACACACACACACACACACACACACACACAACACACACACACACACACACACACACACACACACACACACACACACACCACACAGACCACACACACACACACCTATATAAATAGCTGTGCTAAAACCAGTTCAATGAGTGAAATGATAACACCACTGGCATGCTGGGGATGGGAATATTGAAAAACCAACACAGAAAAAAAAGAATCCCCCAACAGCACTCTAGCATCAAATAGTAACACAAATTATTCATCACAAATAGACATACATAAGATAAAAAGGGAGCGTGGTGTCCCCCTGCTGTGAGAGGTTACTATAGCCCTTAAAGACAAAAATAACAAGCTGAAATAGGCTGTATCATCTGTCAATTAGTCTACCCTCTGTGTGTGCCAAAGTATACTTATTCCATCTACTGCATATTATTGCTGTTATGCACACACTGACTCACTATAAGGGTTGTTATCTCAGTAGGTCGAGTTGTAGAGGCAAACATTGGGTTTGCTTCTACACTCATTATTTATTGGTGCAGTTATTTCACCTGCTAAGCATATAGTACCAGCTTTTCATTACATGTCTCCACATTATAGTTCAGTCATATGTCCCCTTTTAGGACCAATTCAAATTAGAACAGCCTATTTCAGCTTGTTATTTTTTTAATTTTTTTTATTACTGAATTTTATTGAGCATTTTTCATACAAAATAAGAATTAACAAACATATAACAAATAAAAAAAAAGGGGAGGTAGGAAGGTGGGGGAGGGAAGCATTTATAAAAATATAGCATTGTACACAACTTTTTAGTTACAACATGTTCACTCTGTTCCGGATATTCTATCTATATATGGGGATATACCTGCATGGCGAAACCAGGGGGCCCAAATCTCAGAAAATCGCGGGTTGAGGTAGAACCGTTAGATAGGCTGAGAGTTTTTTCCATATAAACTATATGCCAGATTTTATGTTTATTTGGTTAAGGATGGGGGGGGCAGGTTTTTCCAATTTTGGCAATTGTACACCATGTTAGCATTTAATACTTTGGGTAGTACTCTAGCTTTTTTCGGGAATATTGGCTATTGGCTGTCAACAATATAATACTGGGTCGTGGGACAGTGATTTCTAGGATCTTGTGTAATAAGGTGAACACTTCCGTCCATGTTTGTTGGATTTGGGACCATGACCAGAATATATGCAGAATATTCCCACTTCGCCACAAACCCGCCAGCATAGTGGGGAGACCCTGGGAGATCAGCTTGTTATTTGTTGTAAGGGGCTATAGTACCCATCTCACGCAGGCAGGACCACCGCTCCCTTTTTTTCCTATGTATGTCTATTTGGGATTAATACATTTGTTTACTTTTGTATGCTAAGAGTGCTATCAGGGGATTCTTTTTTTTGTCGTGGTTTTCACCACACCACACACACACACACACACACACACACACACACACACACACACACCCACACACACACACACACCCACACACACACACACACACAACAAAAATAGAAAACTCAGTTGGCACACTGTAAACAGAAAAAATGCTATGTATGTGCTTGCCCATATAGGACTACTATCTGTGTATATATATAATAGATATTAATCTATATATAACTATATATATATAATATATAATATATATTATATATATATATAATATATTATATATATATATATATACATACCACCGTATATTTGTTAGCCACAGAATGGTATCTTCTATCTTTTTTTACTTATATATAGTATATAGGCACTGTAAATCCTAGCAGTTTCCGCTAACAGACAATACAGTAATGGTTGTATGTGACTATCATCTAGTAATCTGTTTCAGCTTTCAGTTTGTGTGCTGCCTTAACCAAGCTTTACTGTACAATTCACATTTCACCCATCCAACTCATCTCTGGATAGTTGATAGTCTGGTGTTGCTGAAACGATCACTGTCATCTCAAAAGACCACTTACAGAATGAGAGTGCTTGAGGATCCAGTGTCCTCGTGCTTCAGGGGGTTAGAAATAAGGTTCTGCGCTGCTCGTGTGTCCTCTAAAATGACTTGTAACCCGTTTGCAGCTATCAGCACCAGGAGCCACTCTCATACCTATATAAGGAGAGCTCCCTAGAGAGCCCTCCAAACACAAAGAAAAAAATGCACACAGAGCGCACACCGGATTAGTATAAGAATAAATCAGTATGTAATATTTGCTCATACAGACCAAAAAGACAAAAAACGACTAAAGCAGCACAGTGCTACACATATAACAAAATTACAAACATAAAAATCACATGAAATATATCAAATATATATGGTTACTCCCACATACAAGGATATTAACCCAATAAAAGCTTCAATGAGACACAATTGTTACGATGTGCTACCCCGCAGACCCGACCCGTCCTTATACTGAGGGTGGGAGTATATGTGCACGACCAGCAAAAGAGAGCGTTGCCGAGGTGGTGTTTTGGCGTTGCCGGGCCAGGTGGTAATAGCTGTAGCAATACTTGCCGGTTCTGGTAAAGAAGAGCCGTAGTCGTCGCCGTTAGCCAAGGTAGGGAGGAGGAGAATGTCCGGAAGGTCGATGTCCAAGCAGGGTCGAGGGGCGTAAGAGGCAGCGAGAGGGTCAGTTGAGAGCCGGGGGTCCAGAGCCAGAGAGTGCAAACCGCCAACCGGTCGTGACCTGAATAAACAAGAGAGAAAGTGCCAGAGTAGACATCCGCAGTTGAGGACTTGTCGAGGCGATGTGGAGAGAGGCAAGACAGTGGTACTATATATTGCGGTGACCAATAGGGAAGGAGGCAGTCCTGAGGGCACAAAGGAGTGTCCTGGATTGGTTCCATGATAGGCAGCCAGGTGGGGAGCTTTAGGGTTAAGCCTGTATGAGGATTGGGGGGCGTGGTTTCACTGCTAGTGCAGTGTAAATAAATTATCTTGCCGGCACGCGCTCTGTAAGGTTGGTGAGCGCGCCCCAGGACAGAGGGGGCGCCAGCGCTCTGAGAGTCGCGGGGCAGCGCCGATCCTTGGGAGAGGGGGGAGCGCCCCCGCACACGGAGGCAGGCTGGAGGCAGAGGGAACCGTCCCACGGCAGCGGGGCATTTGGAGGTAAGAGGGTCCGTCGTGAGCGCCGCGAGCCCGCTCCTTACAGTACCCCCCTCAGGTCGGCTCAGGACGATCCTCCCATGGTTTGGTCGGAAATTCTCGGAAACATTGAGAAGCCCAGGTGCGTGAATGTCTTTAAGAAACCACGATCTTTCTTCGGTCAAAGACTTCCAATGGACCAAGAATTTGAACCTTACCTCCGAGAGGCGGGAGGATCCAGCCTCATGCGCTTGGACCTCATACTCTTCGTTGCCCTGTAATGACTAACGGGTCAGGTAAGAGTGTGGTCTGGAAAGAGAGGACTGGAAAGAAACGGCCTGAGAAAGACTGTGTAAAACTTCAGGGATCCAGCCTTATGGGAAATTGAATGACATGGAAGGCCACTGGGCTACGCTCCAGTATAGGGATTGGACCCAAACCTTCGGTGCCATGTACTGGGCGGTCCAGCGTGGGGCTGGAATATTGGATGGACAATCAAACGCTGTCTGAGAATGAGATGGGACATGTCAGGACGGCGGTCAGCTTGGAGGCTTTGAAAGAAGGCTTCGGGAGCCCATTGATAGGGGAATACTAGGCCCCGTCAGGAGAACCGAGTGTTCACAGCTGGTTAGCCAGGGGGAGTTTGGATGTACGCAATGCGGGGTGGATTCTTGGTGAATCCAAACCTTTCTTGACTTGTAGGTAAGAGGGTCGTCACGACGGCAGTGATCATCATGACGCTTAAGTACTGAGGCCATGTTTCGCACAGTCGATCCTGTTTAGATTGCGATGTTACGTAGCCCTTAAGAGTCTTGAAGGAAGAGATGTGATTCATCCACAAGCAATCGGTCCTCGAGTGTAATTGCGATCCAGCGTAAGCGTACCGGCTCGATTTAAACTCAATTAAGAATTTCATAGTGATTCTTCCTGCCGGAATTAAACTTTCGATACTCAGTTGCTTTCGGACTCCTTCTATGTGTATTCCTCGCCCGTCTCCTGATGTCGGTTACTTTGTACCGCTACTATCTCTCGGATTGTATTAACCGCATCGCGTTCTGTCTGCCCATTAAGATGAGGGTGATATCCAAGAAGAAGAAGAGGAAGGATGATCCGCTTTCGTGGTGGTGAAGTCTCCAGAATCTGGAAACCAATTGAGAACCCCGATTGATACGATGGAAGGTTGGGAATGCGTGGATCCGGAAAATTTTGGAAAAAAAATATCCGCTAGGGCGGGTGAGGAGGGTAATCCCTTGAGGGAACAAAATTGTGCCATTTTGAAAACCGTACACCCACACTAGAATGGTGTTCCATGCAACCGCAGCAAAAGGAGCATATACCAGAGTGTGGTGTTTTAGGCGTTACCAGGCCATGGTGGGTAATAGCTGTAGCAATACTTGCCGGGTTTCCGGTTAAAGAAGAGCCGTTAGTCGTTGGACGTTAGCTAAGGTCAGGGGAGGAGAGTTCCGGAAGGTCGAGGCCAAGCAGAGGTCGAGGGCGTAAGAGGCAGCGGAGGTAGTTGAGAGCGGGGTTCAGAGCCAGAGAGTGCAATCAGCAAAGCGGTCGTGACCTGAATAAACAAAAGAGAGAAAGTGCCAGCAGTAGGACATTGCCGTGGAGACTATGTCAAGCGATGTGAGAGAGGCAAGACAGGTAAATATTGCAGGACCAAGGGAACGGAGGCAAGTCCTGGAGGAGCACAAGGAGAGTCCTCGATTGGTTCCTATGATAGGCAGCCAGGTGGGGAGCTTTAGGGTTAAGCCTGTTATGAGTGTTGGGGGCGTGGTTTCAGGTTCTGTGCTTTCAGGTAGGCTGGTGTGAGCGCGCGTCCAGGGAGCAGAGGGGGTCCAGCGTCGAGAGTCCGAGAGGCAGCACCGATCCGGTGGGAGTGGGTGGAGCGCCCGCAAAGAGGAGGCAGGCTGGGAGCGGCGGGGAGGGAACCGTCCCGCCGCGGGGGGCATTTGGACGGTAAGGAGGGGTCGCGTCCGTGAGCGCGCCCATCCTACAACAATAACCACACAAAAATAATATCATTAAATGAAAAAACCTTTAAATCAAACAACCACTAAATATAGACTAGTGAAGTGCCCTAAATTGTAGGAAACTGATCTGAAAACAACAGTAGGGGAGCAAGGACTAACCACAAGCGCACGCGGGTGCCACGTGTGAATGCACAAAAAAGGTCGGAATGCACGACGCACCGGCCGAATGGTTTTCCCTCGCGGGGCTTCTCCGGGTTGTCTTGGCTCCAGCCAATGGATGAATGCGCAGAGCTCCCTTCGTGACCTCTACGTGTTTCATTGTGCAGGCTGTTCCCGACCGTCTTCTGAGTTAGGGGGGATTCCGAGGTCTCCTGGTTGAAGTTTCTAGTTCAGATTCTGGAACAAAGCAGGTTAGAAATAGTTTTTAAGCCTATTACATTAATGTGTAGACCGCTGGCTCGTTGTTGAATATAGAAGCCTATTATGGGGTTTTCAAAAGATGGTAGGAAGTGACCACATGTGAGTCCACTGTGAGCTCAGAAGGATACGTTAGTTAGAGAGTGTGGTGTTCAAATGTCGTTTTTTTAGGAACATAGAGAATTATATTTGAAGTGTAGTGCGGTGAACGTCCAAAAATGGCAACCGGTTCAACTATTACCTACAGTATATTTTTTGACGGGGGAGGGGGGGGGTGGGGGGGGGAGAGTGAGTGGAGGGGGTGGCGGGGGGTAGAGGGGGGGAGGGCGATGAGGAGGGGGGGCGAGGAGGTCGGGAGGGGGGGGGGTATGGGGCGGGCGTGGGGTGGAGGGGGTGAGGGGGGGTGTAGGGGAGGGGGGTGCAGACTTGTTATTACGTGTTATTAGTTTTTCTTCAGCTTCTACCGTACGCTTTTACCAGCTGTCACCCCCCTCAACGTCTCCTCTTGCAGGCGCACAAACACATACAACACAGCCATCTCTCCCACACACACACACTCTCCTCTCTCTCTTCGCCTCTTTTCTGCTCTCTCTCTCTCTCTCTCTCTCTCTCTCTCTCTCTCTCTCTCCCACACTCTCTCCCACAGGGAGACAAGGGGGGGCATGGGATACAAGGGGGGCTGGGAGACAAGGGGGGGCATGGGAGACAAGGGGGGAGGGATGGGAGACAAGGGGGAAATGGAGCACTACTTACTCGCTCTGTGCAGGATTGAAAAGGAAGGGCGGGCTTCACTGCCCGAACTCATATAGAGCCTGGCTGCGGACCAAAAAAACCCGGATTTGTCGAGGACTGATGATGGACATAAATAAAAGACACTTAGTGGGTCTCTGTTCAGTCCCAAACTCCGAACATCTATTGTTAATCAAAGAGAGAGAGACTCTGGGTCAAACCCTCTCCCACCCGCCTTGTCCATCGATGGGTCCCAGATGTTCCTAAATCTATTCATAGAGTCGTTAAGGTAAGCTGTAGTGAAATGTTATTGATGTGTGGGGTTGGACCTTATGCCAGAGTTTTTGATGCAGTTTGAAGGCAGAAGAAAATGGCCATTACTGATGCAAACGTTGCCAAATCCCATTCTGACTTCTGCATCATGTTACATATCTCCTCCTATGTACATTCTGCAAAGCACAAGCTGACCCAAATGGGGCAGAACTGAAGCAAGGCACCTACCCTGGTGCTCAGAAAAACAAGCCATGATATCTCTCTTTCCATCAAATTTTGCTACCAATATGCTGTGAAGCCACTGACCCCCATGTTGGAGAAGATTTCAGGCCCATCAATTTAAACTCTTCTCTAGCACTGGGAAGTATATAGAAGAGGGCTCAGAAATTGTGCAAATATAATGTAGTGTGACAAAGAACTGCGATTAGACTGCTTGCTTGTAGGCTCGGATGATGGTACTGTAATAAAAAAACTCCAAGCACATCATAAATAAAGACAAATAATGAACATTTTTGTTGTACGATATGAAATAGAAGCCGCACTATTTTTTTTTTCATCTTTTGCAATAAGTAGACATTATTTTTGCTTACTTTTAAAGTGGAGTTTTTCTATTTATTTATAATGTCTATGCTGTTTTTAGATACTTTTTTTTTCTTTTTTAAATGTACACTATTTCCCCATGTGTCTGCAAATTACTTCTTTGCGAAGGGGTTTGGTAGCCAGCAAACAATGTGCACAATACTTCTCCCATCATTTGAATTGCCCTGCCTGCGCATATGAATATCAATATTTTAATCAAATCTGTGTTTGAACAAAACTGCAAAAAAAAATGTTTTCGACAATTTGAATAATAAACATGATAACATTTATTAAAGCAAAAACTCAACACCTTAAAAAAAATTAAAAAATCTCCCCAAGCAAAATTACATTCTCAACACTTATTTTGACGGTTGTCCGTCCTCCCCCCCCCCCCCCCAAATAATCTATTAACAATTAAACATTTCTTGACATGGATTTGTAATTGTTTTACAATATAAATGTTCACGGGA
Source organism: Ascaphus truei (assembly GCA_036426205.1). Classification (NCBI taxonomy): domain Eukaryota; kingdom Metazoa; phylum Chordata; class Amphibia; order Anura; family Ascaphidae; genus Ascaphus; species Ascaphus truei. Next base: position 85,256,724 of record CM071572.1, read on the forward strand.
TTTGGAAACACATTACGATAGCAGAAAATCTCGCACCGGTTCATCAGCAGCGATGTTAATACTGGAGAGCAATATTGTTATGTGAGTAAGAATGACTATGCAGTTGAAGTTTGCTTAGTGCTGTCCTTTGCTTTAGCACCACAATTACGGATGCCACGGAAACTGTGTACAAAAAGCAGTTTATAATGTATTAAAAAATGAAGATCTCAATGTCACATGTTTATGAATGCAAAGTGATAACACTACAATAACTCCAGGTCCATTACTAATCTTTCTTATAGAACAGGGGGTCTCAACTTCAATTCCCAAGGGCCACCAACAAGTCAGGTTTTCAGGATATCCCTGCTTCAGATTGAGCCACCTGTGCTGAAGCAGGGATATCCTGAAAACCTGACCTGATGGGGAGCGTTGAGGACTGGAGTTGAGAACCCTGCAGTAATGTCTTCACCCAAGTTCCAATACCTTATGTCCCTTAACACCTTTCCTTTATTGACACACATTGTTCGTCCTGTTGGCAGCGAAGCCTTTAAAAACAGGACCAAAGAGTTTCTTTACTCTGCTGTAGGTGTCATTTACATTGTATCCACCGCATGTAATATATGCGCAAACAAATACTTTAATACTGTCATAGATATTAGAGAATACGTTTAGCCATTTCTTATAAAATAATAGTGCAGATTCCAAGAGTCGGATTAAGGTCATACTTGGCAGTAGGCAAAGCATCAGTTTGGGGTCCCAATTACACCTTTTGCTTGTCAAGGTGGCGGGGGGGAAGGCACACAGAGGAAGATAAACACACACACACAGAGGAACACACACACACACACACACACACACACACACACACACACACACCACACACACTGAAAGGCTTCCTGTTTAATTAATGCATTTGTGCCCCCACCCCTCCCCCTGTCCCAGTAGGCCCTGTGCTGGTGCCTAGATTTCCTGTCCATTAATCTAGCTGTACCAGTTTTTATGCTGAGGTACGTATTATTTTTGATGACATTTCGAGATATAAAGGTCGGGGAGGGTAGAAGAAGCCCATCTGTGTGAGTCACAAAATGACAAGTTGCTGATAGCCAAAATTCCAATTGACATACTAACCTATTTCACATTTTAGTAGATAGTATTTTTACCCTGTAATATAGAGAGAGGTTTTTCTTATAGTGCTGGTCAGAAACAGCATACGGTCACAAAAATTAAATCAGTTTGTATTTTGTGTAATACAATTTAAAGCAACAATACTACTTTACCCTTTTTTTCCTCATTTTTTTCTTATTTGTATATTTAAAGCATGTGACAATGTATAATTCTACATTTTTACCTAAACTCATTTGGTGCCCCTGTTATCAATCTGTCAAAATCCTGATTGTGGGCCTAACATAATGGCCACCTTTCAGTTTCAATCAATCAATCAATCAATCAATCAATCCTTTAGTCTGTGTAACTCAACAGCTACAATGTATCCTTATATTACTAAGGTAACATTATCTATTGTTACAGTTTACAGCTCAAACTGCTGGCAACAAATTATCAACAAATTATCACAAACTGGAAAGTGTTGCAAATATTTTGCACTGCTGGAGAGGTGTCCTAAAACCTGCTACTGTATAGAAATCAAAGGATGTTTTAAAACACAAAACGTTGACGCTGCCCACAATTGGCTTAATTTAATTGGTTGCCCCTTATTATAGCACTACCCTGAAAATATCTACATGATGTCTCTAACCGGATTCACACCCCCAGAAAGCCAGATATAAAACAAAATTGATAGTCACTTATAAACAATATTGTTTTGCTTTCTCTCGGGGTATAAGATTAATACAGCTAAATCCGAGGCCCCAAACCTAACACCCACGGAAATAGAAGTTAAGCTTCTCGAATTGAACTTCAGTTACTGCTGGAAAAACTCTCTGTTAAAATATCTAGGAATCTTTAACTAAAAACTACCAATCATTACATAAATATAATTATCCAGAGATATTTACCAAAATTAAAAAAGATTTACAAATTTGGTCTAAACCCCATATTTCCTGGACGCGCCATATCTTATCTGTTAAGATGAACATTCCTTCCGAGGTGACTATATCGCTTTCAAACTCTACCGATACTTATAACCAGTGTTCGACAAACCTATACATTTGCTCGCCCCGGGCGAGTGGATTTAACCCCCGGGCGAGTAGATATTGGCCCAAGCAGCACACGTTTGGTACTAGGTGGCGAGTAGATTTTTTTGTGTGGCGAGTAGATTTTTTGGTGATTTGTCAACCACTGCTTATAACATTAAAATATAGAAGAGATTTACAAAATAAGATAATGCCATTTATATGGAGTAATAAAAGGACAAGAATAGCGAGATCTGTTTTGCTTTCTCCAAGGGAAAGAGAGGGTACGGTGATCCCGGATATTAGAAGGTTCTATCTAGTCACATACTTGAAAATGTTTTGCCCAATGGTGAAATTAAAACTCTAAATAATAACAGAGCCATCGAGACTTATACCCACCTTTGAAAACCTTGAGTTTTAACCCAGGTTTAACACAAACGCTTTCGACTCATAGCCAAAAATATCCAAGCTATAGGGAATATTTATTTATTTATAAAATGTTTTACCAGGAAGTAATACATTGAGAGTTACGTCTGGTTTTCAAGTATGTCCTGGGCACAGAGTTATAATGACAAATACATGGTTTCATTAAGTAAGCAGGGTTATACATTATAAACAAGACATTGCATGCACAGTAAGAGATAATATATGTTATAGTCGTATGTAACAGTTACAGACCAGATTAAAATTAAATTAAAGAATTTAGACTGGTGGCGGCTGTGAGAGTCTCCGGTAGATTGTTCCAGGTGTGGGGTGCACGGTAAGAGGAAGAGGAGCGGCCGGATACTTTGCTGAACCTTGGGACTATGAACAGTCTTTTGGAGTCAGATCTCAGATGATAAATAAAAAGAACGATTTCTGCGCTCCTACCAATTAGGCTAAAATAAAATAATAATCTCATGAAAAAGGGTAATTTTGTTAAACCCTTTGGCTAAAGCATTTATAAGCCTGCATGCCACGACAAGGCATAACCATATGCAGGGACCTACACTGAATATATGTAAGAATTGTCCCATGGACTGGTCGCCAGTAGATGCCGGTAGATGCCAGCAATCAAGACAGGCTTAGAAAAGGGGAGCCAGATTTTGCTAACTAGGATTTCAAAAGAGGATGGGCTTGGGTGCTAATTTAGCTGCATAAATTTAAGGTGCCTGCAATATAAAATAACACCCCTCCTCCTCTCTTTGACCTATCTTTCCTAGAAACGGAGTATCCCTGAATGGTGATATTTGCATCAAAGGTTTTAGGGGATAGCCATGTTTCTGTGAGAATGATGGCTTTGGGTTTATGCATAAGGCACCATGCCCTTATTTCATCCAGTTTGGGCAGCAGGCTCTGGATATTTATATGGGTGACAGATAGACCTTTTTGGAATTTGAAGGGGGCATTCTCAGGTGTATTGGACAGAGTTGAAAAGGGAGGGCCTGGGTTACCTTCAATATCCCCTGCTAAAAAGAGTAACAGTATAAATATAAATTTGAGTAGTTGTTTGCAAGTTGTACATTTGTGATGTTTGAATTGGGATGAGTAGTGGTTGGTGTGGTGGTTTTCAAAGTTCGCCACCAACATTCAGTAGATAGTGCAAGGCTTTTGAGTAACCCAAGGTGTATGATGATATTGACTGTGGGCCTGGAGGGAGAAGTTTGTAGTGGATAGAGAGTAACATTTCCATGAGGCCACAAGAAAGAACAGAGTTGAGATAACTAGCAGGTTCATTATCACAGAGATAGGTAACGTTGCATGAAGCTGTTGCGAGCCAAGTGAGTGTGTGCAGAGTAAACAGCAGAGGTGTGCCTTTTCCTTGCTAAAATGTTTTGTTGCATTTGCAATGCTAGGGTCTGTTCAGGTCTTACAGAGGGATTGGGGGAGGGAGGGAGTGGGAGAGGCAGTTGTGTGCAGTCAAGTGGTGGGAGAAGCTGCAGTAAATAAAGTGTACAGGTGGGGTTAAGGCTAAAAAAAGCTGTGTGTGCTGTGCACGCGCATAGTAAGTGAAACTTCTTTGACTTTTGTCACAGAAATTGTATTTGTATTGGTGTTGGTGATGTTTTAATTAAAAATCAAAATACAATCTCAATGACAAAACGCAAATAAATTTGACTTAGAATGCGCGTGCTTGGCACACATCCCCTGTATTAGCTATTTGCACTAAGTGTGAATTCCGCGTGTGACAGTGTGCGTGTGACTGAGAGTGTGCGTGTGACAGAGTGTGCGTGTGACTGAGTGTGCGTGTGACTGAGTGTGCGTGTGACTGAGTGTGCGTGTGACTGAGGCATTATTGGCCAGTAATGCCCTGTTCTGAGGAGATTATTACTTAAACATGTTTGCATTGAAATGTTGGAGAACACTTTCACTAATGTGGGTCTTCCTTGAAAAATGTGTGAAATTGTTAGTGAACCGAACTAGGAAACATCCACACAATTCTATTCTGGGACCTTTCAGCACTGAAGGGCCTGCATTGCATTACATTCACAATCTAGAATGCTTCTAGATTCACACACTCTTCCATATTTTTACACTTGCAATGCAATTGATAAACCATCTACACAATTTCCTTTGTTTTAGTTTAGCAGTATTCTAAATAACTATTTAAAAAAAAAAAAATGTAAGCCCCCATCCCCCCAGTAAAACGATGTCACATGTCATACATGCCAGCAGGCCAATATTTAGATATAGGTCTCCTAGACCTGGGCCAAAAGCGGTAAATTTCAGGGGGGCGGCAAATTTGGGGCGTCTCCCTCCTCTGTCTGCAGCGTCACTGTGTCAAATGATACCGCAACGTCATGTTGCCATGCCAATGTGATGTCATGTTGTTATGGCAACACGTCACGGCGACTTTTGACACTTAAGAAGGAGTAGGTCGGCAAAAAGGTAAGTCCCTATGGGTGGCAAGTTTCTTAGACCGGCCCAGTATGCCAGTAGTTATATGTAGAAAGATGACGGCTCTCCAGTGGTCTTGGCAAAAATGTTTTAGTGCAAAAGTAGATGGATCAATGTTTCAGTTCCAGTGTGGACCTTTGTCAAGAGGTCCACAAAGTTTTTCCTTTGTCAAGAGGTCCCCATTAGAACCGAAACATTGATCCTCGTGATTTTGCAGTAAAACATTTTTTGCAAAGACCACTGGAGGGCCGTCTTCTTTCTTCCCAGGATTTTCGATGCCCCAACTCGCTGGGGCTTTGTGAGCACCCATGGCAGCTCTTCACAGTAATTGTGAGTGTACCTACCTTCTCCTTTATTTCAGTAGTTATATGTAAGCATGCATCTATGTCACTTATTAGTATTCATCTTCTTCTTCTTATTTCTCCTATCCAGGTCATGTGAAACGCTATGCATGTGCTAAAGATCTGCAGAAGGACTGTAAAAAACCATGTGAGGATGGGTATTTCATTAACTGGGAAGGGAGCACGCCTCGATGTACTGCTTGTGTAATCTGCTCACAAGGTAACTGTTGTAGTCCAAAGCAAATCATTAGCTATATCTCATTAAGAGTATTGGAACACCCATGTTCAAGGGCTTACTGTCAAATATTTTGCTGGGGGCAATTCACCCTACCGGCCCTGGTATAAAGTGGCCCAAGCATCCACATTTGATGCATACAGTGCACACACTCAAACCAGCTACTTGATCACATTACACACAAACAGTATACATATGCATGTATTTGGTGTATGTCGGTTTGTGGTTCATAACATGTGTACACACATTTTATTAAAAAAAAAAAAATAGGCAGTATATCTATATGTCTATATTGCACCATATATAAATGTAACACATGTTGCCCCCTCCTCCCCCCCTTCCTTTCCCCTCTGGGAGATTCACGCATTACTAATCTGTGTGGTGCGGTACCTGTTAGGCTCCAGGAAATACTGAGTCGTCTGCAAGATGGGATTGAGACAAGGACAGGCTTATGGTGATCTCTGAGTTCTCTTGTTGGTACTTCAGCGCCTCCAGTTGTGATGGGCTCCCGGGTTTCAGGACATCAGCTCCCAACATAACACCTCTTACCCCTCCTGCCCAGGAACTGCACCCAAGCAGAGGTATATTGAACAAGGGCTTATTGTGCATCACTGCAGCTCTTCATGCAGCAGAGTAGATTCTCCAAAGTCCCAGGCTTATGGAGAGTGCATACCCCAGTAGTAGAGGGTTTTGAGTCTTGGTGTTCCTCAGGCCTAAGACTGGGGTGGGCATGCTTTCCCCCTATGGGGAAGACTGATAGCCCTTGTGCTCTCTCCTCGTCCCATAGCAAGACTAACTAACTTTGATACTCCCACATGGAAGTCTATATATATATATATATAAAACAAAGAAAGAGTAACCTCGCATCCACTGTTAAATGTGAAAGGTCACCCTAAGCCGGTATATCAAGTTATAGTAACCATATCCGGCGGTGCTCACGGAAAATAGATAATAGAACAAGAACAGAGGAAAGGATCCCGTAAAGAGCACTCAAGCGTACCAAATATATGAATAAACAATTTATTAAGCTGACACAAAAACATAAAAAAAGAAAACAGTACGAAATGATTAAAATATGACATGGACCCCTGACACGGACACTGCAGTAAACACTTGTATAAAAGGAGGGTGAGCCACAGCAGTGCCACTTATCCTATAAAAGTGCAACACACTATCACCTATATCCACCAACAGTAAAAGTAGCTAGCATAGAGGCATATGGAACACAATGTATTCACAGCAAAAAAACACTAGCCATGAAAATGCTTGACTGCATATATCTAACTCAACACATAAGTCAAAAGCCAATGTCTTCCATACTAAACTGCGTAAGTAATTTTCAGAGAATAATAACAGCCTGTGAGGAACAGCTCCCAAAATATGAATTAAGTTGTAACTCATAAAATATCCCAGACATGCAGATGGAGCATTGAAACCCTGAGTAAGCAGCTAGCCACATAAGGTATGTACACTTAAACACAACATAAAGCATGGAGTGTTAGATGTGAGTGCAGCCATATAGTAGCTTACTTGCTCTAAATCGTGGTGGGTGGTGTGGATGCAGAAAAAATCTTTCGGGGAAGAAACATTACGCTTTAACCTGAGGAATTCACTAGTGGGTATGCCCCTAATCTGATGTGATGGGTGAAAGCTTGTTGCGTGAAGTATTGAGTTGGTGGCTGTCCCTTTACGAAAAATATCTGTCTGAAGGGCCTCCCCCCTGGTCCAATGCTGAAGGCAAAAAATTCAAAAAATTCAATTCGGGTCTTGCTGGACTGAAAGGTGAGTTTAATGTTAAGGTCATTCTTGTTGAGTACATCGATGAAACTAGCGAACCCCCTGGCGGTACCACGCCAGAGGATAAGCACATCATCGATGTACCTCACCCACAGCAAAACACACCTTGTATGACTGGAGTTGTCTTTTGTAAAGACAACTTCCCTCTCCCACCACCCCAGGAAGAGGTTGACATAGGAGGGCGCGCAGGTGGCACCCATTGCGGTCCCTCTCTTTTGGAGGAAGTATTTGTTCTTAAAAATAAAGTTTGGTTCAGGGTGGCTTTTCTGGGGCTGCTTCACTTGTCAACCACACTTGGACTGCTGGGTGTGCACTGCGCATGCGCAGATGCGTGCGCAGTGCGAATGTGGAGGATTGTGAGTATGTGTGCATGCTGTGTAGCCTGCGCCACAGATGTATAGATTTGGTATTGGCTTTGGTGTTTTTCAGTAATTTCTGTACCCGTCAATTACACTAAACCACCAGCCATTCAATGCGCATGCGCAGACGCATGCGCAGCACGAACATGGAAGTCAGTGCTAACCAAGTGCGTGTCAGGTTGATACACAGTGCCCCTCTCCTCTCCCCATCAGCTGTGAGTGTGATCAGCTGTTCTCTCTCTCTTTGGCGTGAAATTTCCCCTTCTTAAACAGCTGCCTGCTCTAGCCTCCTCACCACTCCAAGTTTAAGTCTCTGGACGAAACGCGTAGGAGTGGGAGCACTAGGCAGGACCCCTGTTATATTCCTCCTAAGAGCACACGTAACTATGCTGCAGTACACCTCTGTTTGATTTTTTCTGCATCCACACCACTGTGACAATATAGCTAACACCCTCAGATACAGAAGTAATTGATATCCTCTGATAACAAACCATGAATTTAATCGACATGGAAAATATAAGATAGAGGGTGTGGAGGCAGCAATCAGCCTCCCACCACTATGACCGGCCTGCCTAACACAATAACCTGGTGGAACATAGAGAGCCCTCAGTCTAGAGCATGCACTCACAAGGGTGTAATAAGACCAGATTAGATCAAATGATTGGCATAATAGATATAGCACTTGATGTATGTAACAGAACTTGTGTATACTTCGCAGAGTAATGATTAACCTTTACGCAGGATGCAGTCCAAAAAACAATGTCCAAGGAAAAAGCTCCACACTTGTAAAAGTCGGTTACAATCCAATCAGGATTAATGAATGTATGTAAATAAAACTCAGTGAATACTTAGCCGCAGCTTAGACCAGGAGTCCAGGGCAGCACAATGAACCGCATGTGATCTGCCAATGGTGAAAATAACAGGATCATTGCTCCGCCGTCTTGGGTTCACAGAGGGATAGGTGTAGCAGCCATGGAGGTACTGAGGAGTATGAACAGAGGAACAGCCCCATAGATATGTATGTGTGTGTGTGTGTGTGTATGTATATATATATATATATGAAAAATAAAATAATTAATGGGTTCAAACCCAACCAAAAGTTTGTGACATCATCACAAAGTTGAAGAAATTAAAATGGCAGTGGGCCAGACATTTTGCAAGAAGAAATTACCATCGTTGGACACAGATGGCACTCGTCTAAATTCTAAGAGAGATTAAAAGACCAAGATGATGACCAAAAGTAAGATGGGAGGATGAAAATCAGAAAATTTGTTGGAGCAACATCTTGATTTCCATTTGATGGAGGAGAGGGAGTGGATGACGTGGAGCGTGTTCCTAAGGTATGACTGAAGTTGGACCACAAAGTGCTCCATATACATGGAAAACTCGGCATCATCAACTCCACCCCCGATATGATGGGCCTCCCTGGAGGATTCTCAAGGCTCTTGTGCACCTTCAGAAGACGATAGAAAATCTGAATACGTGGATTTTGCACATACTGTAGTGCCTATGAGTATTCTAAAACAAATCTGGGGCAATCACCAACAAGACCCAAGTACATGCTGGGTACATGCTGGGTACATGCTGGGTACATGCTGCAACATTTCAGTGACATTTCTAAAGACAGACTAATGGCCTATCGGATTAACAGAGGGGGTCCCTGGTAGTCCCATTCAAACTGAATAGGACTGCCAGGGACCCCTGCTGTGTTAATCCGATGGGCCATTAGTCTCTGCAGAAATGTCACTGAAATGTTGCAGCACGTACTCAGCATGTACCCAGCATGTACCCAGCATGTACCCAGCATGTACCTGGGTCTTGTTGGTGATAGCCCCTGATTTTCCAAGGCAAGTTTAAGGCAAGTTTTAGAATACTTGTCGGCGCACCTGTATAGATATCTGAATTAATATTTTGTTATTGATTTATCTTCCAAGGCCTTCTTCAATAAATTGCATAGCTCAGATTGATAGGCTAATGTTGGATCACTTGGAAGTATAATGTATGAAATCTGATCTGATAGTTATCTGTGAGCCTCCATAATATAATTTTCATGATTTTTGAGTACAATGCCGCCCCCCTTATCAGCTTGTCTAATGATGATACTGATATCCAATTGTTTAAACTCATTGAGTGCCTTAGTTTCACCCATTGTTAGATTGTTTTAAATGTATGGTGATTCCATACAGAGTTTTTCTAGATCGCGTAATACAAGCATATAAAAGGTCTCTATATAACACCCTTTTGAGTGGTATGGGTAGAACAGTGATTTAGGTTTAAATGAAGTATGAACTTCTGTATACCCTGCGGAAAGGAGTCCTCCACATAGTCTAACCAGTTTTCTCCAACTGCATGGTCATATGAGAATAAAGATTGTGAATCTACATGTAGAGTTGATTCTCCCAATAGTTCAGTAAGAGTCTTCAGGCAATTGAGTTCCTTTTATTAAACTCTAATATTATTTCATAATGTCCCTTCATGGACATAATGGAAAAATAACGTTTCTGAGTTAGTTTCCGCACAAAACTATTGCGATCCACACATAGATCAAAGGTCAGAGGTGTGGAACTGGGGCAACATGTAAACCTTTGCTAAGGAGTAGTGTTTGTTGTACTGTAAGGATATGAGAGGAAAGATTGTACATGCTGCTAGGTTGTGGAACCTCAATAAGGCCTGGGATATAGTACGGTAGGCCGTGCTGAGCCGATGCACTTACCCCCTGCATCTGTCATCAGCGCGGCTTGAGCAGCTGCTTCCGCATGCGTGCGGAGGCTGAGAAATTCTGAGCAGACAGGCAAATTTAAAATTTGCCGCTCAGGGAAGCGGAGGAGCGGTCACGTGACCGCTCACATCCAATGGGAGCGAGGGACTAGCCCCGCCTCCCGCCACACCTCCGTTCTGCCTCCGCCCCGCCTCCGCCTCGCCCCCGCCCCTCTCCCAAAGCACGCTCACTGCCTCGTCTGCCAGGACACAAAAAAGCTCCAGTTTGAGCAGGCAAGGCAGAGCAGGAGCGCGGATCAGCGCGGCCCGAGGCATCATGCCCGAGGCCTAAGTGTTCTAACCTTATTTTGCTGTATGTGCCTCCCTGCTCTTGTTCCTCTTCTCTTCTTTTTCTTCCCTTGGTCGCATTTGATGGGGGATGCTGCTTCTCCCATAGTGGATATGTTTTTTTTCCATCCTTGTGGATAGATTTGCTCGACCACTTCCTAAAAAAGAGGTAGAGGGTTTGTTAGGATGACCTTTGATAAATGTAACTGAATCTTTGGACCTGGCTCCCGGATCTGTGATAATTGGTGCTGATTGTGCTCCTAAAAGTTCGTTCGATCTGGCAAAAGGGTTCAGATCTGAAAGAGCTTCAAATGTATTGGTGGTATGAAATTGATCTAGATTATCAGATGATTCATCAACTGGATCAATACGTCCCTCAAAGACTTTCCCAGTGGAATTAACCCTTGAGTTTCTACGGTTGTCAAAAAAAATGAATTGTTTTTTTTTTAGGAATACCGATATTCCTTGGGGGGGATATTGCTACATTTCCTATTCATAATTTTACCGCTACTATAGTCCTCATTGTCTTTCTTTCTCTCTACTATATCTCTCTCAACGGTTTCAACTTTGATGTTAGTTAGTGTTTCAAGTCTAATAAACTCTGGGTCCGCGAGTGAACCCTGAGCTCATTTTGGGTTTGGGTTGGGTTGCTTCAATAATTGTTCCAAGTGATTTAAGTTTTTCCTCTCTATAGAGAACTAAAAGTTTCATTAATGATAAAGAACATTGTTCTAATGTCTCATTCCAATTAGTTAAAAACAATTCATCCGTATCAAATAACATTTTTTAGGATTCTTAACCCTCTTGGTATGATTTTTTTGGCGATGTAATGTTGGAGGGACACCTTGCCCAACCAGTGACGCATTTCGTCTTTAAGACATTTCTCTAATTTAAAAAAGTTTCCCTTCATATCTGGATCACTTTTTGAATTAGCAGAATCTACAGTATATTAGATATAAATTCATTTCACCTGCTAAACCTTTCTGAGGTGGAATTCATCATAGTGACTGTGAATATATATTATTAAGTTGTGATAGTAACTAGAAGCTGCTACAGGGCTAGAGAGACTTACAGACAAAAACACAAATAGTAACGCTAATTCAGTATACTATAATATTCGTGAGTAGTTTATATATGTGAATATAATATGTGACGTATATACTCAATTATCTCTACTATTTGTGTTTTTGTCTGTATACAGAATATATATACAGTCGTGAAAAAGAAAGCACACCCTCTGAATTTTATGGTTTTACATATCAGGACATAATAGCAATCATCTGTTCCTTAGCAGGTCTTAAAATTAGGTAAATACAACCTCAGATGAACAACAACACATGACATATTACACCGTGTCATGATTTATTTAATAAAAATAAAGCCAAAATGGAGAAGCCATGTGTGAAAAACTAAGTATACCTTATGATTCAATAACTTGTAGAACCACCTTTAGCAGCAATAACTTGAAGTAATCGTTTTCTGTATGACTTTATCAGTCTCTCATATCGTTGTGGAAGAATTTTGGCCCACTATTCTTTACAACGTTGCTTCAGTTGCTCCAGTTCATTGATGTTTGTGGGCATTTGTTTATGCACAGCTCTGTTAAGGTCCAGCCACAGCATTTCAATCGGGTTGAGGTCTGGACTTTGACTGGGCCATTGCAACACCTTGATTCTTTTCTTTTTCAGCCATTCTGTTGTAGATTTGCTGGTGTGTTTGGGATCATTGTCCTGTTGCATGACCCAATTTCGGCCAAGCTTTAGCTGTCGGACAGATGGCCTCACATTTGACTCTAGAATACTTTGGTATACAGAGGAGTTCATGGTCGACTCAATGACTGCAAGGTTCCCAGGTCCTGTGGCTGCAAAAATAAGCCCAAATCATCACCCCTCCACCACCGTGCTTGACAGTTGGTAGGAGGTGTTTGTGCTGATATGCTGTGTTTGGTTTTCGCCAAACGTGGAGCTGTGCATTATGGACAAACTTCTCCACTTTGGTCTCGTCAGTCCAAAGGACATTGTTCCAGAAGTCTTGTGGTTTGTTCAGATGCAACTTTGCAGACCTAAGCCGTGCTGCCATGTTCTTTTTAGAGAGAAGAGGCTTTCTCCTGGCAACACTTCCAAACAAACCATACTTGTTCAGTCTTTTTCTAATTGTACTGTCATGAACTTTAACATTTAACATGCTAACTGAGGCCTGTAGAGTCTGAGATGTAACTCTTGTTTTTTTTGCAATTTCTCTGAGCATTGCACGGTCTGACCTTGGGGTGAATTTGCTGGGACGTCCTCTCCTGGGAAGATTGGCAACTGTCTTGAATGTTTTCCACATTTGAATGATCTTTCTCACTGTAGAATGATGGACTTTAAATTGTTTGTAAATGGCCTTTTAACCCGGCAGATTGATGGGAAGCACAATTTTCTCTAAGATCATTGTTCTGATGTATGGTACTCCATGGCATTGTGTAACACCACCCTGAATGACTCCAGACCAGCAAACTGCTAAAACTTCGGCTTTTATAGAGGTGGTCACACTTGCTGATGATCAATTAATCAAGGGCATTTGATTAGCAGCACCTGTCTGCTACTTAGCATCTTAATTCCTATGGAAGCAGTAAGGGTGTACTTAGTTTTTCACACATGGCTTCTCCATTTTGGCTTTATTTTTGTTAAATAAATCATGACACAGTGTAATATGTCATGTGTTGTTGTTCATCTGAGGTTGTATTTACCTAATTTTTAGACCTGCTAAGGAACAGATGATTGTTATTATGTCCTGATATGTAAAACCATAGAATTCAAAGAGGGTGTACTTTCTTTCTCACACCACTGTACACACACACACACACACGCACGCACGCACGCACACACACACACACACACACACACACACACACACACACTGGTAAGGCACTCCTAATAGCTCAAAGCCAAAGTGTCACGGTTATGTAATCCAGTATATAAATGCCCTGCCCATGTTTAAATAATCCCATTATGTGCAGTGTTATTAAAAATGCATTTTGTGTTTGAGACCTTTTCCTGATCTGAAGATGTGGCATTTTGAAGCTACAATAAGTGTGACGACATTGTTTTAACTAGAGAACTCATTCTCAATGTTTATTAATGACAGTCCTTAACCTTTACTCTAATGCTTTCTAACACTACGCTCACCAACAGAGAAGCCCCTACTGTGGGTTAGGTCTTTGTCAAGTTATATTTCCAGAAGAGGAAGTAGCTGTGTTGAGCCTGGTAGTATTGGTAGATACAGTTTAAATACCCCTCATTTTCCTCTCTGAGGCAGAGCTGCTGCATTCTTTTTACTGTATTTCAACTATTTTAGTAAATGCTTCTTTTTCTTTCTTCTTGTTATGTTTTCTTACATATACATACTTCATTGATTGTCCCCTCTCGCACATGCTGCATTGTGCCCTTCATGGTCCTTATGTCCTTCACATTCTTCTCTTGCAGAGAGTGATCTTGTAGAGATACAAAAGTGTACTACTCAATCAAAGCGAATTTGTGAGTGTCGGACGGGTCTGTATTGTGCCACTTCTATTGGAACCACCTGCGCACGATGCACCACTCACCAGAAATGTGAGCCAGGATATGGTGTGAAGCACAAAGGTAATATGTATGCATAAAACGCACGGGGCCATATTTACTAAGCCATGTTACTACACAAAATGTATGTATATCCTTATCTGTATAGCGCCATCCATGTACATAGCACTTCACTGCAGTAATACATGGGGCAAAATGATGAGACATACTGCAACGGGAATAAGCGCCACAAACATACAAGAAAAGGAGTCCCTGTCCGGATGAGCTTATAATCTAAGTGAAAAGTTGTAGGAAGCAGTTACAGAGACATAGGAGGGTGTTATGGTAAATGAGTATGCAAGGGGCTAGTACTTTGGAGCTACTCACATATTAGTAAATACAGCCCATTGAAATGAATCCGCTATAAGGTGTCTTTCGGCATGGAAGGTGTGTTATAGCGCAACACAGCTTAATAAATATGGCCCTTTTTGGACCATCAACTTGAATAAGGCCATAAGGTGCCTTCCAGGAAAGAAGTTCTCTTATGGAATAGCACATCTTTGTAAAAAAAAGGCCCAAGATGTCCACTAGTGTGGAGGTGAGAAGTGAGGTTGCATAGTATGACCCAAGATATTTAGACCTGATCCAAAAACTATATTTGGTTAGTCATAGGGATGGGCGTAACTGTCAAAATTCATTTTCAGGAATTCCCTAGGCTTTCCATTGAAAACTCGTTCCATGGTGGAGAATCCGTTGACGGATTTTTCCAGTTTAAAACCGTACGGATTGTCACTGTAGACAAGAATTTTTAACACCAAAATACCTGGATCCTTTGATTGAGCAAAGCAAGAGATAAAATAAATTGTGATTTATTTACAGAATGAACATACACAGCTTGATTTACAATTACAACGAAAAATACACTTACTAGTTACGATGTTAAGTCTGGTTACAGGATGGATCTTTCACTGCATGACGAATCTTGTTACATGATGGAACTGCTTTCTCATGGGCTGCAGGGTTTCTTATGCACTAGACAGTTCTATACTTAACCCGTGCAGCCAATCTACTCCGTGGGAATAATTCCTTCCCCCTATCACGGAGTTGCCAATAATTTGCAAACCTGGCAGAGGGGCGTCTCAGTCTGCTCTGGGCATGTGCCAACTTTGCACCTTGACCGCTTAGCATATGAGGCCCATCCCCTCTACCTGGCACCTCTCAGTCTGGGCAAAGCAGCCATTTGCCAGGTTGGCTTATTGAAATTCTCTTCCTTCCCCCCCCCCTCCTTGTATTGTATTGTATTGTATGTCTTTATTTATATAGCGCCATTAGTGTACATAGCGCTTCACAGTAGTAATACATGTGGTAATCAAATAAATAACAGATAATATAAATAACAGATCATGGGAATAAGTGCTTTAGACATAAAAGTAACATTTCGGAAGAGGAGTCCCTGCCCTGAGGAGCTTACATTCTAATTGGTAGGTAGGGAGAACGTACAGAGACAGTAGAAGGGAGTTCTGGTAAGTGCGTCTGCAGGGGGCCAATCTTTATGTATCCTGTGTTCAGAATATCCACAGTGCTATTCATATGCTTCTTTAAGCAAGTGTGTCTTAAGGTGGGTCTTAAAGGTGGATAGAGAGGGTGCTAGTCGGGTACTGAGGGGAAGGGCATTCCAGAGGTGTGGGCCTTGCTAACAAATGGTTAACACCTCCATATCCTGGATTGCCTTTGAAGCTTAGAGGGTGGAGTAGCCCCTCTGTTTCCTATGCAAATGGATTTTTATCCATACTGAATGACTTCCTCTGAACCTTACTTTAATAAAAATATAAACCTTGGGTACTTTTAAACCCATTTTCTTTTCCACTTATACAGAGAAACCTTGCCATATGATACACTTTAACTTAAACACATATAACTCTTGCCACCTGATACCTGGCGGGAGATACACTGAACCCCCCTGGGTTCTGGGGTTCTTGGGCATATACTTTTGAATGTAATTCAATTCTCTGCCCAGTCTTACTGTTCTGGTCTGTGCTGAAGCAGGGAGATTTGGCGGTGAGCTGCAAACTGCTTTCTAGGGAGGATCACGCCCTGGTTGGCACTCCTGGAACAGTAAAAATACACAAACATCTTTATTACCAATGCAGTTACATGCCATGATTGGGTTGAAGAGCTGACAATCACAATTCCCCAGTATGGCTCAGGGGTACCCAGCTGAACCAAATACCAAATACCTTTATTAATGGCCTGGGTACCCCCTCACACGGATTAATCCAAAACCGCCATTGGACACAATCCGTGCGGATTTTTAAGAATCCAATCCACGAATTCCACAGTCAGTTGCCGGATTGTTTGAAAAAAAAAAAAAAAGAAAGAGAGAGAGAGAGAGAGAGAGAGAGAGAGAGAGAGAGAGAGAGCGAGCCCACGAGCCCACCTGTCGATTTAATACGAGTGCACATTTTTAACAATCCGACCACTAATTATTAGTGATAGAGGAAAAAAAAAACCAGAAGAAGGCTGGTCACCCATTTTGAGACTGATCCGCGGGTATCCGTGGACCAAAGGAACCGGCCGATCCGAGGCGGATCCAAATACGCAAAGCAAATTCGCGGATCTCTAGTCAGATATACTAGTCCAAGTGTGAACGTACTAGGCTGTACAGACTAAGACTACCACTAATGTTTGATTTTCACACATGGAGGGCCACTACTTTTTTGTTATTTAGAAACGTACAATTCCCCTTACAAAGAAAGGGATTTATTTTAGGATCCCCTTCATATATTTACATACATTTTGCCTATGTCACGGGAGACTCCTGTGGCAGGTAGGATCTCGGTGGCCGGAACAGCAGGAAGCGAAGTAGGGGTCACAAGCAGGGGTCCGAGGCAGGCGGCAGGTAGCAAAGTCAGGTAACAAGCAGGGGTCCGAGGCAGGCGGCAGGTAGCGAAGTCAGGTAACAAGCAGAGGTCGGCAATGAGGAGACTGGAACAGGACAGGAGGGGCAGGACAGATCCGGGAGCAGGGACTGAGAACGGGGAGCAGGGACTGAGACCGGGGAGCAAGGAACAAACAGGGACAAGCCAGATTACTAGCAAGGGCTTTTACTGTGAACAGACTTCTATGGTACAGGTACAGAAAACAGATCAGGATCAGAGGCATGTGCAATACTGAAGGAGTCTGACTTCAAGCAAAGGCAAAAGCAACAGACAGGAAGCAGAGCTATAAAGGACAGAGACAGGAGCAACAAGAAGACAGACAGACAGAGGAACCCAGAGGAAACAGAAGGCAGCAGCACACCCAGTGGACAAAGAAACTATGGCTAGGCAGGAGGTCTAGGCGACCCTGACAGCCTACATCTTGGTAAAATACAATGCAAAGAGTCAAGCAGCCTTGTTCCAATATTTAATAAATGTAGATGAATGCGCCTAGGCTAATAAGTATAACACGATTACATTGTTCTTGTGTTACAACAAAAGACAAAAGGCCTCAGTGCTACAGCCAATATGACAAACTATAATGTTAAATACGCAGTGTTCGACAAACCTATACATTTGCTCGCCCCGGGCGAGTGGATTTAACCCCCGGGCGAGTAAATATTGGCCCAAGCAGCACACATTTGGTACTAGGTGGCGAGTAGATTTTTTTGTGTGGCGAGTAGATTTTTTGGTGATTTGTCAACCACTGTAAATATGTATCTGTTTTTCTTGTCATAAGTGAGGGTCATTTAGTTAAATGCCTTGGCCAAAGAATGTAACTAACCCTATTTAATCTAATATAACAATAATTTGTTATATTGGATGTAGCATTGGGGCTTTTTGTCTTTCGTTCTAACACAAGAAATCACAACCCCAGTATCACTCCTTATTGACACAGATATAGATGGGGCGGTGGGTTTGGGTTCTGAGTTTGCAGGGGTTCTGTGTGAGTGTAAAAAAGGCTTCATTTTCCCAGCATTTCAACTATGGAAATGATACCTTCAAAATCAGTTTTGTAATTGTGACTCCCTGCTTATAGCTACTAAAAATGCTTTGTAGCCCTTTAAAAGCACCACTGAATAAATCTGAATAGCCGGGAAGAACGTTCCCATTGGGTTTTGTAGGGTAGATGGCATTGTGATGGATTTATAGTAAAAAGCTTGCTCTTATCAAGGTGGACATTAGACCTAAATGTCAGCTTTGGCACAGCCTTGTTAATTATATTTTTTATTCATTTGCAATGTGCTCTGCTTCTTTTGTTCTAACTCGAGATACTTGCCATGACCACAAGACCATTCCATTTTATTTCAACGCAGATTTCAGTTTAAAAAAAATATACAATGCATAATTTAACTTTTTGTTTTTTTAAACATTTTTCAGGCACCGCCAAATGGGACACCGTATGTGAAAAGTGTCCCCCTGGTACATATTCAGATGCACATTCTGCCACTGAAGGATGCAAACCATACACAGAGTAAGCATAAAGAGATCAAATAATGATGAGCACAATATTTCCCATAATCCAACGTAATCTGTTTTTACGTTCGTGATAATTCTTGGTGAATTTTACTGTACATCATCTCATCTTTTTCTAATGTTGTTTTTATTAAATGTTTAACAAAGATTTTGAATCTGTAACGGGTGCTCCCCGCAGACTGGACTGAAACGCGAGGCCGAGGTGGGGATTTATATACACCGACCATGGGGCCACGAAGTTGTGTCCGGAATGCAGATGAGTGGTCGTGGTTAGCCGGGTCAGGGTTGGAGAGGTGAGAGTAGTAGGGGGTCATGTGGCCGAGCTCGTGCATTGGAGAAGACTGCGTTGTGATATCCGTAGCAGAGTTTGAGAGCAGGAGACAGGCGGGTAGTCGGTATCCGTAGCAAGGTTCTAGGTGTAACTGCAGGGAAACAAAGATGTCAAGGCAAGGCATAACAGTGAGCTTGCGACCAGCACACGTCACATGAAACAACTGTTATGCTCAGCCAAATTGCAGGTGCAAAGGCTGAGCATATAAAGGGTGATTCTGCCAATCCGGGAACTGCTGGTCAGCAGAGGCTGAAAGTGAAACCAGAGTGCTGATTTGTTGCGATGTAGAGTGCACACAGCAGGAGCTAACGAGAAAGCCTGCAGCCAGTCAGAATCAAACTCTGGAGCAGAGTTCGTCCCGATTCTCACAGTACCCCCCCCTTCCCCCTTCAGGAGCGATCTCTGGATGCTCCTGGGATGGTTTAGAGGGGTGTCTTCAGTGGAATGCCCGAACCAGACAAGAGGCGTGAAGTCGATCTCTGGGGATCCAGGAACGTTTCTCAGGGCCAAAGCCCTTCCAATGGACCATGTACTGGATAGTGCCTCTGGATAGGCTGGAGTCAAGGATAGTCTGAACCTCGAACTCCTGTTGTCCTTCCATTACAGGTTCCAGAGGAGATGCAGGAACAGGAGAACTGGGATCCTATACAAAGGGCTTCTGTAGGGATATATGGAAAACCGACGGGATCTTCATAGAAGCTGGAAGCCGAAGCCGGTATGCCACTGAATTGACCCTCTCGGTGATAGCAAAAGGTCCAATGAAATTGGGGGATAGCTTCGCCGTAGGTGTTTTTAACTTGATGTTTTTGGCAGAAAGCCATACCTTGTCACCGGGATTATAGGCTGGTATCTCACGACGATGCCGGTCTGCATGCCTTTTTTGCGTGGATACCGCTTTCTGAAGATTTTTCTGAATCTTCCCCCATAACTCCTGTAGTTGCTGAATCCGGTTATCCACGGCTGGGACTCCGGATGCATCTCCTGATGAGGGAAGAGCAGAATTAACGAAGATTGGATCACCTTGGGATGAGTCACTCCGTAAATTATTATGGGAGAATTCTGCCCAGGGAAAGACCAATCGTCTTGAGTGTCCGAAATTAAACAACAAATATATTGTTCCAAGGACTGGTTAGTCCGCTCTGTTTGTCCATTAGACTGGAGTTGATAGGTGGAGGAAAAGTGTAAGGATGCGCCAAGTTGTTGGCAGAAGGCCCTCCAGAATTTGGAGATGAATTGAGAACTCTGATACGAAACGATTTCTTGAGGGGCTCCATGGAGTCCGAATATTTCCCGCATGAATACCTCTGGATTTTTAGCGGTATTAGGTAAGCCTTTAAGAGGGATGAAGCGGCTTGTTTGGAGAACCCATCCATGACCACCAAGATCGTGGTCATGTCTTTAGATAAGGGCAGCTCCACCACAAAGTCCATAGAGATGTGAGTCCAAGGCCGGTCTGGAATCAGAAGAGGTTGTAATAACCCGTAGGACAATTCCTAGGTGTTTTGGTCCAGGCGCAGACAGGGCAACAAGACACGAAGCTCTTAGCATCTTTCCGAATCCCAGGCCACCAAAATTTCCATTCCAGTAAATCGATGGTCCTCCTTTCTCCAAGATTACCCAAGCTTTTGGAACTATGAGCTCACTCCAAGACTTTTTGTTGAAAACTGGCAAAACGAAAAGACGTCCCTCTGGGACCTTGAGACCGTCTGGGATTAAGGATTGATCCTGAATAATGTCTTCTAGAGAGTCAAAGTTGACGGCCAAGATGATGCGATCCGGATGAAGAATGGGTTCTTTGCAGTCCTCTGCTGTGTCGTCGACCAGGAATTGGCGAGACTGGGCATCCACTTTTATATTCTTGGATCCTGATAGATAAGAGATAATAAAGTTGAAACGAGAGAAAAATAATGACCACCGCGCCTGTCGTTACCCCAGTCGACGAGCACCCTCTAGTATGAGATTTTTGTGATCGGTGAGGATAGTCACCGGATTTTCGATAGCCTCCAGCAAGTGTCTCCATTCCTATCAGGCTACGCGGTCTAAGGTTGGTGACTATGTAACCCTACCTCAGCCACGTGGTCCGGTCCCGGTTTGTGGCTAGCACGTCCGTGACAGATTCATAGGGTGATAGCGCGGCGAGTTCATTATTGAGGTTCTCCGTAAGGCCTTGCCAAAATACTGCTACCAGTGCTTCGTCGTTCCATCTGGTTGCTGTTCCTGAAAGGACATTGTTTTGTGTGGCCAGGCAAATTACACATAAAACACATTTCATGATGCTCCCAACTGCCATCAAGCCTGCACCTGGATATGGCAACAATTTATCTAGTGAGCCAACGGACTCACATCCTGGCCTATGTGAAAGGGATTTAACCCCAGCACTGCCTGCTCTTACCAGGACTTACATGCTAGAGCCAGGGAGCACATAGCCAGGGGCACTAAGCTATATGCTCCCCCTGGTGAAATCCCTCACGACCGTGCACGAGGCACACTATTTTTATAACACCAAATAAATTGTGTGAAAACAGGGCATACATACATAACTTTATAACCGGGCACTCCTATACAGGAGAACCCATAACCCTTGCAGCACATATCCTGCTATGTAATCACTCCTTGTCAATTTGCAGTACCGCTCCTGCTGTAATAATATTGAACATTCTTCCTACCCATTGTAGCATTAATTAGAGGCGTCCTTACCGACATCCTCCAATATAGTTTTCCCCACTCCAGAAGAGAGCTCTAACCCCAACTCAAGGTCTTTAACATGAGTGAGCATTATCACTGCTGCTTGCTCCGGAGTATATTCCCCTTTCTCCCACCAACACTGTATCTGGTTACCCTTTACAACCAAGAACCGAGTTTGTCCCAGGTGAGGCACATCATACCCCTGGAACATAGGGGATGTTCCCATCCATTTAATATAAAACTCCCTATAGCTGGTTCATACATAGTAGTACATTTAGGGGCAACAGGCATCACATGAAACAATGATCGGAATGACAAGGATCCATGCCTCCCTCTTAATGCTAGGGGCTTTTCCATGGGCCCAGGGGTATCAACGGGGGCCATAGCACTGGATGGGGCCGGCACAACATTGTCCTGCTCTGGCCTGGAAACATGCACTCCATCAACCAGAGCAATCAGAGTGTCCTGGGCCCCAACCCTTACAGGTGAGGAAGAGGAAATTCCCTAGTCTCATTGTCACCTCAGGCAGTCTCGGCCGAGAGCCACAAGCAGCAGAACAGCGTCCTCTTGGTGTGGTGGAGAGCGTTCAGAATCCAGAGCCTCCACATCTGCTCCCACCAAGGATGAGTCAGTCTCCAGGGCAGGGATGGCCGGGTCATCAGAAGCGGGAACGTTGGAGGCACCGGCCGGTACCACGGGAATCGCCGCACCGCTCGTTGAATGGCTGGGCTGATGTACTCTGTTCTCTCAGGAAGATTCCCCGAATCCGCAGACGGTCTCTGCTCGGGCGGGGCTACAAAGGAGGTCACCGATGGGTCTCGCAGAGACATCTCTGTACCCCTGCGCGTATTGCTGGTAAAAGAAAGGAAACCTCCAACATGGGTATCCGCTCCAAATGAGTCCACTCCAGGAGCGGGGCTCGCTTCGTAATGCTCCCCGCATAGGTTGGCCTCCAGAACTCTCTGAGACGGGTGGAGAATATCGTAAATTATGTCCATGTATACTTGCTCTGCAGTGGCAGGAGCATTGTGCATCAACATTTGTAGTCGCCGGACCAATGGGTAAGAACTTGACCCGCCGTACAGATAAGGCCGATCCCAGGCTTGCCGCATCAGCCGAAGGTAGGTCACATCACATCGCCCACAGCGAGACGTAACATCCAGCTTCCCTTCGTGTCGATGGCACCGCGGACACAGGAGCTGTAATGAATCTTGGCCATGAAGCTGGGTCAGCAAGAGCCATCCAGGCAGCTCAAATAATTGGATCAGTGTTTCCGCCATAGGAACGATCAAAGTAACAGGGAGCCAATAAGACACAGCTCTCATGGGTGGTCACCACGTGCGTCTGCTGGGTGTGGTAGCAGCATCCGGCTACACCCCACGTGGCGGAACTTAGGTTTCGTTTCCCCCCCCCCTGGTGGATCCAGGAGTCCCGGCATTGTATAAGGGGCACGGCTATAGCTTTTGCACCAAGCCACACAGACGTTGCAATTGCAGAGCTTGCATTCTGCAAACTCTACACGCGGTTCTCCCGATGTTGGCGGGAACCGCACTCAAACTTCAGTATCCTCCTCAGGGACCCTGAATTCTCCTCAGTGCATGCTTGGAGTTCTATCGTGGGGATGCTATATTGCAAGCGATCACACCGGTTGGCATACTCTACATGTACTGTTATCTCCCCCAACTAGAGGTTGGTAGTCCCATCATGGGGGTGCTGTCTTCACCTCTGAGCATACTACCACCCCCTGCGCATTCTAGGACACATTATTTGAGTACATGCCTGTAGTCCCATCTTGGAGGTGCTGTCTTTCAAGCAGCCCACACCTTAGGCATACTACAACGTGTACTCAGCTGATACCATGGGTTTCAAGCACATCTCAGCCTTTGAACATGTAACGATAAGAGTACCCCGCAGATAATTCCAAGTTGGGGGTGCTATCTTTCAAGCGATCCACACTGTAGGCTTATTATCCGCGTGCACTCGGCTGACACCGTGGGTTTCAAGCACATCTCAGCCTTTGAAGTGAAGGGACTTGGCTCTGATATAGTGAGTTAGGCACCTCTCACATATGCAAACGTCCCGGGCAAGGTAACGAATTGCCCTGATACAGTGACTGCCCCCATTCACTTCTCAGTTAGGCAGCGATGGGCTTGCAGTCATGAGCTGTATGCTTCCCTCTTAGAGAGCACCCATACTTGCAAGCAGTGGGAATACGTGGCTCGGATACAGCGACTGGCCCTCACTTCTTCTTCAGCATATATCCCCTTCTTTTGCTGCCCCGATTGCTTTATCTCAGCAGCGCCTCCAAATGTAACACCCTTTTCCACCCTTACGGGAGATCTGGATGCTACGTGTATGCCGGTGCTGGTTAGCTCACCTGCTGTAGGCCAGGAAGCCTGAGTCTCTGCGGATGGCAGTGGAAGTAGCAACGGGACAGGTTGGTACTTCATCAGTGCAGCGCCTCCATCCTGTAGGGTAGCTGCCGAAGACAGATGGTATAACCTACAGGAACCCCCTTTTCCAGTAATGACCCAGAGATTTGGAATGGTTCAGTAACCCTATTCCTTCTTTTGCAAGAGAGGTACTTCTTACACCTGACAGTCATGGAACATCTTCCCTCGCATTTTGCATTAATGTTATTCCCTGACTAGGCGCCCCAACGGCTTGAGGCTAGTCGCTACCGCCTTACCCCCTCTGATGGGGTAAGGCAGATACCGCCTCACTTTCTGGGGAGCAGGCTACATCCTGAAATCGTCTCTCTAAATTTGGGTCAGGAGCCTCTTATATACCTGGGGAGGGGTTAGTGACCCTGCCCCAAATTGAGCAGGTTTTAGAGGAGGTACTGGTGTCACACCATACTATGTGCGACCCATTAACACCCCCCTAGGCATGATGCTCCCTACTGCCACCCAGCCTGCACCTGGCTATGGAATGCAGATATACTGGGGCGCTCTCTCTTATTACAATACTGAATAGTAAAATGTAGAAATAAACCAATGTATCATACTGGCCCAAAAGATTTTTTGTAGTTGCTGCTCAACCCCAAAGAGGATCTTCCCGCAATCCTCGTAGTAGAATATGTGAAAAGAAGTGTAGGGGGGGGAGGGGGTGCAAAAAATAAGAGTAAGGGGTTACAATAATCTCTAATACATAAACAGTAGACAAATGCCACAACCCATAAATGGATGAGTCCTAGAATGGTATGGCGGGAAGATCCTCTTTGGGGTTGAGCAGCAACTACAAAAAATCTTTTGGGCCAGTATGATACATTGGTTTATTTACATTTTACTATTCAGTATTGTAATAAGGAGAGAGCCCCAGTATATCTGCATTCCATAGCAGGTGCAGGCTGGGTGGCAGTAGGGAGCATCATGGCGGGGGGGGGGGGGGGGGGTGGTTAAAGTCGGATATATGTGTGTGTGGTGTGTTTGTTTGTGTGTGGTGTGTGGGTGGGTGTGTGTGTGTGTGTGTGTGTGTGTTGTGTGTTGTGTGTGTGTGTGTGTGTGTGTGTACTCACATGGCCATGTGTGGTACTGTGCACAAGTACTGGTATCTTTAGCTTCAAAAACCTTTTCTTGTCAGTCTACAGTCTGATGTTTTGTTAGCGTCACAGGTATTTTCTCCATTGCTCACAGGAGATATATATATATTATATATATAATAATATATATATTATATATAATAAAGAGCAGAAATATATATATATATGTTAAAAAGTGTATCATCTAAGATTGAAGAACACACACACACACACACACACACACACACACACACACACACACACACACGAAAGCAACACCACAGGTACAGTTACAAGGGTGTACTTTATTAGATAAAAAAGTGAGCAAACAACAAACTCACATGTGCAGGACCTATGTGAAAGGGATTTAACCCCAGCACTGCCTGCACTTACCAGGACTTACCAGGCTAGGGCCAGGGAACACATAGCCAGGGGCACTAGATTACATATGAATATTTTAAATGATGAATATGTTAAATATTTGTTTTCATTTTCTGCAAACCATTAGGTGCACACATAAATTACAAAAAAAATTGTAAACCATACTTTCTATTTATATTTAAACTACTGAGAAAAAATTAGTTAACGTTACATCAGGAATGCAAGGAGACCTTTCAATTCATTAGTTGTGCAGTACATTAATATGAAAATGTTGATCTTCTCTTAAAGCAGCAATCTAAGCTGCCATTTCCCCTCTCCCTTTAATATGTGCATCAATACAATCCACACAATGATAAGTAATTGGCTAAGTTGCTGATCAATCCATTCTCCTGTGATCGATCAGTGAATATTCAGCTCTGGGGTTCACTAAATGACTTTGTAAATGGTTGCTATAGGAACAAAAAAAGGCTTGTTACATTATAATACATTAAAAATGTAATTCCGAGTTGTTTAAAAAAAATGCTGCAAGTATTTTCTCATAGTACAGAACTGATTTTTTTTTTTTTTTTTTTTAAACACGTAGGATATTGCTTGGTCTGCAGCTTTAAAATTCTTATTATTACCTATGTTATACAATTTAATTCAAGGTGTTTTATGCCTGGTTGGGTGTACACAATGTGGGTTAAGGTCACAGTTAGATTTTAAGATGCTTGGGGCGAATAGACCTAAGAGGACCTGAGTCATCTACTTCTCTTTGTCTTCCTGTAAGCCATCAGGGCTAAAAGGACGACAGTGTAATGTTACATCCACAGATACACATGACCATACATTGGACCAAAAGAATAACAGAGGCAAAAGCCTTCCCCACAAAAAAATAGTCAAGAGTATGTGTCACCACTTATATTATCTGTTTCATCTCCAGCTGTGCCAAGGTAAATAAACCGTCTGTTAGAAAGGGGGACTCCACAAAAGATGAACTGTGTCAAGACCCTACTCATCCTTCCTCTGCATCACAGCATTTCAACAAACAAGGGAAAACCCCTCACCCCGGCATCAGAAATCCAGTGCTCAATGTGCGTCCAACCTCCAGAAAGGGACAAGGTCATATCAGTGGTGAAAAAACCCCATCTAAAGCAGCAAACTCTACAACTGCTTGGAGCATTATAGCTAATAGTCTAAGCCATTCCAAATCATCAACTGCTTCTGACCCTTTCTCATTGGTTACAATAACCACAGGGGTTACTACAAACACAGGTATGCAAGTCTTAATAAACATATTTTTTTACGGGTATTTGGCTTTAAACTTATTAAGAGATCTTGATATAACCTCAAAGAATGTGCTACACAGGAGCACACAGACATTAACCTTCTCCAGTGATATTTGTACTATGTATTTTGAGGCCCTAACCAGGGATATCTTATGGGACTCTTCTGCAACTAGTAACCTAATCCATTATCTCCATAGACTACATTATTTTATACTGTCCACCCATACACTAAGGGGCCTATGCACTAAGCAGCCAAAAGCCACTTTTCGCCATCTTTTCACAAGAAATGCCCCCTGCTATTCAGTAAGCAGCGAAAACTCGTCGATAACAGAATTTTTCGTCAAGTTTGTAGTCGAATTTTTTTTTGCGGCAAACGCGCGCCGATAAGCCACTTTTTGGCACTTTTTCAACTTCGCTTTATTCTAGTAGCCCCGATCAGCTTATCGAGGCTGATCGCCACTCTAGAATATAGAATTTCTCTCCGAATCGCCTCGCCAGATAAAGTTGGCAGGAAGGTGGTAAGAAGCTGCAGAAAAGCGGTGAGACAGCACTTAGAAAAAAAAATTCATTTTTCCTGCATCGGATTGATGCCGGGAGACTCCGGGGATGATACCCATTAATATCATCATCGGAGACCCCCGGCACGAATCAGATGCACGAAAAATGCATTTACAGGCAACTTCATTACCTTAGCGGCTAACTGCTAAGGCAATGAAGGGGTTAACCATCAGTGCCATGCTTATTGTGGGTAGCGGGGGTGGGTGAAGGTGGTATTTGGCCCTTGGTTGGTTTTTAGGCTTTGCAGATGGGTAGCGGGTGGACTTAACACCTCCATTACCTTAGCGGTTAATACCGCTAAGGTAATGAAGGGGTTAACCCCTCCCGCTACACACCCGGAAGGCCTAAACCCCCATCCTTGGGGCTAATACCCCCTTCACCCACCCCCGCTACCCACAATAAAACAAAATACTCACAACAGGCCAACTACCCACCTCCTAGGCTCCCAATAAACATTACAATAGCTAATAAACACCAAGACACAACCCACATAAAACCATTATTTATTATTTTACACACAGGATTAATACCACATGCCAGCGGGGGTCCCCGTGGGGTACCCACGGGTGTCTGGGGGCCCTCGGGTGGTTCCCGCTAGGCTCTGTGGATTTGTAGGTGGTCTCCATGGGCCCCAATGGGGTCCACGGGTGGTGCCCGTGGGTGTCTGGGTCATCCCCACGCATGTCTAGCGGGGACAACCTCCCGCAGGGACCACCTGGAGGCCCACGGAGCCTAGCAGGGACCACCCAAGGGCCCCCAGATACCCGTGGGTACCCCCGGGGTGCACTGTAGGGCCTGCGGACACCCGTGGGCCCCCAGACCCTGTGCGAACCACTACTAATCAGATTGGGGATATAGTTCCCACAATCTGATTGGCTGAAATACCATGTGATGCCGGCCATGTTGGATTTAGTGACTCTGGAAGCAGGGGGTCTCAGAGGCTGAAATCAAAGCGGTTCAGCTCAGGAGACTCCCTGATCCTGCACACTATTAATAAAAATTACATTAAAGCAGCTTCATTACCTTAGCAGATATCCCCTAAGGTAATGAATTTAAAAATATTTTTTTGGGGGGTTTTAATACGAGTGTAGAGGAGCAGGGGGTTTCCGGAGCTGAACCACATTGGTTTAAGGTCCGGGGACCCCCTGCTTCCAGAGATACAGGCCCCGTTATGGGGAGCCGGTATCATCTATGCATTGAAATGTCCCACGTCACGTGACAGTGGGAATCAAATGCATAGGAGATATCGGCACCACATAACGGGGCCTGTATCTCGGGAAGCATGGGGTCCCCGGACCTGAAATCAACGCAGTTCTGCTCCGGAGACCCCCTGCTCATCTACACTATTAATAAAATTAAAATTTTACAACTTTAATTTCCGTTGAGATTTGCGCTGAGACGGCTCGCTCTCTCTGCAGCACATAGAACTCGCCGGGTAAGCCCTTTTCGGAAGGTGGATCGTCTCACCACCGCCGTACTCTCCATTCTAGCAAATGTTGCTACCACTGGTATTCGGGGCTTTCTGCCTACCGTGATAGTAACACTGCCAAAAATGTGGTGGAAAAAATGCCGATTTCCCCCCCCGTCGCTTAGTGCATAGGCCCCTAAATGTTTCTATAAAAGTAATGTTTTGCCTTGTTCAAGGCTGATTGTTATCAATGAAATAGTTAAAATAACCCTTCATTATAGACTGAGTGAGATTTGAGTATTTTGGGCCAAACACCAATGAATGGAGCAGTTCTTTCTTCAGTTCTGCAATAAATATGGCTTAGTGGGGCCCTAAGCAATTGCCTATGCTTATGACCTGGTCAAACCTATAATTTACACAAAGAGTTAGTAGTCGTGGGATAGTGGAGTGTCCACAAAAGGCACTTTCACGACAGGAGGGGCAAAAGGTGGAGTGAGGATTTGAGTAAGGGTTCATCTATTGGATGTAGTTTGCATAGGGCAGTATCCATGTTATGGAATAAATACAGAGAATTGGTGCCTTAAAATATTAGACAAGCAGAGACTGCTCTTTTAAAGTTCCCTGTCTCTGTTAATACCATAGCTTTTGCTGCCGGCATGAACGGAAATCTTATACAGTATGTGCCTAGGTGGAACCTGATTAGAAAGGAGGTTTATTTAATGGCAAATTATGAAAGTGAATATAATACGTATTTTATAAGAAACTATGTCTTTTTATTTAAGGCAATTACTCTCTACCATATAAATGATTACACATTTTTTTCATGTGTTTTTTATTTTTATTTCAAAGTATATTGTAGATATAGTTTAATATTTACATACAGCCACATCTGGGGTGGAACCCTAGTAACACATGTATGGCACTGTGATCTTCATAGCCGGCGGCAAAAAGCTTGAGTATAACACAGTGCCCCAAATAAAACGTAATGCTTTACTGTACAATGTACTTTGTATATCTAATATCTGTTTTACTTTGTAGGTAAATGGAATCCTATGTACTTGGCAGCTGGATTTATCTGTGTGACAATCTTGGTCATATCTTTGCCATTGATTTGGAAAAAAAAGATATGCAAGATGAAACTGTGGCTTTCCAAAAGGAAGGGTACGTGATATTTTCCTGAAAGTTTTTTTTTTAAATTAAAGCAGAAATCCTGTACTGCCTGAGTCTGGTTTCCTAATAATAATAGAGACCAAGCAACAGTTAAAAACAAGAAATGTACAAGGTCTCAAGCAGATAATGAAGTAAAGTACTAAGGCCGTGTCCATGCTGCCTGCTCACGAGCGTGAGACGGAGCGCTGTAATGTTACCCTTGCTTGCAGCAGAGGCGATTCCTGGACTGAGCTGTTGCGCCTGAGTGGGGGGGGGGGAGGGGAGAGAAGGGGGCGTGATGCCACAGAGCCGGTTCGCCCTTATTGGGCGAACGGCTCACGTGACCCGTCTGTCGTGCCGCAAATACAAAATACAGCTCTCCGGCCAATGCTCACGTGCACCATACACGATCACATTGCCCCAATGTGATTCATCGCGCAGCTCTCTCGCGCAAGCAGCATGGACGACGCCTTAGAAATGTGATGACCATCTTTGTATCATCAATAGTCAACAATTTGAAACCGGGAATTCTACTCATAAGTAGGTATGAAAGATTCATGCCAATGTTTTGATACCTACTGTACGGTAACTTCATCATGTCATCCATATAACCTGATTTCAAGTTACTTCCTCTTGATAATCAGCACAATGGACTTACAATATATTGTAAAGAAGAAAAATGCACACAATGCGACCCTGGTGCGCATTGTGTGCATTTTTCTTCTTTTCATCTCAAGGTGCCCCCCATTTTGGGGGTCACCTTGCTCCAGGAGCCAGTTGGGGAGACGCTCCAAATACATGCTGCAAGGGGATTAATGCTTCCAGCAAACCGTACATCTGCAGCACGAGCGCTGAATTTCCTATTTTCTCTGCTTACAATATATTGTGCTAACATCTAATAGCAGAGAACTAGCAAGTACACTTTCTGGTGGGTTTGGTAACATGGTGAAAGTTAGGTTAGCCTTACACCAGAGCACTGCCTATTCTCCAAAATGCATCTATACAGGCATACCCCGCATTAACATACGCAATGGGACCGGAGCATGTATGTAAAGCGAAAATGTACTTAAAGTGAAGCACTACCTT
The DNA here is from genome assembly GCA_036426205.1 of Ascaphus truei. Lineage (NCBI taxonomy): Eukaryota > Metazoa > Chordata > Amphibia > Anura > Ascaphidae > Ascaphus > Ascaphus truei. The sequence continues at coordinate 85,287,862 of CM071572.1, forward strand.
TTCCCCACTTATCGATGCATGTACAGTACTGCAATCGTCATATACGTGCATAACTGATGTGAATAATGCATGTGTAACAGGCTCTATAGTCTCCCCGCTTGCGCACAGCTTCGGTACAGGTAGGGAGACGATATTGTTATTTAGGACATGCTGACAGGCGCATGCGTGAGCAGCCGTTTGCCTATTGAGCAAGATGTACTTACTCGTGAGTGTACTTAAAGTGAGTGTCCTTAAACCGGGGTATGCCTGTATGTGATGCCTTGCTGTTTGCCAATTTGTTAACCCAAGTGCAGCTCTCTCAATGTTCTGTCTCTTCATATGTTGCAGAGCTGATGGGATGATAAAGGCTTTATATCAAATAGCTCAAATTGGCCAGAAAATATTGTGTATATCTAGACAAAAAAAGAATACATATTTATTTCTATTGAACTACCCCCCCCCCCAAGCATCTTATATAAAATACAGTATGCAAATGACAGATTTCTGATATTATGCATACCAAGTTATGACAGATTATATATATATTTTTTTAAATGTTACTTTTGCAGTGACTTTCATTTTCTTTGTCTTTTCCTCAGGTTTTACTTTGTACAAGTTTTCTCCAGTAAGTAGTTATTTTTTTATGGTGGCAATTTATAGCATAGATTAATAAATCAAGGTAATACATAAAATGTATATCTTGTTGCATCCATTGTAAATTGTGGAAGAAATACATGCTAGTGTTTAAATGTAATTTACGATTTTAATGGTGAAAAAACGGCATATACTGTACTTCTGTGAATTGCTGGCCCATCTGGCAGTGAAGTGGTTAAAGCTGCTCTGTTCTGGTATGCTGGATATGCTTCTGTAAATCAATGTCTGCATCCTCACATATCCTTTATTTAATTCCATCAGGAAAGCTTCATCAGGACAGTCCAGAATATCGAATGACTTATTACATTGAATGGAAATATAACAAAAGTGTCACCTAGCATAGGTCGTCCAATCTAGAGATCACAAAAAAGTTGATTCAAGAATTTTTATAATACCAAAGTTAAATGTGAATGTTAGACATTGATATCCAACTCTTATTAAATGTCAATATACATGAATACCATGTCTGCTGTAAAATATAAAATTCATACAGCCCCAATTATTAGATGTACTTATATAAAAAGTATATATATAAATATATATATAAATATATATACATACTCCGCATTAACGTACGCAATGGGACCGGAGCATGTATGTAAAAGGAAAATGTACTTAAAGTGAAGCACTCCCTTTTTCCCACTTATCGATGCATGTACTGTACTGCAATCGTCCTATACGTGCATAACTGATGTGTTATTTACATGTGTAACAGGCTCTATAGTCTCCCCGCTTGCGCACAGCTTCGGTACAGGTAGGGAGCCGGTACTGCTGTTCAGGACGTGCTGACAGGCGCATGCGTGAGCTGCCGTTTGCCTATTGAGCGATATGTACTTACTCGCGAGTGTACTTAAAGTGGGTGTCCTTAAACCGGGGTATGCCTGTATATACAGTGTATGCCAGGTGTGGCGAACTCCAGGCCACAAACAGGCCACAATGACTGAGCCACTGATCGAGCCACCTGTGCTGAAGCAGGGATATCCTTAAAACCTAACCAGTTGGGTGTCCCTTGAGGACTGGAGTTCACCACACCTGGTGTATACACACATATAAATACATATGTATATGTGTATTGAATACTAATACCTAGTATGAACATCCAAGAACAGACAATTACATAACTTATTTGTGCAGCTTGTATATGTGACAAGGGATTATACACACAGCTAACCAGCGGATAACTTCTTCATCTCGCAAGGTCCCTCAAATGAATAATATCGCCCCTCAATCCGTCATACTTGTTACTAATGGCACACCTGTGAACTCGTGACTTATATATGTGACAAGGGTTAATACACATATCTAACTAGCTGACTCACCTTTCACCTACGCAATGTACCTCAAATCCAAAACTATGCACTTAACACAGCAATTTGTTGGAGCAAAATGTGTTTGAAAATGTAAATGACTCTCTACAAAGTGTGCAACAGTTCAATCAGAGCCCAGAGGTCACTGGAGTATGAAAGATAAGATTTCACGTGTCTGATCCCAAAACACACCTCTGTTAAATTCCAATTTCCTAACTCAATTGCAGGGCTTATATCCTAAAAACCTTTAATTGAAACATACTTTCTGGGTGTATCCATAACCCACCCCTTTTCATCATTCAGCTCCCATGACAGTTTTACAACTGAAGGGAAAAAAAACTTACTTAGACAAACGCCATTTTCACTGTTGCGTTTGTATAATTAATATGCACATGTAGATGCAACTTTTGCCAACGCAAATTATAGTTTTGCATGAGAAAACATATATCTGTCCTTTGCACCTCCTAATCATAATGTGTTTGTCGTCATTTGATTCGGGTAATCGCAACTGTTACAAATATCTAATTAAATTATTCTTGTGAATCGTTGTCAGCCCTAGGAACATTTACATTTAGTAAACGCACAAACCATTTGGAATACCTTCTTAACCACATCCTCTAGCATTTGCAGATTCCCTTCAAGATACAAAAAAGAGGGGTTTCGCTTATTTCCGCGGTCAGAAACGAATAGTGATGTCATTTCAATCCCCCCACTTGCAAATCCAGGTGTTGACGCCAGATACCCTCAGTCCTATAAAATACATAAAACTAAGCCTGGTCAGTGGTTTAACGGGCCATAAAAACAAATCTTGTATTTTTAACACAATTTGCAACTTAACATTAACCTTTCGTGTGTTAGATTGATTAAAATACTTAATACCTTCTGCCAAATTCATAACACCCAGATAGTGAACATCTGTAATAATAAGCGTTCCTATTAACCATTAACCTACAACTTACAATAGCCGAGTACAACCTATTTTGTTGGTATGCTCATGTATTAACTAAAATGAATGTATTGTATTCTAGTGTTCCCCTAAAAAGTAATCTTATTTGTTTTATTACATTATTCTACCCCAGCATCTATTTTGGTGGTTAAACAGAATGAACTCTTAGCAATATATGTATTTTGTTGCATTCTGTGAGCACCCAGAAGCTGCACATTATATTTCTGCATTTCACAGAAAAAGAGGATCACTCTGTTTAAATACAAGGAAGAGTCTAAAGAGAAAAGATTACTTCACGGGCAAAGCATAAATCCTTCCTGCGACGTGACATTAGAACCAGAATCGTATGGAAGAACAGAACATGTTCTAAAGAACACAGAGAGACAGACAGAGGACAAAGCAGAGATGCATGGGCGGGATCACTTGAATAACAGAATTGGTGAGATGTTCCCTTTTTACTGTAGCAAGTATTTCTCCTGCTTTAAAATAAAATAATGCATTGTTTATTAAAAGTAAAAATTAAAGGTACCCTTTACTGTTTTTTTTTTTTTTTGCTCCCGTTTTTTTTTTTTTTTGCTCCCGTTTTTTTTTTTTGCTCCCGTTTTTTTAACATGTAGAGGAAGCAGGGGGAGGGGGGGTCTCTATAGCTGAACAGCATTAATTTACACTTACCGGGGAAGGTGCCACTGGTACTTACCCCTCCGGGGGAAACAAAATGGAAGTTTAAATCTTCATGTCACGTGGGCCAATAGGAAACCGCAACTTCATCTTTGGCTGCTTTCGATTGGTTGATGTAGGGGAATTAAACCTCCATGAAGTTCCGGTGGCACATTCTCCGATAAGAATCTCACGAACCAGGGGCACCCCAGAGCTGAAATTAACACGGTTCCCCCACAGGGACCCCCCTGATTCCTACCCTTAAAAAAAAAAAAGATGGGGCTAAGGCTACGCTTATACTGCCGCCGATGTCAGGCTACGGTCGCTGGAAAAATAAAATTGAAATGACTTCCAGCGATCGCGACCAAGCCGTCACGCTTACTATGAGCGCACGCAACGGCGGCAATACATTTGATTTGACGCGACGTCGCTGGCACTATAAGCGCAGCCTAAGGCAGCAGGGAACTGCACTGATTATTTGATTTTTATAAAGCTCCAACCATGCACGCATCACATAAACCGGCAATTTGAAACAATACTTTCAGAACGATACAAGAACCTGATATAAAAGTAAACTCGTGAGAAAGGAATTCCTCAACAATCAACTTATCAAAGTCTGCTGTCCTGGGTACAAAAGTGGTATAAAAACAGTATCAGAAGGAAGAAAATCATCATTTTTAATACTATTTATTTAATAAATCATGCATTAAGTAGTTGTGATAGTGCAGAGTAAGTGAGCACTTCAATATTAGGTGATGCTTTTTTTTATTATTTGAACTAGCAATTGATATTACAAGACAAGCTTTCGAGAGTTCTCCCTCTTTCAGGTCAGGCAATACTAATTTACAAAGAATCCTTGAGTTTAACACAGATGTAAAAAAAAACAAGATAACAATCTAAGGCAGAAGATGTGGAGACTTCATGGTAAATAAACAGGGCAATACAGTACAATACATGGATGTAAGGATAGTGAAAAATGTTATAAATCAGATTCTGTTCTTTGCACCAGTTTTGCAGCAGGAATAGACCTGGATAGATGGATCACACTTTTTTTTCCAGCACAAATTTGACAACTGTATGATAATTGAGAACTAGTCTTTGTTCCATGGTGATCTTAACTTGAAACTTTGTCTGAGTTTTGTGATGTTGAAGATAATCACTAGTTATGTTATGTGCGTTTTTCTTTTTTCGACAGAAAAGATATACATAATGAAGGCTGACACTGTCCTTGTGGGGTCCATCTCAGAAACTCCAAACAGACAAGTATCCGTATTAATCGACTGTGAAACTAATTCAAATAACTGTAAAGACAACACACAATTAGCGACACATTACCCCGAGCAGGAATCCAGCAAAGTACCAGTAAATGAGGTCATGCTTTCAGTTGAAGAGGAGGGAAAGAGAGACTCGCACACCAAAAGTGATACTGCAAATCAGTGTGCAAAAGACAGGAATTAACCAAAAAACTATTTCTCAGTAGAGTCTGGAGATGAATCAGTCCTGAGATCTTCTGCTCGTTTCACATTGTTTTAAACTTTTGAAAGTACATTTGCTACTTTGATGATTATAGAGAATGAAACAGCATGTGGTTCACGTTTATTGAACATGGAAATCAAGCGTTGTACATAATGTTCTGCAGTCTATCATTGATACGTATGGAAGCCTCTGACCAATGTCACCCGTTTGGGCTGGAGCTGTCCAGATTATGGCAGATTTGCAAATCGATGAATTTATACCTTTTTTTTCAAATATTACTTTTCTTCTTTCACAGTTACAATATAGCGTACAGTATGCAGTGCTATTCATTGGATTTTACTGGCAGTGTGTCTGCCCCTACGAGCTTATGTGTTTGGTGACAGACGCACAGGGAGATAAAACCCAAGGTCACAAGCGGTCACTGAAATTTAAACTGGGATCTTCTGCTTCAAAGTCTGTTTCATTGTTTTCAGTCAGGGACACTCTTTCAGCCGCTCATATTGTGGTTTCCTGCAGGACAGCATATTGTACCTAAGTTTTAGTATTTAAAAGGAATAATAAGGGATAGACATTTCTTAATACTTGACTGTATAGTTAGACCAAACCAGTGGTTGGCTGGCAGATTTTTAACCAGGGGGCAAATATACCCTACCGGTCCAAAAACCAGGCAGCCACTGGCCCTCACACATATCAACTGTATACAGGCATACCCCGCATTAACGTGCGCAATGGGACCGGAGCATGTATGTAACACAGGCATACCCCGCATTAACGTGCGCGATGGGACCGGAGCATGTATGTAAAGCGAAAATGTACTTAAAGTGAAGCACTGCCTTTTTCCCACTTATCGATGCATGTACTGTACTGCAATCATCGTATACGTGCATAACTGATGTAAATAACGCATGTGTAACAGGCTCTATAGTCTCCCCGCTTGCGCACAGCTTTGGTACAGGTAGGGAGCTGGTATTGCTGTTCAGGACGTGCTGACAGGCGCATGCGTGAGCTGCCATTTGCCTATTGGGTGATATGTCCTTACTCGCGAGTGTACTTAAAGTGAGTGTCCTTAAACCGGGGTATGCCTGTATATTGCACCATAAACACAAGAACACGAACACACCTGATACATTAACCACATGCAAACAAGCAATCACATAATTATATACTGTACATATGCCACACACCTAATGGATTCCCAAAACACACACTCACCTGCAGGCACACACCAGTCTGCACAGCACTCACTCACACACACACACACCTGGCTGCTCACAGGTACCCTCTATGGCTGGATCTGTAACTGCAGATTCCTCTCTTCTTTGGAGCTACTGGCCATAATCTTTCAAATGAACAATTGTCTGCCTGCCCCCCCCCCAACCAGCCCACCCCTAGACCAAACAAACAGATGAAAGACAGACTAGCTACTTATACAGCTGTAGCAGACTTTATTGCACTCGTTTGCCCACATTTTCACACATGCATAATTAAAAGACAATAGTGTCTGCTTCTGTGGGTGTGGTATCCCACTACAACGCGTCGGCAAAAGCAATGTCTGCTACATCTGTATACTGCCCAAACCAATGTTATACTGTTTCCCCCCCCCCCCTGAAACTGATAATATAAACAGAATGTTTACTAGAAAGGCTGTAGAAATATCCTTAGTTATGTATACTAATGTACACTGTGTAAACACTATGGTAGGACATACTAGGTAACCAAAAAAGAATGCAATTTACAAAGTATGAAATCTTATTGACCACTTACCATAGGAGTAGTAGGTCTAGGAGAAGTGAAGATCTTCACCTACACTGGTGCTACTGGGTATCAACATAGAGTCAAAGTCCCAACAGTAAGTCCGAGACAATGTAAGCCATGAAAAAGTAACCGACACTGCACCATGAGTGTATGTATATGTAGCAATGAATAATCCTGCTCACAATGTAGACCCGTTGCTCACCGACATGGCCTCCAGCCCTACTTTTTTGCTGTGATCAGTTTCTACCCTATTCCTTCATCACTTACCATAGGAGCCAACTACATTAAGGCTTCAAGATCATAGGTCAGAGGTGGCCAACTTCAGTCCTCAAGGACCACCAACAGGTCAGGTTTTCTGGATATCCCTGCTTCAGCACAGGTGGCTCAATCCGTAGCTCAGTCAATGAGAGCTGGAGTTGGCTACCCCTGCCATAGGTTCACATTTACTCACAGCAGCATTGTGGTTAATGAATGGGTAAGACATCTTTTTGACCACTTACCAAACTAACCAACTACACTGTTTAAAGACTGTAACTTTGCATTTGACTGCAGTTGTTTGTTCTTTTTCATATTTACAATAATAATTAGTTATTAACAGACAATAGTACATAAAAACAAAGTTTACAAATGTAAACCTTTTGAGAATTGAGGTGTATGTATACTTTTGTGCTGAAACAAATAAAATGAATTGTATAAACTAAATGCATACAAATGTGTCTCTATCAGCATTCCCTCATGACTATTTATTCATACGAGAGGTACACGAATAAATGATTTGATGAATATTAAGACTACTACCCAGAGGGGGTATTTAACAGATTAATTTAAAAGTACTGCTAAGCGCACTGATCAGAACATTAGTGCATTTCATAAAAGTTTCCATGTACATTCCCGAACACCTCTGGAAACATAGCACAGGTATTTCTTGGCTCTTTAAATCACATGCGTCTAACAGCCAATAGGAAGCGGTGCAGCTTCCAATTGGCCCTCATAATGCAAGGCTTTAAACCACCATTTTATTTCTCCTGGGGGATCAGCACTGGCACTACCTTTCGCAATATCTTGGAAACCAGGGGGCTATCCCAAAGCTAGCGTATTTCCGCTATCAGTATCAAGCTTCCCAGAGCTGGTATAATTTAGGGACAAGGGGTGTCATGATAATTTTTAATCCCTCTGGTGCTTGAGGGGTTAATGAGCTACATTTTTAAGAAACATACAAAATGCCGAGTCTGAAACAGGTCAGAACTGTTTCGTTGAACTGCTCTGAATTTCAAAGGGATTTACTTGGGGAGGGGTGTCCGTGTGGATGGCCCACTCAAGGTGTCAATTGAATTAATCAAGGTCTACAGACAGGGTTGGGGGAGAATAGCTTCAAGGTATTTTGTAGAAGGGGTGGGCTCATGAAGGGGCCCTAAAAAAGAATTGTACTTAAGTCTGGGGGAGGTTGTTACAAGTCAGATCTGTCCAGGGGCATGCTTGGAAAGCATGGCAGACCTCATCTTCTGAACCAGTGCCTCTCTGGGAAAAATCCATAGCATGTGGTAACGTACTGTATAGGATTTTCTGTTTTACCCCTTTTATTTTAAGAAGCTGCTCTGCCTTATATTGTAATTGTATGTTTATTTTGTAATACCTTTTCTGTAATTCAAGCACTGTATTTTTATATATATTAAACCATTTAATAAGTAATGCTTTGGGCTCTGAATGAACTTTGTGCACGCTGGAGAGAATAACTTGCTAAATTCAGGCACATGTTACTACAACTGATTGTGTGTTAGAGTGCATAGTTTTTCCTATAATAAACAGGGACCGGAGGCCCTGGCGGATATTTTAGTCTATGATCTTTTATCATATCTGCATAACCTCAGGTGGTGGCAGTGGATGGTTATGATGTGCAATTGGGTAGGGGTTAATACTAACTCGCTGGTTCCTTGCAGAGGAGAAAGGGGGGTTGCTAGAGAAGCCTTTGTGTATTAACCCTGGTTGCATATCTAAAGTCACGTGCTCACTTGTGTGCTGTTCGTGGCGGTGGTATATTGGGACGGCTTGAGGAGAGATACAACTCATTTGAGGGACCCCTGAGTGGGTGAAGAGTGGGGCAGCTTGCGGGTTGTGTATTGATCCTTGATCCTGTAAGAGGGGATACTGTCCATTTGACGGACCTTTGCGGAGGTGAAGAGTGGGTGCGCTTGCGAGCGTCGGTATTAACCCTTGTCCCGTATACAGGTTGCGTGCTAGCAGGGGGTCGTACGTGACAAGGGGTAAAAAATAATAATCCTCCAGACCAGTGGTTCCCAATCTTTTTTACATTGTGCACCCCCTGCTAGAAAATATTTGTTCAGCAAACCCCTAATTAATACATATTTATTGCAAACTCATCAGAATATCGCCAACACTGTTTGACTGAACCCAGGCAGCAAAGGAACTAGGTATTTTATTTTAATTCCCATTTTTCCCCTGAAAAAATAAGGGTTATTGAATGAGGGGAGGGTTGCCTTCAAAGTCGTCTTCATCCCACACACAATCCCCTCCCCCTCTCACACTGCTCCCGACCCTTGTTTTTCTCCCCCTTACCTCCCACCATTCTCTCCCCTTCCACCCCTCCCCCAACAACCACCCCCCCAGCTTGCCCTTAACAACCCCCATCAGTAGCCCTACAAGTCATCATTGTCCCAGAAAAACTCCCCCCCCATGTTTCCCTCAACATCCCCCACACAACAGTCTCCCTCAACCCCGCCCCAAGTCTCCCTCAACCCCTCCCTCTCCCCAACAGTCTCCCTCATCAACACTCATAAATCCAATCTGCGCCGTCTGTTCTGTTTTTTACTCCCACCTCCAACCTCCTCCCACTCGACACCCTTCCTTTACCGACTACTTCAAAGGTAAGGTGGATGCTATCCACGAGGAAATTCCCTATGTCCCTTCTCCACCTCTCTTGATTCTGCCTAAATCTTCCTTTTCTCTGGTTAGAGTTGGATGTTTCTAAGCTGATCTTCTCTTCTTCCTCTACTACATGCCCTCTCAATCCAATCCTTTGGCAATATTCCTTCTTCCTTTAAGCATGCAGTGCCGAATTCTCAAAAACAACCTGGACCCTACAAGCCTTACTACCACCCGGTTTCCCCCCTGCCACTTGCCTCCAAATTGCAAGAACATCTTGTGTTCTCCTGTATCATCAACCCTTCTTAATTCCCATACCCTCCTGGACCCTTTACAATCTGGCTTCCGTACAGTTTACTCTAAAGAGACGGTGCTTACTAAAGTAGACAATGATCTACAAAGTCCCAAGGTCACATTCCACCTACTAATCCTACTCTACCTTTCTGCTGCTTTTGATACTGCCGATCACTCTCGTCTTCATATTCTAAACTCTCTTGGTATCCATATCAAAGCTCTATCCTGGTTCCCAGCATACCTCTCCCATAGTACTTTGTCACTGTTGCTAACATGTATTCGTCTTCTGTTGATCTGTTTGATGATGTACCTCAGGCCTCTGTTCTAAGACCTCTCCTTTTCTCTCTCTCTCAACACTATCATCACTTGGTGACTTCATCAACTCATTTGGCCTTAAGTATAATTTTTAGGTAGATGTATCTATCCATCCCCCACTCCTGCGATCCAGTGCCAAATCTCGGATTGCCCCCTGGCTATATCCTCGTGTATGGTGCTCTGCCACCTTAAACTCAATATGTCTAAAACTGAGCGCCTCATATTTCCATCTAAATCTGGCCTAATATCCTCTTTCTCCATTACAGTAAACGGCACTACCATCTATCCCGCCGCCAAAACACTTTGCTTAGGAGTAACATTTGGGTCTTCCCATTCCTTCTCCATTCACACTCATGGCATAAATTTGATGCTTCTTCCTCCGTATTATTGGCAAGATCCACCTTTTCCTGTCAATAATCCTCTCACATCTGGATTATGGTAACACACTGCTAATAGGCCTCCCTTCCTCAAACTTTCTCCTTTGTAATCTATCCAAAAGTCAGTTGCTAGAATAATTTCACTTTCTCCCAAAACAGTCTCTGCTCATCGCCTCCTTAAACCCCTCTCCTGGCTTCCCAGCAAATTTCAGATCACCTACAAAGTTCTCCTCCTTACCTTTAAGGCTATCCACTCATCTGCTTCTTCCTACATATCAGCTTTGATCTCTTGTTTTGCATGTATATCTTTATTGATATAGCACCGAGTGTACTCAGCACTTAACAAAGACAATTCAGTACAGGGAATTATAATACAATATACGCAGCAAAGTCAGACAATAGGAAATCTGGTGACTGTATATGCGTTTAATCATTTTTATTTTTATTGTTTTGAAATATTGTTATTGTTTAATCATGTATTTCTGTTAATCAGGCACAGGTAAGTATGAATTCGTTTTTGCAAAAAAAAAAAAAGTGTTTTAAAAAAAATCTTTTGAAATAAATACTCTATTGTTATTGTTTAATCATTTATTTCTGTTAATCAGGCACAGGTAAGTATGATACAGGCACTTTACAGCACTGTAAGTACTGTATGGCACTAAACTAACAATGTCTGCATTTATTGTTTCTTTTCATTTTCAGAACTGCCGCAATGAAAAAGGAAGGGGGGGGGGGGGAATGTGTAAGATAATAGTATGGTGTTCATGTACAAACCAGCCTGTATCTTACACAAACCCCCCTCTCCCATCCTCTCTCAGTAGTTACTGTATAGAAATTCGTTTTTGCCCCCCAAAAAAATTGTTTTTAAAAACATCTTTTGAAATACTGTATTTTCAGAGCTGCAGTCGTGGAGTCATTTATTGGTTCTTGTGGCTGCGCAATAGTCTTTTCCTTTTTGTCTATTATTCACTAGGAGGAGTCCGGAACTAACTGCGGATCATCATCTCTCCATCAGCTGGAATATTGAAAAGAACTTTCCATATCCATTTGGACTAATCATTGGACTGGGGTATTGTTGTAGCCTGGAGCGCCGGGTCATTGCATTTTTGTATTATTATATTTTTATTGTTTAATCAATCATTTCTGTTAATAATGCAATAAAATTCTATAGAAAAATACTATTTTCCTGCATTAAGGATTATCCAACATGTCTTCTGCCCAGCTCATGATAATCACGCAACAGTACATTTACATGAATGGTTCTGTTGGAGGGCTCTGTTGTTGTGTTGTTGATAAGCTTTGAACTTCAAGTTGACTTGTTTTGTTACAGTACAATAGCAGTTTTAGAAGGGCTTGCTTAGCTAGGCCTGTATCTCACACAACATGTTAATCTTATTACTAGTGGGGGTGGGGGGAGTGTTGTGTTGAAGAAAAGGCAAGTTAGAAGGGCTTAGCTTATCGCACTTGCGCATGCGTGGCATGGTTTGTCAGAGGTGTTGATAAGAAGTTGAAATCCTTGAGCCTTGTGTGTGCGGTGGGGGGGGGGGGGGAGGGGGAGAGCTGTATGAAGGATTACTTGTACTGTAGTTCAAAGACATATTCTCAACTGATTATCATAATGTTTTGATCCCCACACCCCCCAAATAAAAATCACAGTACTACAGTATGCCACCCACCTCAGAAAGAACGTACATGACTAGTGTGGAATTAAAAAGCAACAGTACAGTTTGATTCTCATAATATCCATAATTGCTATGCAAGCCCATGTCGAGAAAAAAAAAATTACTGTAACTTCTACTGGGAAGTCATACAGTATACGCATGCGCAGGAATGTATTATAAGGCTACGCTCGGGAAGATTCAAGCCAGAAAGCCATCCATTACAAATGAATGGTGTGGGAGAGGTGTACTGTAGATAAGAAGTTGAAATCCTTGAGCGTCTGAGGGGGCGAGAGCACTGCATGATGGATTATCAGTTCAAATAAATATTTTCAAAAGGTCATCATAATATTTAATGCGCAGAAATGGGATACTGTGACACGCCTATGCGTTTCACACTGCTATGTGTATAATACAGATACAGTACACACGCTGCTCTGCGTACTGTATACTACAGATACTGCACAGTACAGTGCACACGCTGCTCTGTGTATAATACAGACATTGAATTGCTTTTGGATTTTTATGACAACAACTCGCGATCGCCCACTTCAGTTTCTCGATGGTATTGCAGACAACGCTAAAATGCCCTTTTCTGACCCGGACAAAACGATAAACAAGCCGCGTGTTTAAGTCGGCACGATTCAAATAAATTGCGCGCCATCGCATGGGTATTCCAATCTACACACCGCGTTAAATGTTCGAATAACGGCCGTCCCATCAGTAAGTGTACCTCTCAAGATATTATTGTACCAATGGTCAAACATAGTTGAGCACCGAATTTTGGGATTCTTTCCTATTTCTGTTCACCATAATACAGGGGAACAGAACGCCGACATACGGGCATCAAGAATACAGGAGCCCTGTCCCCACAGAGCTTACACTCTACTATAAAAACAGTGTTTGTGAGCTTAGGTGACTTATAATGCACAATAAACAAACAAACAGCAGGGATATCCAGGGGCACTGCTCTTTGTGTGTGTGTGTGTCAGTGTATGTGTATGTCTGTCTCTCCGTGTGTGTGTCTCCATATGTGTGTGTGTCTCTCTCCGTGTGTCTGTGTGTATGTGTGTGTCTCTAGTTCTTGGCTCTTTCCCCCGGGCTAAGTGAATTTCCAGCCCTCTTTAGTCACACAATACACATCTGCCTGTCACGGGTCTTATTCCATCCTTGCTCCTGCTCCTGATGCAGCAGAGAGGGCAGGAGCGTACCCCTCGGGACAAGGAGCAGTCACACAGAATACCTTGTATTACATTATATACACGCACACACTCAAAAACCAACCTATCTCTGTGTAGATACACACACACACACACACACACACACACACACACACAGGGGGGGGGGGGGGGGGGGGGGGGGGGGGGTGGGGGGGGGGGGGATTTAACAGTGTAAATTGAAAGGTGAACAGAATAGAGAAGAATCCCAAAATTCGGTGCTCAACTATGTTTGACCATTGTTACAATAATATCTTGAGAGGTACACTTACTGATGGGACGGCCGCGTTATTCGAACATTTAACGCGGTGTGTAGATTGGAATACCCATGCGATTGGCGCGCAATTTATTTGAATCGTGCCGACTTAAACACGGGCTTGTTTTTATCGTTTTGTCCGGCCAGAAAAGGGCATTTTAGCTTGTCTGCAATACCACGAGAAACTGAAGTGGGCGATCGCGAGTTGTTGTCATAAAAATCCAAAAGCATCAATGTCTGTATTATACACAGAGCAGCGTGTGCACTGTACTGTCAGTATCTGTAGTATACAGTACGCAGACAGCGTGTGTACTGTATCTGTATTATACACATAGCATGTGAAACGCATAGGCGTGTCACAGTATCCCATTTTGCTGCGCATTAATATTAGGATGACCTTTTGAAAATATTTATTTGAACTGATAATCCATCATGCAGTGCTCTCGCCCCCTCAGACGCTCAAGGATTTCAACTTCTTATCTACAGTACACCTCTCCCACACCATTCATTTGTAATGGATGGCTTTCTGGCTTGAATCTTCCCGAGCGTAGCCTTATAATACATTCCTGCGCATGCGTATACTGTATGACTTCCCAGTAGAAGTTACAGTAATTTTTTTTTTCTCGACATGGGTTGCATAGCAATTATGGATATTATGAGAATCAAACTGTACTGTTGCTTTTAATTCCACACTAGTCATGTACGTTCTTTCTGAGGTGGGTGGCATACTGTAGTACTGTGATTTTTATTTGGGGGTGTGGGGATCAAAACATTATGATAATCAGTTGAGAATATGTCTTTGAACTACAGTACAATTAATCCTTCATACAGCTCTCCCCCTCTCCCCCCCCCCCCCCCGCACACACAAGGCTCAAGGATTTCAACTTCTTATCAACACTCTGACAAACCATGCCACGCATTGCGCAAGTGCGATAAGCTAGCCCTTCTAACTTGCCTTTTCTTCACACAAACACTCCCCCCACCCCCACTAGTAATAAATTAACATGTTGTGTGAGATACAGGCCTAGCTAAGCAAGCCCTTCAAACTGCTATTGTACTGTAACAAAACAAGTCAACTTGAAGTTCAAAGCTTATCAACAACAAAACACAAGAGCCCTCCAACAGAACCATTCATGTAAATGTACTGTTGCGTGATTATCAATGAGCTGGGCAGAAGACTGTTGGATAATCCTTAATGCAGGAAAATAGTATTTTTCTATAGAATTTTATTGCATTATTAACAGAAAATGATGATTAAACAATAAAAATATAATAATAAAAAATGCAATGACCCCGGCGCTCCAGGCTACAACAATACCCCAGTCCAATGATTGTAGTCCAAATGGATATGGAAAGTTCTTTTCAATATTCCAGCTGATGGGGAGAATGATGATCGCTCAGTTAGTTCCGGACTCCTCCTAGTGAATATAGACAAAAGGAAAAGACTATTGCGCAGCCACAGAACCAATATGGACTCCACGACTGCAGCTCTGAAAATACAGTATTTCAAAAGATGTTTTTAAAAACAATTTTTTTGGGGGGCAAAACGAATTTCTATACAGTAACTACTGAAGAGGATGGGAGAGGGGGGTTTGTGTAAGATACAGCTGGTTTGTACATGAACCCATACTATTATCTTACACATTCCCCCCCCCCCCCCTTCCTTTTTCATTGCGGCAGTTCTGAAAATGAAAAGAAACATAAATGCAGACATTGTTAGTTTGTGCCATACAGTACTTACAGTGCTGTAAAGTGCCTGTATCAATCTTACCTGTGCCTGATTAACAGAAATAAATGATTAAAAAATAACAATAGAGTATTTTTTCAAAAGATTTTTTTTAAAACACTTTTTTTTTTTTTTTGCAAAAACGAATTCATACTTACCTGTGCCTGATTAACAGAAATACATGATTAAACAATACACATATTTCAAAACAATAAAAATAAAAATGATTAACGCATATACATCACCAGATTTCCTATTGTCTGACTTTGCTGCGTATATTGTATTATAATCCCTGTACTGAATTGTCTTTGTAAGTGCTGAGTACACTCGGTGCTATATCATAAAGATATACATGCAAAACAAGAGATCAAAGCTGATATGTAGGAAGAAGCAGATGAGTGGATAGCCTTAAAGGTAAGGAGGAGAACTTTGTAGTGATCTGAAATTTGCTGGGAAGCCAGGAGAGGGGTTTAAGGAGGCGATGAGCAGAGACTGTTTTGGGAAAAGTGAAATTATTCTAGCAACTGACTTTTGGATAGATTACAAAGAAGTTTAGGAAGGGAGGCCTATTAGCAGTGTGTTACCATAATCCAGATGTGAGAGGATTATGACAGGAAAGGGTGGATCTTGCCAATATACGAGGAAGAAGCATCAAATTTATGCCATGAGTGTGAATGGAGAAGGAATGGGAAACCCAAATGTTACTCTCTAAGCAAGTTTTGTTTGGCGGCGGGATAGATGGTAGTGCCGTTTACTGTAATGGAGAAGAGGATATTAGGCCAGATTTAGATGGAAATATGGGCGCTCAGTTTTAAGACTATTGAGTTTAAGGTGGCAGAGCACCATACACGAGGATATAGCCAGGGGGCAATCCGAGATTTGGGCACTGGATCGCAGGAGTGGGGGATGATAGATACATCTACCTAAATTATACTTAAGGCCAATGAGTTGATGAAGTCACCAAGTGATGATAGTGTTGAAGAGAGAGAGAAAGGAAGGTCTTAGAACAAGGCCTGAGGTACATCATCAAACAGATCAACAGAAGACGAATACATGTTAGCAACAGTGACAAAGTACTATGGGAAGGTATGCTGGGAACCAGGATAGAGCTTTGATATGGATACCAAGAGAGTTTAGAATATGAAGACGAGAGTGATCGGCAGTATCAAAAGCGCAGAAAGGTAGGTAGGATTAGTAGGTGGAATGTGACCTTGGGACGTTGTAGATCATTGTCTACTTAGTAAGCCACCGTCTTTAGAGTAAACGTACGGAAGCCAGATTGTAAAGGGTCCAGGAGGGTATGGGAATTAGAAGGGTTGATGATACAGGAGAACACAAGATGTTCTTGCAATTTGGAGGCAAGTGGCAGGGGGAAACCGTGTGGTAGTAAGGCTTGTAGGGTCCAGGTTTTTTTTGAGAATTCGGCACTGCAGCTTAAAGGAAGAAGGAATATTGCCAAGGATTGGATTGAGGGGCATGTAGTAGAGGAAGAAGAGAAGATCAGCTTAGAAACATCCAACTCTAACCAGAAAAGGAAGATTTAGGCAGAATCAAGAGAGGTGGAGAAGGACTAGGGAATTTCCTCGTGATAGCATCCACCTTACCTTTGAATAGTCGGTAAGGAGGGTGTCGAGTGAGGAGGTTGGAGGTGGGAGTAAAAAACAAACAGACGGCGCAGATTGGATTTAGAGTGTTGATGAGGGAGCTGTTGGGGAGGGGAGGGGTTGAGGAGACTTGGGGCGGGTTAGGGAGACTGTTGTGTGGGGGATGTTGAGGAAACATGGGGGGGGATTTTTTCTGGACAATGATGACTTGTAGGGCTACTGATGGGGGTTGTTAAGGGCAGCTGGGGGGGTGGTTGTTGGGGGAGGGTGGAGGGGAGAGAATGGTGGGAGGGTAAGGGAGAAAAACAAGGGTCGGGAGCAGTGTGATGAGGGGAGGGATTGTGTGTGGGATGAAGACGACTTTGAAGGCAACCCTCCCCTCATTCAATAACCTTATTTTTTCAGGGGAAAAATGGAATTAAATAAAATACCTAGTTCCTTTGCTGCCTGGGTTCAGTCAACACAGTGTTGGCGATATTCTGATGAGTTTGCAATAAATATGTATTAATTAGGGGTTTGCTGAACAAATATTTTCTAGCAGGGGGTGCACAATGTAAAAAAGATTGGGAACCACTGGTCTGGAGGATTATTATTTTTTACCCCTTGTCACGTACGACCCCCTGCTAGCCACGAACCTGTATACGGGACAAGGGTTAATACCGACCTCGCAAGCGCACCCACTCTTCACCTCCGAAAGGTCCGTCAAATGGACAGTATCCCCTCTTACGGATCAAGGATCAATACACCCCGCAAGCTTGCCCCACTCTTCACCCACTCAGGGGTCCCTCAAATGAGTTGTATCTCTCCTCAAGCCGTCCAATATACCAGCATGAGCCACCGTCCACAAACAGCACACAAGTGAGCACGTGGACTTTATATGGCAACCAAGTTTATACACAAAGGCTTCTCTAGCAACCCCCCTTTCTCTCTCTGCAAGGACCAGCGAGTTAGTATTAACCCCTACCCAATTGCACATGCATACGTCGATCCACTCCACCATAGAGCCAAATAAAACCAAAGGTAGCAAGGGAAAACAAATAAACATAAAAAAAAAAAAAATAAAGGTTCACACCCAACAGCGCCCACCCAAAACATGACACCTTTCCAAATAAAACACTGAATTCAACCTCATAATCAGCAAAATACCTCCACAAAACCGCAAAACCCTTATATACAACACCACACTTGCAGGCTTGTTTTTGTCTTTTCGTTGGCCCCCCCAAGCCCACCCTCTTTTGAAATCTTAGTTGGCAAAATCTGCCTCCCCTTTTCTAAGCCCATCATGGTTGCTGGCAGCTACCGCCCCCCTAAAGCCCCTCTACAGTCCCTGACTGATATCACCCAGTGTCTTGGCTCCATTTCCTCTCAGAATGAGGAGTGAGCTGTTAGTTCTTGGGCATTTCAACTACAATTGGCTCGACCCTAAAAACCACAAAATCCAGATACAACTCAAGTCACTTAACCTAACGCAACTCATTTCCCAACACGGACAAACCTGAAATCTCACAACTGTTCCTTGCTAGACCGGATTATTCCTTTTGTCCCAGCGGAATCAAATCCACTGGCATCCTTCCTGACATTTTCAGTGACCATGCAATAGTGTACTGTGTAAGGAAAATTAAACCACCTCAATCAAGCCCTAAAGTTCTCATCACAAGAACATTTAGAAACATTAACCCACAACAGTTTCTGGCTGACATTACCAACTGCCGTAGGTACAGAATTTACTTAATTCCCGACCCTGATTCTGTGCTCGACTATTTCCAATCCGAGTTCTTAAAACTCTGTGAAACCCATGCTCCACTACGCAGAATAAGGGTACGGGTGGGGGCCCACCTTACGTGGGTTACAATTGACCTTATAGCACTCTACCATTTCAGGGATGCCTTGTAGAAAAGCTACAAAGTAACTGGCACTACCAAGGATCTTAATAACTACAGATGCCTGCGGAATATGTGCACAAGGCAAACAAGGCATGCAAAAGCACAATATTACTCTGACAATCTCCACCAGAATACATCAAACCCAGCTAACTTCTGGAAGGGTATCTACAACATATTCCAGCCTTCTAGCCATCAACAACCAAGTAATATCACTAAGGGGGATATTGCTCTGACAAACCCCACTGACATTGCAAATGCATTCAATGATTACTTTGAGAGGTGTGCCACTAACTTATTAGCAAAACGCAGCCCAAACCACAAACATGAACCTTAGGCCATGCGTATAGTGCTCGCGATGGCCGACGTCGCCCAAAAACAAATGCATTGCCTCCGCGTGCGCTTATAGTAAGCGTCGCGAATTTTGGTAGCTGCCAATATTTGATTTTTCAAGAGCTGTCGCCTCATGTGACATCCCCTGAACCAATCAAATGCAAGTACACCTGCGACGCCGCCGCAAAGCGAAATATAACTTTAGCAGGCGGCGATGGGTAACGTCACCCGTCCCGGGCACTATACGTGCGGCCTTATTCTGAGTACACCTATAGCCCCATCCTCTCCCAACACTACTCATAATTGCTAATTTGTCCCAGAATCTGAAGAGATTACACAAGCGCTCCTCAAATTAAAACTAAGCAGCCAATGTGGACCCGACTTACTACAATCTAGGTTCCTAAGACTTGGTGCTCCAGCCATTGCCAAACCAATTGCTTCCATAGTCAACTCTATCCTGTCTGCAGGCCATATCCCTAATACCTGGAAAACTGCCAGAGTTGTCCCAATCTTCAAAAGTGGAGACAAAAACAGTCTCAAACTACAGGCCAATCTCTCTTCGTCCAATACTATCCAAAGTCATGGGAACATGTGTTCACTCCCAATTAAGCGATTACTATACCAATATAAATTTCCCTAGCCAATTCCAATCTGGCTTTCGAACCAAACACTCCACAGTAACTACTGTGTAAATATTTGCTATGAGATCCAGTGTGGAATGGAACTGGGACAACTCACTGGTGCAATATTCCTAGATTTTGCAACAGATTTTGATACTGTTGATCATGTTATCTTGCTCAACAAACTCCAATGCTCTGGAATAGGGAAGCATGCTTTAAACTGGTTTCAGTCCTACCTATCAGGTAGATCCCAACATGTGTCTATCTCAGGCTCTAACTCCAACCCCCTGGATATCACCTGTGGTGTCCCGCAAGGCTCTGTTCTGGGGACCCTACTCTTCTCAGTGTTCATTAATGATCTTCCTACAGCTTGTAAGGGAGCTTCAATACACATGTACTGTATGCAGATGACACAATCCTATATGCACACAGCCATAGCCTCTCCGACCTTCAACACATACTTCAATCTGACTTTTTGAGACTTGAAAATTGGATTTCCCAAAACAAACTGTTTTTAAACACTGACAAGACGGTAACAATGGTATTTGGGACCAAGGCTACATTTTTAAAGCTTCCAGTAACTGAGCTCCAGATTAGAACCAACGCTAATACCACCCTAACACCTGTCACTAGTTTTAAATACCTGGGCATATGGTTTGACTCCCACTTAACATTCGGGATGCACATTGATACCCTGACATCCAAAACCTATGCCAAACTAGGGGTACTTTATAGGAACAGATCCTCCCTAAGGGCTGTTATATAGTGCGGCCGCGTGCTACGCCGTGCGCGTGCACAGCAGTTATAGATGGCTGAGGTTAGTCAGCTCTTCTATACAAGGGCCGCGCGCACACGGCAGGGAGCGGGGAGCCGACAGACAGCGGGGAAGACGGGGAAAATCATCTTTTCACGCCGCTACCGGCGCTGAATGTATGTATGTGTGTGTGTGTATATATGTATGTGTGTGTGTGTGTGTGTGTGTGTGTGTATGTATGGTGGCTGGACAAATGTAATTAAAGTGATTTTTGTATAAATTTTGTTTAAAAATAAATAATTAACCAACAACACACACACACAACACACACACACACACACACACACACACACACACACACACACACACACACACTACCTTCAAAGCTCACAGCATACACACAAAAAGCATGCGGCCCGTGCACGCGCCTTCGAACAGGCGCGCGCGCACGGCCGCACATACTATATAACAGCCCTAAGTCTGCTGGTCAGAAAGCGTATCGCACAGCAGATTCTAATGCCAATTATCGACTATGGGGACATAGTATATGGCTCGGCACCAACCTTAGCAAACTACAATTCAATATGCCGTTTTGTTCTCCAATGCAACTACAACACATCACTGCGAAATGCTCAAGGAACTAGATTGGTCATTACTTGAGTCTAGGCGCAAAGTTCATCTTTCCTTCAAGTTCTTTCTGGGAAAGCTACCCGTCAATCTGAACAAGCTCCTCACCCCTACCACATGCAGCACTTATCATTTGAGATCTGACTCCAAGACTGTTCATGGTCCCATTTGTAACCATGTATTATTTGTCATCATAACTCTATGTCCAGGACATACTTGAAAACGAGAGGCAACTCTCAATGTATTACTTCCTGGTAAAACATTTGATAAATAAAATAAATAAGCTCCTCTTGAATTCTTCACCTCCAATTTTAACTAGTCACAGACACTTCATTTGTTACACTTAAGACATTGCGTTATGCCCTTGCTCGTCTCTACCCACAACGGTCTCCTCTCCACCCCTTTCACCACTACTGCTCTCGCCTTAAACCCTTTTCCCTCACTGCACCTTACCTGTGGAACTCCCTCATTTAGTATGCACCATGCATCCCGCTCCCCACTTATAAGATAAACTTTACAACTCCCCTCTCAAATGAAGCATGTCAATAGCCTGGACTCATGGCTACTGTCCCACACTCAGTCACTCCTACAAACCATTGTGTCCAAACGCTGACATCATTCCCTCACCGGCTGTCTCTATAAATTTTCAGAAACAGCAGCTATTACATTTTTTATTTGGTTATCACTTATTGAAATTAGGGTTGGGGAAAACAAACAAAAAAAAAGCCTTTCCACAGTAACAATGCCATCATTTATCATGATAACTATACTTATCTTAAAAGCCCAATAGTACACCAAAAAAAGTAAACTCATGAAAAACAGTTACAGACAGACAAGTTATTGTGAAATATATTTATTATAAAAATGCAATTAATTTTTAATAAATATAAAAGCAAATAGTCTAATTTTATCAATGAAACGTTTAAATGACAATTATTTGAAAATAAATGAACTAAGCCCACTGAGGTTCCTTTTTCTTCTCCATGTAGACCATTAGTGCCCCTCTCCTGCACGCATTTAATGGGCATAGGTAAAGAGAGGATGGGGGAGGGGGGAAGTAAAAGAGGTGAAAAAAAAAAGTATGGGGGGGGGGGGGGGGGGGGGTTGAGAGCGAGCGAGAATATGGGGACATGTAGGAGAGAAGCAGGCGAGGAAGCTAACATATTAGGCTGCCGCATGCACGCCACCAAAACAAATGAATGTAGAGCAATGAAGGCACACTTGGTGCACGCGATTTTTGAAAATAATGAGGATGAACCGCTCACGTGACGCCACAGCCACGCCTCCAGTGCATGTATCGTGTGCGTGACGTCATGTGGTCGCACGCAAACGCCGGCACTAGTATCGCGGCCTTAGGGAGAAGCAGATGGAATGCCGATTCTGTTTACTGTATTAACTTTACTGGGATGTGGAAACCAAGGATTTTGATTTGTACGTATCTTTATTTAAATAGTGCCATTCAGGTACATAGTGCTTCACAGCAGTAATACATGTGAGTTACATAGTAGATGAGGTTGAAAAAGACATGCGTCCATCAAGTTCAACCTATGCTGAATTTAGACGACAAATACTTTATCCTATATCCGTACTTACAGTATATTGATCCAGAGGAAGACAAACAAAAAACCCCAGCCAGTGATATATCATCCAATGATATCTAACAAGGGGAAAAACAAATTCCTTCCTGACTCCAGGAATTTGCAATCAGATTACCTGACAACCTGGTCAGGAACTACAACTCTGCCTTATCCTCCTCTCTTGATCTACATGCCCCGCTTTCTCTCTGCCGCCCTCGCCCTTCTAACCCCAGACCCTGGCTAAATTCCCACACGCGCATGCTGCGCTCCTCCACTCTTACCTCTGAACGTCTCTGGAGGAAATCTCGCACTCTCCCAGACTTCCTTCACTACAAATTTATGCTATCCTGTTTCATCTCTGCCCTCTCTTAGGCTAAAGAAACCTACTTTACTTCACTAATCAACACACACAAATCTAACCCACGCCAACTCTTCTGTCTGTGACTCTACTAAAACCACCCCCAGCTTCCTCTTCTTCCTCCATTTTACCTCAGGACTTTGCTGACTATTTCAAGGAAAAGGTGGAATCCATTAGTCAGAACATCCCCTGTTTCCTCCTCCCATCCTACACGGCTTCCTAACTCTCCTCCTGCCTTCCTTGACTCTTTTTCCGCTGTCAGAGGAGGATGTATCACTACTGATATCTTCTCCCTCTACCACTTGCCCTCTTGACCCCATTCCCTCCCATCTTCTAAAACATCTTGTTCCTACTATAACCCCTATGCTCACACACATATTTACCTCCCTCTATTCTGGTACCTTTCCCTCCTCCTTCAAACATGCAACCATTATATCATTACTCAAAAACAGCAAGCTTGACCCTACCTGTCTTTCTAACTATCGACCTGTCTCCCTCCTGCCTTTTGCCTCCAAACTCCTTGAACGTCTTGTATTCTTTCGCTCCACTTTCTCAACACCCATTCTCTCCTAGACCCTCTACAATCTGGCTTCCGCACTGCTCACTCGACTGAAACAGCCCTCACTAAAATAACTAATGACCTCCATGCTGCCAAAGACAGAGGTCATTACACACTGCTCATATTACTCGACCTCTCTGCAGCATTTGACACCGTGGACCACCCTCTTCTCCTTCACATTCTCCATACTCTTGGTATTCGGAACAAAGCTTTATCCTGGATCTCCTCTTACCTCTCCCACCGTACTTTCAGTGTCTCTTCTGCTAACACCTTCTCCTCCATAGATTTCTTTGTGGGGGTGCCGCAGGGTTCTGTCCTGGGACCTCTTCTCTTTTCTCTGTACACACTTTCTCTAGGCGACCTAATCACATCCCTTGGGTTTAAATATCACCTCTATGCTAACGACACACAAATTTACTTTTCAACCCGACCTTACACTTGCTGTACAGACCAAAGTTTCGGAATGCCTCTCTGCGATATCATTGTAACAAGTAGCTCACAACAAACAAAGCGCGACCGCGGTGCTGAGGTAGGGAATTGAGTAACGCCAACCCACAGCCACGCTGGCGCGCCTAGAATGTAGATTGGTCGTGCAAGCCAAGTCAGGAGTACAGATGTGAGAGTAGTAGAGGGTACTTGCCGGATCAGGATTGGAGAGTAGCGGGTCGTCGGGGTACGTAGCCAAGTTCAGGATTGGAGAGTAGCGGATCGTCGCGGTGCGTAGCCAGGTTCAGGAGTAGACAGGAGCAGAGTCCAAGGTATGTAGCAGGGTCAGGCAGTGGCAGGATCAACAGGCAAGGCAAGACAGGAGAGACAGGAACCAAATGCAGCAAGGCACGGCGTCACACAAGACTATGCTCAGCAATGTGTATCTGGAGCAAGAGGGTATATAAAGGAGGATCCTCCAATGGGGAGCCGGGGCGGAACCAGTAAACCGAATGCTATAGGCTCCTGGTGCACCCAGGTGTGCCCTATGATGCAGCCGAATCAGGAACGGAGGCAGGACTGAGCGCGTGCCAACCCGCGCACGTCAGAGGTCGGGGTGGAGACTGGAGTGCAAGTCACTCCCCACGCCGGTCCTGTCCGTCACCGGATCGGGGGCGGAGGTCAGAGGGGAGGCTGGATGCGTGCCAAAACAGGAGGCGGAGATGGAGTCCGCGGGCGGCCAGGCAGGCTGAGCAAGATCCGCATGCGAGTAACGAGGCCATGGGGCTGCGCTTCCTAGGTGTTCGTCGCGGCAGGAGCTTTGAGGTGAGGAGACGGTCTCCAGCCGCCAGGATGGCGATTCCTCACAATCATCCTGGATGGCCCTCCGCCGACTTAAACATGACAAATACAGAGCTCCTCATACTTCCTCCCAAACCTGGCCTTACTACCTACCTCCTTCCACATTACTGTTGGAAGTACCATCTTTCACCCAGTAGCCCAAGCACGCTGCCTTGGGGTCACACTCGACTCCTCTCTCACATTCAAAACGTCTTTAAAACATGTCGCTTTTTCCTCTGCATTATTACAAAGATTTGCCCTTTCCTCTGTTGCTCGACTGCTAAAACTCTGACTCAGGCCCTCATTCTCTCCCGTAGACTACTGTAATCTCCTGCCCTCACCTGACTCCCCTACAATCTATCCTAAAAGCTGCTGCCAGAATAACTTTCTTTCCTAAATCTGTCTCATCGTCTTCCCTGCTGAAATCACTCTCCTGGCTTCCTATCAAATCCCGAATCACACATGCAATTCTCCTCCTCACTTTTAAAGCTTTACTCTTCTGCCCCTCCTTACATCTCATCCCTAATTTCTCGCTATGCACCATTCCAACTCTTGCGTTCTGCTCAAGGATGTCTTCTCTCTACCCTCTTTGGATCTAAAGCCCTCTCCCGCCTTAAACCTCTCACTGACTGCCCCTCACCTCTGGAATGCCCTTCCCCTCAATACCCGACTAGCACTCTCTCTATCCACCTTTAAGACACACTTGCTTAAAGAAGCACGAGTAGCACCGTTGATATTACTAGACACGATAAATAAAGCTTGGCCCCTGCAGAAGCACTTACCAAATGCCCTCCTACTGTCTCTGTACGTTCCTCCTACATACCAATTAGATTGTAAGCTCCTCGAAGCAGGGACTCATCTTCCTAAATGTTACGTTTGTCTGAAGCACTTATTCCCATGACCTGTTATTTATGATTAAGTGTATTACTACTGTGAAGCGCTATGTACATTAATGGCGCTATACAAATAAAGACATACAATACAAGATTACTCCCTGGATCAACAGCCTTACTTACTTGATGTATCCCGGTATACCTATCCTTTCTAAAAAATAAAAATAAAAGATGTCCAACTTTTATTTATTTATTTATTTAACAAATCTATTGTATCTGCCATCAGTCTCCATGGGTAATGAATTCCACATTTGAACTGACCTTACTGTAAAGAACCCTTTCCTTTGTTGCTGGTGAAATCTCATTTCCTGCAACCTTAAGGGATTGCCATGTGTCCTTTATACTGCCCTTGGGATAAAGTTATTTTGAAAGCTCCTTGTACAGTCCCCAAATATTTTTGTATATAGTTATCCTATCCAGACGCCACTTTTATTAATTTGGTGGCTCTTCTCTACTCTCTGTAGTTCCATGTCTTTTCTATGGAATGGTGCCCAAAATTGTGCTCCACATTCAAGGTGTGGTCTTACTAATGCTTGATAAAAAGGCATAATTAGGCTTACTTCCCTTGTCAGATTAATGCAAGATTGTTTGCGTTTGCAGCTACTGCACGACTTTGGGCACTATTGCCAAGGCTGCTGTCTACAAGCACTCCTAAATCCTTCTCCATCAAGGATTTCCCTAATTTATAAGTCGCCTGTTTATTCTTGCTTCCCAAATGCATAACCTTACATTTATCTGTATTAAACCTCATCTGCCATTTACCTGTTCAAGTTTCAAGTCCTTCTGGAGAGAAATTACTTCTTGCTCTGATTCTACTACCTTACACAATTTAGTATTATCAGCAAAGATGGAGACTTTGCTCTCGATGCCAACTATCAAGGTCATTAATAAACAAATTAAAAAGCAGGGGTCCCAGTACCGATCCCTGAGGTACTCCACTCACTTTAGCCCAACCTGAAAAAGTTCAATCAATGACAACTGCTGTCTATTCTTCAACCAGTTTTCAATTCATAAGTCCAATTTGCTTTATTTTGTACACTAACCTCATGTGGAACCATATCAAAAGCATATGCAAAATCGAAATAGACCACATCAACTGCATTACCCTGGTCTAAATTCCTACTTACCTCAAATAGTTTAGCATGATCAATCCTTCCATAACTCCATGCTATCACTAATAATGTTGTTTCCCATTAGGTATTCCTGAATATTATCCCGTATAAAACCCTCAAGTATCTTCTGCATTATTGAAGCCAGGCTTACAAGCCGTGATTAGCCCCCTTTTTAAATATAGGCACATCTGCTGTACGCCTATCTTGTGGCACCGAGCCTGTGGAAATGGGAGTCCTTGAATATCAAATGTACTGGTTTGGCCATTATTGAATTTAACTCAAGATCTCTTGAATGTAAGTCTGTTTCAAAACGCTTCTAAACGTCTTAAGTCAGTTAACCAATTGTTCGTTAATATAGCGGTTGTGGCTTCCTCTTTGTAGCACTACTATTGCAATTAACTCTTCCCTGGTGTAAAAATTAAAAAAAAAAAAGGCAAATAATTTTATAACTCTGCTTTATCCTTATGTCGAATAATCTGCCTGCCCATCTGACTCTGATAGAAGCCTAATATTTTCTTTTGATTTTTTTGTTAAGTTAAAGAACTTTAGGGTTGATCTAACTTTCTATTGCAATCATTTTTTCCTTTGTCAATTTTAGCTAATTTGATGGCATTTTTTTTGAAAAACACCTGCCTCTTCCATTTCCTCCCCTACTGGGGGCAATAGGGTTAATACAAAGGCTGAGAGAAGATATTCCTGTTTGTCTGGGACAACTGGTTGGGTTCAACAGATGAATAAAGGAATGGCTGTATGCCAAGAAAGTGTCAATATAAATCAACTAGCAAGGCGTTGCTATGCGTTTTACAATGCTTCTCAAAGCTAGTACATACATCCAACGTAAACACTGCCTATTCCTGTAAGACAGTAATTCCCAAAATGGAATACATATATTATACATTTTAAGTTATGGTGGGTGTAAAAGGCCAAAAAAAAAATAACACTCCACCGTTAGCATATAGCTAAGAATATTACTTGTGAGCACATTTACATGTCTAAAGCACGTTCTATAGCGCCATGCGCGGATTTTTAGTTGGCCGACGTCAGTCAGCCTTTCTATACAAGGGCCCCGCGCGCGCACGGCAGGGAGAGGGGAGCAGATAGACAGCGGCAAAGATGAAGAAATTCATCTTTTCGCGCCGCTGCCTGCACTCAAATGTAAGTATTGGTGTGGATGCGTGTAGGGGGGGGGGGGTGTAAATAAGTGCACACAAAAAAAAACATACATACATACTTACCTGCAGCTCCCGAAACTATATACATGAAAAGCATGTGCCATGCACGTTCGCATAGGAACGCACGCTGTATAGAACAGCCCTTAGAGGACTACAACCCTGCCTTTTACCATTATCGCCTCCCTAGCATAGTGCTTCCACCGCAGCAAGGTATTCTGGGAAATGAGCATGTGTCACCTTTTGCCTATATGCGAACAGTGGAGGTTTTGTTGCCTTTTTCACCCACCATAACTTAAAATGTATATGGTAAGCCTACCCAGCCTAGAAATATTGCAAAGCAAGTATAAACCAACCTCAAACTGATGATACCCATCAAGGTTGAAACATGTCTAAGTGGTTTGACTTGCTTTGCTAGTCCCATGCGGTGCTTAAAAGCAGTGTAAACAGCATTGCATTTACTTATATGGGCTGTGTGAGTGGAATGTCTTGTATATAATGTATACCCTGATCACTTACTGTATGTAACTGTTTTTGTAACCAAAGACGATTTGTCATCTTAACTCTGTGCCCAGGACATACTTGAAAACGAGGTAACTCAATGTATTACTTCCTGGTTAAAAAAAAAAAAAACATTTTATAGATACGCCAGACAAAAAGGTGACACATTGTGCTCATTTGCATGTAATTTCCCAGAATCTCTTGCTGCAGTGGGAGCACTGTATGCTATGCGATAATGGTAAGGGGCAGGGTTGTAGACCTAAATGCTCACAAGTGATAGATATTCTTTATTGGATATGGTTAGATTATATAATTATATATAATCTATATATGGCAGATCACAAGAACTAGTGTCCATGAGCATGGTTGTAAAATACAGTAGCAATGTGAGAATTTCATGGGGTGGTGCAGCAGTCCTGAGCTCTTCCACTTAAATGCCAGGGAGGCGTGAGGCCTCCGCAACTCCCTTACCTGCTCTGCCAGGTCTTCGGCAATGTGTCGTCAAATGATGCTGCAGTGTGACGTGGTCTGTGATGTCATTTGACGTCGAGTCTTGGGAGAGGGGGTGCGAAGGCTGCGGCTGCTGGGCAGCTCAAGAAGTTTGAGCAACCCTACATTATAGCATGTGCGGCAAAAGTCACATCTACAGCAGCATAGCATTGTGCGGCATTCCTTTGGAAGCTCCAGCAGTAATTGACAGCTATACCACCCATGTCTGTGCACTGAAGCATTTGAGGACTTCAGAACACTGTTTTGATCAGCAAGTTGTTAGCATGTATGATGAGCAGGCATTGAGACTTGGGGAATGCTGAACATTTTCTAGCAGAGGTGCCAAATGTAGGAAACCAATCTGCTGTATACCAATAAACTTAAGACCCTTTAGTCATTTACAAAATATAGTCCTCAAAAGCAATTAAATGGTAGTGTTTGTTGATAAACTGCCAAATCTCCTGAAGCCAAGTGTCACATCTAGGTGTTTAAGATAATGGCAACTACCTATCACTAAATGTTATATTGCTGTCCTACTTCTCAACAAGCTTGACCAGCCAGCTGCTCTGGTGAGGAGTACTTTTAAAGGAGGTGTATGAAAAGAGTAAATTGAAGTTGCAACAACTGTTACAAGAGACCATTTTTAATGACTCAATATCCCTACATATAACTTGATGCCACTGCCATTCCATGTTCAGGTTAGGTGGGACAGCCATTAATATATAGCCTTGAGATAATATATTCCCATTAGCTTTTCTAGCTAGTTTGAGGTCAATTGTTTAACTACAACTTTAATTGTTAGCCATTAAGCAGCAAGAGTTGGCACCACTAACTGAAGTCTGAAAAAAAAAAATATGTACAAACCAACATTAAACAATAAGTCAATGTGCCAATCAAGAGATTTTATTCGTCTGGACCCAAATTTCTGTTACAGTACAGTTAAAGTGCAATGGTGTTCTTTTCTCCTGCCTTATGGAGTGACTTCAAGTATTAAGAATGCCCAAAGTTCTTTTGTACAGCAGCTTAATTAAATGGGAATTCGTTTTGAACAGCCATCAATACAAAGTGTCCTAGGAGTTACAAGACGACAAAACCTTTGTGAACTTCATTCCAGTATATATTTAGTCGACCTCTTCAATAGTGGGACCAGAGGATCCACCACCTGATGGAGCACCACCAGCACCAGGGAAGCCACCAGGCATCCCACCTGGCATGCCACCTGCACCCTGGTACAGCTTTGTAACGATTGGATTGCACACCTTCTCCAGTTCCTTCTGTTGATGTTCAAACTCATCCTTCTCAGCAGACTGAAATATAGAAAGTTCAAGCATGTTAAGTTCAATTTGAGCAGCAAATGGGACAGTGAATGGGTACATTTAGTGGTTAAAATGTTTTGTTTTAAGAATTACATTTTATCAATTTCATTTTCTAATGGTTAAATGATAAGTTTAGTGTTCTAGTCCAAGTACAGCAGGAGCCTTGCATTAAACCCTTCAGTGCCAGGGGAACATGCAGCATATTGCTCTGCAATGAGTTGAAAGTCTCTCCAGCTTGAAGGGCATAAGGCTTGCCAGTCCAAGAAACAAACAGTTCACGATTAATAGTCATGTACTACACAGGCATTTTAGTCGCTCAGACATCCAAGGAAGGTACTAGAGCCATCATGCGTCTTTCGACATCTGGTGGAAACTACGAATGGCGTTGGAATCATTTTCATCACAGCGACTGCCTGGACACACTAGCCTTTAGACATACCTGATTCTTGTCCAGCCATGCAATTATCTCATTGCACTTTTCCAGAATTTTCTGTTTGTCCTCATCACTGATTTTGCCTTGAAGCTTCTCATCTTCCACAGTTGCTTTCATGTTGAAGGCATAGGACTCCAAAGAGTTCTTGGAGGAGACTTTGTCCCTCTGTTTCTCATCTTCTGCTTTGTACTTCTCAGCATCTTGAACCATACGCTCAATATCTTCCTTGCTCAAACGACCTGTACATTGCAAGACATTTAGATTAGCACCGAGTTAAAGCGCAAGAACCACTTTGTACATTGATTGTCAATATTGAAATGACACAAAACCAGCCTACCAACTTTCTATAATGTATAGCAGCATGAAAGCTTTGCATACACTTTATTCATGCAGCTATTATAGAAAAGGCAACAATTAGAAAGATTAAAAAAAAAAATTATATAATTTGTCGCTCAGACATCCAAGGAAGGTACTAGAACCATCATGCGTCTTTCGACATCTGGTGGAAACTACGAATGGCGTTGGAATCATATTCATCACAGCGACCGAATACATTTTTTGCAGTTAATGGCATATTACCTTTATCGTTTGTAATGGTAATCTTGTTCTCCTTGCCAGTGCTCTTGTCCACAGCAGACACATTTAGGATACCATTGGCATCAATGTCAAATGTCACCTCAATCTGTGGGACACCACGGGGAGCTGGGGGGATGCCGGTCAGCTCAAATTTACCCAGAAGGTTATTATCCTTTGTCATCGCCCTCTCTCCTTCATATACCTAGAGGGAAGTCAAGAATCAATTCAAACACTGGTAATCTAGGGCACAAAGTACATACAGGTGGCCAAATCAGAGCTCAGTCTTACCTGAATCAAGACCCCAGGTTGGTTATCAGAGTAAGTTGTGAAGGTCTGCGTTTGTTTTGTGGGGATGGTTGTGTTACGTTTGATCAGGACAGTCATGACACCACCAGCAGTCTCAATACCCAAAGACAGGGGGGTAACATCCAGCAGCAAGAGGTCTTGCACATTCTCAGACTTATCACCAGACAAGATGGCAGCTTGCACAGCTAAGAAAGAACACAAATGTTCAGTGGAAATGGCATTGCAGATACAAATGTTGCTGTAAACGACTATTCGCTCAGACATCCAAGGAAGGTACTAGAACCATCATGCGTCTTTCAACATCTGGTGGAAACTACGAATGGCGTTGGAATCATATTCATCATCGCGATAGATTACACAACTATTGTGCAGGAATTGGAACTTTCAACCCAAGTATAGTAAATTACATTAACTATGCGGGAGCATACAATGCTTCTCCAACAGCAAACCCAGGTCCAACCCTAGTACATACAAAATGTTTAAGTTTTACTACATACCAGCACCATAAGCCACAGCCTCATCAGGGTTGATGCTCTTGTTCAGCTCTTTGCCATTGAAGAAATCCTGGAGAAGCTTTTGGATTTTTGGGATACGAGTAGACCCACCAACCAACACTATATCATGGATCTGGGACTTGTCAAGTTTGGCATCACGAAGTGACTTCTCCACGGGATCCAGGGTGCCCCTGAAGAGATCAGCATTCAGTTCTTCAAAGCGAGCTCTGGTAATGGAAGTATAGAAGTCTATTCCTTCATAGAGGGAATCAATTTCAATGCTGGCCTGTGTGCTGGAGGACAATGTGCGCTTAGCACGCTCGCAGGCAGTGCGGAGACGGCGAACAGCTCTCTTGTTGTCAATGATGTCTTTCTTATGCTTCCTTTTAAATTCTGCTACAAAGTGATTCACCATGCGGTTGTCAAAGTCTTCTCCACCCAAGTGAGTGTCGCCAGCTGTAGACTTGACTTCAAAGATACCGTCCTCAATTGTCAGAATAGAAACATCAAAGGTACCACCACCAAGATCAAAGATCAACACGTTTCTTTCAGCTCCAACCTGAAAAATTTAAACATTCCAAATTAAAGAAATTGTAAACAGCTGCTTACTCTATGTCAAGGCCGAGAACGGTATCCTATCAAGCATGAAAAGCATTCCTCTACACATGCCACTGATTATAAAAAGTAACACTAAGGGCCTCATGCAGAGAGCAGCGCTTTTTAAAATTGGAGAGGGGAGTAAAAGGTTGGTTTAATTGAGAGTTGTATTCTCCATATGCAGAAATGGGCAAAATCAGCTATTTATACCATTACTGCATGTGGAGAATTTTAAAGAAGGAGACGCGCGCTGCTGAAAGGGAGAAAAAAAAAAACGCGCAGTTTCCCACCCCCCCCCCTATAGCTGGCAACCTCCTGCTTCTTGCCAACTTTAGTTGGCGGAGAAAATTGTATAATTTCTCCCAATGTTATTGGCGCAAACGGCCACTAGATGGCGATCGCGCCTTTGTCAATAGTGACATTTTTACAACAGGGGAAAATTAGGTTCTCAATCACAAAAAAAATATTTTTGGGCGCTTTTTATAAAAAAGCTTGCCAGTACCTGCCTTTCTAAAGGCATTTCTCTCCAAAAAAATGCCGCTATTCACCTTACCGCTGCTCTCTGCATAGGCCCCTAAATCTGGGGTCACCATGAGACTGCCCCTTATTTCTATGAGCCCATTATACATATGGTGGTGTACCACCAACATCTTGCTGTAGCAAGATCACATTATAACTTGATCGCTCAGACATCCAAGGAAGGTACTAGAACCATCATGCGTCTTTCGACATCTGGTGGAAACTACGAATGGCGTTGGAATCATATTCATCACAGCGATCAGAGAAACCTTGAGCTATACTAAAATCTATGAAATTAGGAGGACTATAGCAGGTGTGGATAATTCCATGATGCAAAATTACCTTTTTGTCCAAGCCATAAGCAATAGCTGCTGCAGTTGGCTCATTAATGATGCGCAAAACGTTGAGACCAGCTATGGTGCCGGCATCCTTTGTAGCTTGACGCTGGGAGTCATTGAAGTAGGCAGGCACAGTAACTACAGCATTTGTTACGGTCTGTGGAGGCCAAAAAGATTATTGTTAATAAAAGCCATTACAAGAGGATATACAGAGTTAAAATAAAGTACACTAGATTGTGGAGCTTGAAGAGCAGTAAGTTACCTTTCCAAGGTAAGCTTCAGCAATCTCCTTCATCTTGGTCAATACCATAGAAGACACCTCTTCTGGGAAGAAGGTTTTTGATTCTCCTTTGTATTCTACTTGGACCTTTGGTCTTCCGCCATCACTCACAACATCGAAAGGCCAGTGCTTCATATCAGACTGCACAACTGCATCCTCAAATCTGCGGCCAATCAGACGCTTTGCATCTGAAATACAAATGTAACACAATTAGACAAACAGTTTAAGCGAACTGGCACTAGATTTACATATTTAGCCAGACTAATCCTCCCCAGAGGAAAAGCAGCTAGGGTTCAATTTGGGATTACTAGCTGTCCATGCCCCTTTCCCCCCATAGCCAAGGACTGTTCCCCAAGCACTCCAGCCACAGGGGGTTGAGGGGTCTGCATTAATGAAACAATGTCATGCCTCTTGAATGCAAATTCACACTAACAGCTGCTTTTTATTCCCCCCCTCTAACTCTTATGGTATTTGCATTGTCATACTATTATGTCTTTATTTATATAGCACCATTAATGGACATAGCGCTTCACAGTAGTAATACATGTGGTAATCAAATAAATAACAGGTCATGGGAGTAAGGGCTACAGGCATAAAAGTAACATTAGGCCTCGTTCAGGGTGCCAGCTGCAGGACTCGGAGGGAGGGCGTGAGGGAGGCAGTGCTGCAGTTTGCTGGGCGATCTGTGTTTATCCCCATCAGACTTTTCAGCGTTGGGGAGGGGGCGGGGCTACACACAGCAGGGTAAGTATCGAGGTTGCAGTCATGAAATCATTCTGAAGAATGATTTCATTGGCTGCCTATGTCCCTGCGACGCTGCTGCAGCTCCAAAAAACGAAATTTTCGTTTATTGAAACTGTAGTCAGCTTCAACTCCTGGCTTCGGAGACAGGGCGGTTGCTACCCTGAAAACCAGTATTCAAATTGAATACTTTGTTTCTCACGGCAGCACGCCCTCCCTCCCTCCGAAGCCAGCACCCTGAACGATGCCTTAAGGAAGAGGAGTCCCTGCCCCGAGGAGCTTACAGTCTAATTGGTAGGTATGGAGAACGTACAGAGACAGTAGGAGGGTGTTCTGGGGGGCCAAGCTTTATGTATCATGTGTCTAGGATTATCCCCAGTGCTATTCATATGCTTCTTTAAGCAAGTGTGTCTTAAAGGTGGATAGAGAGGGTGCTAGTCGGGTACTGAGGGGAAGGGCATTCCAGAGGTGCGGGGCAGTCAGCAAAAAAGGTTTAAGGCGGGAGAGGGCTTTAGATACTATAGTTGCCTAAAATAAATACATATATAGCGAAACTTACCAAAAACTGTGTTTGTGGGGTTCATTGCAACTTGGTTTTTGGCTGCATCACCGATCAGCCTTTCTGTATCTGTGAAGGCCACATAGCTGGGTGTGGTCCTGTTGCCCTGGTCGTTGGCAATGATCTCCACCTTCCCATGTTGGAAGACTCCCACACATGAGTAGGTGGTGCCAAGATCAATTCCGACTGCTGGTCCCTTAGACATTTCTGTAATAAAGGAAAAAAACTTGGATTACCATCTACATTAATGGTAGTGTGCCACACCTAGTCATGACACACCCTTAATGCAGTCTATAGAGGCCGCTTTAATACAAAACTAAGTCACATGAGCAAGACAAGACGCTTCTAAATTAGGCTGCGTCCCTGCGGCGGTTACTTACATATATAGATATACGCAAGTCCCCGCTCACGCTGTGCGCGTGCACACGCTCAGGTAAAGTACATTATACTTTCCTGCGCGCTCAACGACCTGCAATGCCCCCGCCCCCCCGGCGCATACAAGCGCCACCGGGGACTCAGCATAAATCTGAAGTGCGCACTAGTACTTAAACTGTAGCAGTGTAATCAGCTGAAGCTATAAAAGTTCAGAATAGATAAATCACCTTAAAGTTATGGTGGGTAAAAAGTGACAAAAAAACCCACTGTACAGCACACAGCAAATGAAAATGTCACTTTAGCACATTCATGTCTGTCAGGTATGCAGCCCTGATTCACAATTCTCAGCATAGTGCTTTCACTGCAGCAAAGGAAACATGCAAACGAGTACCTTCCCACCTTTGCTTAAAATCCATTTTAACATGGATCCCTATAAGTATGCCTGCTATATTACAGTCTGGGTTAAGTGCATAGCCAGTGAACATGGCTGGTTATAGTGGCTTTACAGTTTGAGGATGGGAAAGGTTTCAGCCACACATTTGGGTTAAAATAAAAATAATCCCAGAATTCCTTGCTACATGGACAGCACTATAAAATATTACAGCGAAAACCAGGGTTGCAGACCACTCTTGACACGTGAATCGTGAACTAATATATACACGGCAGGCTAAGACTAAGGAAATGCAAACTTCACTACAGAATTAATGCAGCCTCTTCATACAAGACCGACTTCAGAAATGACAACGCGCCAAAAATGGACTATAGTATGTTAATCTCGCACATGGCAAAACCTGACCCCAAATGACAACGCCACCAAGGCGCAATAGCTGGTGAGATATTGTGTATCTATATCTATGGTGCCCGGGGGGTATTGCGGAGCGGCCATCTTGTCACGCCTGGCGCGGAGGGGCGGCCATCTTGCAGATATACGCAGTAACAAGCAGCGCCGGGAGGACACGTGACCGGACAGAAGGGTGTGGGAACCGGATCACAGGAGGGGGACGTGTAAGAGCAGAGAAGAGCCATTGCTTCACCCGGTCCGTGCCAGAAAAGTAGGGAGCGACATTGGCAACTGATCCTATAAATAGGGTGGGCCGCAGCTTCCCGGCTCATTGGCTAAGCGACATGAGGCGGCCATTCAACCGGCATCAGACCGCAGCGGCACCATGCGCAGACCCAGACATGCCGGGAGCCGCACACGGGCCTGTCAGTGCTTCCCCACACTAGCATGCGAGAAGGGGTCACACACGCACGGGGGTGTGTGTATGTGTGTCTTTACTTAGCGCCATTAGTGACCAAAGCAGCTGCTATGTGCACCGCCAT
This sequence comes from Ascaphus truei, assembly GCA_036426205.1. Lineage (NCBI taxonomy): Eukaryota > Metazoa > Chordata > Amphibia > Anura > Ascaphidae > Ascaphus > Ascaphus truei. The sequence goes on from CM071572.1 coordinate 85,324,958, forward strand.
GTGGCACGGGAAAGTTGGGATTCAGATATATAGATCTGAACTTTTCCAGGCCACATGGGGGTGGACCAAAGGACCAAGACAGTTACATTTAGATCGTGACAAACGCACCTCCCGGTGTATAAGTGGCCTCCTTATGAAACGTAGCTTCACCTTGCACAGTATTAAGTTATAATAAAAAAATTAAAAAAACACTTTAAAAAAAATGTTTAGTATTAAGTAAGTCATATACATAGTTGGCGGGAATATACAAGTGGATCTATATTAGGCATAAAGAGCACTTCAACACAATAATCAGCGAGTCGTTCATTAACAGGAAAGCTACACTAAGTCAGGGCTCAGTGACCCTGCTCCTTGCTTCTATGAGCGCCATTAGACTAGTGTACGAGGCGGTATATGGCCAGCCGCTTGCCGTTCAATGCTGTAGTAAGATCACGTTATAAAGTAGATCGCTCAGACATCCAAGGAAGGTACTAGAGCCATCATGCGTCTCTCGACATCTGGTGGAAACTACGAATGGCGTTGGAATCATATTCATCACAGCGATCGGAACTACACTAACCACCAAACTGTGTGCGATCAGCCCAATGTAAGCCTCCCCCCTCAGCTCGCCTTGTGATAACCCCGTGCCCGCTGAATTCCCTTCACATGCTTTAGTATTAAACAGTGGAAACCTTTCAGATATCCCTCCCACTCAGATATATTGCACACAGATATATCGGTGCGCTTACCTGCACTGCAGGAGATGCGGGTTAGGTATGTGCAGAGCTGCTCGCCGTCTCCGAGCTGATGGTAGTAAAATGAGACCGGTCTGAATGAGCCGGCGATCTTATATACTGGCAAAGAAGCTTCCAGAAGCTAATGACGCAGGCTGGTACGTCAAGCGGCATCCGCCAATCACAGCGCTGCTTGCTGACTGCCGACACAAACGGCCAGTGTTCTGGAACATTCATTCTGCGGCTTTACTACACAAAGAGAGTCGACCGCCGTTACGCCTACCGGTTTCAAACGGCCATTTTTGATGTGGGCAAAGATGACAATGTTTAGAGCAAACGCAAGAAAACGTCCAAAAATAATGCATTTTTATAGTAACCCCAATACTACAAAAATAGTCCGTATAAGGGATAAAGCACATCGCTGTCACTGTGTCTGAGGCGACTCTCCCCCTCCGAGTTAGGTAAATTAGGTAAAATATTAAAGAGTTAAAACGAGCTACAATTGTGAGATACTATGTTATCATGTAACTTTCTCACTCTGCTAGACGCCATTAAATAGAGGTCAAATGGATCTGCCTGAATCCAAAATGGCCGCCGCGGGTTTCGCAGGGAGGCAATACTGTGGGTTTAAGCGCACATTGAGGCAGGGCGCGCGCATGCGCACGCGCACAATTCCCAACGAGAGATGACGGCGCGAGGGAAAAGGAGGTTTACAACCTTCGGGGATGGCGCGGAAGCCGCATTGTGTCCAGTTGTAGTAAAAGTGCCACAGCGCGTGATATATCCGCGTGTAAACTGCAGATGCACGGGGCGCAGACCCGAGCCTCAGTCACTGCGAAGAAGAGCTAAAAAGCACACACCTCCCCCAAAATACTCTATCCGTTGTGGTCATGAAACCTAGACTCGTGTCCTCTTAACACTGCCACTAAAAATACACTGCCTGCCCGATTACAGGGAGGTGGGGATGTGCATCTGAAAATACAGATTATTTGTGGCACAGCAGCCTCTTTCTGGACACTTAATATCCGCATGTCCGGTAATCTGGGGTTTCTGTAGCAAGGCAAACGTGGAGCAATTGTGTGGCAAAATAACAGCACAATATTCATTAAAGAATAAAGTTACATGGAAAGCAATAAAACTCGTATGTTGGACACATATTGTGCAGATTACTTTTGAACCCAGAATTGCTTCACTTTCCTTGATAGACACTCTGGCTCAGTAGAAACACATGGCAAACTTGCCTCAAATAACTTGGTCTGACTTAATTTCTGAGACATGTTGGTAAATGGGGAAGGGCATTCTTTAAATAGTTGAGTATTTCTCAGTTTTAGCCAGGGTTTTTTTTTTTTTTTTGGCCAAAATTGGGGTTCTGGATATGGAGTTTTTGGTTCTAAATTGCACAATCGGTTGCAATAAACATAAGTAAAGTGATCCATAAAGACATGTATTGTGCAAAGCAATGAGTGTAACTACATTTATGTTAATGGTGATTTGGTATTTAATTTTCAAGGTTTGTAATTTTTAGATGGTAAGATCATTGGGGCATGAACCGCTTTGATTTTGTAAATCTTAACTAATATGCACTCTTTGTGGCACCATATTATTGTCCTTCCTCCACGTTGCATTGCGGAATATGTTCGTGCCATACAAATAAAAGGATATTATTTATTTATAAAATATTTTACCAGGAAATAATACATTGAGAGTTACCTCTTGTTTTCAAGTATGTCCTGGGCATAGAGTTAAAATGACAAACAATACATGGTTACAAATACAGTTACATAAATGAACAGGGTATACATTATATACAAGACATTGCATGCACAGTTACAGATAATATATATTATGGGCGTATGAAACAGTTACAGACCAGATTAAAATGTGAGACAGCCTTAGATTTGGAAGAACTTAAACTGGTGGTGGATGTGAGAGTCTGGTAGGTTGTTCCAGTTTTGGGGTGCACGGTAGGAGAAGGAGGAGCGGCCGGATACTTTGTTGAGCCTTGGGACCATGAACAGTCTTTTGGAGTCTGATCTCAGGTGATAAGTTCTGCATGTGGTAGGGGTGAGGAGCTTGTTCAGGTAGCTGGGTAGCTTGCCCATGAAGAATTTAAAGGCAAGACAGGAAAGGTGAACTTTGCGCCTAGACTCTAGTGATGACCAACCTAGTTCTTTGAGCATTTCGCAGTGATGTGTGTTGTAGTTGCATTGGAGAACAAAACGACAAATTGAATTGTAGAGGGTGTCAAGTTTGCCAAGGTGGGTTTGAGGTGCCGAGCCATATACTATGTCTCCATAGTCAATAATTGGCATTAGCATCTGCTGTGCGATACGCTTTCTGACCAGGAGACTTAGGGAGGATTTGTTCCTGTAAAGTACCCCTAGTTTGGCATAGGTCTTGGTTGTCAGGGTATCAATGTGCATCCCGAATGTTAAGTGGGAGTCAAACCATAAGCCCAAGTATTTAAAACTAGTGACAGGGGTTAGGGTGGTGTTAGTGTTGGTTCTAATCTGGAGCTCAGTCACTGGAAGCTTTAAAAATTTAGTCTTGGTCCCAAATACCATTGTTACAGTCTTGTCAGTGTTTAAAAACAGTTTGTTTTTGGAAATCCAGTTTTCGAGTCTCAAAAAGTCAGACTGAAGTATGTGTTGAAGGTCAGAGAGGCTATGGCTGTGTGCATATAGGATTGTGTCGTCTGCATACATGTGTATTGAGGCTTCCTTACAAGCTGTGGGAAGATCATTAATGAACACTGAGAAGAGTAGGGGCCCCAGAACAGAGCCTTGCAGGACACCACAGGTGATATCCAGGGGGTTGGAGTTAGAGCCTGAGATGGACACATGTTAGGATTTTCCTGATAGGTAGGACTGAAACCAGTTTAAAGCATGCTTCCCTATTCCAGAGCTCTGGAGTTTGTTAAGCAGGATAGCATGATCAACTGTGTCAAAAGCCTTTGCAAAATCTAGGAATACTGCACCAGTGAGTTGTCCCCGTTCCATTCCACACTGGATTTCATTGCAAACTTTTAGCAGGGTAGCTACTGTGGAGTGTTTGGGACGAAACCCAGATTGGAATTGGCTAGGGAAATTTGTCTTGGTATAGAAATCGCTTAATTGGGAGTGGACACATTTTTCCATGACTTTGGATAGAATTGGGAGAAGTGAGATTGGCCTGTAGTTTGAGACAGTGTTTTTGTCCCCACTTTTGAAGATTGGGACAACTCTGGCAGTTTTCCAGGTCTTAGTGATATGGCCTGCAGACAGGATAGAGTTGACTATGGACGCAATTGGTTTGGCAATGGCTTGGGCACCAAGTCGTAGGAACCTAGATTGTAGTGTCAGGTCCACATTGGCTGCTTAGTTTTAGTTTGAGGAGCGCTTGTATAATCTCCTCTTCACATACTGGGCCAAATTGAAAATTGTGGGCAGTGTTGGGAGGGGTACTCCCAGGATGAGATTCAGGTTTGTGGGTTGGGCTGCATTTTGCTAATAAGTTAGTGGCACACCCCACAAAGTAATCATTGAATGCATTTGCAATGTCAGTGGGTTTTGTCAGAGTAATATCCCCCTTAGTGATATTACTTGGTTGTTGATGGTTAGGAGGCTGGAATATATTGTTGATACCCTTCCAGAAGTTAGCTGGGTTTGTTGTATTTTGGTGGAGATTGTCAGAGTAATATTGTGCTTTTGCATGCCTTGTTTGCCTTGTGCACATGTTTCGCATGCATCTGTAGTGATTGAGATCCTTGGTAGTGCCAGTTACTTTGTAGCTTTTCCACAAGGTATCCCTGAGCTGGTAGAGTGCAATAAGGTCAGTTGTAACCCATGGAAGGTGGGCCCCCCGTACCCTTATTTTGCGTAGTGGAGCATGGGTATTGCAGAGTTTTAAAAACTCGGATTGGAAATAGTCGAGCGCAGAATCAGGGTCAGGAATTAAATCGATTCTGTGCCATGGGCAGTTGGTAAGGTCATCCAGAAACTGTTGTGGGTTAAAGTTTTTAAATGTTATATTGAGGAGAACTTTAGGGCTTGATTGGGGCGGTTTAATTTTCCTTACACAGTACACTATTGCATGGTCACTGAAAATGTCAGGAAGGATGCCAGAGGATTTGATTCTGCTGGGGTTTGAGGAGAGAATCCAGTCTAGCAAGGAATGGTTATTCGATTTCAGGTTTATCCGTGTGGGTTGGGAAATTAGTTGCGATAGGTTAAGTGACTTGAGTTGTATCTGGATTTTGTGGTTTTTAGGGTCAAGCCAATTGAAGTTGAAATCCCCAAGAACTAGCAGCTCACTCTTCTCATTCAGAGAGGAAATTGAGCCAAGAAATTGGGTGATATCAGTCAGGGATTGTAGAGGGGCTTTAGGGGGGCGGTAGATGCCAGCAAGCAAGATGGGCTTAGAAAAGGGGAGGCAGATTCTGCCAACTAGGATTTCAAAAGAGGGTGGGCTTGGTCGGCAATTTAGCAGTGTAAATTGTAAGGTGTCTGCAATATAAAATAACACCCCTCCTCCTCTCTTTGACCTATCTCTCCTAAAAATGGAGTATCCCTGAATGGCGATATTTGCCTCAGGTGTGTTAGGGGATAGCCATGTTTCTGTAAGAATGATGGCTTTGGGTTTATGCATAAGGCACCATGCCCTTAGTTCGTCCAGTTTGGGCAGCAGGCTCCGGATATTTATATGGGCGACAGCCCTTTTTGGAATTTAAAGGTGGAATTCTCAGGGGCATGGGACAGAGCTGAAATAGGAGGACCTGGGTTAGGTTCAATATCACCTGCTAAAGAGAGTAACAGTACGAGTAGGAATTTGGGTAGTTGTTTGCAGGTTGTAAATTTTTGGTGTTTGCCATTAGAGTGAGCAGTGGTTGGTGTGCTGCTTTTTAGAGTTCTCCACCAAACATTCAGTAGATAGTGCAAGGCTTTTGAGTAGTCCAGGGTGTATGGTGATGGGTGTGGGCCAGGATGGAGGAGTTTGTAGTGGATAGAGGGAGTAACATCTCCATGAGGCCAAGAGAAAGAAAAAAGTTAAGATACATAGCAGGTTCATTATGCCAGAGGTAGGCAGTGCTGCAAGGAGCTGTTGTGAACAAAGTGAGAATGTGCAGACTAAACAGCAGGGGTGTGCCTGTTCCTTGTCAAATGTTTTGGTGCATTGCAATGCTAGAGTCAGTTCAGGGTTTCAGTGTATTGTGCAGTCAGTTTTGGGAGAGGCTGCAGTGAAATAAGTTGTAAAGGGGTGGGGGGTTAAAATATGCAGGTTAGCAAGAATGGGATCATAGTGTGATCTGAATAGCTTACCGTTTGTTGTCGTGAGTAAAAGAGTTTGCAGAAAGATGCAGTCACCAGTCACCTCTAGTCAAACTATAGTCTAACTATAACTTGTCACTTAAAAGCTCACTTTAAATGGCTCACTATGTCATGGCAATGCAGTTCCTGCAAATGCAGGAGGGGTATATACACAACTAACAATTTTCTCTCTGTTGCTTTTATAAAATAAAAAAGACCTCTCTTTCCCTTTCTCAATCCCCCTCCCCCATACTCCCTTATCTTTCCACAGCAGACTCTGTGCCCCTAAAATACAGTGACTAGGAGATTGTTAATGAATTTGCAATGATCAAAGCTCTATTAATGTTAATGCTAATCCGCCACATTTTTGGAACCAGAATTAGACAGGTTGTTCATTTTGATTGCAAACTTGCAGAATGTGTGAATTCAGACCTGTCAATGGTTGCCCACTCCTGAATGCGAGAAGGGGTCACACATGCATGAGGCTGTATGTATGTCTTTATTTATATAGCGCTTCACAGTAGTAATACACGTGACAGTCATATAAATAACAAATAATACAAATAATAGATCATGGGAATAAGTGCTTCAGACATAAAAGTATCATTTAGGAAAAGGAGTCCCTGCTCCGAAGAACTTACAATCTAATTGGTAGGAGAAACATTCAGATACAGTAAGAGGGTATACTGTTAAGTGCGTCTGCAGGGGGCCAAGCTGTAGGCGGAGTCCCCGCTGGCGCTGAGCTCGTTGAGCGGGCGGCGCTTGGCGCGGTTACTTGCATATATATATGTGCTGGCACACGCTCGGCGCTTTTGTAAATAAAAATTTTAAACTTTCCCGCTTGCTCAGATAGCCCGCAATTGCGCCCCCCCTCCTCTCCCCCGCGGGCACGGGCGCAAGTTGCAGGACACCCGGCGCTCATGCTCTAAGCATCAGCGCGCTCAGCGCCAGCGGGGACTCAGCCTTATGTATCAGGTGTATAGTGTTAGCCACGGAGCTACTCATATGCTTCGTTAAGCAGGTGTGTTTTAAGGTGGGTCTTAAAGGTGGATAGAGAGAGTGCTAGTCGGGTATTGAGGGGGAGGGCATTCCAGAGGTGTGGGGCAGTCAGTGAGAAAGGTTTAAGGTGGGAGAGGGCTTTAGATACAAAGGGGGTAAAGAGAAGACATCCTTGAGTGGAACGTAAGAGTCGGGATGGTGCATAACGAGAAATTAGGGCTGAGATGTAAGGAGGGGCCTGAAGAGTGTAAAGCTTTAAAAGTGAGGAGGACAATTGAATGTGATATGGGATTTGATAGGAAGCCAGGAGAGGGATTTCAGCAGGGGAGACGCTGAGACAGATTTGAGAAAGAGAGTGTTTCTGGCAGCGGCGTTTAGGATAGATTGTAGGGGAGACAGGAGAGAGGCAGGAAGGCCGGACAGCAGGAGGTTACAGTAATCGAGACGGGAGAGAATGAGGGCCTGTGTCAGTTTTAGCAGTCAAGCAACAGAGGAAAGGGCGTATCTTTGTAATATTGCTGTCACGGGAGACTAGCACTTTTAATACATTTATACTCGGGATCATATAATTGAGCAAAGCAAGGAGATAAAATAAATTGTCATTTATTTCATGAATGGACATACACACAATGTTACACAATTACACTCAAAATACACTTACTGGGACGGGGCCAAACAAAATAAAATGTTCCCTAAACGAAATCTTGAAAAACAGAGTCTCTAGGAGCAATTTCCCAGGAGCGGGAGTTGCTCGCAAAATGGCTTGAAACGGTCCGCTGTCAGCAGCGCTAACTGCAACTGCTGTGTACTCCAAGGGAGCTGCTTCTTTCGTTCTGCCACCGCTGTAATGGCACTTGGAATACTTTTACCTTACGAAATCTTAGACGTTTCTTAGCTGGAACTGTGAATCTTTAGAATCTGATTCCCGATGGGTTGCAAGCATTCTTATAGAGTTGAAATCCCTATCTCTAACTAGTGCAGCCAATCCCTCCGTGAGAATAAGTTTTCCTACCTATCCTGGAGTTGCCAATACTTTGGAAACCTGGCAGAGGGGCCTTCTCATTCTGCTAAGAGCATGCGCCGACTTAGCACCTTTGCTCCTTAGCATATGAGACCCAGCCCCTCTCCCTGGCAACACTAAGTCTGGGCTGGACACCATTTGCCAAACTGCCCGGACTTTACACTAGGATGGGGGTACTTGAGATCCCCTCCCCAACTAACACCTTGGGGACACTGAGCCCTTTCAACTCTGGGCTTTTACAGACATCAGGTCACCAAGCCAGCGGGATGTCCTAGAAGTCCGGAGCTGCACATTCTTATCTGCTTTAGTGAGTCACTAGACGCATACTAAGTGGGGGCTACAATAAATGAGTAGTTCCCAGTCCCCGGTGGTCTGAATGAAAGCCCAAGTGTGCCTACCATGTTTGATACACTATTTGAGGGGGACTTTCATTTAACAATATTTTATACAAACTTATAAAAATTATGCAGATATGGCGTCTGATACATTGTAGCTACTGAGTTAGATGGACTGAAGGATTGATTGAAACTGAAAGGCAGCCATTACGTGAACCCGGGGAAGCAGGATCTTTGCTGATCGATTCCAAAGCAGCCATAATGGCCATTTTCGTTTGAAAATCCCCATTGAAGCTAATGGGAATTTCTATCTAAAAAAGTCTTGAACGTCCGATTTGGATAAAAGGGCTCTGTATATCAACATTTTCAAAAGAACTGCACTTGATTTATTAAATAAATAAATAAATCCCAGTACTTATACTAATATATATATACGTGATACCTTTCTTTTTTAATCCAGTTTTTTTTGTACTTAAGTTTTCTTAAATCTTTCCAACAGTTGTGGGGTGGGGGGGGGGGGATACAGAAATCAAAGAAAGGGGGGGGGGGGGGGGGGGGGAGGAATGGTGCAACATTCCTGATGAGCACATTTCACATGGTAAGAATACACAATACATGACCACTGGCAGAAATACCTAAATATACCCATATATATATATACCTCAGCTTCTAATTAGACCAATTCTATTCATATCCCTCTGTGTCTTATATTTTTGGGGTTGGCTGTCCTGGGTAGCCTAGAAAACAGACAGGGTCTCGTTGAAGGATATTGGACTGATCCATGGGTGGGTGACCTTGTGTGTTGAGGGTTTCATAAATCAGCTACGGCTGCCATACCTTCTGAAACTTTGAGCAGGAGTCCCTCAGAATCCCAGTAAGTCTCTCCCATTTTGAGAGTACCATATTCTTGTTCTTATCTGGTTGAGACCCGGTAGGCTCGGACTCATCCATACCTCTGCTATGGCACAGCGTGATGCTGTCATTATATGGCTAATAAGTTTATTTTGGTATCTATCTATGTTCTCCTGAGGTTTGTTTAGGAGACACACCCATGGGTCGAGAGGAAGGTCAAAACCCAGAACTCTCTGCGTCAGTCTGTGTACTCTTCTCCAAAGCTCCGTCACTACAGGGCACAGCCACCACATATGAATAAACGGGGCGCGTTGGCCACAGCCCTTAGGACATAGAGGATGTACCCGGATATATCTTAGCTAGATGTTCTAAATCATACCAGTACTGGTCCCTGAGGGTGGTGAAGGAATGGACCCCGGGCTTGTCCATATCCATAACATCCACCATCCTATGTATCCCCCTTAATCTCCATATTTCAAAAACTGACCCAATCAAGCCCGGAGAAAACTCTGGGTTGAAAAATAATGGTGTCATCCCTGATCTATCATGGCTAAGCTTAGAATTATTTTTATTTTTGTTCCACAAATTCAAGTTGTGGGATATCGAGGGTAAACAACCACTTGCTTGTTTTTGGGAAGCCTTAGGGGACCACAGAATTGATCTTAATTCATAGGGGGCCAACAGATCTGCCTCCACTTCCAGCCATCTCTTCCTATATCTGCGTGCCATGTTAGTATCTGGCTGAATTGAGCAGCTGTATAGTATGAGATTAGGAATGGTAAAGCTAGGCCTCCTTTCAGTCTAGGTTGGCTGAGGATGGTCCTGGCCACTCTAGGGCTCTTATTATTCCAAATGAAGGATTTTATATGGGATTGTAACTCTTGACGTTATCGTTATGGAACAGGGATGTGGGGGAATGAGAAACAGATATAAAAATCTAGGGAGAAAATTAATTTTGATTGCGTTAATTCTGCCAATCCAGGAAATATTATGTTTGGACCAACTAACCAGGTCATTTTTTCGATACCTGAGAAGGCCTGGGAAACTGACGTTATACAGAGGTAAATAATCGTTTGTTAGAAAGATACCGAGATATTTCAGAGCTTTACTGCACCATTTAAAATCAAAGTTTACTGAGATTTATTTGACTGTTGATTTAGACAAATTAATATTTAGTGCCTCAGATTTATTGCCATTGATTTTAAATCCTGAAAGTCTACTAAAGATCCCGAGTTCCTGGAACAGGTTCTCTATCCAATTAAAGCTGCTGTTCAAGCTGCTGTTCAAGCTGCTGTTAAAATATATATATATATATATATAATATATATATATATTATATATGATATATATTATATTACCCCACCCCCCCCCCCCCATTTAATATGTGCATCAATACAATCTGCACTCTGACAAGTGATTCTCCTGTAATCGATCGCTTGCTCCGGGTTATTTAATTCAGCATTATAGGAAATGTAGCCCTGGAATATGATTGACTGGGCAGTTACTAGATACAATTGGTTCACTGCTAGAGAGAGGGCGGGGCTCAAGAGCCAGAGCCTATCAGAGGGGGAGGGGGCTGTCACTTTGGAAATGCTTCCTACATTAGAAACATGTCTTTAAAACATTTTGTTTTTTAATTTTAAATGCTACAAGTATTTTCTCATAGTACAGAACTGATTTATTTTAAAAAAAATACACATGTAGGATATTGCTTGAACTGCTGCTTTAAGACATTTGAATATGGGGTTGTTAGTAAAGTTGAGAGATCAGAAAAAAATATCAAATGCTGTTATTGAAAACAGTTAATCTTTTTGTACTCCTGCTCTCCTGATACTGTGTGTACTGAGCAACTCGAACGGTAGCTTTCTTATTGGCTGGTTAATTAACCCATACAACAACATCTTAAAAGAGGTAGGCCAAGCAGCACTTTAACAAAAAAAATAATAATACTTTTTTTTTGTTTTATTATACAGTATATAGCCTGTGATTATCTTTATTCAAAACAAATTACCTAAGCTGCCCATTCGTTCTTCCGTGATCGATTATCAAAGATCCTGTTTCCCAGGGTTCACTAAATGGCTACCTTTCAGTTTCAATCAATTCTTCAGTAAGCGTAACACAGCAGCTACAATGTATTCTTATATTACTAAAGTAGCATTATCTATTGTTACAGTTTGCAGCTCAAATTGATGGCAATATTGGCAACAAATGATCACAAACAGGACAGATTCACATAGATCTTGCACTGCTGGGGAGGTGTGCTAAAGCCTGCTATAGAAATCAAAAGGATGCTCAGTATATTAAAACGCATTAAAAATGGCATTAAGTTGAACATATTTAATAGGACTGGGGCGAGGATATGAGAGAATTTTTTATAGTATAGGTTCGGGATGCCAATGGGCCCCAGAGCCTTAGCCGGTTTGAGATCTTTAATAACCCTGAGAACTTCTTCGAGTGTGAAAATTTGGGCTAATTTGTCTTTATCTTCTGGAGTAATTATGGGGAGATTAACTGAATCTACTGTAGGAAGTTTTCCATTTTGGTTGTTAACTGTTTGCTTTGTTTAGTCTTATTACCATCATATAATTTGGAATAGATTCCTGGAATTCCTTAATTATAAGTGTCGGATTTGTTGAGAGAATACCTGATTTCTGTCTGATTGCGTGGATATTACGGTTTATTGGAACTGATCTAAGAGGAGCGGCCAGCATTTTATCAGGTTTATTTGATTTCTCAAAAAATTTAGCTTTAGTAAAGGTGAGCGATTGTTCTGCCTTAGTCATGAGAAGGAGATTCAGTTCAGTTTTGGCCTCCTTTACTTTTTCTAGATCTACATGTTGATCCCCTCTGGTGTAATTTTGTTATTTCTTCCACTTTTGTTTGGGCCCTCTTTATATTGGCTTCCCTTTCTTTCTTTCTATTTCCTGCAATAGATTAGCTTTCCTCTAAGGGTGACCTTATGGGCCTCCCAGAGAACAAAGGGGGATGATACAGAGCCTGTATTGGTTTTGAAAAAGAACTCTAGTTCTTCATCCAGTATTTTTTTAATCTCAGGTATTTTGAGTAAGGACTCATTTATTTTCCATTGGGCTGAATGTGGGGGCATGTTAAGATGTGAGCATCTCATCTCCACCTGGGCATGATCCGACCAGGCCACAGCACGTATTTTTGAATATGCACAGTATGGTATTGCACTAGAGGAAATAAAAATATAGTCTATACGGGAGTGTGAACCATGAGGAGGAGAGTAGAAAGTAACTCTGTACTAATAGACTCCCAATTTCCCAACAGTATGCTCCAGGCAACCATAACACTAATCCATAAAGATGGAAAAGACCCTACAGACTGTAAGAACTACAGACCAATTTCTTTAATAAACTCAGACTTAAAAATATTCTCCAAAATATTAGCTATTAGATTAAATAAAGTTCTCCCATCTCTGGTTCATCCGGACCAGGTGGGATTTATCCCTGGAAGACAAGCTGCAGACAATACCAGATGCATTATTGAGTTGGTGTAATTAGCTACCAAAAATAAAATACCATCGATGGTCCTGAGCCTTGACACTGAAAAGGCGTTTGACCGAATCGATTGGAAATACATGTCAAAAACATTGCAGGCATTTGGAGTGGAAGGCCCTTTCCATAGAGCCATCGAGTCTTTATTAACTACACCATCGGCAAAAAATATACTCCCAAGGTTTCTCCTCTGAGACCTTTCCTATAAAAAATGGAACCATACAGGGATGTCCCTTATCTCCACTGCTATTCGCCCTCTGTATGGAGCCACTAGCTGCAAACATAAGAAACAACCCAAATATAACAGGAGTTCAGGTGAAGAGTCAGATATACAAAATCGCACTTTATGCAGATGATGTGATCCTTACAATAACCAAACCTCAAACTTCACTTCCAAATTTATACTCCACTCTGTCGTCTTTTAAGGATATCTCAGGTTTCAAAATCAATAGTAACAAATCTGAGGCACTAAATATAAATCTGCCTAAAGATCAAATTAAATTGATTGCTTTAAACTTTGATTTTAAATGGCAACCGAATACGATCAAATACCTAGGGATATTTATCACAAAAAACTATAGTTCTCTGTATAGGGAGAATTACCCAAAGGTCCTAAGAGCTCTTAAGTCTGATATTGGGAAGTGGTCCGGCCACGCTATATCATGGATAGGCAGACTACACAGTATAAAAATGAACATATTGCCCCGTCTTCTGTATCTTTTCCAAACTCTACCCATTCCATTGGTATTGGAGGAAATTAAAACTCTACAGTCTATAATAAACAAATTTATATGGAAAAATAAAACACCAAGAATTGATAAGAAAATCTTAAATATACCAAACAAGACAGGAGGGCTGGGACTACCATGCCTTATGTCCTATTACAAAGCAGCCCAAACAAGCCAACTAATACTATGGCACTCTAATCCATTCCACAGACGCTGGGTATCATTGGAAATGGATTTAGTTGCCCCAGTCGAATTAAGTAATCTTCTATGGTCCCCAGTAAGAAAGAGTCCCGAAATACTCAAATCCAGCCAAATTATAGCCCATTCACTCAAATTATGGAACTCAGTGGCAAATCGACACTTCCTTACAACACGGAATACACTTATGACTCCCCTATATGATAACCCAGAATTTGGTCCAGGAATAGGCCGTAATAGGTTTATAGACTGGAAAATAGCAGGTATCACAAGATTAAAAGATGTAGGTTCAGAAGGATTTCCCAGAACATTTGAATATTTCCACAAAGAAAAGGCTATCCCAAACAATCAGTTCCTCCAATACCTTCAATTGAAAGCCTTTTATAACAAAATCCAACCCCCCACCTCGGAGCACAGCGGAATCATAAACTTATACAGTGCCTATGCTGTGCTCCCAGCTCCTGGGGGAGGGGGGGGGGGGCACCATAATAGCCATCAGACTCACGGACCTACATAGTGCTCATACATTGTTTATGTGTCCTACATAGACAGTATTGCATATACATGTCGGGAATGAGAGACATGGGGAGGGAGCAAGAGAGACATGGGGAGGGAGCAGAGAGACATGGGGAGGGAGTGAGAGAGACATGGGGAGGGAGTGAGAGAGACATGGGGAGTGAGCAGAGAGACATGGGGAGGGAGTGAGAGAGACATGAGGAGGGAGTGAGTGAGACATGGGAGTGTAAGGATCCGGGAGTCACGCTGTCCTCGGCCCGCTCCCGTCTCACCTCGGCCCACTCCCTGCAACTCATCAGCTGGCCTTCCCTCCACCAACCGCCGTACTAAATGTGGAATCTCCAGGTACCGCCTCCTGGTTGTACCTGTGCGGTGATGGCCCCGGTGCGTGGCGCGTGCATGTGACACGCGCACAACCATAGATGGTCGACCTCTGCAACCAGCATATATCTCTTTACAGACCGTTCTCTTTAATCTTTGTACAGGTGAGGACCACATGGAAGAGATTCAGCAGGATGCCATTCACACCCCTTCGGTGGACATGATTGTTGGCCTCCCATGGTTGCAACTCCACAATCCACGCATTGATTGGTCTGACAAGGAACCGGTCCTGTGGAGCCCCTTTTGCTCCAAGATCTGCGCTGTGCCCATCAAGAGTATTGGTGGGGTTACTGCTCCCAAAGAAAAGAAAGTAAAATTGCCAGAGGTCTACGCCGAATTTCACGACGTTTTTGACAAAGCCAGATCTGAGGTCTTACCACCGCATCGTTCTTTATAATTAGCTCTGGAGGAATGGAGACATCTGATGGAAGGTACGGAGAATGTAGAGATGGGGAGAGGAGCTCCCCTTAGTGTGCTCTATAGAGATAAGGTGGAGGTGGTATAGTAAATGAGGACAAAATGAATTGAAAGGGACTGAGATGAATGAGTCTTGATGGTGGAGTGAGCCGCGGTATGTCGTGAGGAGGATAACCAGTCATGCAATGTCAAGCCACAAAAGTGTCCCCCCTTGTATTGATAATAATAAACACAACCTCTCTGTGTCTGGACCCAGTACTATAAAGATGATATCATCTGTACCAGTCCTACTGTGTATACACGGTGTATAACGGAGGTGTGAGGGAGAAGGGGAGGGGGGGGGAGAGAAGGCAAGAGGGGTTACACTTGGCTAGAGACCGGTAACTGCCTCCTTGTGGTGAGAAGAGTGGAGTCTCTGTTCTCTGGTCACTCACGGAACTTCTGGCGCTATGCACCTCTACCCCCGGTTTGTTCACATAGAGTAGGGGCGCCGTTCAGATGTCACTGGACCTTGGCAGAGAGACTCCTCACACCGGTGGGCTTGCTTCAATTGGAGAAGTGGCTGTGACGTCATCCGTCGGCGGCACACCGGGATCCCACTGTGGCACCGACCTCCTCACAGGGAGCACTTTCCTCGGTTGTACGCTCCGGTTAAAGATGTCGCTGTGACGTCACGTGTCCGCGACTCACCTGCACCGGTGTCTCACTGCACACGGCCATCACCTTGCGGGCTGAGCTTTGTATGCTCCGTTTGACCGTGAAAAAATCCGTCAGGCACCATCCACCACAGGCTGTCAGAATGTAGCAGCATAAAGGAACAGTCCCTAAGCGTGCTCCAATGTATGAATGGAGAATATAGCAAAGAGAGATTGGGCACTGCAAATCGATGAGGCTGATGTGGGTTGATAAAATTAATTTATTAGGGCATGATAAGCCAAAAGTTAAAACAGCACAGGAGTCCCCTGACGCGTTTCTCGCCTCACAGGGCACTTTCTCAAAGGGCCCCCGGACGAAGCCAGGGTGAGAAACGTACATCTGGGTTGTGTTTGTTTGCACTCCTCTTGGACCCCCAACACTTCAGTGTGAACCCCTGCTGGACACCCCAATCTGCAACCTATACCATTTCAGGACTTTTTTTGCTCTGCAAACACATGATCACTTGCAAGTATACTCTGTGTAGCCTGGAGCTCCCGCAGCTCCTTGAGACCCCCCTCCCCTTGGGCAGCTCGATCGCGGGTGCCGAAAGACCCGACGGCTGCTTCCAAGGGTGGGGGCTGGAGCAGGGAGCAGCGCGGCTTCCCCTGCCTGCGGCCGGTTGCCGGGGACGCGATCGGGCCGTTGCTAAGGCCGCGATCGCGTCTCTAAGGTCCCGGCGGCCGCAGAGCAGGGCGCCGCCATTGAGGACCGTCTCGCGCATGCGCAGTGGACGCGTAGGCGCAGGGAAAGCCCCAGAGCTAGGGATAGCTCGCGCGAGCATAGGGACAGCTCAGGGAGAAGAGAGAAAGCCCGGGAAAGATTGCACACGCGCAGTGGAGGGTAAGGAAAGCCCGCGAACCCCTAGCCTATCAGGGAAGGCTCTGAGCAGGGACTACGAGTCTCATGAGTCTCTGTATGCCCCATGTGACACCAGGGAGCCAATAGGGCTTAGGAAGGCCAGGCAGGCAAAGTGGATACATTGTTTGGGCTTGAGCACGTTTGTCAGTTGGAGCTGGGGAGCTGTGAGGGAAGGAAGGGTGCAGAGAGCATGTGCAGCTCCTGCATCGAGTAAGGTCCCCACATCCCAAGTAAGGCCCCAACTCCCCACCAGGTTAGTGGGTAAGTGTTGAGGGACGGCCCAGATAGGGACGCTGCCCTTAGTGCGTGTCTGTGTGCTGTCTTGTCAGGATCACGGCTGGCAGTGCTGTGAGGCCTGACAAGAAGGCATAGTGCTAGTGTGCAGCAAGTTGCTGTACGCGTTCCAGAAGTTTGCAGTGCGTATCTGTTAGTGTTAGTGTTAGGGTTCCAGGTTGCTGTGTGGAGTGTTGCATGTGACGCTGCCTGTACTGAGTGCAGTGTGTGTGCAGCGTGTGTTACTGTCTGCCGGCTGACTGAGAGCTGTGTGTCGGCTGCAGGCGCGTTAAGATAAGTGAGTTAGGAGCTAGTTGTTCAGTGTGTGTATATCACCAGTGCCAGTTGCACGTGGTGAGCTGCCAGAGTCTGGGATCAGACAGAAGTTACAGGGAGAGTTATTCTGCATGCAGGGACTAGGGTAGAGGTATACCCCAGGGCCCAGTTAGTCCCCTATGACACCAGAGGAAGCTGTATGATATAGGGTTGGCCTTAGGACAGGGACTCCTTCACCATATTTAGAGCAGCAAGAGGGATGCTGTCTGACGGCCTCTGACTGTCTGACAGCGTGTTCAGAGACTGTGTTAAAGGAGCATTCCGGCTGGAGATTCCTTTCCTGTGGATGCAGCGTGTGCATCCATTCCTGCAGAGAGCAGCGCAGCACGCCGTGGGATCACTGTGCGGGGCTGCTGAGTTCCAAGGATTTTCCTGACCAGGACTGGTCAGGGAGGTAGTATATATTAAGTGCACCACCGGGCCCCAACACAGGGAAGCGCTATCCCTCACACTCACACTGGTCTTTATTGTTGGGGACACTCAAGAGACTGCGGGGAATGTGATGATGGACATGTGGGTGGGGGGAATGGTATGCATTCAGAGTGATGCACTGTTATTGATATATTGTTTTGATGTTATGCAAAGAGGTGTTATTGGAGTTACAGGTTATGCTCAGTAAATACTGTTTATTCACACGGTGTGTATTTACTGTATGGTTGTTCTGGTGAGGGCACACTCTCACCCCGTTGAGATCCCTCATCAGTGGAGGCGCTGCACCGAGTGTAAGTACATACCCCAGGTTCCCCATGGCGGAAGCTCAGCCCTCCTGTGAGCCAACAGGTATAGCACCACACTGATAAGTAGTCAGACACACCTACCCACCTCAATCTCACTTAAGGGGGGGGGAAAGAGGGCTACATAGAATGATTTCATGACTGCAACCTCGATACTTACCCTGCTGTGTGTAACCCCGCCCCCTCCCCAACGCTGAAAAGTCTGCTGGGGGATAAACACAGATCGCCCAGCAAACTGCCGCACTGCCTCCCTCCAGCTCTCCCTCCGAGTCCTGCAGCTGGCACCCTGAACAAGGCCTAACAGAGGCAAGAGCTTCAGCAGCAGTAGATGTACCTGTCGCTTTTGTTGGTACCAGTAGCAGCAGTAGCACTGTGGCCGCATCCCCTTTGTGTGTACCCCAGTATGAGGATTTACTGGTTTCCTCTGTGTTAGAGAGTGAGAATTTGCTAGAGCCATCTATAAAAGTAGTAGACTCGTCTATATTACCATGCTCACCTGATTCTGTCTTGGTAGTGTCAGTGGGTCTTGCTGCTTCCTCTTCCAAGCAGATCTGTTGTGTGGGAATATGCAGGTCAAGGTGGAGACAGGGAGTCTGGAACAGGGCCCAGTTCTAGCCTATTATGGAACAGTTGTCCCTGTCTCTAGTATCAGCTGTATGACCTAACTCTGCTATGCAAAGCAGCACTTCTGCTGTTGCTCTTTCTGCTCTAACATTGGCTGAGAAACCATCAGCAAGTGGTGGGGATGTGGTGGAGATTGGGTGGAAGTGGGAGGGAGAAATTGATAGGACAGCAGTTCTGACTTCTGACGTGACTGCTTCATGCCCAACTGGGTAAAGTGTGTCAGTCATTGCTAGAAAAAGTGAGGATTACATTGGTGGGGATGGTGGCTCTTAGTGAGCTTAGTGAGGAGCGTCCTGGGGAAGGTGAGGTAGAGTAGTGCGTCAGTTCCTCTCCCTGATGTCACAGTGTTATGCCCCAGGCTTGTATTTCATCCTGCTCTCTGAGCCCGCAGGCATCACATAGGCGTGGTCGTGCACTTAGAGGTACCATCTCATTGGTGTGGGAATTACCACACCATGGCTAGTAACTCTGTGGTGGTCTACTGCCTGCTGTGATGCAGCGGTCCGAAGGGAAAGTGGCGGGTGCCACCTGAGGATGACTGCACTACAACACCATTTGCAGTGCATTCACTGTGACATCAAGGTGATGCAATCCTCTACATCTGCATCTTCTTTCAGAAACTTTGGTCTGTCATGTATGGCACCCCTGTGAGCATGTGACCTGCATACAGGACAAGGGTTAATACTCCGGTCGCAAGCCGTCCCACTCTTCACCTCCGCAAAGGTCCCTCAAATGGACAATATCTCCCCTAAAGGACAATGATTAATACACAGCTCACAAGCAGGTCTACCCTTCACCTTTGCAAAGGTCCTTCAAATTAGTAAAATCTCCCCTAAATCCGTCCCCTTATGCTAACTGTCACGAACAGCACAGACGTGGGCACATGATTTAGATATGCTACCAGGGTTAATACACACGGCTACTCTAGCCAACTCACCGTTCGCTGTGCAAGGTACCTCCAATGAGTTAATAGTAACCCCTTTACTCAATTGTAATCATATCTATATGCTTCCACCACCCCAGATATGCAAATAAAAATGTAAATATGTAATTATTCTTTGATGCTTGTCTGCCCCGCAGCAAGCGTTCCTCTCCACAGATGCCGAAAGCTCTCTCGAGAGACACCTTGTAAATATTCAATGTATGGTCAGAGAACAACAGGCCCGGAGTCAAGCAGTTTGAATGAGACACATGCAAGCTCTGTATCAAATCACTAGACTGTTTATTACAGATAACAAGTAGAGTTATACAGACAAAAAGGGTCCTAGAGGTACTTTGCTGAAGCGTCTTAGAGGTATTTGCTGACATTCTCTACCTAATTTATTGCTACATAGATTAAATGTTGCTTACCACTTGTTTCTAGGGAGTGAGGGGAGGAAAAAAAGGGAGTTGTGGGAGTGTGAGGGAGAAAGGCTTTGTTTATAAAAAGATAACAAGCTAACATTCTTCTCTTATCTTCAAGGCTGAAAGTCCTAGGAGACTTGCCAGAGCACCTGATCAAGTTTTAAAGCAGTACATACATTAAAAGTAAAAACTAGGATAATAGAAGACAAAATGGCTACTGAAATATAAAATGGTTACTGAAATATATATTAACAAAAAATAAGATGTAAAATTAATATATTTGCCAGGGTCCGAAGTCCCTGTTTATAATAGAAAAAAACTAAGCACTTTAAGAAACAAATCCATGCAAAATGTGTCCGAAAATGTAAATACTCTCTCCAGAGCATGCAACAGTTAATTCAGAGCCCAAAGCATCACTTATTAAATGTTTTAATATATATATAAAAATACAGTGCTTAGATTGCAGAAAAAGGATTACAAGAACATACAATTACCATAAATGCAGAACAGTTTCTAAAAATATAAAGGATATAACATAAAATAAAACCCTATACAGTGTATATTTCCAGATGTCATATGTTTTCTCCCAGAGAGGTCACTAGTACAAAACATGAGATATCACGTGTATGGTCCAAACAATCCTCTGTTGAAATCTGATTTTTCAAATAAATTGCTATTACTTAAATACATTCTATCTCCATGTTGAAACAACATAAGCCCATCCCCGTCGTAAATCAGCTGTGAGATTGACAGTTTTATGACAGAGGGGAAAAAAACTTTACAAACGACGTTTTAATTGTGCCTTGTTATATAACCGCACTCATAACTTCAGTTCTGTAATACATACACATACGTGAGCTACATTAATACATTCAGGTGCTCATGGCGGACGCAACAAGACTAAGCATCACCCCTAAACCTGAGCGACAAATTAATATCTGTCCCTTATTATCTCTTAACCATGTGGTATGTGGTGTCAGTACATGTCCCTCTGTGACACGATTACAGATTTGTAACTCTAATTATGCAGAGGGGATGACGTCATATGATATTCTCATTTTTAATAAACACACTCGTAGGTTGAATACTTTCTTAGCCACGCCCCCTGAACCCTGCAGAACCCTGCAGAGAATGGCTTTGATGCTAGCTGTAAAACAAATCATGTTTATAAAGTTGTCACAAGGGCCATATTTTATTCTCACCTGTGGCAAAACTTCCTTTATTTCGAGACTATATCAGCAACATGCAACCAATCTGGCACATTTAGTGGGCCATACAGGATAGGCACCCCCAGCACCCCCAATTAAGCTCTCTTTGAAAATAAGCACAAACCCGGAAAATGTCCTGACCTGTTACAAACCCAACATTTTTATTATTAAAATACAACACCAATCACATTAACCCATGGAGCACCAGATGGGTTAAAATACATAATATCTCATGATATTATCATCACAAGGTCAATGTAGGAAAACCACTAACACAGGCCCATGTGGAACACAAGGCCTAGGTGGGCTCCACGAACCGCACCATCCAGGAGTTCTGCTCTTGTATCTGTATATCTTTATTTATATAGCGCCATTAATGTCCATAGCGCTTCACAGCAGTAATATGCACGACATAATCATATAAATAATACAAATAATACATAATGGGAAGAAGCGCTTCAGACGTAAAAGTGATATTTAGGAAAAAGAGTCCCTGTCTTGAAGATCTTACAATCTAATTGGTGAGTAGGAAGAACGTACAGAGACAGTAGGAGGGTGTTCTGGTAAGTGCGCCTGCAAAGGGCAAAGGTCGATGAATGAGGTGTCATATATGAGCTACTCATATGCTTCTTTAAGGAGATGTGTTTTAAGGTGGGTCTTAAAGGTGGATAGAGAGGGTGCTAGTCAGATATTGAGGGGAAGAGTATTTCAGAGGTGTGGGGCAGTCAGTGAGAAAGGTTTAAGGTGGGAGAGGGCTTTAGATACAAAAGGGTTAGAGAGAAGGAATCCTTGAACAGAACGCAAGAGTTGGGATGGTGTATAGTGAGAAATTAGGGCTGAGATGTAAGGAGGAACAGAAGAGTGTAAAGCTTTAAAAGTGAGGAGAAGAATTGAATGTGGGATATGGGATTTGATAGGAAGCCAGGAGAGGGATTTCAGGAGGGGAGAAGCGGAGACAGATTTAGGAAAGACTATAGTGATTGAGACACGTGAGAGGCAGAAAGCCCGGACAGCAGGAGGTTACAGTAGTCAAGATGGGAGAGAATGAGGGCCTGAGTCAGAGTTTTAGCAGTCGAGCAATAGAGGAAAGGGCGTATCTTTGTAATATTGCGGAGGAAAAAGCGACAGGTTTAGCTACCTTTTGAATGTGAGTGGAGAATGTGAGAGAGGAGTCAAGTATGACTCCTAGGCAGCGTGCTTGTGCATGGGTGTATGAAAGTGCATCCAGCAGTAATGTAGAAGTAGGTAGTAGGGTCAGGTTTGCGAGGAAATATGAGGAGCTCCGTTTTTGACATGTTAAGTTTAAGTCGAGGGCCATCCAGGTTGATAAAGCAGAGAGACATGCAGAAACTTTGGTCTGTACAGCAGGTGTAAGGTCAGGGGTTGAAAAGTAAATAGAGGTGATATTTGAACCCAAGAGATGTGATTAGGTCCCCTAGAGAGAGTGTGTAAAGAGAGTTCTGCTCCTAGGAGGAGCCCTGTGGGAGGTGCTTCTCCTGGACTAATTATCCCACCTGGACCACCACTCCAGAGACAATTGGGCCAGGGAGTGAGAGCAAGACAAAGTAAGCAGCAGTGTGGGACAGAGTCTGGTGCCCACGTACAAGCGTTGTCCTTTATAAGTATAACAGTGCATAGGGCTGCTTTGTCTGTTCTGCTGTGACATTGTTAGTAGGGGTAAGCTAAATGATGACGTGCAGTTGCGGGCTGTCGTCGAGCATGTGCGGTTGAGCTATCCCTACGCACTTCCGTTATTTGGAAGAGCGGACGGTTGTGGTCTTGCAGCGCGGTATAGCACTTCTGGGCTCCTCAGTTGCACCTCTTCATTTAGGTGGTTTCTCCATGGCATCTTCCGCCGACAAGGTTTGAGCACTACTGCCTCTGCTGTTGTGCACTGTTGCTGTCGCTAAACCTCTAACCACCTCAGGTTCTTTTTTTAAACACACAAAAATAATAAAAAGTAAAAAAAAAGGGGGGGGGGGGGGGGAGAAAGGATTTGTTTTCAATTTTTGAAATATTTTGTTTTTATTTTGCCATCTTTTCTCTTTTTGTAAGGTCTTTTTTGAAAACACTTGTTGCTTATATCCATGTGTTTCAAGTTCGAGGCTATTGGTTTAATAATGGCCAAAGTTTAACTCTTTTTGACACTGACGAGTGACAAAGGATATGCACTCCAGGACTAGCAGTGCACTAGTTTTGTTCTTTTCATTATGTAAACCGACAGTTTAGTTGATGTCTCTCTCTGTCAGTACTAGTATATAATGATATCGTAAAGCAAACAGTATACTGGAGTAGTGCTGTTTTGTTTTTGGGGGTAGTAACAGATACATATCAGCTTACATCATATATGCAGATGCTGAACGATGTCTCTCACTCTCAGTCATATTAGTACCACTAGTGTTGAACATTGTTGTTGACAAACACTAGTATACTGCAGTCACAGCAGCGATGTTTTTATTTTTGGGAGTAAGCACGTGCAGATTTCCTGTTAGGCCCGTTAGATCCGGGCCTAGACCTGCAACATTTTGGAGTGGCAAAAAATGTTCTCCCCATATACATTTGCCGCGCTCTCTGGCCTATCGGGGCTGATGGGACGTCACTTAAATATGCCGGGCGCCTCTTTGCTGCCTCCTTGCTTGCCCTCCTCCTCCTTCCGATTTGCAGTGTCAAATGACATCATGACGTTGCATTACCGTGTGGCATTCCTTTGGTGACGTCCGTGGCGTCATTTGACGCTGTGAATCGGAAGGAGGAGGAGGGCGGCAGAAAGAAGGCGGTCTAGCACATGTAAGTGCCTGGGGGCGGCGGATTTCGAAATCTGCCGCTGGGGGTAAGCTTTCAGCTTACATATATACAATATTCATCCGTCTCTCTCATTGTGCTCTCTCCCTGCCCTGTTTTGGCTGGTCACAACTAGCTAGCTAGTTACCCTTCTTCCTGCTCCCTTTCCCAAACAACACAGATACGCCACGTTTTCAGTCAATTAGGCTGGCTTATGTGCAATGCAGGCCTTTTTTTTTTTATTATTGTTATTATTATTGATGACGATGTCTCAGTGTTTACAATTTTTTCCCGATTATTGTAAATGCATGCATACATGTAATTTATCAAAACATTGTATTGAAGGTCAAATATGTGCAAACCAGCATGATTTTTTATATTTTATTACTTTTAAGCTACTCACAGCTTTGATTTAAATCCCCAAACTCACACTAGATCTTGCAGCTGTAAATGTGTGGGGTGTTTAGGGCCTGTGACAGTATAATGTAGGCTACACCATCTATTTAAACGCAGTCACACATTGCTAGAAAAGATATATACATTACAAACTTTAAGCGACTATAAAAAAAAAATGAAAAGAAAACCATGAAAAATAATAATAAAATAAGAAACAATAAATAATTTAAAAAAAAAATGAATACAAATAAAAAGTCCACGCCTGCTCCCCCTCCACTCCATTCACTGGTCTCCAGGCATTTGTAGGCAATGATTCGTTCAACTCTCCCTCAAACAGCTTCATAAATACAATGGCTCTGTCCCATGGCACTTGAATGTACTCTGGGACTGTCCCTACCATCCCTCCATTCTATAACTTGTCCGGGCCGTTATTCCCTCACCAACTGACACAATGAAAATGGGAAACAGCAGCAGACTGCAGACTGAGATACATTATAATATTACGCCAAGCAATGTCTCCCCTATCTACTACCTAGAACTCCTCTGAGAGCCCTGTTGTATTATAAGAGCTAGAAGAAGGCTCATCACCCATCTCGGTATGTATTACTTGTAAATGTGTCTCACATTGGCACTAACACTTCCTCACATCACAGGTAGTTCTGCCAGTGCCCTGTTGCCTTTGCACATCCAGAGGTTGAGGCCTGGCCAGATTCCGATACATACTCCTTATCAGAGTCCTCCTCCTCCTCCTCCTCCTCCTCCTCCTCTCAGTCAGCAGCAGAAGCAGTAAGTAGCAGCTGCTTAGCTTGTAAAGTTTCTCTTCCTGACTCTGACTTCTCACTCATCTGCTGTGGCAGCAGTCATGCAAAACACTGTTCTGTCCCAAAACACTGTTCTGTCCCAAAACACTGTTCTGTCCCTGTTTTTCACACGAGGGGAATTAAAATCAAAAGGAGTACTGTACATCTTTAGGTCCTCCCTCTCAGCCTTGCATCAGGGATGAAACAGTTAGGACATACATTGAACAAGCTGAGCACTGTACCAACATGGATGTTACGTCTGGCTGACTGGGTGGGTGGCTGACTGGGTAGGCAATGCCATGAGTTCTGGCTTGTTCGTGCCCCTACAAAATAGTACAATCCAAATAAAATGTACACAATGCCACTGGAAAGTTGGCAACTGACACTAGTGATGATGACTGATCATAGCGGTGATGGTGGATGGTGTACACTAGTTGGTAGTAATGGTGGTGGTGATGTACCATGGGCGTGATGGCAATGATGTCGGCAGCAGCAGCAGCAGCACCGTCACTTTTTATCAGCCAGACTCTCATTTCTCACTGATTTTCTCTTTCACTAGGCCCTTCTGTGGTGGCAGCAGTCGTACAAAACCGTGTTCTGTACATATGTAATGTAGTCATAATAAGGACATACAGTATGTGCTAAACTGTATTGTTCTGAGCAGGCCTTTGATGGACAGCTATGTTTGCTGCAACACCTGACGCCCTCTGCTTATAAGAAGCAACCTGTTCCTCACCTCTGGGCTTCTCAACAGCCTTTCAAGCTGGAGTAGGCTGAGTTTCTTCCCTGCTGCAATATTTAGTATTTTCTGAACTCTTGTATTCCAGGTTCCAGACTCTGGCTTAGTTTGACTACTCCTTACTTGGTGTTAGCGCTGTTTCCAGCTTTATCTGTATATACCTGTCCTGCCTTGTCTACAGATCCACCTTGCTGTTTTCCCCTGCCCTGTCTAAGGATCCATCTTGCTTTTTGCCTCTGTCCTGTCTTCCCCTTTTGGAGCCCTCCGCTACCCTTTGCACCACAGATCCTGGCTCCAGATAACTGTAACCCCTCATTATATTTGACCACAGACTCTCCCCATGGATTCCCACATTTCAGACCTGACAGTAATTCTCTGTGCTGCTCATACAACCTCTCTAGCATGTACCAGCTTGAGTTCCACCAAGTGGGTACCTCTACTTTAAGCTTGTAGCTTTCCAGGTTATTACAATGCAGCTGACAATACAGGGCATTCAAATCTGTGTAGAAGCAGCTAGAGTGGGCACTAAAGATGCAGATAATATTCCATGGACTTCCTCACAACATGAGTGCTTGGTTTGCTGTGGATGGCCACTTCAAATGATGCCAGTAACTTGTTGTTCTTTGCTAACAACCTCTTCCAACCTAGTGGTGGTGACCTGTTTGTCCTCATCGCAGAAGGATGATAATGATGATGATATTTTTGGGAATACTTTTAGTGAAACCTCCCTTACTGTTTTATTTCATACTATAAAGCATTTACTAGTCATTTCTCTAGGATCCCATTTCCACTTATTAATAGCCTTTTATTGCTGCCCTACAAAAACGATGAGCCCACCTCCCCCCCCACACACTACCTTCCCAACCCCCTTCTTTGCTAATATAACTAGCCATCATTTTATTGAGTTATCTGTTATGTATATGTAGTACTGGTAGTTATCCAATGCACAACCATGTATATATCACTCCACATTACTTCCCCAAGTGCACAAGCACATGGTGGGTGTACCCTATTTATAGTCTCCTCCTTAAAGCAAATTTTGTGAGATTTGTGCATTTTTCGTAAAATTAACTTTATCAAAACAAAAAGAAAAATGCAATGCTGAGTGGTGTTTGGCAGTCAGCGAGCTGGTTGTGAACTTTTGTATTGAAGCAAACTGAAATAGGTCAAATTGACAAAGTTAGCATAAGCACACGAAAAGTTCATACGTCTACTTTCCACACACGAACTTCCTTCCCAACATGTGGACGTATTGGGTACGTTGTGCAGTCTACATGTCTTTCCTTGAAGCTTTGAGTTCAGATGCTCAACACCACTGGAAAAGGTCAGTGGAAACATTCTTCTTGGCTTGGATTCACTTTGCCGGGGCCAGTTGCCAGATTTGTTTGGCTTTAGTGGATTTCTCCAACATAGGAGCTCAAAATTCACGTAATTACAATAATCAAGTTCCGCAAAGCTCCTCCATATAAATCAAATTCATAGGCTCATGAAGTAATCAGACACCGTCGTGTACTTTAATAATAAAGTAGTTCAAATTTTCTGTGTTTTCCGTATAAAAACTTCACGTTGCTTTTGATTTTTTTTTCTTGATAATTAGTTCATTACTTCATTCTCTTCACGCATGGTTACATATTTCATAACAAGAAAGTATTAAAAGCTGTGTAATCCATACTCACATTTCCTTTTTGTCTAATCAAGTTTATATAGTTCTTCAGGTACACAATATTTCTTCACTGTTTGTATCCCAAACATTTTTTTTCTTCCTCAAGTCCAATAGTTTTAAAGCTGTGGAGCTATGTTGATTTAAAAAGGTGCATATTTTCTGGCAGTGAAATAGTATATCAAATAAACTGATTACTTAGTCTGAAATTATAGATACTGTATGTGACCATGATATCCTAACAAAGCTTGTCCAGATGCAGAGAACCCAACAGGTTTAGCTGGGTGCTGGCGCTATTAATGATGCATCCATTCTTTTTAAGATAACATGGTTTCTTCTTGCCCGAGTCTACCTCCTTCCCCTATATCTGCTCCAGGCAGTGATGTCTGGGTCCAGTACGAGGCGTTTCCTGTGTTGAGAGAGTTCGTTGGCTGCGAGAGGCACTGTTGGTTGTAGATCGGGTAGACAAAGAACCTGAATGGGAACTTCTGGAGCCTGAGGAAGATGAGCCAGGTTTCACCAGTCGAGCTTTTGGAGCTTCTGCATCTTCCCTAGATAATAATAAAATAATAATACTTAGAAAGTCGAATGATCTTTGAATATGTATGGAACGTATACTGTTGGTCATTACAGAATGGCAAAGCACACGACACATAGGCAAGAAGTCATCAATATCTGCGATACCTGCCAGTAAAGTCAATGGCAGATATCGCAGATCCAGGCGCGATAATGCGGAGCTTTGATGACTCCCAGCCATAGGGCCATATTTAGTAAGCAGTGGTAAAAGTAAGACACCTCTTGGCGTTAGAAGACACTTTACAGCCTATTCACTTGTATGAGTCTTATGGAATAAAACCACTTAGTAAATATGGACCATAATATCACAAGGCCTCAGTTTCCTCCTTGTTCTTCCTGACCTCTATGCAGCTTTTGACACTACAGCCATGGAACTCTATTCATTAAGCTTCGATTCCAGCTCAATCGCAGGTAAAATGCCATTGACTTGAATTGGAGTTTTCCGGCGATTCCGCTGCGATCCGCAGTATTGCAGCTTAATTATTTGGGCTAATTATCTTGTACACTGTATTCTTCAATATCGGGCTTATGTAGCTATGCATGTGTTATTGGTTTTCCTACGCTCTATCTTTTTTGACTGTTTGGGGGATGGCTGCTTTAAGTACCACCTGTATGTACTGTGGATAACTTTGCATTAGCTCTGGATTATCAGGCTCTGAAGGGGTCTTTTATTGAAGGATTTGGGTGACTCTGTTCTATAAAGTGTACCACTTGGTATATTACTTGATTTGTAAAAGAACATTCCGTGTGCTATATTTATGCCATATCCCCACCAGTCTGGCCGTTTATGTTTTTTAAATCATTCTTTACCGGATCTCATTTAGGAACTCGTCCTCCTCGCGTTTCTTTATCTCTTTCCTTCGAAGCAGGAGCCAAAGGGTGAGACAAATTAGAAACACGCCAACCACGACTCCACAGATAGCGCCTGTCACAATTCCCACGTTGCTTGCATCTGCTCCACGTAAGCAAAGAAACGAAGCGAAAGCAGTAAACACCTGTGTTATTCAGCCCTTGAGTGCACTATCCCCTGCTTGTTTATTTCTTCACCATACTATACATTAGAACAGGGGTAGCCAACTGCAGTCCTCAAGGGCTACCAATAGGTCAGGTTTTCAGGATATCCCTGCTTAAGCAAAGGTGGCTCAAGGAGTGACTGAATGAGCCACCTGTGCCGAAGCAGGGATATCCTGAGATCCTGACCTGTTGGTGGCCCTTGAGGACTGCAGTTGGCTACTCCTGCATTATAATGTCTGTTTTCACATTTATAGTTCTTTCCTGCTCAATGATTTTTTTAAATGTGTTTTATCCCGAAAGAAATAAGCCCTGAGTTGAAATGTGAAAGTGCTTTGAATTCACATTGAACTCAATTTCCAGATAGGTACAGTAATGCTTGGGGGGAACTGCACCTTTAAAGCAGCAGTCAATGGGATTTGACATTATCACAAAGCAGGAGTCAATGCTAGTAGTATGCAACTTTTTTTTAATGATAGCTGCAAAGAAAAGGAGTGCAAAGAAGACCTATGGTGAAGTACATTAAAACATTTAAAACCATATGTAAAATCTCCACACTAGACACTCATGTACAAAGTAGAGATAACCTGGCCCCTCGGTTCCTCCGAGTCCCGATCATGGTCAGCTCAACCTCCGTCAGTGGTTTGCCTCTCCACGAAGCTCAGCCTCAGATCTTCCGGGTAGAGTGTCCTGGGGACGTCACAGACAGACTATACAGTAGGTGCTCCAGTTTGCCAAAAACCCTGTAAAACGTACTTCACCATAGGATGCCTTGTTTGTGCTTCTTATCGTTGCAGCTATTTTCAATTCATGGAGGTGGTAGGAAGGTCCTCAATATATAGAAACCAGCATCTGAAGACCTTCAAGATTTTTGTTTTACATTTTGTTATTCTGGTCGGAATGCGGAATTGTTAGTGCATTATTGGCTGTTGCTTATATATTGTATGATCATTGTATTTAATATGAATAGGGTTTCCCGCTTAGTGTGCTAGTTAGTATTCTTTAGTCCATTACATTTTTGAATAACCACGTTGGTTCCAATGTGAGTTAGCATGCCGCATACAGATTATGCTTTTATGATTTTGTGTTTCTTAACATGTTAAATATGGAACATGTGCTTGATAAACTTTGAATGTAAACATGTGTGCTAGAGAGTTGACAAAAAACGATTTAATTCTTCGTGAAAAGATGGATTTTGGGTTCTACCAACAGAAAACTCAGAAATATTCAGGACCAAATATAGTAAAATACATTAAAAAAACTCTTAGCATAAGCACAAGTATTGAGAAATACAGATTCCTGACTATTTAGGAGTAACATGCAGACTAGAGGAATTACACGTTCCTCGTGTGTCTTTTATATTACTGCAGGTTACAGGTAAATGGCTCATCTTTGTAGGGTCATAATTATGATAACTTCCATCACTGACATTACGTTTTGGAATTTTAGAAAACATTTTACTCACACCGCACTCTCACGTGCATATCACAGGTCCTTCTGCCAACTTCGTTGGACACCACACACCGGTAGGAGCCATTATCTGTTCTACTTAGATTCTGTAGCACAATGCGGTTCTGAGTTTCTGTAGGAGAGTTAAGAAACTGCTTATAAGAACAGTCCCACATGGCAGGCAAAAAAAACCCGAGCATTTATTCATGTAATTAGCTTCATTACACAAATTCAATAACCTTTAAAGGGGCAGATTCGTCCAGTGGCAGTACCAGTTAGTTTCCAAGCTGTTGTTAATTGTCATTGAATTTAAAGAGGAAATCTAAGCGGGCGATTTTTTTAGTTTAGAAGGCTGTAGACGATATTCAGATCATCGGCTGTCAGCCTCAAAGAAAACCTTAACATTCTTGAGATGTCCCCTGTGCATCACAGAGAGAGGTGACAAACAGGTCACCACAGTCTGAGGCTATATTGAAAATGAGGATATCATGGGATGACATCTATTCTGAAGAATAACGTTTAGATATTTGTAATCGTTGCAAAAAGATGGATACAATAAGGCCAAACCCTTCATGTTTGGGAGGTGGCAAGGGACAGATATCCATTTGTTGCTCAAACTTAAGAGCAAGTTGGTCAAAATGAGTATTGTTACATTCAGCAAACTCGCCTCAACCTATTGATATGACTCGCACCTGTCTAAGTGTTGGAGAAATAAAGGTATGAGGCCTTTTATATTTGAGTCAGGCTTTAAACGTCAATAAATTTAATTTTTTTCTTTCAAGTCGTAAATGTCAACCAAGTAGCTGATCTACGAAAGGGGTGGGCTTATGTTGTTCTCACTGAAGAGAAGTTAGCATATAAAGCTCTACTTTTCAATTATAAGTTAGAATTCAACAGAGGTGTGTTTTAGGATCAGGCACTTGAATTCTCTTCTACTCCAGTGACCTCTCTGGGAAAGGACCTATAACATATGGTAACGTTATGTATAGAAATTTCTGGTTCTGTTTTATCCTTTTATTTGAAGAAACTGGTCTGCATGTATTAGTTATAGCTATATGTGTTTGTAATAATCTTTTTCTGTAACCTAAGCACTCTATTTTTATATATTAAAACCAAACTTTAATAACTAATGCTTTGGTCTTTGAATGAACTGTTGCACACTCAGTATAGATTAAAGTACATTTTTGGACACATTATGCTTCAACAGATTTGTGTGTGTTAAGTGCACAGTTTTTCTTTAATAAACAGCGACCGTAGACCCTGACAGATACATATTTTATTTGCATATTTCTTGGGTGGTGGAAGTGGAGAGATATGATTGACATCTAGTAAGGGGTTTATATTAACTAATTGAAAATACCTTATGTAAGTGAGTTGACGAGTAACCGTGTGTATTAACCCTGGTTACATATCTAAGTCGTGCTCACAAGTGTGTTGTCTGTGAAAGATGGCATATTGGGAAGGATTGAGGGGAGATATTGTTGATTTGGGACCTTTGTGGAAAGTGAAAAGTGGGCCCGCTTGATAACTATGTATTAACCCTTGTCCCATATGCAGTTCACATGCTCACATGTGTGCCGCACGTGACAGGAACCCTAAAAGTTTAGAAAATTATTTTAAAATACTTATATTTGTCTGATGTTAAAAAAAGCTTACCTTTAAATTACTAACAATGCCCCCTTAATATTTTAGGATTCAGAAAGATGCATTGGAAACAAGGTTTGCCTTTTAATAATTCAAGCTTTTCAATGTAAGCACTAATAGTTTAACACACTGATGGGCATGATAGGCTTTCGTGTTTTACAATGTTGGCGGCCCTGGTTATACAGTACTGTTCCTTTTAAGAAACCAAAAAATTCTGAGATTTATAAAACAACTCCACCCATAATATTTTCATTGCCCATCGATCCGGAGCCTCTAATGCGTGTTGTTTGGGACATTGTACTCTCGTCCCAAACTGTGATCTTGAAGAACTTTCACTGTTCCTGTATTTTTGCTAATGTTGCAAATTGGATTCTTAGAGTGACCAAGATTAAGTTGTAGCTTGAGGGTTGTGTGATAGGATCATGTCATATGTGATGTCATCAGTTATGATATTGCTGATGTCAATTGTGATGTCATCAGTGATGTAATTTATGAATTGTCGACAGAACTTGCTCTTTGAACTTAGTAAACATAATGCAAAAATGTGGTTATGATATCTTAAGTGGGATCCAAATGCATAGTAAGCAGACAAACAACTTTCCAAGATATATAGTACTGTAAATGTCAAATACAATTTATAATCCTTGCCTTTCATCTATAAAAACGGTAATATAATAAAGAAAAATGCATAGGAATATGCATGGCTACACGAGCATATTAGTGCCTCACCAAGCCGGGCAGAAGCCTGCAGCAACCTTGTCACATTGTCCTTGTGGTTTACACGGTGCCAGTGGTATGAAAGGGGCTTGGTGCCTGCTGATGACTCGCAGTGCAAGGTCACATTTTTTCCGGCTAGCAATTCTCCTTCTGTCCAACATTTTGGCTCTGAAGGCCTAACTGAAAAGGAAAAGGCTTTCTTAGAAATCCAAGTTTGTTTAAGTGTATGGATAAGATATAGCATATAAACGGATTCCCTCAGGTGAGGGACAAAACGGCACTCCAGAGGACTTTTGGCAAAATATTCAAAAGTATGTAAGGATCGGCGTTTCAGTTCACAATTGGGACCTTTGTCAAGATGGAGAATAAGATATAGGCCCATATATTTACTAAGTTGTTCTATGACACCTGTTTGCCACAATACACTTTATGGGCTGGCTCATTCAATTAGTGCCCTATCCTCCTCTCTTGATCTACATGCCCCGCTTTCTCTCTGCCGTTCTCGCCCATCTAATCCCAGACCCTACCTAAACTACCACACGCGCATGCTGCGCTCCTGCACTCGTTCTCCTGAGGAAATCTCACTCTCTCTGGAGGAATTCTCACTCTCTCACAGACTTCCTTCACTACAAATGTATTCTATCCTGTTTGAGGTCTGCCCTCTCTTTGGCTAAACAAACCTACTTTTC
The DNA here is from genome assembly GCA_036426205.1 of Ascaphus truei. NCBI lineage: Eukaryota > Metazoa > Chordata > Amphibia > Anura > Ascaphidae > Ascaphus > Ascaphus truei. Next base: position 85,358,456 of record CM071572.1, read on the forward strand.
TTCACTAATCAACACTCAAAAGTCTAACCCACTCCGTCTCTTTTCTATCTTTGACGCTCTACTGAGACCACCGTCTGTTGCCTGTTTTTCTTCCTCCATTTCACTTCAGGACTTTGCTGACTATTTCAAGACAAAGGTGGATTTCATACATCAAGACACCCCCTTCTGTATCCTCCTCACATTCTACACATCTTCCTAACTCTCCTCCAGCCTTCCTCAACTCTTTCCACTGTCACAGAAGAGGACGTGTTGCTGCTGATCTCCTCTTCTCTATCTACCACTTCCCCTCTCGACCCCATTCCCTCCCATCTCCTCAAACCTCTTGCTTCTACGCTAATCCCTTACAACAAGAGACAAAAAGCCCCCAATGCTACATCCAATGACAAATTGTACGGTACATTAATATATATTTTTTGACTGTATATACACACACAAGAGAGAGATAGAGAGAGAGAATGACTGAGCCACCTGTGCTGAAGCAGGGATATCACTAATAGTTGCTGGCCCTTGAGGACTGGAGTTGGCTACCCCTGGCTTAACACATCTACACGATTCCTACGCTCCTGCACTTGCTCCTCTAAATGCCTCTGGAGGATACTGTATCTCATTGACTTCCTTCACTACAAATGCTTCAACTACACCCTCCCTCAGGGTAAGCAACAATACTTATTTTCTACACTAATTAATTCTCGCAAATCTAATCTGCATCACCTTTTCACTATCTTACCCTCCCTCCTGCAACCTCCTACCTATTTCTCTCCTTCAACTACTCCTCAGGATTTTGCTGACTATTTCTACCAATGGTATATCTAATCTGTCAAGATATCCTCCTTGCATCACGCACTTTTTTTCCTTCCGAACACTCCTCTCTCTCCACCCTGGACTTTTTCTCACCTGTCACAGAATTGGAATTGTCTCACAGTTAGTACCCTCCTCTCCTTCCACGACGTGCAACCATGATCCTATTCCCTCTCACCTCCTCCCACCTCATACCTCAACTCTGCGCAAAACTTTTCTTTACTTTTGGCTCCCTACTTCTTGAACTCCCTCCCACCCCCCAGCATTTGCCAATCCACATCCTACCCCCTCCTCATTGTATCCCTGAATTCTCACCTCCTCAGTGAAGGAGAGCTGAGGCTACTTTCATGCACTTACTTGCCTGCTCAGGGAAATCCTGCAGCCCCCCAAGCCGGTCAGGTCACTATGTCCAGAGAGGTAATACCGGACACCTACATGTCCAGTATGACCTCTATGTTTTTACTGGACAGAATGTCCAAATACCGGATAGCCTCGTTTAACACTGGACACCTGGCAGCCCTAACACAGCAGCATTACAAGACTGCATGTTTCCTTCTACTTGGACCACTCTGAAAAAGATGCATATCATTGCAGACTTCTTCAGAAGTGACCAAACTTGGTGTGTGTCGCGGACCTCACGATCCAAATAAGCTTTGATTCGCAAATACTGATACAACTGGTGGGATGTACGTTCATAAAATTATTTTAATGACTTACTTTCTTACATGTAAAGAGTGCTAGCTATAACTGCAATCTATATGGGTTAGACCAGGGGTTCAAAAAGTGGGAGGGAGCAAGAATTTCTAGGGGGCGGTTACAGAAGCCCCACGCTCTTGCCCAAGGCATTTAAATTAGATGTCAGGATAGGCGTGAGGCCTCTGCAACTCCCTCACCTGCTTTCTGTCGGCCATTCTCACCGTGACAACGTGGGTCAAATAACGCAGCGGGGTGACGTGACATGACCCGCGGCGTCATTTGACGCCTGGTCCTTGGAGAGGGGGGGGAGGGGCGCGAACGCTGCGGCTGCCAGGCCGGGGGGTGCAGCTCAACAAGTGTGCGCACCCCTGGGTTAGAATGCCTACTGCAGAAGAACATTGAAAGAGATCTCATTTACCCTGGGATTCACTGCAGTGCCTGAGTCCCAATTGGGCACTAAAAACACAGAGGCTCCCATTGACTTGAATGAGTTTCTGTGCATTAGTGCCTCATTAGAACTAGTGAATTAGGGCCATATTTACTAAGCAGTCTTCTTCCATAAGATACCTCCCGGCGCTGGAAGACACCTTGCAGCCCATTCAAGTCAATGGTCTGTTAGGTGTCTAATGGGAGAGGACTGCTTTGCAAATTCGGGCCGGAGTCTGCTCTGGCTTCTTCTTTCTTTTTTTTACATCCAAATCTTGCTCCTGAAAAAGAGTTCAATAGGAGGGAAACTGGCTGTTAGAGCTTAATAAACACTCTACATTATGAATTGTTCTTGTTTCTTAGACATCCCCCTTAGACATACTCACCTAAAACAATTAACTTAATGTTATTCCACTCATACTGGCCTGCGTTTTTCACTTTGCAGGTGTATTGCCCGGCATCACTGGGCTCCAGTGATCTGATGAGCATGGAGGCGTCGCCTGCTAAATAATTGGACACAAAGCTGTATCGGCCCTTTTGGTTTTCATTGTCATAGACCTGTCCTTGAGTGTAACTGATAAGCTGTGAAGCAGATAACACAAAAATCATGTAACATGTCAAATCATGTCATTGTTTCATATTTTTCTGTCTCGGTTACATTGTACCCTTTCATGTAAGAGAGAAATGGTCTGGAATACAAGCAATAATATTATAACATATTGTTTTCAATTACTTCACCTCTTCCCCTTTTTAAGTACCTTTTCTACATATTCATTGTGTGATATAAATGACCTTTTCTCTATAAGTCTTTTGGGATGGATATATTTGATCTGTCATGATGTTACTTGTGTATGCGGTCATTGGAGTGACTGTGAAAATGAGGGCGAGATATAACATTAGCCATGTGGTACAGTATATATACCTTGTTATTTATATTGAATGCGCCCAGCTGTACTAAAGATGATTTAATTTCTCTGAATGATTTTGCTTTAAAAATAAAGCTTAACAAGGTTACTAATTCCACAACTCTTTTGCAGGTAGTAGCTTTGTTTATTAAACATGTAGAAAGAATGAACATTCAAGTTTACAAAGCTACAAACACAATCTACAGTACAACAACGAAAACATTTCATGGTGTTCTACGTCTACAAAATAAATGTGGTTTATTTCAAAACCCGCACAGTGGCTACAAGCTAACACAGATTGCTACAGCATTTCCTTCTGAATTTGACTTATGTCAAGTACATTTACCTAATGCACATGTCTTACATTGTCGCTCAGACAGCTGACAAATTGCACTTGAATCACCCTTGGCAGCATGTGAAAACTAAGTTAGCCTTTTATTTGTATTCTGATCCTTTTACTGGAGAGTATTAGTTAATACTTACCACTTCTTGTTGCATGTGGTCCGAAAACTTACTCAACCACTCAATGTCCAAGCTTTGCGTTCCAAGCAGTCCAAGTCTGTGCTGACAGGGAAGTGTCACATTCTCCTCGGCTACATGCGTAATCTCTATCTGAGCTGAAGCTCCAAAGGCATAGCAGAGACCTGTGGGAGGGATACTGTCAGCTGCAACTCAGAGATAATAAGGAAAAAAGAACAAAACACCCCCTTTTACTTTTTCCCCCCTTGAAAACACTGCACACAGGTCCATCAACATACTGTATACAGTCCAAGCTTTCACCACTAGGGAGAGCTAGGCAGCTGCAGGTTAATGTTGTCGAAGCCATCTGCATCATTTACGAAATACTTTATTTTTCCACTACTGCGAGTGTAAATATTACAGTCTCTAGAAAATCTTTTTATTCAAATTTCGCAAGATCTTGTGTGTTGGCTGGATTAGCACAGATGGTTTAGTGGCATAATAAGCAATGACTTAAATAGTTGCTGATAATATACCAAATAAACAGCATACTGTATTAATACTATGTGCACATATACAGTACAAGCAACACTCACTACTTTAATTTCCCTCCAGAGAAGTCCTCCAAAATGTGAAGGGAAAGGGTCACAAATATGTTTGATAATACCCCAGAAGATCAGTAATGGAAACACACATATATGTGTGTATAACACACACATAGGGGGTTATGCACTAAGCAGTGATAAGTGGGTTTTCTGGGGGCTATGCACAAAGCAGTGATAAGTGATTTTAAGTGAGATAAATGCCTTTATAGCATGATACTGCCTGCTGTGAGATTCACAAAGCAGTGATAACAGTGCAGTATCATGCTATAATGGCTTTTTATCCCACTTAAAAGCACTTATCACTGCTTTGTGAATCTCACAGAAGACAGTATCACGCTATAAAGGCATCTATCTCACTTAAAAGACTTATCACTGCTTTGTGAATCTCACAGCAGGCAATATCACGCTATAATGGCTTTTTATCTCACTTAAAACCACTTATCACTGCGTAGTGCATAACCCCCATTATATCTTCTCCTTCACATTCTCTGTACACTTGGTATTCGTACCAAAGCTCTATCCTGGATCTCGTCTTACCTCTCCCATCGTACTTTCAGTGTCTCATCTGCTAACACCTCCTCCTCCTCTATCGATCTCTCTGTGGGGGTACCCCAGGGCTCTGTCCTGGGACCTCTTCTCTTTTCTCTCTATACACTCTCTCTAGGTGACCTAATCACAACTCGTGGGTTCAAATATCATCTCTATGCTGTTGACACACAAATTTAATTTTCAACCCCTGACCTTACACCTGCTGTACAAACCAACGTTTCTGAATGTCTCTCTGCGATATCAACCTGGATGTCCGTTCACCGACTCAAACTTAACATGGCAAAAACAGAGCTCCTCATACTTCCTCCCAAACCTGGCCCTACTACCTCCTTCCATATTACTGTGGGAAGTTCAGTACTATCATTCACCCAGTAGCACAAGCACGCTGCCTAGGGGTCACACTCGACTCCTCTCTCACATTCAAAAGGTAGCTAAAACCTGTCGCTTTTTCCTCTGCAATATAACAAAGATACGGCCTTCCCTCTGTTGCTCGACTGCTAAAACTCTGACTCAGGCCCTCATTCTCTCCCGTCTTGATTACTGTAACCTCCTGCTGTCCGGCCTTCCTGCCTCTCACCTGTCTCCCCAACAATCTATCCTAAATATTGTTGCCAGAATCACTGTACTCTTTCATAAATCTGTCTCAGTATCTCCCCCGCTGAAATCACTCTCCTGACTTCCTATCAAATCCCGCATCTCACACTCCATTCTTCTCCTCACTTTTAAAGCTTTACACTCTTCTGCCCCTCCTTACATCTCAGCCCTAATTTCTCACTATACACTATCCCGACTCTTGCGTTCTTGTCAACGATGTCTTCTCTCTACCCCCTTTGTATCTAAAGCCCTCTCCCGTCTTAAACCTTTCTCACTGACTGCCCCACACCTCTGGAATGCCCTTCCCCTCAGTGCCCGACTAGCACCCTCTCTATCCACCTTTAAGACCCACCTTAAAACACAACTGCTTAAGGAAGCATATGAGTAGCTCCGTGGCTGATAATTAACACCTCATACATTATCTTGGCCCCTTGCAGAAGCACTTACCAGAACACCCTCCTACTGTGTCTGTACGTTCTTCCTACCAACCAATTAGACTCTTCGGAGCAGGGACTCCTTTTCCTAAATGTTACTTTTATGTCTGAAGCACTTTTCCCAATTATATGTTATTTGTATTATTTGTTATTTATATGATTGTCACGTGTATTACGGCTGTGATGCGCTATGTACATTAATGGCGCTATATTAATTAAGACATACATGCATACATATGTTACCCTTCCATACAGCTGACTTTAATGGCGTATCATCAGACACATTTAATAGTTTATAACTAACTATACATAATGTGGACTTTCCTACTGTTATGATCCCTTTAAGCAATCACTTTTATCCCCACTGTATGTGCTAAACCCTCTTCTCCTTTGTGGTTAGTTGAAACCAGTTTATAGGTATGATACAAAAATGCAATGTCAGCATTTATGGTAAGTGTGCAAAAATAGCATGCACAGCCAACCTTTACAAAGTGTGAGGACGCCTTTGATTGTAGTTTTTAACTTCCCAGATGTCTTTCTTTCTGGTTATATTATCATTATCCGATTATAATTTTTTAATCAGTTATATGACACTCCCTCTAGGGCAGGGCTGTTAATCATGTGGCCTACAAGGCGTCGCCATGCGGCCCCCTGCCCGCTCAGTACACAACTGAGGTCCCTTCAACTTTTCATTAATTGAGGAGAAGCTTAAGGCCGTTCTGGATTGGCCACAACCCAACTCCCTCAAGTCTATCCAGCGGTTTCTTGGTTTTTCTAACTATTACCGAAAGTTCATTCAAAACTTCTCTACCATCATTGCTCCGATCACTGCGCTCACCAAGAAAGAAGCCGACCCCTCAGCCTGGTCACCTGAGGCAGTTACGGCCTTCGAGACGCTGAAACGCAGGTTAGTCTCCGCCCCCATCCTTCGGCATCCAGACACCAGCCTGTATTTTACCTTGGAGGTGGACGCCTCGGATGTGTGTGGTGGCGGGTTGTGTAATATACGCAAAGACTTTCTCCCCAGGACAAACTCCACCCCTGCGTTTTTTTTCCGAAGAAATTCTCTCTTGTGTCGAGAGAAATTATAATGTGGGCAATAACAGTTATTGGCCGTCAAGTTGGCTCTTCAGGAGTGGAGGCACCTTCTAGTGTGGTCTAAAAGAACCTATCACGATCCTCACAGATCACAAGAACCTTCTTTATATTGAGAGTGCCCGTCTGGGGTCCGCCAGCTCGTTGGTCATTGTTTTTCTCCAGGTTCAATTTTACCTTGTCCTATACCCTGGAACCAAGAACATTAGGCGGATGCACTCTCTAGAACAGTTCTCCTCGGATGAGAGACCTGAAGAAACCCCCGAGACCATTCTTCCTAAAACTGATCCTCGCGTCCGCTTCTTTCAAAAGTCTTGACAAGATCATTAAAGCTCAAGAGCATTATTCTAGAGGTCTAAAGGTACCGGATGGCAAACTATATGCGGATCCCAATGTTCATTCCGGAGATCCTGGAATGGGGGCACGCTTCTCATTCTGCGGGACACTCTGGGTTCAAAAAGACGCTGGACCTCATTCGAACGCTCCTTCTGGTGGCCTAATATGGCTAAAACCATCCAGAATATGCCACCCTCGTCTTGCCCGGTAATGTGCACAAAACAAGGTACCCCGCAACGACAGAGACCCGCTGGCCTCTTAATGCCCTTACCTATTCCAGAGCGCCCCTGGTCCCATATATCTAGGACTTTATTGTAAGACCTGCCTAGAATCCAAACGGCATGAATACCATTCTTGGTGGTGTGGACCACTTCTCAAGCAGCACACTTTTATTCCGCTCAAAGGAATTAATGGCCGCCATTTTTTCTAGGGAGATCTTTCGGATCCATGGGATTCCCACATCCATAGTATCGACAGAGGCTCACAGTTCATCTCCAAGTTCTGGAGAAGCGTTCACCAAGAGACTTGGCATTTCCTCGTCCTTTTCGTCAGTTACCACTTGCAATCTAATGGGCAGACCGAGAGGGTCATCATCATCACCCCCGAAAATATCTACGATGTTTTCGCATCCGATTCCCAGGATAACTGGTCGGAATTACACATGGGCAGATATGCTTTAACTCCTCAAGAATGAGTCTACACAGAGACTCCTTTCATCATAAACTATGGCTACCACCCAGCTCATCTCCCGATATCCATATTCCCTCAGGAGTACCGGCCGACGACGAGCGCATCTCGGTGCTACAGCACTCCTGGACCAAGATACAGTCGGCTCTCCAAAGATCTTCTCAGAGATCTAAGCTCCAGGCTGACCGTCACCGCCAAGCTGCTCCCAGATACAAGCCAGGGGATAAGGTCTGGCTCTCCGCCAAGAATATTCATCTTAAACCCCGTCCCCAAACTGGCACCGAAGTTTCTGGGCCCATTCTCCATTATGGAACAGGTGAATCCGGTGGCCTTCCGCCTTCAGCTACCTCAGGCCATGAAGATACCCAATGTATTCCATACATCCCTCCTTAAACCCTTCATTTCCAGCCCTTTCTTCCCGAACGTTACTCTGAGACCGACCCCGTGATCGTACAAGGCAATGAGGAATACGAGGTCCAATCTATACTGGACTCCTTCTCTCAGGAAAGGTCCAGTTCTTAGTCCACTGAAAGGGCTTTGGTCCGAGAACGTCTCTGGCTCTCTCGGGAGGACATCCATGGCACCAGCTCTTCTCAGACGCTTTCACAAGAGGTTTCCGTCCAAACCATGGGAGGATCGTCCGGAAGCCGATCCTGATGGGGAGGGGGTACTGTAGGAATCAGGGTCATGGCGGTCTGCAGCGACCCTGCGCCTCCCCTATCCACCGCTGGCCCCCGTTGTTTCCTCCGCTCCACTCCCCCTCCTCGTCCCCGCCTGCCGGGCAGACCGCTGCTCCGCACGCAGCGGCTAAACATGCGACTGCCCATTAGACCTGGCACGCGTGCCTCTCAGCCTTACAGAGCGCTCGTCAGGCACTCATAATTTTATTCACCCCTCTGGGGCTTAGACCACGCACCGGCAATCACACGGCTCACGAGCACAGGTGGTCACCTGTGAAGAAGCCTTAGCGGGGCGAAACGCGTTGTGGGACTTTTTTAATTGTTGCTGCTGCTGCTGACCCTGCTGCTTGACACTCTATTGGGACAATGTATTTTTTTCCCATCCTGGAAATCGTTTTTTGTGGGTTGTGCTTGCCTGAGACTGCACTGCCTTGCCATAAGGAGCTGAGTATCTTCTTTGTTTCCATCATTGTGATATATGTATTTGGGTCACTGAAGTACTTATTTAACATGTTTCCATATGATATGCATTATGTTTAGGCAATAGGCATAAAGGTTTCTGTCATTTAATATCCTGCATATTGGTATAGCCACCCTGTTATTTACTTCACAAACCTTGTATTTTTGCTTAATTTTCAGGGTTAATATTTAACTACCTTCAGCTCAGTACCATTTATTATGGCCGGGCCGGTCTTTTGTCTTCACTGTGGAACTATGTTCCCATAGTGATCACTCACTTTTTGATACTGTCATCATTCATGCTGGTTTACAATTTGTACTTTTGTGGGTTTTTTTGTTTTTATCTGTATGATTTTCTGATTTATTCAGTCAGGCAGCTCTTCAGTCAGCGTTTGTGTCTTTCATTATTTTTGATTTAATAAATTACCATTACTATTTTTGCATATACTTGTCGAGTGCTTTTTAGAGGTTTTCTTTTTTGTGTGTATATATATATATATATATATATATATATATATATATATAGATATATATATATAATATATATATATAATATATATAATAATACTGAGTTAAGTTATGGTGAGTAAAAAAGGTGACAAAACCCTCCACAGGAAGCAAATAGGCAAATGTCATTTCCCAGAATCCCTTGCTGTCAGTGGAAGTGCTGTATGCTGAGTGATGATGGGGAAAGGCGGGGTTGCAGACCTGCCTAAGACATTCAGTTGAGCATACAGTTGTATTTGCATATTTGCTTTCCTGTGGAAGGTTTTGTCACTTTTTTTACTCACCATAACTTAACTCGTATTATGGTATAAGCCTATCCCATAGCCTCTCTTGCATACCCGTTAAAATCAACCCCACACTTGATAGACCCATCAAGGTCGAAACAGCTGTCTGTGGGTGGTTTTTCTGGGTATGCACCTTAACCCTGGCTGTGCTCAAAGCTGTGACCATGCGCAAGCTTAAGCCTATAGGAACCATGTTAAAAATGGTTTTTTTGAGGCAAAAGTGACCACTGTGTGCTCATTTGCATGTCATTTCCCAGAATCCCTTGCTGCAGTGGAAGGCTGTATGCTGGTGTGATGATGGGGAAAGGCGGGGTTGCAGACCCTGCCTAAGACATGGCAGATGAGCATACAGTTGTATTTGCATTATAATATATATATATATATATATATATATATATATTACAGTTGTTTGACAATATATCATTATACCGCCCGTGGGGGTGGATTTAACCCCCGGGCGAGTAAATATTGGCCCAAGCAGCCACATGTGTTTTTAAATATCCCGCCGCGCGTCGCGCTGCTGCTTTTCCCGCGCTCGCGCTGGAGAAAAAAAAATAAGCCGAGGCGGGCTCATGTTGTTGGGGGAGATTACCCCCCTCCGGCTTCTCTGAGCAGGGCCTCCCTCCCTCAGCGCTTCCACTCCTCCCCTTCCTCACCACCCCCTTCCACGCCTGTCTGCCTCAAGCCCCTGCAGGGCCATCGTCGCCCCCCCGGGCCATCGTCGCCCGCCCCCCCTCCCATCGGGCCATCTGTCCGCCCCCCCCTCCCCCCTCGGCTCCAGCCCCCCCCCCTCGCCCCTCTCGCCATCCGCCCCCTCCCTCCCTCCTCCCCCCCTCCCAGTGCGGGCCATCCCCCCCCCCTCCCATCGGGCCATCCGACCCCCCCCTCCCATCAGGCCATCCTCCCCCCCCTTCTATCGGTGCCATCCCCCCCCCCCCCTCCCATCGGCCATCCGCCCCCCCCCCCTCTCCCATCGGGCAATCCATCAGCCCTGCTCTTCTCCTGCTTTGATGGCCAGCTCAGCTGTTAGCAGGGGAAATCCCCTAACCGGGCTACTCCCTGCTCTAAGCGGGAATCCCCTAACCGAGCTACTCCCGCTCTAAGCAGGGGAAACCCCTACCGAGGCTACTCCCTGCTCTAAGCGAGGGAACCCCTAACCGGAGCGTACTCCCTGCTCTAAGCAGGGGAAATCCCCTAACCGGTAGCTACTCCTGCCTCTAAGCCTGCTCTAAGCAGGGGAAATCCCTCACCCGTGCTGCCCCCGGCTGTCATGTGCGACCCCTCCTGCCGTGTGGGGGCCCCACTGCCGGTGCAGTTGTGTGTGTGTTTGTGTGGTGATGTGTGTGTGTGTGACAGACTAAGTGTGTGGTGTGGGTGTGTTGGAGTGAGGGAGGTGAGTGGTCTGTGTGTCGTGTTGTTACGTGTGTGTCACCGAGGGGTGTTTGAGGGGGGGGAGGGGGGGGGAAAAAAAAAAGAAAGCCCGGTGGTGCGGGGCAGATCTCTCGGTCCCGTCGTGCCTGTGTGTGTCATGATGGGCCGGTCTTCGGGGTATGGGTTGGGGGGGGTCTCCTCTGTCCCAGTGGGGGGTGTTTCCCTTTGGCTATGCTCCACCTCTCGGTGGCTGGCTCTCCGCTTGGTGTTCTGCACCCCGCTCTCTGTCGCCCTGTGTCACCCTCTCTCCGTGGCTCACCCTGTCTTTTGCGGATCTTGTGTCCTCCTCGGTGGTCGCCTCCCTGGTGTCACCCTCTCCTTTGTCACCCTCTCCCTGTGTTCATCCTCGGGTTCCCTACTCCGTGTGCTCCCTCTGGATGTCGGGCCTGGTGTCGGGCCCTCTCGCCTCGGATCTGTCAGCCGTCTTCTCACCTCTTTCTGTCCACCTCGTTCCCTCGCGGATCACCCTCTCCGGCGTGGGGGTCCCCTGCTGTTCAGCCCGTCGCCCATCTCGCTCTGTGTCAGCCTCGTCGCCTTCCGCCTGTGTCACCCTCCCCTCTCCCTGGTGTCACCCTCCCTCTCCTGGTCAAGCCCTACTCCCCTCCCTGTGTCCCCTACCCTCATCCGCTGTTTGCAAAGGTTCAGCCCCACTCCTACCTCCCTTTTTTCAAACCCACCCTCTCCCTCTCCCTGGGTCCACCCTCTCCCTGGTGTCACCCTCTCCCTGGGGTGTCACCCCTCCCTGTGTCCCCGCTCCCCTCCGTCTCACCGCGCTTCCCGTCTCCGCTGTCTCACCCTCCATCTCCCTTGTGTCACCGTCTCCTCTCCCTGTATCACCCTCTCTCCGCGCCACTCTCCCTGATGTCACCCTCTCCCTCTTTCCTCTACCCTCCTCCCTGGTGTCACCCCTCGTCCGTCCCTGTGTTTCACCGCTGGTCCTCGCTCTTGCCTTTCCAGCTCACCCTCCCTCTTCCGTGTCGCGCCCTCTGCCCCCTGTGGTAGCCCCACCCCTCCGTCTCCTGTGTCACCCTCTCTCCCTGTTTCGCCCTCGGGGTCCCTGTGGCACCCCTCGTCGTCCCTCTCGACTGTCACCCCCCTAGTCCCCTTTCTGTCACCCTCTCCTCTCTCTCCCTCTTCTCTCCTCCGGTTGTCACCCTCTCCTGTGTCCCTGTCCGCCCTCCCTGTACCCTCCCTCATCCATGTCACCTCCGCTCGCCATGTCACCCTCTCCCTGTGTGACACCACCCTCTCCGTCTCGCTGTGTCACCCTCTCCCTGTGTCACCACCTCCCGTGTCGCCCTCTCCGTGTCCCCCTCCCCCCTCCTTTATTACCGTTCTTTCTGTACCCTCCTCCAGACGTTCACCCTCTCCTCCTGTCATCCCGTCCCTACTCACTTGTCACCACCTCCCCACTCCTCCTTCACCCTCTGTCCCTCTAACTCCCGTTTCCCCGCCTACCTCACCCTCTTCCCCTGTCCCTCATCTACTGGTCTCCTTCCCGACCCCCTCTCCCTCTCATCTTCACATCCGCTGTGTCACCACCGCCTGTGACCCCCACTCCCTGTGTCACTCCTCCCTGGCCCCTCCTCTCCTGTGTCACCCTCAACCTTCTCCCTGTTCACCCTCCCTCTCCCTGTGTCACCCTCCCTCTCCCTTCCCTGTTTCACCCCCTCCTCCCTGCTGTCACTCCCTTATGTGACACCCTCTCCCTCTCCCTGTGTCACACCCTCTCCCGCTTCACCCTCCCCGTCCTGGTCACCCTCCCCCTGTACCGTCGTGTACCCTCATCCACTGTGGACCCACCCTCTCCGTACTCCCTGTGTCACGCCTCTCCCTGTGTCGCCACCACTTTCGTCCCTCTCTCTGTCAACCCTCTCCCTCTCTTTCACTCTTCCCCTCTGTTCAAACCCTTCACCTCTACCTCCTTCGCTACACTCCATCACCTCCCCTCTCTGTCCCCTCTCCCTCCTGTCTCTCTGCCCCTCTCCTCCTCTGTTCTCCTCCCTCTCCCTCTTCTACTGTTCACTCCCTCTCCCTCTCTGTCCACTACCTCTTCTGTCGCTCTCGTCTGTTCTTCCTCTCTCTTTTGTCTCTCATTCTCCAGTGTGTGTCTCCATTCTCCTCTTTCTCTTGTTCTCCTCTTTCTCTCTCTTTCTCTGTGTGTCTCCTCCTTTCTCTCTCTTTCTCTGTGGTCTCCTCTTTTCTTCTCTCTTTTCTCTGTGTGTCTCTCTTTCCTTTCTCTCTCTGTGTGTGTGTGGGTGTGCCGCTCTCTGTGTGTGTGTGTCTGTCTGTCTGTCTCTCTCTGTTAAGCTCCGACGTCCAGACACTGGTTAAGGGGTTCAGGAAACTAGTCATTCACATCTGGCTTTTATTTCTAGATCCGATATTGACACACACACACACACACACACACACACACACACACACACACACACACAACAACCCAACACAACACACCACACACACAACACACCCAACACCACCACACGTCTAATTGTAGTATAAGTAATACAATAAAACATTTTTGTCAAAAATGAATGTTGTTCTGACTAGGAATTTATTAATGTATTTTTTTTATATATTTTTTTAGTGGGGTTGGGGGGCGGGACTAGGTGCGGAGTTGGGGGCGGGACTAGGGCGAGTTGGGGGCGGGACTAGGTGGCGAGTAGATTTTTTTGGTTGGACGAGTAGATTTTGGGTGAATTTGTCGAACACTGTATATATATATATCTATATATATAATATATATATATATATATATATACTATATATATTATATATATATAAGCAATACGATACCGTTTGGAAAAGAAATCAGCAGGCAGCACTCCAGAATTGAACAAGTAAGTGTATAATAATAAAAATCAACACAAACCAACGTTTCGGTCCACTTGACAAAGGTCCAATTCGTGGACCGAAACTTGGTTTTGTGTTTATTTTTTCAATACACTGTTTGTTCAATGCTGGAGTGCTGCCTGACTGATTTCTTTTCCAACGGTATCGTATTTGTTATTCTCATTATAGGAATCTGCACCCCACCAGTGACTATTATTACGGAGTGCTTTTTGTTCTTTTTGTGATTATATATATATAACACAGAAGGAGTTCCAGTGCTCCTGAATCAGGAAAGGGTGTTGTCCAAATACACTTGTTTAGGAGTTGCAGGAGTTTTTTTGGGGTGGGAATTCATGACAAAATAATGCTGCATTGGTCAGAGATGGGTGCATACACATTTAGACCTCCCAACATTTATTTACTAGAATAGGGGAAAGAGTTGAATAAACTAGAATAGCAATGATTGGTTATAATAATGAAGAACTAGAGTGTTGTGACAACTATTGGAAAGGCGAAGGAACGACATACAGTATATCATAATAATTTGGCCTGTATTGGCAGTGCCACAAACAGGGGGGGAGAGCCGGGACAATTGTCCCGGGTCCGGAGGCTGCGGGGGGGCTCGGCCGGCACTGAAGTTAGGTCCGATTTCTGGCCGGGCCCCAATTGCCCCTTAACCATCAGCTCAGTGTCCGGCTGCCGGGCCCCAGATTTCCCGCTCTGCAGCAGGCCTCTCTCCACTGCTGTTGCGGCCTCCTGTGTTGGCACCAGAGTATGTGCAGGGTGCATGTGTGTGATGTGGAGGGGGAGTATTATGTGTGTGATGTAAAGGGCGGTGTTATGTGTGTGGGGGGAGGGGTTGTGTGTATGGAAGAGAGGTGGGGGTGCGGAAAAGGGGTGATTATTGGGTATTATGTGTGTGATGTGAAGAGGGAGGATTATGTGCAGTGGTTGACAAATCACCAAAAAATCTACTCGCCACACAAAAAAATCTACTCGCCACCTAGTACCAAACGTGTGCTGCTTGAGCCAATATTTACTCGCCCGGGGGTTAAATCCACTCGCCCGGGGCGAGCAAATGTATAGGTTTGTTGAACACTGATTATGTGTATGGGAGACATAGGCAGGGGTGTGGGAGAGAGGTGGGGGCATGAGAGAGTGTTGGGTAAGGGGTGAGAGGGGTGTGGTAGGGAGTGAGAGGGGTCAGGGAGTGAGAGAGAGGTGGGTGAAAGAGGGGGAGTAAGAGAAGGGTGGTGAGAGAGGAGAGGGAGGGGAATGGGGAGGGTGCGAGATGGTAGGGAGAGGGGTGAGATATGAGAGAGGGATGGGGAGGGAGGGTGGGTAAAAGAGAGGGGTGAGATAGAGGGGTGGGGTAGTGGGAGAGATGGTGGTGTGAGAGAGGGTGGGTCTCGCAAGGCCGCCAACTCTGGGTGGGGGGGGGGGGTGGGTGGGAGAGCAGTGGAAACTGTAGTCCTGGGCCCTGGGACCGCTGTCTGTGGCCGTTGTGTAATGGGGATGATTTGCCTTTACCCTCTCTTTCTGCGTTCACTAATATGTGCTCTGTAGTTCTTCAGCTCTGGTTTACATTTGTTCTGCCAACCCCATCACTTCTACACGATCTCTTTTGCCAAGTTTCTAAAGGTAAACCGACGTTGGTGGTATAAAGCTGTGTTTTGTAACAGTTTATGTGATGAGAGCACCAGCGAAACATTCTCCAGTTGTAACCAATGTTCTCTTTAGGGTGTCCAACCCAAAGAAGTGACAATGACCGTGTCACCCAGAAAGGTGGAGTAAATCAGAGATGTTTCAAGTGATTTCCTTTGTGGCTGGTGCAAAAGTGTAATACCAGAACCTGGTATTCACTTCTCTGGCAGAAACAAAAAAGAGTAGGGGGTCCTGGCAGTAAGAAATGAGTGTTCAGAGCTAGCCGAAGAAATAGCCACGAAACTGTTAGGGCAGAAAGAGACTGAGGATGCTATACATTAAACATGCTGATAGGTGCACCTTCATGTGGTGTAGGAATTGTTCTAGTGTCAGTGTACGTCAGTGTCAAATCTAAGAAAGTTTCTGAGCGTGGAAGGGTTCACAAAACAGTCCTTATGGGGATCTTAAATTTGTTTCCCACCTTAATAAAGTGCCTAAAGGCGTGAAACGCGTAGGCGGTCCCATATTTTTTGTACCTATGCCTTGACCAATAAACAATATATTTTTTATGGTAGTCACCCTTTCTCCACTGTATTGATCTGTGGTGCGCCGCACCCTCACTCCAATTTTTGTATCCCATTTTCAAATAGAGTTACTTTCTTTAGCAGAGGAAGGGCAGCGTGGCAGTTATCATTTCTCATAGGCCTCCACCACAGGGGGATTTTCCTGTGTGCTGCTGTGCACCTTCTCCGAGTTGGAGAATGTAACTACTGTTTGGACCTTCGTATGCTCGGCCCTGCACATTCTCCGAGAGGTAGGAAAAGGCAAAGTTTCTCATATAAACAAAACCCCTACCAAAATCATACGTTTCCTGCCTACGTACACACAGGACAACCACAAGGCCTGTATTTGCCGAGGTGGGTGTGTAGTAATGCCAGTCTGCCTCACTGAAGCAGGCTGGTTCATCTCGGGCCTTTAAATAACAAACACTTCCCAGCCTCCCTTGCTCGCTGTAAAAATGAGAATCCTCCATCGTTCTTCTCTAACACGCTCTCCTCGATAGTATATGCCTTCAGATGCTCAACCCTACATGTTGTACAATAGGTACAGTAGGAAAAGCCGAAGTTTCAAGTACAATAAACCACTCCGCAGATCGTCATTCTCTCAGCTATGTGCACACGCGACTATTCGGAATGGAACATTTGGTGGCGGCCGTCCCGCATCGACCCCCTCCCCGCCGGCGTTGAGCCGCAGGGTGACCCTCCGTCACAGCCGTTCCACCACTGGACCCTCCGCTGCCGGCTGCTTCTACAAGAAGGTACATTTTAGGGTAGGGGGTTTATTTTAGGTTAGAGGATAACTTTAGGGGTTTGAGTGCTTTGGGTTGGGGGTTAACTTTAGGGGTTTTAGTGGTTAGAGTAAGGGGTTAACTTTAGGGGTTTTAGCGGTTAGAGCAGGGGGATAACTTTAGGGGTTTAGCGGTTAGGGTAAGTGGTTAACGTTAGGGGTTTTAGCGGTTAGGTTAGGGGATAACTTTAGGGGTTTTAGTGGTTTGGGTAGGGGGATAACTTTAGGGGTTTTAGCGCTTTGGGTTGAGGGTTAACTTTAGGTGTTTAGTGGTTAGGGTAGGGGGGTAACTTTAGGGGTTTTAGTGGTTAGGGTAGGGGGGTAACTTTAGGGGTTTTCGTGGTTAGGGTAGGGGGGTAACTTTAGGGGTTTTAGTGGTTAGGGTAGGGGGTAACTTTAGAGGTTGTCGCAGTTAGGGCAGGGGCTTAGGGTAAAGGGTTTAAGGGTAAGGGGTTAAGGTTGCTAAAGTAGGGAGTAGCGTTAGTATTAGGGATTTTAGCTTTAAGGGCTAAGATTAGGGACTTACTTTAGCGGCGAAGCGGCCGGCGGCTGAGTGTCCTGGCAACGAGGTGTCCTAGACGGTGACTACTGCACTTTAATGAATCTCTGCCATAAATCAACTGTATGCAATCAATTCTTTATTGCATCTTATAAAAAACAAAAAATATATATATAGGTTTTTTCCCCCTACATTTCTTCATGAAATATAAAGGTGGTGAACCAGGGCAGGATAATTAACGCCTCCACTCTTGGAGACAGGTAAACTTCCAGTTTAGGAAATTGCAATGGTGAAACTTGACTCAAGATGTACATTGTACATTTTTGCTGGTGGTGTCTTTAAACAAACAGGAATTCTCTGTTCATAAATGATTCATCTTGTTTTTATTCTGCCGCACGGAAGAAGTGACTCGTTTTTTGCGAGTGTAAAAATGACTCTTTTTTTTTTTTCATGGTAAATAATAGTATTTCTGTCTCTACATACAAAATTGGCGGCCCCTCTAAATAATAAATACTGTACCCTTAAAATAAAGATTAAAAAAACACCCCACTTCCCCCCATTTTGGTTAACTTGGAAATTAAGTAAGGTTTTATTTGTAGAGACGACCCTTAAAAGTGCTTGCTTGTCAATCTTGTGTTTCCTCCAGCCTTGGCCCCTTGTACTAATGCCCACGATGATGCAATCCGTCAAATTTAATAGCACATGCTGTAATTGCACCACACAAAATGAATTCAATGTCCTGAGTTCCAGGTTACAGTGCTTTGATTTCCTAGGGTCTTCTCATAAACTTCTATGGGGAAATTAATTTATTCCAGTGTTATACCCAAGCAAAAATAATATAAGATACATCAGTAAAAAAAAATTCAGCTTTTTCAATATAAAGATGCACGTGCATAAATAATTGCTTTAGGAGGGAAAAAGTTGATCACCTTCTGGAGTCTATTTAACCACACATGTTTAACCCATTCCAACTTCACACTGCAAAGCCAGTATACAGTAACCATCGTACCACTGATGAGACCCACATGCCAAAACAACTGTCTGTGAGTAGGTTACTGGCTGTGCGCTTTAAGTAACCCAGGCTGTATTGAAAAGCTGTGCAATACAGCAGGCTTTACACTTCTTGGGATCCATGTTAGGCCAAAGTTATGGTGACGTCGTGGCTATGCGCGCGCACGTCAGGCACAAATCCGTTATTGGCTATTGTAGCAAGCTATTTAACAAAGCTTCCTGGCTGCAAAACTGGGGCCAAATTAAAGCAAAAAAAAAGAACGCCACATTTATCAAAGAAACGCTGATTGCAATGACATATTTTCCTGGAAAATCTGCTCCAGTTTTTTGGCACTGCAAATTTTTTTTTTTGCATCTTTTGCACTTCTCTTTTCTTAAACCGCGACGTTAATAGCTCAGCAGTAAAGCGGATAAAGGGATAGAGTCGGTCTACGCACATCTTATGGCTTTTAGTTAAAGATACGTGTAACGGGATTTATACAAGATAAGACGCAAAACCCACTGCATGCAATGTTTGACACATCCAAGTTGTGTATTGTATATTTGTACGTTCGGCCCGTGTGCAAAAAAATAGATGGCAACTGTTTGTTCTAAACATTGTACTTATGCTCTTAACAAAATAATATTAATTGGAATGGCAATTAAATTGTGTCATTGAACTGTTACATTTTTTCAAAGGAGTCATGGATAATGAAAGTAGTTTGTCTCTCCCAGAGCAGTGTCAGGCTGCTGCAATTTGCATTCGGGGACAGCTGCTTCCCATCACTTTTCCTTGAAACCCAGGGTCAAAAGATGAAAGGTCACCTACTCCTGGGAGCCGAGCAAACTCCCAGTGCGTGCAGCCCGCATGCAGCCCGCAGCCCCACTCGTGAGTTTATCTCCCAAAGGAACAGAATCCTTCTATTCCAAACACAGATCAATCACCACCTCCCAGAACCTCCCAGACAATCCCAGACAATCCCCGAGATGCAGTTTTTCCTCATATGCGCCTCTCAGAGAGCAGTGTAAACACCGTGTGCACCCAGAACGCAGCTAGAAGCAAATGTTTCTGTTGCTGTATTTTCAGGCAGCCTGGTAACACAAGTCATTGGAGGATCAGCACAAACCCCAAACTAAACATGTGGATTTGCAGCCAAATGTAGACATTCTTTTTAAAACCTTAAGGGGGAGAAAAAAAAAAACTGCATGTACAGAATATTTTGGCTTCAGGAGGTTATTCTTATTCAGAAGAGTCTCTAATACTTTTTTTGGCATTAGTTTTGAGCATAGGATGTGCAATATATATATATATATTTTCATAATATTCAGAAGAGGAGATTCATTTAAGTGCGATATCCAGATTGACTTGAGTGGCAGGTAACGCGCAGTCATATTTTAATGGGTGTCTCCCATAGATTTCCATTCAATTTATGAGAGTATGACCCTTGCATACTGCTGCTAAACTATAAGGCCAGGTCCCCAGTGGTCGCTGCGGCGCACGCAACGCCGTGCGTGCTACACACCACAGCACAGCCTTCTATGGGGCAGGCCGCATTGGCTGTGTGTGTGTGGGACGCACAAAGTGCTGTGACACGTACGCTGGCAGGGAAGACAAGAATTTTGTCTTCCCATGCCACGACGCGATCATGTGGTCGGTGTGCACCAATGGGAGGGCTGATATGCCCCATCATGGCCGCCCCCCCCTCCCCCGAATAACAAATCGACATACTAAATACAACCTTTAACAGAAACTAGGAACCCAGACATATTGTTCTGTTATCAGGAAACACAAGCCCAATGGACAACCTCGGATCGCACCCCCATATCACTACTAGCCGTCCAGGCAGGGCCGTAGCTATAGACCGAGCAGCTCGGGGCCCGCACTCTTGGGAGGCCCTCTCCCCCCCCCCCCTGTTGGTGGCACATTGCGGGGCCTGAGATGCAGTAGGAAGGACAGATGGAAATCCCTTCCTCTGCAGAGCCTCCATAGGTGGGCGGGGCCTCAAGAAGAACAGTGTGTGGCTGGAGCTGCAGCCTGAGAGACAGGCTGGGAAACGTGAGAGGGAGGGTGAGGGGAAAGGTGAGAGGGAGGGGGAGGGGAAAGGTACGAGGGAGGGGGAGGGTAAATCACAGGGGTTAAAACAGACATGAAAAGGAAAGGATACAGGAAGGAAGAGACACGCAGAGAAAATGACGTACAAGAGAGAAATACATAAGAGGGAAAAGAAAGACATGAGGGAGAGAGAGAGAGCAAAGATAGAGGGCAAAGAGAGAGAGCGCAAAGAGATAGAGAAAGAGAAGTGAGAGAGCAGTGAGAAAAGAGAGAGCAATGAGAATAGAGAGAGAGCAAACAGAGAGAGAGAGAGAGAAAAGAGAGCAAAGAGAGGTAGAGCAGAGAGAGACATGAGAGAGAGAGAGACATGAGGGGGAGAAAAGAGAGAGACATGAGGGGGTCCGACATTTTTTTTTGCCATGGGCCCGCACATGTCCAGTTAGGCCGCAGCGTCCAGGCCACATGGCACATAATCGCAGAATACGGAAGGACACTCCCATTGTAGCTGCCCAAGCCGGGAATGACACCACCTTCCCCATCATATCCAATAAAAAGGTCCAACACCTCCCCATCAAGGATCCAATACTGACAGAGTCCCCACGCTACTCATACCACCCCCCCTTAAGCTGCAACAAATATACAGAGCAATGCCCAACCCCCCTTTCCATCTCTCACCCATCAAAACCACCAATCCAGGGTGAGTGGGTGGGAAATTCACTTGAGATGGATGGTATAAGAGGTTGGTAAGACCCATTCCACCCTTCATAAATACACTTCTGACCTACCACCCGTAATCCGCACCTCACAGCTCTTTAGGGAAGTCATGCCACCTATCCCCCTACAAGACCTGGGCTCTTTCTCTTGAATGAGCCATAAGGCGGCCACACAGTTTAGCAAGAGTTAGTAAATTTGGGCCACAACATTTTATTGCATCTCAGCCTCGTTGTCTAGATTTAATTAACTGCTTTAGTGGCTTATAAAAAAAACGGCCATAATAAATGCCTTTACTCTGCGCTGGATAACACCAGAAGACCTTTGTAACACAATTTATATTCTTTATAATAAATCCAGTGCATAGTGGTGCAAGAAATGCTTACTCAAGAACTAGTCTGGATGTTACAGATATTACACCAATACTACTGGCAACAGTGGTCACACTACATGTCACATTATGTTTCAGACCTTCCATTGCATTCAGTAATAATATTGCCCGAGTGTATAGGGTTATTCCACAATGCACACCTGTACTTCATCACATTGAAGGCATATGTTGCAAATACTACTTACTATTTTAAAGTCTTCTGTTCTTTAGTATGTTACACCCATTTAAGTAGATGTAAACTTATTATTATTATTAGTGCATTATCAGAAATATTGAGGCACATACTGTATATATGGAGGATGGATAACAACATTTAATTATGGCGTTTGTGAGATTCCTACTTTTCATAATTATAACATAGACTCGTTTATTTATAAACAAGTTTTACCAGGAAATAGTACATTGAAAGTTACCTCCCGTTTTCAAGTATGTCCTGGTATACTGTCATGATAATTAGCGAAGCATTGATCCTATTTCTCCACTCATCTTTATGAAGATCCATGGATCAAATTAAAACCAATAGTTTTTTTTACAGGGGTGTGCAAACTTTTCACCCTGCCTGCTCTCCTCGGCGCCTCGTGCCACCACCCCCCCGCCCCCCGAAATAAACATAATTATTTTTTATTTGAAGATCAATATTATTTGCAAATCTGTGGAACGGCCATGGGTACCAGATTCACCCCCAGCTATGCTAACCTCTACATGGGATTGTGGGAGGATCTGCATTTTTGGGGGGGGAGGGGGTGCAAGGCTGGGGGCGGGTCGGGTGTTCTATGTTCGTGTCATAGATGACCTTTTATTAATACAACACTCATTACTTTCGGATGTTTGTGAGTTTTAAATTGTTATTGTCCAAAGAATCATTACAATTTATCCACTGGTATCACAGTAGGATCGGACGCTTTATCTTCTCTTTTTTCTGATTAGGTTACGTGGAGGGAGCTTGTTGTGCCCAAGAAGAAGGCTGCCAGTATGCAGAAGAAGTTATCAGCTTAGTAGCAAAACTCAATTATATTTTATACATTAATTAGCTAGTCATCATTTAACATCACTAATTGTATTGATATTATTTATAAGACATTGTATTGTTGGGTTATCAGGAGCATTACATTGCACCCAAGGCGCTGTTATATTTTATATATATTATATTTTTTATATATATGTGGGAGCACTGTATGCGAGGTGCTAATGGTTGAAAGGCAGGGTTGCAGACCTGTCTAAGACATGTGAATGTGCTGACAAGTGATATTCTTTGACAAACACACAAAAGATTCCCTCATGAATACACTCAGATACACCTGGTAGAAGTGATGTAGTCTATTATAATCAATGTATTCAATGATAAAATAATAGTTGTACAGAGGGGTGTTGTAAAGAAGTCCAGGGCCACCCCCTAATTACATACCAAAAAGAACTTCCACATGTGAGTAAATGGGGAAGAAAACTGTGAGAAACACTACACAAAATCACACGGTATAATGGCTACACTCTGTATGGGTAAATTCCTGCAGAAAAAAGTACTAGCATGAAGTGAGGCAGTACTATTATCTAAAAAAACGGCAGTCTATAATATTGTAAGGCTGCCGATACTAAATCTGGAGGAAGAAAATACCAAATAACAGAAAATAGAATACCAACAAGCTGGCAAAAGTAAACTGCCAGACTAATCTGGTGTGATAGTGTAGGTAAATAATCAGCGTGCCGTCACAATACAAAACACACTAAAATCAATCTGTATGATCAGCATAATACAATGAGAGGTAAAAATAGTAGAAGTATAAGATCCTAAATAGGGCTAGCACAAAATGTGCATCCGTATAGCCCAGAGGCACGATTCAAGGACCGTATCCAGTTATAGCCTCTTAACCCATAAACCTCATGAACCCTCACTATAATATGAGAGCAAGTGTATTCCTGATCGTATGGTAGGATCACAACACATGTACATCAATGCTAGTATCGGTAATTACCTTATAATCCTCACAATAAAACACTTAGGACCTTTGAGAAAGTGAATGAATGTTATTTGAGCATAATTGTAAATCAATGCTAATATCGGTAATTACCTTATAATCCTCACAATAAAACACTTAGTGAATATATCGTAGCAGTGCACATGCTGATGATATACAGAGTAATATGCTCAAATAACATTCATAATAAGTTTAAACAGAACACATAATGCAGTGGACTTGGTAAACAGCAACTGCCTGTGTACATACAGAAACACGTGGAGTTCCTGAACACTCCCTCACAGCACATACTGGCATGATGCTACCAGTGAAGGGCTGCAGAATGATACACTTAGCTTAGTTTGTAGTCTTCAAGTGTTAAATCATGCAGCCCATAGAGAGGAGGGGAACAAGAGCCCGAGCAGCCGTGTAGCTCTGTGATCTCTGTGATCTCTGTGATCTCTGTGCCGAGTGACGTCACGCCGTATGATCACCTGATGTACGTTTCGTGCGATGGACGCACTTTCTCAAAGGTCCTAAGTTTTTTATTGTGAGGATTATAAGGTAATTACCGATACTAGCATTGATTTGATTGATTGACCATGCTAGTACTTTTTTCTGCAGGAATTTACCCATACAGAGTGTAGCCATTATACCGTGTGATTTTGTGTAGTGTTTCTCACAGTTTTCTTCCCCATTTACTCACATGTGGAAGTTCTTTTTGGTATGTAATTAGGGGGTGGCCCTGGACTTCTTTACTCACCCCTCTGTACAACTATTATTTTATCATTGAATAAATTGATTATAATAGACTACATCACTTCTACCAGGTGTATCTGAGTGCATTCATGAGGGAATCTTTTGTGTGTTTGTCTTACTATCCCCTTGTCCCTTTTTGCACCAGAGATGACCTCTGATTATTTTCACATTACTCTATTGTACTGCAGCTGATGCGGGAGCTTTCCCCCCTCTTCCCCTTTTCCCCTTGTTCCTAAGTGATATCCTTTATTGGCTATATGCTAACGGTGGAGTTTTTTTGATGCCTTTTTCACCCACCATAACTTAAAATGTATATGGTAAGCCTACCCAGCCTAGAAATATTGCAAAGCAAGTATAAACCAACCTCACACTGATGATACCCATCAAGGTTGAAACATGCCTGTGAGTGGTTTGACTTGCTTTGCTAGTCCCATGCTGTGTTTAAAAGCTGTGTGAACGGGGATGCATTTGCTTAAATGAGCTCCATGTGAATGGATATTCCAGGCAAAAGGTGACACGTGTGCTTATTTGCATGTAATTTCCCAGAATTCCTTGCTGCAGTGGGAGCACTGTAAGCTAGGTGATAATGGTTGAAAGGCGGGGTTGCAGACCTGTCTAAGACATGTGAATGCAATTTGTTTTTATTTGCTCAACGTTTCGGCTCAAGAGCAATTAAACAGTGTAACAATGAAATCAGTTATACAAACCACCTAACCCTGTGACACAGATGAGTTGGGGCGAAAAAAGCCAAGGGGAACCCAAGGGATGTCACAGCAATGACGTGGATAACTAGGAATAGGGAACAGTAGCCATGGATCAGGACGTTATAACAGAACATAGCAGAATGTAACATAACAGTACAAATGTAACAAATATAAGGAGAGAGAGAGAGGAGAGAGAGGAGAGAGAGGAGAGAGAGAGAGAGGGAGAGTGAGAGAGAGAGAGAAAGACGACGACGACCTTGGGCAAGTCACTTTATCTCAGGCACTAAAAACATAGATTGTAAGCTCCACGGGGCAGGGGGCAGGGACCAGCGCCTGCAAAAATGTCTCTGTAAAGTGCTACGTAAAACTAGCAACGCTATACAAGAACATGCTATTATAATATAAAACCAGATAGTCATATTGCAAAAGTAAATTAACTTGGGGCGATACACACGATTTGTCAAAACCAATGTATCTGGCAGACCGCAGCTAAATAAAGACTTTCAAAGGATGGAATACTCCACATCACAAGCATACTAGACAAGCACACACTGGAGATATAGGGTGACAAAATAATGCATAGTACATGATTTTGATGCCCCAGTTCTTGCAGCTCAAATTAATCTCTTTCCAACAGTAGGAGATTAAGATAGCTAAATTAGCATGTGCAATAAAATAGCATGTGCAGTGACATGATTAGATTTTTTTTTTTACTGAATGACAAAATAGCTCTCTGACCCATTAGTGAATATTGCAATAATTAGGTTTTAAGCAAAAATAAATAAATAACGAGACTCTAAGTCTCCGCTTGCCTGATTCAAACATCATCTTCTTTGCTTATGAGACCCGGGAGTCAGCAAAGCACAATCCGCGGTATCGCAAGCCCAATGGGCGATACCGCTAGTTAAAGTCAATGGCAGATATCACCGATTCGGCTGCTATAGGTCGGATCTCGCTTTGATGACTCGGGGCTCATGAGCTTAGCAGATTTATGCTATTCCTGTGGTTGAGCTTAGGTGATACAGTATGCTGACCTTGATTCACTAGAAATAGCAAAAGTCTTCAACCATCAATCCATTCTACACAACCTAAAAATCAATGTTTCATTTTCCTTACCATTGGGAACTCATGTTGCTGCTATTTAAGGCAGTGCCACCGTTTTTACAAGGTGTACAATAGTTGGATTTTGGAAAATAGTTGCTAAGAATTTGACTCCCAAGAAGTATAAATACTTGCTGCCATTCCCACGTTGGGGCAACAGACTTTGAAATGGTAAAAGCTGATGCCGGTGAAATAATGAAGAGGTGAAAACCCTGGAAGAAATAACGGGCCATTTCTCGTAAGCGGTGCTTTGCCATGCGGCCCCTTCTGGGACTGGAAGAGGCCTTGCAGTCCATTCAAGTCAGTGTGCTCTGAAGTGTTTTCCAGTGCTACAAGGATTCTTAAGGCAGACGACGGCTTAATAAATAAGGGCCAAAGTGTCTAAAAAATAAATCAAAAGCAAGAAATACATAATGACAAATGATCCATCATTTTATGTTATGAATTAATTCGAATTTTTTTGTGGGGTATTGCTGCTTTACATTTCTTTTTAAAGATGCAGTTTTGCACAGATGTCCTACATATCACAAAAAGTATTCCCATCTTATAAAATGTGAGCTCTTTTCCCTCTTGTGCATGTGTAAGCGAAAATATTTCATATGTAAAAATGTAAGTGCTGAAGCTATAACTTGAGGCATTGTTATGGCAACTTCAGGTGCTCTCCCCCCTTCTCTTCTGCACCCTCCGATGACCACGCTCTGTTCAGTAAGCTCCATACAGTACTGTAGTTACATAACAGATGAGGTTAAAAAAAGATATATGTACATCGAGTTCAACCTATGTTAAATTTAGATGACGAACACTTATGCTATATCTGTATTTACAGTGTATTGATCCAGAGGAACCCAAACAAAAATCCCCCAATTAAAGATTATCATAAGGGGGTAAAAATAAATCCCTTCCGAACTCCAATATTGGCAATCAGATTTCTCCCTGGATCAACATCCTTCCCATGTTTACTTATTAGGTATATCCCTGTATACCTTTCCTTTCTAAAAAAAAAAAAAAGAGGTCCATTTACCAATGTAGCTGGCAGGTGCTGTTTTGCGTTAATTGTATGTCAATCACACATCCTTACTGTAAAACTTAGTTTATAGTTAGTAACCCCAAAGACTTCACTTCTCAGTTATTTAATGTTTAATCACATCACTTAATTCCTAAAAGTACACATGCTTGTAACATCGATATTTGTGTACTCCTTAATACTTTACGTTGAATGTGCACGTCTCTCCCATGGACCAGCTCTGATTTTTGTGCCTTTCAGTCTAGTACCCTGAGTAGGTTTACTGGCCATGCACTTCTTTAACCCAGGCTGTGCTGGGTAATACAGGAGGCATACGTTTATAGGGGCCCATGTTCAAATTGATTAGGCGTAAACAGTGACTCACTGTGAGTGATCATTTGCATGTCATTACCCAGAATCCCCGGCGGCAGTGGAAGCACTGTTTGCTAATCGAAAATGGTGAAAACCAGGGTTGCAGACCTGCCTGCGACATGCAAATGTGCTCACAAGTGGTATTTGTTACTCGCGGTACTCTCTGTGGTGGAGGGTTTGTGTCGCTTATTTTCTACATCCAGGATTCCTGCTTATATTCTCATTTGCTTTCCTCATAACCTCTTGCCTCAGCTACATATTCTCTTCCTCTGCTTTCCCCCACATCCTTAACCTTCAACTTCGATGTGATCTTTCTTCCATTACTTCTTTCTAACCCCTCAGCCTCTTGGGGCTCACTCTCCACCTCTCTCGTCTAAATGAATGCCTCATCGTCCCCTTCGTTTTCCTTGCTTCGCTCATTTACCCTCTTGCTTCACCTCTTTATTCTGCCCCTTTCCTGTTTTGTTTTTTTTCCCTCTGTAAGAAAAACGTTATATAAGAATGAAAAGTAGCAGAAATAAATGTCGAGGCTGGCTGAGATTTGCCGCCTGGAGTCGGCCTTCTGGTTCCCAACTGCATAATCCATCACACACAAAGTCATTTTAATGTCACAACATTTTAATGTCACTGCTTTGCTAATGTCAGTGCCTCTGATTCACTTGTAGTGTACGAATTCTCAACATTCATTTCCCAAAGGACATTTTAGGGGTTTAAAAAAAAAAATGGGTTTGATGCAAAAAGTATGAGATTTCTCTGGGGAATATCTGAGACTCCTCGGGGATACAAGCTGATTTTTTCAGAGGCCTGCTCATAGTCAAGCATTTTTTTTCTGCAGAAGTTCATTTTTCATTGGCTATGTTTTTCTCACCTTATTAGAACAGTGGTATTAAGATACGAATAAACGAAATACAAGAACTTGCAGGCAAAAACGTCTAGCCTATTTGAGAGTACGTTTCAAATGTATTATATAATTGGCTGGATAGACCTATTCACTGCTATACAGGGTGTTTACACTAAGGCTGCGCTTATAGTGCCGGCGACGGCGACAGCGAAGTCGCGTCCAAACGAATGCATTGCCGCCGACGCGTGCGCTTATAGTAAGTGTGACGGAGCGACGGCTTGGTCGCGATCTCTGGAAGTTATCTCTATTTGATTTCTCCAGCATCCGCAGCCTGACGTCACCGTCGCCGTCGCTGGCACTATAAGCGCGGTCTAAGGGATAAATCAAACTCAGCTAAAGTGGAGTTAATATCGTACCCACTGAAAATTAAAAAAAATGACGAGAGTTATTATTGCAATATCAAGTTGGTATTCATAAACATTGCAGTAATAATTTACCGGGTGCGATATTTAGCCCAAATCTCTAGGAATTAACGGGAGCATCAAAATATGCCTTCATTACACCCTGCATCGCGATCATACGTCTATTCTAGGCCTCTGTAATATCTATTATTACAGAGGTCTATGATGGAAATAGCATTAACCTGTTTGATGCTTCTGGTTACCAAGGTGTAGCACAGGCACCAAAGGGGTTATTAATACATTAAAATAAAAACATAATCTGCTTTCCCACCTCAGTGGGTAGTAAAGCATTGCCCTGAGGTATTATGCCTGTTGTTTTGTCGGATTCGATGCTTGTAACAGATTCAATTAAAAAAATGCATTATTTCTGGCGGTTCAACGTTGATGTATTACATGATAAAAATAAGGCACTTTTTGGGGCGCTAATATCACATTTTTAGGTTACCGCAGCTTGATGTATCCGGGCATAAAAGAGGCAGAGACATAATATACTTCCATAATATCCGTGCCCGATATAGGGGGTTATGCACAAAGCAGTGATAAGTGTTTTTAAGTGAGATAAATGCCTTTATTTCTCAATATTGCGTGCAGCGCGATTCACAAAGCAGTGATAACACTGCAGTATCGCTCTTAAAAGGCTTTTCATCATCAAAACACAGTCATTGCTAAAAAAATTGCGCCATAAATTGCACCAAAAAGCACTTATCTCACTTAAAAACACATATCACTGCTTTGTGCATAACCCCCATAGTGTTTGTAAAACCTACATGGCAATCCAAATCTCCCGTCATGTACGGATGCAAAACCCAGTTTATTGACTCTATTGATGTATTTGAAAAGTAGCCACCCTGTACTCCTCAGGAAGGGGGCATGACGGAGGGGGGCGGAGGTATGAGAGAGTACTGGGAGGGTTAACATCATCCTGGGTACATTTGGTCAGAGCTAGGGGGCTGGGCCTAAGGGGAGGGTATAAGTCTTATCACAAGATATACAAGACACACCACAATATATACACATACACAGTGTTCGACAAACCTATACATTTGCTCGCCCCGGGCGAGTGGATTTAACCCCCGGGCGAGTAAATATTGGCCCAAGCAGCACACGTTTGGTACTAGGTGGCGAGTAGATTTTTTTGTTCGGCGAGTAGATTTTTTGGTGATTTGTCGACCACTGCACATACATATATATATTTTTTAACAAACCACAAAATAGAAAAATGGGGCAGGAGGGCGGGATCCCCACTGCAACCGTGAAAAAAAACAAATACATATATATATATATATAATTTTTTTTATATATATATATATATATATGACTGAATATTATGCTTAAAAAATAAAAGACAAGGGGAGAAGTGATATGGTTTTGTTATTGTCACAGCTGGTGGAGGGTGGTGTTCAGATTGGTGGTAAGGATATATCAGTGATCCAGTTTACATAAGGCTGGGGTGCGCTAAGGTGCCTGGTCTGGTGATATTCTTCCGGTTTGGATGACGGTAGATTATGCATTTCCTGCTTGCCTGGTACGGCCGGTGGGTTTTTGGGCGTCATAGGTGATGCAGGGAGATCCTCACGTGTGGCTGCAATCTGACGCTGCTACTCGGGTTATGTTGTCTTAATTAATGCTGTGGCCATTTTACCCTAATGCTGGAGTCTGTTTCTTATTGGGTGTGGGGGTGGTCTAGGAACTGAGGGTTAACTTGAGACCTCCAGACGTCAAGAGCTAATACAAAAAGTATGTACGTTTTAACTCGTATAATAGAAATAATATTAATTCCACTTCCCTTATATAATCTATAAAGTATGAAGTTTACAGGCCTTAAAATAAAATTGGACTTTATGCTGGATTAAATTTATCTTCTTTTGATAAGACCGAATGCCTGGACCTTCTTTCTTACTTAAAATAAAATAGCCCAGGTTTTCTCACTCTTACAGTTATAGACTCCAGCTGATAGTTTTGCAATATGCAGCAAATAAAGTAGTTCACATCTGTATGCGTAAGGATGGTCACCACCTAGATCTGGTTTTCAGTATACAGTATACTGTTTCTTGTCAGATTTTACAATCTCCCCTTTTCTACGATATGCCCATATACACTTTAAGATGGCACCTTTGCGGTTTTGAAAGCTCTGTACACGACGGAGTCAATGTATTAAGGAAATGTTGGAGCATAACTGGGACATTTGATGCATCTAAGAACTTTGCTCCAATTTTGCACCTTGTGTGCTCTTGTTTTCCGACTTGGGGACTGTCAGTAGGAGCTGGGGAGGAGTTATGCTGCAATATATCAAATTATGCAAGTATCACCATCATTCTTTTTCTCTTTTATTTGTGCAAAAAGATCTGTTATGTCTAAATAGTGTAAGTCTAACATTTCGCACCACACGTAAGACATCGTTTCTTATGTTTGATGAACCTGTGCTCCAAAAATGGAGCAGTGTGTACCAAAACACACTTTTCTTTGCGTTGCTAAATAGACCCCTATGATTTAATATATGCAGGACCCTCAGGTTGATCTCCTAAAAGATATCACAGCCTACAACACATCTACACTTAACCAGAACCCATATGGCTACTACAACTTTTAACCACACTATGACCAATATCTCATTCTCATTTTCTGTCTCTCCCTACTTCTACATATCCCATTACCTTCACTGTACCTTACTCTATATCAACTACATACTTCTCCTCGTATCCTTGAATTTCCTGTTCTTTAAGGCTTCTCAAAGTTCCTTAATTCAATATCAACTACGGAATTCTCCTCCTCTCAAAGTTCCTCGCTGTTATGGAAGTTTCTGTTACGTAGCACCCTGATCGGCATTATCACAGCTGAAAGAATAACCCCTCTGTCTCCCTGCCTGCATGTTGTCTTCTGGTCAAGACTTGTCTCTTCTCCACATCTTTAGTTCCTTTTCACTCACTGGTCCCTACCTCAGGAACTCCTTTATCCTTACTAGTTGCTAATCTCCTCTCCCTATCTTCATGATCAAGCTGAAAAGGAAACATATAACCCTCAGGATACCCTATGGCATAGATACCATGTCATGATGGGCGGCACGCAAGGGGCCCCATGACGTAGTAGCTACATCATGCTCTTTTGCTCCTTTTCTAGGGGAGGCTGTGTTCACCGGTCCACAGAAACCAGAAGGGAAGAGAGGGACAGCACAGTCATATAATTGGTGAGGAGTGATCACATAATCGTGACTAAAGATGGTCGAATTTTTTGTGAGGATTCGGATCCGCCTCTTTTGGTCCGTGGATTTCCGCGAATCAGTCTCAAAAAGGCAATTTGTCTTTTTCAGGTTTTTTCCATCACAAACAATCCAATTCGCGGACTCCGTAATCCGTTGGGAGGATTTTGTTATTCCAATCCACGGATTTT
This sequence comes from Ascaphus truei, assembly GCA_036426205.1. NCBI lineage: Eukaryota > Metazoa > Chordata > Amphibia > Anura > Ascaphidae > Ascaphus > Ascaphus truei. The sequence goes on from CM071572.1 coordinate 85,390,451, forward strand.
GCAAGCCACTGGTGGATTTTAACAATCTAATCCCCGGATTCTGCAATCTGTCCACGGACTGGATTCTTAAAATCCACCAGTGGCTTGTATCCAATGGTGGTTTTGGATTCATCCGTGCGGATTGAAACTGGAACAATCCATCGACGGATTTTATACCGCGGAATGGATTTTGAATGGAAAGCCCTGGAATTCGGGAAGTTTGCACCCTTCTCTAATTGTGACTAGCTGTAGCACTTTGGTGCTGCTGCCTCTTCGGCAGTCACAGGGTTGAATAGATTATCACAAGTTTTCTACATACACCAGATGCATTTTCTTACCTGTAGCACATGCTCTATTTATAAATACACTTACATGTACTTCTACTGCCTCTGTAAGTCTCTTTAAATACCACTTAAATCATAGTTTCTTCAGGACTGGGCTTCCTTCCTCCCTGTCCCTATAATTACTTTTATTGGATGCACACTTCTCCCCATTGTGTACCGTATTTCCCTGTATTATATCTGGCAAACTTTGGCAGTATGGCACTGCGTACACGGTTGGTGCTATGTAAACACAAATAAATGTACATACCCCTGTACAACTTGGTTCACATCAAATATTGTCATCAGGGCAAGTGAGTGCATCACTAATAAAGTTCCTATCAAGTATTCACAGTTGTAGTCCTTAATTGTAAATCATTTGCAGGCATACGTGATGAATATATATTCTGATAGGGCAGAATTGTCGCTGTGGTTTTTTTTTATCGTAACCAGTGTGGCAAACGGATCACTTTCAATGCAGAATTCTTTATGTTGAATGTGCGTAGAGAACAGTTTAGGGTTAGATTTTATAGGCAGTGTTTAGCTGGACAGCACTAAGAACATTTGCTATAAATGGTAATTAGCAATGATATAAACAACAGTTGAGAGACGCCATCCATCATATTCTGTAAATAATATGACGTCAACTGTCAGGCGCATTCTTCTCTAGGCTGGCTGCTTTGTATACACAAGTTAAAGAGGGATTCTTCTTTCAACTGGTATGCATATACTGTAGGTAAATTTCAAGTGATGACGCAGTATATTTTAGAATAGAAGTGACACTAATTGTTAACAGGTTTGTTAGCCACACACAGTACATCCAATATCAGAGATGAAACTGAAACTTGTATGTTAGGTCAGGCGTATCAAGATAAAAAAAAACAAGCTTATTCTGGGTGGGGTTTCCAACTACTAATTATATTAAATATATTAACTGAGTTTGCTACTACTGCTAGACACAACCACAGCAGTTTTTTCATTCTAGTGAATGGGCCATAAATGGTCATTTGGGTTAGCATGCTTAGTAAATATGGCCCATGGTTCCTATAGTGTGCCGATATTTATCATCAAGAAAATGCTCTTCATTTTGATGTATGATGATAGGGATCACTATTATATATTGGCTGCCACCAAACCACATTCACTTTAGATTAAAATAGCAGTCCCTTCTGCTCACAATTTAAGGAGGGGCTCACTCCTGCAGCCAATAGGAAGTTGCGACATCATTGACAGATGTAAGATTCTATTCATGACCCAGCGGCTATATTTGTTGGGTCAAAATTGGTATAACTACAAATATCTTGAGAACCAGGGGTCCCTGAAAGTTGGGGGACGACAGAGGGTTCCCCCAATTAAGATTAACTTAAAACATTTGGGGGGGGGGGGGATTGGTTCTGCATTTAACGCCTCTTGAAGATACATAGGGACATGTGTACTAATACAATATGCCTTATTTTGCTACTATTTTATTACCCAAGTTTGGCTTGTTCCTCCCAATCAATACTATTTGTTAATTGAAAGGAATTAAGTTTATAAGTATGCTAAGTAACTATGGCCCATTTGTATCAATGGACTTTAAGTCGAATTAATGTTTGTATATATATATATATATTTACACTGTTTAAATAATAGTATCACAAGTCACCATTTAACTGCATCTAATTGTAATTGCACCTATTAATCAAGTTTTCAATTTCTGGGAATAGTGCTAGGCACCATTGTTAGTGTGTCATATATGTGACTCTTTGACTCACAAGTATCAAGGCAAAAGTGGTGCAATTCTGGGGCAAAAACATTGCTCTAAATGTAGCAAAGAAAAGATCCTAATAATCTAAATTGTATTTTTCTCTTTGATACATTTGGGGCAGTTTTTGCCCCATTATTGCACCACTTCTGTCTTGCTACTTGTGAGTCAAAGAGTCGTATTACTTACAAACGGAGTTGCATCCAGTTGACAAAAAGCATTATTAGAGTAAAACTCCCTTTTAAAAGTTCTCTACACAAAGGTAGAGACGTGTGAAACTGTCCAAAATGCAGTTGTGAAATCCTTAGCGTCCCCCCCTTGCCCCCTTCCCCCCCTCTCCCCCTCCCCCCCTATCCGCCCCCCCCACTTCCTTGCTAAGTGTTTTGCCAAAGCCTCAAAGGGCTAAAAATGTTGTGAAATGAGTCTTAGATTTTGCAATTTGACAAGCTTTCAGCAGCAGACTGTATGAACCCGACAGTGAGCTAAACATTGCGTTTCCTGCTTTATCGCCTCCACATTAAACAAATCAAATTTGTGCATTAGCCCAGGGGTGCAAAGTTTTGCTCCTGCGCCCCCTCCCGTGTGTCCCCAGGTGCTCGCGTCCCCCTTCGTTTAGTGCGGCGTCAAATGAGGCGCGGGTCATGTGACCCGTGGCGGCATTTGACATGTTGCTATGGCAACGTGCGTGTGACATCACCACATGTGACGCTGCATTGCCATGGAGACGCTTCCAGACGCCGGCTGAATCACGGTAAGTTGAGGTTGTTGCAAAGGCCTCACTCGATCCCCCGGCATTTCAGTTTAATGCCTTTGGGGAAGAGCGCGGGGCCTCTGCAACCGCCCGCGCCCCTCCCACGTTGACTGAATATTTGGCGAATCGTTTGAGAACCTCGACAAGGTTGTATTTATTTTCGCAGCTGAAAAAGGCCAAATGCTGCCTGAAAGTTTCACACATCTGCACTCAGAGGCCATGACCAGGGCTGCCTCTCTGTTTTGGTGTTTTAACGGTTTCCGCTGCCCTAAAATTATAGTGATTATGTAAATCCAAATCCCTAAGCTCTGTTAAGTTAGTTAATGTGACATTAACCTAAGTTAACATCATGTTATACCTTACCGCAGGGGCGGCCAACTCCAGTCCTCAAGGGCCACCAACAGGTCAGGTTCTCAGGACATCCCTGCTTCAGCACAGGTGGCTCAATCAGACCCTCTGATTGAGCCACCTATGCTGAAGCAGGGACTGATTGAGCCACCTGTGCTGAAGCAGGGACTGATTGTACCACCTGTGCAGACGCAGGGATATCCTGAAAGCCTGTTGGTGGCATTTGAGGACTGAAGTTGGCCACCCCTGCCTTACCGCACCGCATATATTCAAAGGATAACACTATGATGTTAAGTCATGTTTTCTCCCGGAAAGAGCATTGCATTAACTGTAAGGGTTCTTAGTGATAATAAGATACAAATGAGGCGTCCCCCCCATTACAACGTACACCCACCAAAGGCCATTTAGCGTAATGCAGGCACTTAACGTTAGTTAGGTCATCCCTAAAGGTGGCATTATTCCCACCCAGATCCTGAAATATAGGTTTTGGAGGAGAGAGTCCTGTTTTTAGTAAAGTAGCCATGGACAGACAGCATACCCCCCACAACACTCCTTTATACAGGTGAGGCACCCTTATCCAGTACCGTACGGATTGTATGTAACCTGTACAGACACTTTATAAATGGAAGCACAAAACAGAGCACACCGCTCGCTCTATTAATTATTATTTATTAATGTTTTATTATTATCAAAAATGGGTGCTACCTATGTACTGAGGTTAATAGATTTTAACACATAAATGAAAGGCTGATGAGGTCAGTCTGTCATTCACAGAGAGTACATTTATGGTGCACACCGCACTATAGTGTATTCACTATAAAATAAATAAGTAATTAGTGTGGTGTGCACCATAAATGTACTCTCTGTGAATGACAGACTGACCTCATCAGCCTTTCATTTATGTGTTAAAATCACTTTATAAATGGGCCTTGTGGAGAGAAACCTGTGAACACATGACACACACCTGAGATACCTGTGAAATATGCTAATTTAAATAATTTGAATATAGTGTGTGTGTATCTCAGGTGTATTCACAGGTATCTCTCTGCTCTAAAACTCATATTGCAGAGTCTGGATAGCTAAGACACACTTAACAGGACGGCGGCAGACAATGTTTATGCGAATTAGATGCATTTCGCTCCTGTTGCTTTTGTATAATGGTCATTAATGTTTTAGGTAACATCACATTATGAGACCTGAGCCCACTGAGTTTTGTGGTTCCGTTATTAGGTATTGATTAGAAGCCAGCAAGTATTCCAAATGAATTCATGTGTCAGGTCTGCATGCCTCTCTTTTGAGTGGAAATAATGTACAGCGATAATCCATATCACAACACACTTCTGCACATATACGTTCAGGGAGGGAAAGCTTTCTCGGAGAGAGAGATATATATTAGTTCCCAAAAATGGAATTGGATTTTTATATTTCCATATTCATTAATGTTAAAAAAAATGTACGTTTTCAATATAATTATTTGCTTCATTTTGTCCGTGAGAATGCTGAAGAATCAAATGTTCACTAGAGATATGCGAGTGTTCAAAAGTGAAGTTCTTACTTATTTTTTGTAAATTAAACCAAAGTTGCCAAATTTTGGATTGCACGAAAATGGGGAAAAATGTGCAAAAGTCACGCATTTCGTCCAAGAGTAGGAGGGAGGCAGGGAAGCTTATTTGCATATTTCATTGAGCTTATTATCTCAGGTGTGCTTATAGGTGTCTCTCTACATGTTGTACAGATTAGTGTTTTGGGAAGTATATATGTCAATGGGGACACTACAAAATGTGACTCTCTCTCTCATTCTCATTCCACACTTCTCTCATTTTTACACAGAAAGCAATGAGTCCTGTATTTTCGCCCAATTTTTCATTGTCAGCCGGGGCAAGATGGAACCCTTTGGCTAGCTGAATGAACAGTATTAGTTGCTTACACAGGTGCTTTACGTTGAACTGAGTTTTTAGTCCGGCTGACAGGAGTCGGCTGTTGATCTGCAGAGTGAGGAAATCCTTGGAACAAAAGTATCTGGGCCAAAACCACAACCCAAAAGCACACAGACTCTGAAGCCGAGGATAAATGATTGTTTCATTGAGGTTAACAGGAAAACGTCATTTTCTGCAAACTATTACAAGACATACCTTTCTCTTGAATCAAACCAGACTAAACTAAAAGCATCTTGAAGAATTACAGAGTCGTTTCATAAAGCTGAAACATCCTGTCTTAACCCCTAAAGTACCCTCAGTACGGCCCCTCTGCACATGGCCGGGAAAATGAGAACCCACATTGTTAGAATGAGTCATAGCATTGAAGAATATCTAAAGCGGAATCGGATATTTTGGTTATGGCCATCTCGCTGCAACCAAGTTGCCGCTGGCGTTTGGCTGCCGCGGGACCCTTCACGGCAGCCACTCCGCCGCTGGACCCTCAGCCGCTGGCCGTTTTGCCAATAAGGTAAGTTAAATTAAGGGGTTTTAGCGGTTAGGGTAAGGGGTTAAGGATAGGGGATTTGAGGAAGTAAGGTTTTTTAGGGTAGGGGGTTAAGGTTTTTAGAGTAGGGGATCAGGGTAATGGTTTTAGGATACCCCTTGGCTTAGCGTAAGGGTTTAGGGTAAGCAGTTCTAGGTTAAAGAGTAAGGGTTAGCATTAGGGGTTAAGATTAGGGTATTTTTTAGGGTAACGTTAGGGAGTTAGGGGAGATGTCCCTGCGTGAGGCTAGTGGTGGCTGGACACCAGTGGTGATTTGGTCGCAGCAAAATGGCCACGACCAAATGTCCTAGAGACTGTACCTAAAGAGCCCAAAGTGCCCAATCAGCATCTCTCCACAGATCAAAACTTGTATAGCAACAAACGATGGCACATTTATAAACGTAACTGCGCCAGGTTGACCAAAAGCACCTGTGTGGGGCATAGCCAGGTTGGAAGCAAAATAAGACCCAACACTCTATAAGGTAATTGCACCCATTACTACTATATGCTATTTACGATTTTAGTCCTCATTGGCATGAAATATGTACCTCGGTACAATCTCAGTGTATAAAAGTGTTATTTTTACAATTTTGTAGCACACATTTTCAAAACCACTATATACTGTATACCTTTGTAAATAGTACACATACATGAGTAAATTGGGTGCAAAGGCTACACATTCTGAGGGTTGTGCTGGACACCGGTAGTGTCCATTTCTTGACTTGTGCTCTGAGAGAGAGCTGGAATACCCAGCGTTGTATTGTACTCTCTGTTACAGTGATTACAAGTAATTGGCACTCTTACTGGAAATAATACAAAGTGACAGTCGCTAGGAACTGAGGCTTTTGCTTCTTGTTTGATAAGTCCCAACCAAAGCCTACAGTACATGTAAACAATGAAGTCACAGGACCTGTTATTATTTTTTTACAAAATAGGTCAGTACCTCTTTTTTCCCTGTTCCATCGCACTTTCTGTGTGGTTCATCCCTTTTTAATTTGACCGCAAAGTTCATTAGTGCACTCAAAAAAAGTCAGTATACTTTAAAATTTTAATAGGATTAAAAAAAGAAAAGTCCATTAAATTGAGCCTAGATTTTTTTCATGAGCGCATCTCATAAATATTGTGAATGATGTTTTAACCATCCCCCTCCACTTCTCTGACAGACACAAGCATAGAGTGATACCACACACAAAGGGAGACAAAAATACAGACACACACAAAGGTATACAGACAATCAGGCGTATTCCTCAAGGGACAGAACAATACTAATATATGTGTATTAATACATTTTGTATACAGAAACAGAGACACACTCATATATTCATGTTCTATTGGAGATACACCTTATATAAATCCATGTCTACAGCTTTGAATTCTGTTACTTGGGATAATACCACTTACTGTTCAGAGGAAACAGTATATTTATTTTTCACTAGGTTCATATACTGTGCCTTATGTCACCAATAATTTGTGATGAAGTTGGCTGTGGCAGCGTCATTACTATACACTCTATGTAGCACATCTTCAATTGATTGCCAGTCTTAATTCCACTGGAGGACTGCAGCATTTATTGTTCTTATAGTGACTTTGCCCTGGGGGTGTAGTCTGTCCATAATGTATATTTTCTAAGTTATGATGTTTCTGTGCAATAATAAATAAATAGGGGAAACAGCCAGTGGAACTGCTGCTAGGATGCAAGGTTTTCTTATGCTGTCACATCACAATGGAAAATTTAATCAACATGGCTTTGCAGGAGTATTAAATACACTAAACACTATGCACAGTGTGTTTTTGTTCTGTACATTTCTTGACCAGTTTACTCTTTCCTTTTCCTCTCCTTCTCAATACTTTTCTTCTCTCCATCCCTCCCTCTCTAACCTCCTCCTTCAGCACATCTGTTTCTAATATGTGCAGCTCCAGGCGCCTGTTCCAAGCAAACAATGGGCTTTTTGATCAACCTGAAGAAGAATTTTGCTAAGAAATCCTTCACCAACTCAAATCAATTTTCTTCAAAATGGTAACAGGGACATATTTACCAAACCGCAGTTTCTCTGAACTTTGATTAAACAAACAACAACAAAAAAATCTAAATCATCATGTATCATTAAATTCTACGCATCATTTAGAATTATACAGCTAGTTAATCTTTGTTTGCCCCTCAAAACTGCAAGATGTAACATTTCTGCTCCTTGGAAAGGAGTTGTGCTACTGCATTGAGGTGCTTTGTCTTTTAATGCCACAGGTAACAGTCTATTTTAGAGCCCCAAAATATTCGTTTTTCTACAGCTTGGAAATACATCTGTAACTTAAAAAATAAAAGCAACTCACCCAGGAAGAAATTTAGCAGAGTGTACATCTTTGTTCACAAGTCCAGAAGAACCCCTGGGATAGTGGAATGGGACAGCATCAGAAGCAGCGCTTCGTGCATTGGCTTCTCGCAGGAATGGCAGGCAGCCCTGCATGGGGGATGCATCACTCACAGCCTTTGGAATGCAAGCAATATAATCACCTCCATGTGGCAGCCCCAAGAACCAACTTTCTTTTGCCTCTTGTTCAGTTCTTGCCACTTTTACCAGTCTCTGACAAAAAGGTGATAAAGCGAGGTGCTACTCCGGTTGTTGTTGCTAAAAGGAAAGAAAGCTCCTGGAGTGGGGGGGATCCAATGTTACTCGGTAACAGCAGGCACTTATTACAGTATCTCTGTGTGAAAAGAAAGGAGTGCAGGAAAAAATATTGTGCAGAACCATGTGGCAGCCTCCCAGACCTGCTCCTCCCAGCTATCTGCTGGGATTAGCCACGGAGAGCAATTATATGAGCAGGCTGCAACTCCTGCAGAGCAGGAGGGATGGGTGTATATTTTTTTGTCTCAACCTCAAAAATATACTGACCAACTCTCCCAATTTACATGTTTTACCAGGAAGTAATACATTGAGAGTTACCTCTCGTTTTTAAGTATGTGCTGGGCACAGAGTTATGATGACAATACATGGTTACATTAAGTGAACAGTGGCTATACATTATATTTAAAGCCATTTCATGAGCAGTTAGAGATAACATCGATATGGGCGTATGGTACAGTTACAGACAAGATTACAATGTGAGACAGCTGAAGTGAAATGTGCCATCATCTTTCTGCTGAACATTCGTCTTCAAACCAATGAGGTTTTACACATTGCCTTCATTTTCATCCCAACTCAGAAAGAAGTTTTTAAATGTTGGCCAGTACAGTATGATCACATACTTCTGGAATTGTACTGTATCCATGAAGTCAGAATCTAGTCATCATCAGAATCCCCCTCTCGCCTACACATAGAAAGTACACATATGTGGCATACACAGTCATATTTACTGACCCCTCCTGCAGCAGGGATTAACACAGTGGGAAGTCCTATACAGAAGTATAGACCCCCCACAGGTCCCTGTGGCTTTTACCCTCTCCGGAGCTGCTGCATTTTTTGCCATGGCTCTGAGGACAGTAAGTCTAGCAACTTCTGTAGATAAAGTAAAGAACTTGTGTGATGCTATAGACCAGTAAACAGACACAATAAATGGTATATAAAAAATTGATGTTCTCGTGTAGCGAACCTTGGGAGTATACTGATGAGATAATGGATAGGTACTCGGTGTAGCATACTGGTTCGGGGACCTGATACTTGGTGAAAGTGAAGGTAATGTATAAAGACAGTCCAGAAAACGTAATAAATAAATTCACTCATAACATACCTAAAGTCCAATCATAAACTGGGAACACATGAAGCAAACAAACTCACTGGTATGTTGCAAAGTCCACGTTTATATCCCTGGTTCCAAAGGTTCTCGGTGTGCCTCGATTGTTGTTGATTTGAAGATAAAGAGGGGAAGAGATAACAGAGCACTACTCACGGACATCAATGGTTAGGAAAAAATGAGGATAGTGTGTATTCCATAAAAATTGAATTATTTATTGGTCATATGGAAAAGATAGAGAAGGTGTCGCCCCACCAACGCGTTTCACACCTAAGCACTTTATCAAGGTATTTTTTCCTAACCATTGATGTCCGTGTGTAGTCCTCTGTTATCTCATTCTCTCTTTTTGTTTTTCTCTCTTTATGTTAGGATCCATGGTTCTCGACACACTCGGCACACCCGGTGCTTACCCCAAACCGTGCACGGGATTCCCGATCCTCCCGTCAACCGTGACGCTCTTCTTCCCCCTCCTGTGACCAGCCGCCATGCTATGGTCGCATGCACATCCCGCACAGAGGTAAATACGTGTCCCTCCGGTCCCGCCTCCAGACTCCACCCATGTGGCGACATCATCGGCACGCAGCACACAAACGTGGTGCGCGGTCAGCACACCTGCTCCGGATGATGTAGGGGTGTCACAAGCCCACAGAATTAACCTGTCATAGCCTGCATCTAGCAGGAACTTACATAACAGGGGGAAAGACAGGCAGAATAGACATACCCTGTTACACTCTCCCCTGTGTGAAATTCCATGGTCCCCACTGGAACCAAATTTATTGCACCAGTCTGGAACCTGAAAGACAACAACAGAGTACAGAGCAGATGATACATAACCGTATACATTACGGTAGTAACCCAACTCACCCACTGATGACAGCGATAACTAATACTAGCTCATTCAACATTAAGAGCATGGGGCAACGACTTGTAATACTTGGGCTCAAGCTTCTTAATAGCCCGTCCCTCGAAGTCCTTCACCCAAACAGAGTAGACCTTAGGGGCTTAGGGGTTGGAGGTCATGACAGGCTTTTGGTGTCATCTGGGTTCGGTGTCAGCACCGCCAGCTTCAGTGGATATCCTGGAAGTACCAGGAGCAGTCCCCTCTGAAGCACTCTCTTACACTCTGCACACTGACTCAGTTCAGGCAGAGGTAAAAGTAACAAAAGACTTTATTCTCAGCAGTCACTGCATAAGTTCCACATACAGCGGTGCAGGGTCTCAGAGGCTCCAGGCTTCTGGATGATACTTGGCCCAGAAAGTACAGGGCATCTGCTAGTCTATAAGCTAGAGTGGAGTGTACATAGTACACCAAAGATCCCTATTAAAGGCGCACCGCAGACCTGAGTGGTATTATATCATGGTCTATACGTGCGTCCAAAGAACAAACATCAGTAAAATCAATTTTATTACACATATAATTATAGAAAATTCTTTAAAAACGTGAAGCTTCTTTGTCTCCTCTAGGGGAGAAATATGCCTACAAATAAAGTGTATGTAGGACTAACCCGAATGACCCACTGTCAATATGTCTAATTAACACCCTGTCTGTATATCTGTGGTATGAAACAGAGAAGTCTAGACCAAACCAGACCAAGGACAAACTCCTCTTGGAATATTCATCGGGTAAAGGTATTAATATACCTGTAAATGAACCCACAGTAATAAAGAGGAGATGTTCCAGAGACTGGTGTCAGTGGTAGGAGACTTAGAGAGCAGTTCCTAAACGTAGACTGCTGCACCGATCTGTAATGATATGGTTTCCTATATAGGTAAATACCTCTAGGTCCATACTACTTGCTGGGTCAAATCATTCATACCTGCATGGTATTTGTTGGACCCTGATGATAACTGCCAAAACTAGCGCTCGGCACTTGGTGGATGTGGTCCTGTGTCAGTATTGATATTACCATGAATGATCTGGTTCATAATGGGAAACGTGATGGTATAATGCACCTCACAGTGATGCTTTTGGACCTATCTGAATAAGTCAGTATAAATCCCGGCCCGTGGTATTTGTTCTACGGTATAAATAGATGTATTTATAGGTGTTTCACGGTGCTGTGTTTGATAAGATCGTGTGGTAGCTCTGTGTAGCTGTGTAGCTAATCGCGAGTCCAGAAGGGGGGGGGGGGAGGTATGGTTGCTATGAAGCCACGGTGGGGGGGCCGATTAGCAGAATATAGATAGAGGCAGGAGAAGAAGCCCTGATGGGAGCCTCTCTCATGAACTCACGGCAGTTTATATCTGCTGCCCTTACCCGACCTGGTCACCTCGTACTCTTTGATAAAGTCTCTGCTACGAGACGAAACGCGTCAGAGATGGTCTCTCTGTAATGTGCAGCACCGTGAAATAAAGCTGATTTTATTGTATCCTGACTGAGCTCCGTTTCTGCAGTGACCGCCACCTTTCTACACTACTATCTCTCCACAAACAAGGCGTGACCGCGAGGCTGAGGTGGGGATATATATAAACACCAACCCACAGCTGCGTGGGCGTGTCTGGAGTGTAGAATGGTCGAGGTAGCCGGGTCGGGGTTGGAAAGGTATGGATAGTCAGAGATACTAGCCGAGGTTTGGGTTGGAGAGGTGCGGATCGTTGCAGGTACTTTAGCCATGGTCTGGATTGGAGAGGTGCGGATTGTTGTTGGTAGCCGGGGTCAGGAGCGTAGAAGAGCGGAGTCCAGAGAAATAGCCGGGGTCAGGAACAGAGAAGCTAGGAACCGTATGTCACGGTAACTTGTGAAGGGTTATAATATACACAAATATCACTGGGTTGAATTGAACACGACTAAGATATGATAAATTAAGTTTATTCCTTAAAGAAGGTGAACACACAAGAATGCACAAATAACATACAGAATATGAACACTTACTCAGGTTTTGGGGCAATGAAGCAATCAGGATCTGGATTGGCAATTCATTCATGATACAGGATACAAAACGAAGTCACAACGAAGACACTGGGCATAGGGCTTACACTAGTTTATATGGGTTTTCAGCCCTATCCCTTAACATTGGGTGCCATGCATTGGTTATCAATTACCTCCACCCAATTACCCCTTGCCACTTCACGTGGGAGCAAGGTAGTACCTGCCCACAGGGGTGGGCATTTTTCTAATCAGGGGCTCATTACCCTATCCCCCCTCCCACAAGACTGGCGTTGCCTAGTCTGCCTGGGACAGGAAAACCTGTGTCTCAAGGTGTGAAACACAACACTTTACACAAGTACCCATGTCCTGCTCTGCTTTGTCCTAGCATACACAAGCAGGGTGGGGGAGCCTTTGATCAGGGGGCTTATTGTAGACCACTTGCCGCCCCCTGAGCATTAACATACCATATGGGCCTCTATCTTTCCCAGGCTTAGAAATACCAGGGATTCAGAGTAACATTTTAATATTAAACATATATTAAAATAATCCGTTCTGTGGGTCTGAGCGGGCTGAAATTTGCCAGGTCCACATGCCGAAGGACCCTTGCCATAGTGGCCAAATATCAGCCTTCAACGACCCCCAGAACCGGAGATACCAATATCAAGTTAAAATCCCCTATTAACTTTAATGCAGGATTCTCTGCTATAAGCTAAAAGAAATCACTGAATTTCACTCTTCCATTGAAATCAATGGGCTCCGCCGCTATAGGCTTTTAATGGAGCAACTCCGCCATTGAAGTCAATGGGAAAACCTCATTTTTCACAGTTACCCATACTCCGTCTGGTTGATCGCAGAGTGCTGGAAATTGCCATGCAGTCATGCCGGAGCAGTGACTACATGCTACCCAAATCCCAGCCCTCTGGTACTCGCAGAACCGGAGATATGGGTTTTTACTTAACACACTTTCGGACTTAGCCGTTTCAAAGCCACGCGGCTTTCCTCCATTAGAATCAATAGGGCTGGCGCCTCCATAGGAAATGCATGGGCCGGCACCGCCATAGGATTCAATGGGACCTCCACTACCATTGAAGTCAATGGGAAACACACACTTTTTTACAGTTAACCCTACTTAGTTCGGTTGAGGGGAGAGGGCTGGAAATTGCCATGCAGTCATGCCGGAGCAGTGACTACATCCTGGCCAAATCCCGGCCCTCTGGTCCCCACGGAACCGGAGTTATGGGTTTTCAGTTTACACTGTTTTGGACCTAGTGTTTGAAAGCCACGCGGCTTTCTCTGCCATTGCGGACAATGGTGCGACCCTCGTGGCCGGCGCGACCCTTTCTCACCGCCATTAACTGTCGGACCCGGTTGGGGTTGAGTGAGGGGGTTCCTATGGGCCAGGGGCAAAACTAATTTTATTTCTGGGTGCCCTAGAACAAAAGTTCCCACGCCAATTGGACGCGAACTTGACCGAGACCTGATCAAAGCTCTTTTCAAGACAAAGTTTCCGCTTTTGCGGTCTGCGGTTTGGATGGCTGCCAGCCCGTTCCTGGAGGTCTGAGTCGAGGAATCCCCATTGAAATGCATTGCTTCATTCACTTTCAATGGGGAACCGCCGCTCCTCCTCTCGGGCGCCACCTGCAGGTCTTCTGCGATATCGGGCCCAAATCGCCGGAATCTACATAGGGTTACATGGGGCTCCAATGGCCACCTATGGAGAGACTGCAAAATGGAGACTGCAAAGGCGGGAAATGGGACAAAGGGCAATAAACATGTAACTGCAATTAACCCTTTCCCTCCCGACCGGATCCCAGTGTATGTGGTTGGTACATACACTGCAAAGGCACAAACACCAATAATTGTACCCATGTACATTTCCAGCAAATAGAACACAGTTTTGTCCTGAGGCAGGGGAATACAAACACATGAAATCCCTCTAAATGTGGGAATGGGGTAACCAAGGGACATACCTTTTGGTTATGAAGCAGGGGAACATATGTATTATAAGTACATTTCGGGTTAACCCCTCACTTCCCAGACGGTGGAAGGGGTTAACAAAACACAGAACCCCAGAAAGCTCTTTTTGGGAACCCCTGAGCCCCCACAAAATATATATATGTATATGTGTCAAAATGGAGTGCTATTGAGCGTGGCATATATATACAATAGACGACAGAGAAGCCCAATGCTACATCCAACATGACAGAAACACACAGTAAAATACTTATATATTCTCTTGAAATAGGGTCATTTAGTTTAACCCTTTGGCCAAAGCGTTGTAAGCTTGCGAGCCACGACAAGGCAGACACCCGTTCGCAAGTCCTAACACTACCAGATAAAATACTAATATACCTCTATTAGGATTAAAATTCTCATTTACCTCTATTAGGAGGGAGAAAGACCACAGTGGGTCTATATCCAGCAGAATGAAAGGACCTGCAAACTAGGGAAGTGGGGAGGGGCGGGCTTAAAACCTGGGAAGGAGGAGCCACTAACCTCCAGCAGCTGAAACAGCTGAGAATAGGTTAACAAAACACAGAACCCCAGCAAGCTCTTTTTGGGAACCCCTGAGCCCCCACAATATATATATATGTATATGTGTCAAAATGGAGTGTTATTGGATTATAGTAGAAATGTAACATGTCCCAGTTTATTCACAGTTATGGTCACAGTGAGGCTGAGGAGAAACTAAATTATACACTAGCCCTATTTTCAGAACCTAGTTTAAAAGTTTGCCAGATTGAGTGGATATTCCTGGTTGTCTTATAGGACCTACATAAATGTACTTCCTTTCATAGCAGTAAAACCTATGAATGTAGTAATGTATCTGAAAGAAACTTCTTCATAGACAGACATACTGTATAATATTTTAAGACCGTACAATTCTCTTCTCTTCTGACATCTGGCTTGTTCTTGGCCGTTATGGAAGCAGCATCCAAACAAGAGAGATTACAGTTGTAACTCTTCTTCAATCTATGTATGTCTGTACGGTATATCTCTCCTGCAGATATACTTTTTCTTTCTTTGACTCTATGTTATACATTTTACCAGGTTCCTTTGCTGCTCTTGATAAACTTCCAAGACACAAAGCACAACTCCACTTTGCAGTCTCTATACCTGTGGTGTTCAACCTCTTTTGGGTTAAGGAACCCTATAATTAAATTGATAAATTTTGTGAAACCCCAACCCTCTCTAATCGCGCGTCTGAGATCAGACATATTGTAAGGAACCCCAACCCTCTCTAATAATGTGTCTGAGATCAGATGCATTGTAAGGAACCCCAACTCTCTCTAATGTTGTGTCGGAGATCAGATGCATTGCAAATGTAACCCCTCTATTTTACTGTACCTCTGTAAGGATCCGGGAGTCATGCCACCCCGGGCGCGCTTCCGCCTTACCTCGGTCTAACACCACGGCCCCCTCTCCCTGCGGCACGTCTTCAGGGGTTACATCCTCCCCTTGCTATGATGTTGATGTCCCACTAACCAGAATAAGACCATCTTCGTACATTTATCTAAGCTAACAAATGCCTCCTCTCTAGGTACACAAAATCATAGGTACGGCGGAACCAATACATAGGCAGTTCTTACAGAATGTATAATTATTACACCACATGGTTCCACTACTCCGAGGGTCACCTATTTCTAATATCATTGGCACCACCTATTTAGCCACACTAACTATGGGGTTTTCGGTCGACACTCCTGGGGAATCATACGTCAGTCTCATAGGAGGTCTTTTCTTTTTCTTTAATAAAATGTTGACCAGGAAGTAATAAATTGAGAGTTACCTCTCGTTTTCAAGAATGTCCTGGGCACAGAGTTAAAATGAAGAATAAATGGTTACAAATACATGGATACATTAAGTGAGCCGGGTTATATATTATATGTAAAGACATTACATGAACAGTTAAAGATACCATATGTTATAGGTGTATGTACTGTAACAGTTAAAGACTAGATTGAAATGTGAGACAGCTTTAGTTTTGAAAGAACTTGTCCAGTTGTGAGGTACACGGGAAGAGGAGGAGCAGCCAGATAATTTGTTGAACCTTGGGACAGTGAACAGTCTTTTGGAGTCAGATCTCACATAAGTGCTGCATGTGATAGGAGTGAGAAGCTTATTCAGATAGGCGGGTAGCTTGCCCAGAAAGTATTTGAAGGCAAGACAGGAAAACTGAACTTTGCACCTAGACAAGTGATGGCTAATCTAGTCCATTAAGCATTTCAGAGTGATGCCTGTTGTAGTTACATTGGAGGACAAAGCGGCATATTGGGTTGTAGAGGGTGTCTAGTTCGCTAAGGTGAATTTGGGTTGCGTTGCCATTTACTATGTCCCCATAATCTATAATTGGCATTAGCATCTGCTGTGCAATATGTTTTCTGACCAGCTGGCTAAGGGAGGACTTGTTCCTATAAAGTACACCTAGTTTAGCATAGGTTTTGGATGTCAATGTCATGCATCAATGTTTAGCCCCTTTGTTAAATGGGAATCAAACCATATGCCCAGATATTTAACACTAGTGACACAGGCTTGGATGGTATTAGAGTTGGTTTCTGATCTGTAGCTCCATGATTGGTAGCTTTAGAAATTTAGCCTTGATCCCAAATACCATTGTTACAGTCTTGGCAGCGTTTCGGGCCGTGTGCCCTTTATCAAGGTGTTTCTTGATAAACACCTTGATAAAGGGTACACGGCCCAAAACGCGTAGGTGTGTTGCTTGTGGAGCTATCTAGGGGCTATGTTTGATCCTATCATGGAATAAATCACTTTATTTTACTTGTGAGCCTCCTCCTGCCTTTGTGGCAGTGCACTGCCGTTTTCTGCAATTTTTTCCTGATTAGCTATTCCTGGAAAATGTTCTTTCTCAGGGCGTTGTACTAACTGCATTTGCAGAAAACGATTCCTATGCAGGTTCTTCGTTGGCCGCTCCCTTTTTCACGCATTACTCGATATACTGGAAGTCCTTGTAGTTTCTCCACAACCACATAAGGCTCTGATTTCCAGCGATTCGCTATTTTGTGTTTACCGGGTATGCCCAGATTCCAGATAAGGACTTTATCCTGCCCTTGTAACTCTTGTCCATGTACTCGCTGGTCATAATGGCTTTTATTGCCCCAATTATTCATATCAGCAACAGTATTGGCCAGCCTGAATGCTTCTTTCAACTGTTCATTGAGCCTATGTACATACTGCATGTACATGGTCGGGGATGTGCCATCTGCCACCACTTCAAAACACAGGCTGATGTATAATCGTGCTTCCTGTCCAAACATCGGGTAATAGGGCGAATACCCTGTAGAGGCATTCCTGGTGTGGTTATATTCATGTACTAAATGCATCTAGTAAGTGGTGCACATGCTAACTGCATCATAAATTCACATGAGTATTTAATGTTACTCAACTGCTAAAACTCTGACTCAGGCCCTCATTCTCTCACGTCTCGATTACTGCAACCTCCTGCTGTCTGGCCTTCCTGCCTCTCGCCTGTCTCCCCTACACTCTATCCTAAACGCTGCTGCCAGAATCTCTCTACTCTTTCCTAGATCTGTCTCAGCATCTCCCCTCCTGAAATCTCTCTCCTGGCTTCCGATTAAATCCCGTATCTCACACTCAATTCTCCTGCTCACTTTTAAAGCTTTACATTCTTCTGCCCCTCCTTACATCTCATCCCTAATTTCTCGCTATGTACCATCCCGACTCTTGCGTTCTTCTCAAGGATGTCTTCTTTCTACCCCCTTTGTATCTAAAGCTCTCTCCCGCCTTAAACCTTTCTCACTTTCTGCCCCACACCTCTGGAATGCCCTTCCCCTCAATACCCGACTAGCCCCCTCGCTATCCACCTTTAAGACTCACCTTAAGACACATCTGCTTAAAGAAGCATATGAATAGCACTGGATAATCATGGACACATGATACATAAAGCTTGGCCCCCTGCAGACGCACTTACTAGAATTCCCTCCTACTGTCTCTGTACGTTCTCCCTACCTACCAATTAGATTGTAAGCTCCTCGGAGCAGGGACTCCTTCCTTAATGTTACTTTTACAGTATGTCTGAAGCACTTATTCCCATGATCTGTTATTTATATTATTTGTTATTTATATGATATGTATTACTACTGTGAAGCGCTATGTACATTTATGGCGCTATATAAATAAAGACATACAATACAATGTGCCCATCATATTCAATAGAGTCCTGTTGAATCTCTCAGGTTACGGGCCCCCTTGTCGGTGGTAAGGCGTTCAGGATTTCTTTATTCCACAGATACGCAGTAATTCCTTGATGAGTTGGCTTTCAAAATCCCGATCTTGACCAGAATGTATCCTAGCTGGCAATCCATAATGGACAAAGTACTTGTCCCACAGCTCCTTGGCGACCGTAGTAGCTCATTGATCCTTTGTCGGGAATGCTTGAGCATACCGGGGGAAATGGTCCGTGCCCACTAGAATGTTAATGGTATTATTGCTGTCTGGCTCTAAGGACAGGAAGTCCATGCAGACCAGGTCCAGTGGTCCACTGCTGGTGATTTGTCAATAGTGCGGCCCTCGTAGGCAAAGTCTTTCTGGGCACGCACCTTCCACAGTTCTTGCAATATTCGTTGACATACCGAGCCATTGGGGGCAAATAGAATCAGTCTTTCAATAATCCCAATTTCTTGCCTGTGCCAAGATGGCCATGATCATCATGGAGAGAATGTAGTACCACCTGTCTACTAGTAAGAAAGTCCAAGTTGCTTAGTTACAGTGTGTTGTGACTTCTAGGCAACTGGACATCACTCCGCTCTTGTTCACCAGAACAGCCTGCCTTACGAGGAGTCGACTTTCGGGGTGCCTTCCAATGACTGTCTTGGCTGATTTTTGGTCCCTCAGGGATGACCACACTTCTTTCAACGCAGTGTCTGTCTGCTGAGCTTATGATAGATCCTGCCGGTTAAGGGCTTCATGCAGTAAAATCCGATAGAAATTATCGTCAGGGTTTTGAAATCGTCATTTTTTTGCCGTGTTGCTCTCACGGTATGCAGAAAGGCCCGAATACCAGTGAGAGCAACATTTCCAAAAATGGCGAGTTGCCGTCAGCGAAAGGACCTGCCCTCCGATAAGGGCTCACTCGGCGAGTTGTATCTGCTGCAGAGGGATCCGCCTCTCCCTGCGAAAAAATCGCCGGAAATACAATTTAAATGTAAAAATATTTTTATTACTGTGTATTGTAGCAGGGGGTCTCCTGAGCTGAACCGCATTGGTTTCAGGTCCGGGGAGCCAGTACATTCTGAGATTCAGGCCCCATTATGGGGTGCCGGTATCCCCTATGCATGGAAATGTCCCGATCACTTGACCGTGGGAATCCAAAGCAAAGGAGATACCGGCACCCCATAACGGGGCCTTTATCTCAGGAAGCACAGGGTCCCCGGACCTGAAACCAATGCGGTTCTGCTACAGAGACCCCCTGCTCATCTACACTAGTAATAAAATATGAATGTAAAAATATTTAGTTAGCACCAATACACAACCCACCCCCTTTACCCCCCATATAACCATGATTATCTTACACACACAATTAAAACCCCAGGCCGGAGGTGCTCCCCGGCTGGTCCGACAGGTGTTTGCAGGCCCACAGTGCACCTCGAGGGGTACCCACAGGTGTCTGGGAGCCTCCGGGTGGTCCCCGCTAGGCTCGGTGGGCCATCAGGTGGTACCCGCTGTTGTCCGTGGGCCCCAATGGGGTCCTCGGGGGGTTCCCATGGGTGTCTGGGGGTCCTCTGGTGGTTTCCACGGGGGTCTGGGGCCCTCGGGTGGTCTCTGCAGGTTTGCGGGCCCCCACAGCTGTGGGGCCCCCGGTTCTTCCCTGCATGTGTCCGGTGTCCCCGTTTGTCCTCAGGTTGTATCTGTGTGCATCCGGGTTCCTCGGGTGGTTCCCACGGGTGTCTGGGGCCCTTGGGTTGTCCCTGCGGGTCCACGGGCCCCCACAGCTGTGGAGCCCCCGGTTCTTCCCCGCAGGTGTCCGGTGTCCCCTGTGTGTCCTCGGGTGGTACCCATGGGCATTTGGGGGTCCTCAGGTGGTTCCCACTGGTATCTGGGGCACTTGGGTGGTCCCTGCAGGTCCGCGGGGCTCCCAGGTGGACCCGTGGGTGTCGGGAGGTCCTCGGGTGGTCCCCGTGGGTCTTCGCAGGCCTGAGGTACCAATCCTGTATTAAAAAAAATAAAACATGGTATACTTTTAAATCAATACACCTCCCCCCCACCCCCATCCCCAAACACATACAGTACAGTAATGGGCAAAATATGGATAATAGATTATTTGCCCATTATTAATCACAACATTAGCAAGCATAAATAAATAAAGTAAATAAAACCGTTCTACTTACCCATGCAATATAAAGGGCATCCTTGTCAGCTTACTGCAGATCCATGTCCTCTGTTGCCAGAAAGCATACAAACAGTAATAAATACAATCTAATGTCCCTAGCCCCTTAATCACCGTAGCGGTTAATAACCGCTATAGTTATTAAGGAGTTTACCCACCCTGCTCCGCTACCCACCCGGGAGATTTAACTACCCACCCCGGAACCACTATACCCACATTTCACCCATTCATTGTTTCATCATACCCATATAATATGGGCATGATTGACCAATATACCAAGAAATGGGGAAGGATTAAAAAATCAGGCCCAAATAAAACACATTACATAGCCAAATATAAATCATAACATAGCCAAATAAAAACATTACATAGCCACATCAAAAACATTAAACAGCAAAAATCAAACACAGCACATAGCAAAAACACAGCACATAGCAAAATAAAATACACCACATAGCAAAATAAAACACATCACATTGCCAATTAAATAGATAACAAATGCCATGTACATGTGTGTGTGTGTATACGTGTGTGTGTGTGTGTGTGTACATGTGTGTGTGTGTGTGTACATGTGTGTGTGTGTGTGTGTGTACATGTGTGTGTATACATGTGTGTGTGTGTGTGTGTGTGTGTGTGTGTATACATGTGTGTACACACACGTATACACACACACACATGTACACACACACACACATGTACACACACATGTATACACACACACATGTATACACACACACACACGTGTATACACACACACAAACATGTACACACACACATGTATACACACACAAATGTACACACACACGTACACATACACACACACGTACACATACACACACACGTACACATACACACAAACATGTATACACACATGTATACACACACACACACACGTATACACACACACACACACTATCCCCAGCACCACCACATCAGCACACCGGTATCCCATGCCCCCCCCAGCACACTGGCATTTTCGGCTCCCCACCATTCCCAGCCCCCATCAACACCATCAGCACCCACACATTGGCACCTTCGCACCTCCACCATCGGCACACCCACATCCGCACCCCCACATCAGCAACAAACCCTCCCAAATCAGCACACCGATACAATCACCATCAGTACAGCCACAGCAGCAGTACCACCGCACGCCGCGTGGACCACTCCCCACCCAAATGCCACCCCCACACAACAAACATCCCGGGCAACACCGGGGCTCTCAGCTAGTAATAACTATAGCGGTTATTAACCGCTAAGGTGATTAAGGGGCTAGGGGACATTAGATTGTATTTATTACTGTATGTATGCTTTCTGGCAACGGAGGACATGGGCCTGCAGTAAGCTGACAAGGATGCCCTTCATATTGCATGGGTAAGTAGAACGGTTTTATTTACTTTATTTATTTATGCTTGCTAATGTTGTGATTAATAAGATCCCAGATCCCCGTGGGAACCACCTGAGGGCCCCCAGACACCCGCAGGGACCACCTGGGGACCCCATTGTTGCCCACAGACACCCGCGGGGACCACCTGGAGGCCCCCAGACACCTGTGGGCACTTCCCGGGGTGCACTGTCGAATCTGCGGACACCCGTCGGGACCACCGGGGACCCCCGCTGGACTGGGGTATTAATCTCGTGTATTTAAAAAAATATTGTTATGGTTTATTGGGGGCCTAGGAGGTGGGTACTGCGGCTGTTGTGTGTATTTTTTTCTATTGTGGGTAGCTGGGGTGGGTGAAGGGGGTAGTAGCTCCAAGGATGGGTGTTTAGTCCTACCGGGTGGTAGCGGGAGGGGTTAACCCATTCTTTACCTTAGCGGTATTAACCGCGAAGGTAATGAAGCAGTAAAGTCCACCCGCAACCCCCCTGCAAGGCCTAAACCCCCACCAAGGACTAAATACCACCTTCACCCACCCCGCTACCCATAATAAGCCTGGCACGGGTGTTTAACCCCTTTATTGCCTTTGCGGTTAGCCACTAAGGTAATAAAGTTGCCTTTAAATGCATTTTTCATGCATCGGATTCATGCCGGGGGTCTCCGGTGCTAATATTAAGGGATATCAGCTCCCGAGACCCCCGGCATCAATCCCATGCAGGAAACATGCATTTTATTTTCTAAATGCCATCTCGCTGCTTCTCCCCAACTTCTTGCCAACTTTATGTGGTGGGCAGATTTGAAGAGACATTCGCCATTCTAAGGTGCCGATCAGCTGTGATAAGCCAAGCGGGGCTTATAGAATACAATGAGTTTGAAAAGCTGGCGATGAGTGGCGAAAAGTGACTTATCGCCGCGCAGGCAGCGTTTTTTTTATCTGGCAAAAAAACCCGCCGATTTTTGCTCTTATCACCAGCTTATCGGGGCTTACTGAATCGCAGTAGGCTTTTTTGGCGATTAAACTGGTGATAAGTGGCTTATCGCTGCTTACTGCATGAGGCCCTAAGTCAGACAACCCCTCCATGTTCAACCCTGCAAGGTGAGAGTATACTAGGAATATTGCAGTCGAAGATATCCCCAGACTGTCAGAAACCCTGTTTAGATTTGCGATCGTGATTTGTCTTGGCACCTCAGTTTGCTTGCATAATGCGCTCACTCCCATGTATTTCCCCACTAACTGGCCCATTTTTGTGATAAGGTCCTTGGGGGGATCGGTGGCTTGCCCTGTAGAGAAGGTGAGTACTTCAGGGTACATCTCGTTATGGAACTCTTCCAGTGTGGCCCCCTTTTAAGCTAGGAACTCTCTGACTTTATCTACCATAGTGTGATTCACAACATTGCTAGGACCAACGGCAAGTTTACATCCCAATGTGATATCCCACATATCAGGGTCCCTCCCCACAATACTGTTTCACACATTCAAAATACATACAGTATTAGTATTGTAGCACATAATTTTCCTTTGTTTTTGAGTTTGCCCCCATTACTCCATTGATACTCACATCAATTGTATCTGGGACTCACTTAAAAAGACCACAGCCATAGTGATCATATGGGAAGGGCGTCTATCGACCATTGTAACTGTGTCCATGTTTGGCCGTACTAATGGCAAAACTTATTGTGTCTCCCCATATAACCATTTATCTCAGCAGCGCCTCCAATGTAACCCCTTTATTTTACTGAACCTCAAACTATACGCTTGGTGCTGTGGGGGCTAGAGTCCTTATGCCCATGATAAATACCACACATGTACTGCTGCGGCAGAGTTTATTCGAGCATTTGCCCGTTCTCTGCCGCAGCAGTAGCCTGGCGCGCGCCCGAGAGTGACGGGCGCGCGCCGAAGCAGCGGAAGAGCGCCCTCCGATCGGGGCGCTCTCCCTACCGCTGCCGGGTCCGCCGGGTCCCCCGGAACCCCCTGCCGCTGTCCCGCGATCGCGGGACACCAGGGCTCCCTCGGGGGAGATTTCCCGGGAGATTTCCCGGCTTGCGGTACCGACCACACTTCAATAAAGTGTGTCGGTACTGTATGGACCAAGCACAAAAACACAAAACACAGGGGTGCTGTAACAATAGAAGATGTATTAAAGGACTGAATCAAAAGGTAAATGTAAGTGTCACATGAAGCTGAGTGCAAATATAGTAACCAAAAACTATTGCCTGTTTATGTGGTGGGTGGTCCTGCCCGATTAGGAAGATACCGTGGGCTGCACGAACGTGTGTAGCAATGTCCTGCTGGTTCACCGCTGCTGGAAGCTCAGGAGCCGATGGTACTGCTGTTCCTCCGTCTGCCACGCTAGTACCTCGGGTACTCTCACTCGGGGGGTGTTGCGCAGCCTCTTGGCGTTCCGCTTGTACAGCCGCCGGCGTCCTGATCGTCTTCTGCTGTCTCCTTGCTGACACACTCCAGCTTACTTCCGGTGTTCCAATCTAGCAAGAAATGCTTTGCCCTCCTCGCTCTCAGACTAAACAAGACTAAACCACTACCACTCAGGCTGAATCTAGACTTGACTTTCCGTGAGCGCCTGCAAACTGGTGGAATCAATCTAATAATATGTAATCCTACGCGTTTCAGCGCTGCTGCGCCTTCCTCAGGGATAAGTACAAGGGGGACACGACACTTGGATAAATAACTGATTATATATATACACGCATGCTCAGCACTTATGTGAACTGTAATGAGAATTATATTGTGATTTGTGTGTGGTGATCCTGTTTCTATAGGATCACGAGTGTCCTGTTAACCGTTTAATATATACAGTAATATATATATATTATTAAAATATATATATTAATATATATACTGTTAACAGGAACCTCGTGATCCTTAGAAACTAAGTGCTGAGCATGCGCGTGTGTTATTGGCAACCTAAGAGGCCTCCCAATCCTGGGTATTCAGGCCTATAATTGAGGTACCAGTACACCGTTGGAGCTCCTATTTGTAACTGGGTGTAGCAGGCCTTTATTTTTAAAAGGTTTGTTTCAGTACCACTATATCCTATGACACGCGGGATTCCCTCCCTCGGCAGTCTCTCCTCTGTACCGTTTCCTTATCTCCGCATCTGGGCTGTCTGTTTCTTTAGGATGTTCTCAGCCGATCTGCAGTCTCACCCACACGGGATGCGTCAGGTTCCATCACACATGTTACTCTCGATCGAGCCTCACTCCTCCAGGCCCACGCAGATCTGCCTGCAACTGTCATGGCTGCCCCCTTTTAACAACTCCTCTCACTCTTTGTCCCTCCTTCTTTACCAGCTCTCTACTGGCTCATCATAGACACATGTCTATTGAAGAGGAACCTGCTAGTGGGCAGTGCACCTGTGTTGCTTGCCATACACAGGGGGGTTACATAAGGAACCCCAACCCTCTCTAATAGCGTGTCTGAGATTAGATACATTGTAAGGAACCACAATCCTCTTTAATAGTGAGTCTGAGATCAGATGCATTGTAACCCTCTCTAATAGCGCGTCTGCAGTAAATACGGTTCCTGCTGGCCCCGCCTCTAGGTTGCGCCTGTGCGGAGGCATCACCGGCACGCAGCATGCACATGCGGTGCGTGTTCAGCGCGCGCACGCGCTGCATCACCTTTTGGATTCAGGGATACTTTCCACACCTGCTAAAACCTTCCGGACAGCCAATCACAGCCAGGCTTACTGCTGAGTCTCCTTACAGCCTCCAATCCATTGGACCTCCTATATATTCTCAGCCTGCCCTCTGGCAAATCGGCTGAGGTATAATCATTTCCTTGTGCGAAGTGCTTACAGCGATTCCTGCCTCCTTGTCTTGTCCAGTTGTTCTGGTTTCTGGCTCTGTTCTTGTTAGACCTTGGCTGTCATCTGGACTCCGCTCTTCTCTACTCCTGACCCTGACTTACCAACGACTATCCGCACCTCTCCCACCCCGACTCCGGCAAAAGTACCTACGACGATCCGCACCTGTCCAACCCCGACCTCGGCAAGTACCTTTGACTATTCTGATCTCTCCAACCCTGACCCGGCTTCCTCAACCAATCTACACTCCAGACGCGCCCTCGCAGTTGAAGGTTGGTGTTTTATCAGTCCCCACCTCGGCCCAGCGGTCACGCCTTGTTTGTGGTGAGCACTCCGTTACAGCATCTTGGTTGAGGTATTGCGAGAGAAGGAAGTACACAAGGAGTGCACAGGCATGGCGTCTGGGCCTGGATAAGCCACTGTATTGTTGATGCTTTCTTTTTACCATTGCAAACCTCTCCCTGTTGCTGTTCTTAACTATAACCCCTTTTAAAATGTTGTAGTTTAATTCTTGCTATAGATCCGAAATCGAGAGACGATGCACAGCGTGGGAAAAAAAGATTAGCTGGACTGCTTGTAACTGGCACAAAAATCCTTTATTGGCGGCACATAGACACAGCAAGGAAACAGAACTCACTCTGACGCGTTTCACGCGACAAGCGCGCTTTATCAAAGACTCACTGCTTTTATATTCTAGCCTATACAGCGCAGGTTAGCAAGATTGGTGCCTTGAGGAACAGGCCAGCTAACCTGAGGGCTTATCTGAGAACATAACAATATTCATAGAATTTGGATTTGGTATATATTTAGCAAGTATACAAGTCACAGTCTCTGTTTATTTACCGTCTGGGAATCAATACTTCAGCAACACATTTTGAAATTTGCCTTAGGGAAACATCGCTTGGTTTGTTACTCCTATTTCTCGTGCTTAATTCTTGCTATATCATTTGCTGAACATGTGCCTCACCGGGAGGTTTAAATGGCCACTGCCGTTCACACACACAAAGATAACAAAGGTTGTCATGGTAACAGCTAATGTAAATCAGCACAATATGAACTCCCAGGTTATGTTAGGACTTCATTTGCAGCTGTAAGATTTGTAGCATGTGTATAAGGATTGTGTAATATTTGTTTGTTGTGTATTTGTGTGTATATTTGTATGAACGTCTGTGTTTTGGTGACTTAATTGAGTGCACTTTCTTTAAACGGTTCACTGGATTTTTGAAAGGACATAAATCAATGAACATAATACATTGAATTGCAGAATCTCTCTCTCCCGGGGAACCGAGCTGGTATTGAACTTGTCTCTTTGCATTATGCCTCTGACAGACGAGGTCTCTCTATGCTACTCAGAATAGATGCTGCCGTTCAGTGGCCAGAGAGACAGAGCTGCGCTGAGCTGTTCGCTCTCTGACTTTACCTCCTACTGTCTATCTCATGTCATTCACTTCACCTCTTTTCTCCTCCTACCCCTCTACCCCTCTTACCATGTTTAGTTTTACTACTCTAATCTACACTATATGGTAAAAAAAAAAAAACATTTTGGGGGATAATGTCACTGTCCTTTATTGTAGTCCTATTATTTATTTGGACATTAATATTGTACCCCTGTGACGTTAGCTAGCCTCTGGTTATACTGTAGAAAATCTCTGCACTGTAGACTACTGCCAGTTTCGCTTTTTTTTTTTTCAATGTCACTTAAGCAAAGGCCCAACCTTAGTGAAAAATGACAGTATAAAGGCCTCCGTTCCAGTGTTACAGTAATGAGCTGTTGGTAAGCTTACAAACCTATACATGTATGTTCCACTACTTTGAATCGTATAACACTGTAACCAACGCATCACTAGGTTTTTGACAAAAACAAACAAACAAACAAACAGACTGTTCACCTCCCTAGTTTTATAGGATCAGTGACTCTCGCTAAGATCCATGTCGTCAGATTTGTAAGTAGCCCTCATACACGGTATTGATAGAATACGTCTCGTGCTGGCATTCTGAACCCCTACTGCATAAGCACCAATTGTCCTGTCAAGCCAGAGTGAGCCTGCAATCCTTTGAAGGCCAATCTGAGCTGTGATTTATTTATACTCTGCACAAAAAGATGGAATTTCTACAAATACATGTTCTCGCTGTATTAATTCCACACTGTTTCCCCTCTCTACTGGATACAACTAAACCAATTACTTCTCAGCAGTGGACAGAATGTGCAAAGAAGGGTATCTACAGCAGCTAAAAGGGAAATCTATGTAAGTTCCCTAATAAAATATTACTATGTAATTCTGCACAAAAAGCGAGAGAAACAAAAAAAAAAGTGCTTACTTTATACCCTCCCCTGACTTCCTCCCGATCAATAATATGTTTCAAAGCAATTAGTAATATTTTTTTAATTTCAAGAGTTTCTAAATTGGCTTCTTGCAGGATCATTAGTGAGCCCACAGTGACCTCAGTTATAAAGAGTTAGGTGAACTCTCATTTTTAGAAAGGGCTCCGGAATGGACTGCTGTGTGACTTTGCACAGACATCGCTGGCCATACAGTATTTACTAAGTGTTATTATTATTTAAGGCATATTCTGGTGCTTGAAGACACTTTTCAGCTCACTCAAGGGAATGGATCATGAAGTGTCTTCCAGCGCTCGATGGAGTAGCACCAGATAGCAAATATGGCCACATATCTTAGAAACGATTGTTACAATATTCATATGTGTACGTCTAACCTTTGTCGGAAAGCAGTTGCTAACATATTGTTGTGGGATTAGCTGAACAATAGTTTTAGCTGCACTTGTCAAATGAATACTAGAGTAACAGAGAAGTGTGAAATATAGGCAGAACATGTTTTTTTTGGTCAATTCAATACATTAGATACTAGATATGTGCACTTTGTGAACAGAGTACACTAGGAAAAGGTCCCTATTTGTGGCGCACTGCAGACCAATATCAACACCATCAGCACCTTTGCACCTCCCCCATCGGCACACCCACATCCGCACCCCCACATCAGCACCACACCCTCCCAAATCAGCACCCCGATACAATCACCATCAGTACAGCCACAGCAGCACTACCACCGTACATGGGCCACGTTGACCACTCCTCACCCAAATGCCACACCCACACCACAAACATCCCGGGCAACGCCGGGGCTCTCAGCTAGTTTAAGCATATAAGTTTCACAGAGGAGTGCTACTGAGCATGGCGATATATATTTAAAACCAAAGACATAACATAAAACACAGACAAAGCTCAGTGCACATCCAGAAAAACTTATATACGCCTAAATATACATGTATAAATAACTAATAAATAAAATGGTCTTTTAGTTTAACATTTTGGCCAAATTGTTGTAAGCCCTTGAGCCAACTGCACGGCAGACCACGTTTCAAGGGTCCCTACACTAATATAAATTCTTAATAACCTGTGCATTGCCAGGAAGAATGATTTATAATAAATATGTCAATATTAGTTGCAAAAGTTCTAAGTCTGATTGAAGCTTTTTATTAACCTGTACATTACCAGGAAAAGCACTCTGTAATATATTTGTCACAATCACACTGTAAGCAGGCACTGAGAATTGGGGATGCCATGGAGTGAGCTTTAAACCATTTAAATGTGGGAGGGAGTGAGCTTCAATTAGGTAGGAGGTTGCCACCTTCCAATCAGCTAAGACTAGCTGAACAAGAATTATAAAACATACAGAACACCTACAGTAGCGACATACTTTATTAAAGTAAATGCCGGCGGCATGCCGGGATCTGCCCCAGCTGCCGCCAGTAATAAACGCGCGCCGCCGCGTTTCCCCCACTCACCCCCCTCCTCATCGCGCGCAATTTACCCCCCCTTCCGGACCCCAAACCCGGCTTCTGCTCTGCCCCTCTGCTTCCCCGCACCCCCGCTTACCTTAATTTCATCTCCAGGGGTGTCGGGGAAGCCTGGGGAAGCCGGGGAAGCCGGGGAAGCCGGGCGCGCATGTGACTGTGACGTCACAGTGCGCCGCCACGCGCCGCGGCTACCCGCTTCCCAGCCGCATACAGCCAGCGGCTTTTGCTCGAATAAGAGCTGCCGCTGCTGTACAAGCTCATATTGAACCCCCAAAATACCCACAACATATATATAAGCATATAAGTTTCACCTGGCAATGCACAGGTTATTAAGAATTTATATTAGTGTAGGGACCCTTGAAACGTGGTCTGCCGTGCAGTTGGCTCAAGGGCTTACAACAATTTGGCCAAAATGTTAAACTAAAAGACCATTTTATTTATTAGTTATTTATACATGTATATTTAGGCACTGTACCGTATATAAGTTTTTCTGGATGTGCACTGAGCTTTGTCTGTGTTTTATGTTATGTCTTTGGTTTATGTAGATATTATACACAGCAATCAAAAAAAAAAACAGAAACAAGTAAAAAATAGTGTTGCTGTATTTGAGTCGAGAGGGTAACTGCTGCTTGTTTTAAAGAAGCTGGTTATCTTCAGATCAGGTGGAAATGGATCTCCCTGTAACTTCATTATACCCATAAGCTGTCAGGAGATTGTCTTTTCCAGGCCCTCTGTAAATCTGTGGCGTGTGTTGATTGAAGCAAAGCAAGACGCTGTCGCTTCAAAGGTTGTCTTTTGCTTTTAGCTAATTGTAACTACAAAACACAAAGGCCTTTAACAACCCCTGGATAGAACTGGAAAAAAAAAACCATGAAGCATCAAACCCTTTAGGGGACATGTCTAACTGCCCTGGTAATGTCAGATAAAAGCTCTGGGAGGACATGAATTCATGTAAACATCCTGTATGATGCAAACCACAACTGCAGTGAGATATGAAGTGCAAGAGACAGAAAGTCCCAACTGATTAAGTGGAGGGCCAGCATGACTACATACCGAAGGGTCACCTCTGAAGAGTTGCGTTAATGAGGGTTGGACATTAGGGAGGATGTGAGGTGTTGAGTTTATCAATGGCGAGTGCAAGGGGAGGATGGCTAGTGTATGTATATATTTTGACTCTTATCTTTTTCCGTACTCTCTTTCCAGAAAACTATATGAAAGAAGCCCCATTCTTCCTCCAAGGTGTCATAATAATACCTTTCAAATATTCAGTATTTGAATAATCTGGCACACAAATAGTTAACCTGAGTTACAAGTTCTAGCTTAAAGTTAGTCTTTATTGGGGTCAGTGACCCCGACCTGGGTTTCTGTGTTTGTCTAGCAGTAGGGTTATCTGAGGGCAACCTACTCTAGGAATGTGTGGTGATTTAAATCTAGATGCAGAACTCTTTTTGACAGTGAAAATAAGATAAAGCCCTTTTAATGTACCTTAAAATGCATTCTTAAAAGTGTCTGGGAACACCTGAGGGTGTGGCCAGGAAGACATTCCATATGTCTGTTTAAGTATAAAATATGATGGATCTAGTATGAATCAAGAGATTATAGCAGCCCCCTATAATTGCACTCAAGGAAGATGACACAATAAAGGTGATGTCACTAGAAATATAAGGCAATGTATAGCCAAATCCTGGTATAGGATACTCAAACAAAAAGGGTCACACTACTATATGAAAAATAACAAAATTTTAATAATCTATAATAAAAACTGACGAAACACTATAAAAATGCACTATAAAAATGCATACATAAAATCCCCAAGTGTGTTGGGTAACGGTACTGGATGAACAGTATATGTTCCAAATAGCTGTCTTGTAATAAACGCTATGTGTTAAGCTGCATACTGGATGCTGCAGGTGAGTACAAAGAAGGTGGGTAATGTGGTGTTCAATTACACCTTAAATGGCCTCTGTGGGTAACCACTAGTTGTGATAATAAGCTAAATGATCTAGTATGATTCCCAAGAATAACAAATATATCTTTGTAACATTTGCAATATGACAAATTAAATTATGCTAAACAATTCATCGATTGTGATGGTGCTAAGGTTAGATATCCGTTTGTCTCTCAAAATTAGTATTAACCTCGCCAAAAATAGTCTTTTTGCCTGCGGCAAGTTCCGCTGAACGTGATGAGATGGGTCACAATATTCTTGGAATTACGGGGATCAAGTTATGAGAATGTTTTTATACTCAGGCACGCCCGGAGGGAGGGCTTATTCAATTTCAATGCAAGAGCTTTCAGGATAAAAACCATATGAGATATTAATGTGGAAATCAACATAGAGGGTGTGTTATACAATTACACACATGGATCTTTATATTTCCAACTTCAAGCCTCTTTGAACAGGGTAATGTATTTTAGATGTTCTTGTTTTCCCCTGTTATTTTATGAAACTGTCTGCATGTACAGTATTGTACTGTATATTTCTTGTAATATTCTTTTTCTGTAACTAAGCACTGTACTTTGTATATTAAATCTAAAATGTAATAATTACTGTCTTTGGGCCCTAATTGAACCTTGCACATTTTGAAGAGAGTAACTACATTGTTAGATACATTTTGCCACAATAGATTTTTGTGTGTTAATTACAGATTTTTCTTAGTAAACGGGGACCAAGGACTCCTAGCGATTAGACTTTGTCTTTATTCTTAGTGGTGGCAGTGATGTAAGGTTACATTTGTAATGGGTTGAAGGGAGATATTACTCATTTGAGGGACCCTGCAGAGGAGAAAAGTGGGTTAGCTAGCTGGCTGTGTGAGTTAACCCTTGTCACAAATACAAGTCACATGGTCACAGGTGTGCCATTTGTGACACCTATGTGTGGGTATAAATTTGGGGGTTATTTGTCGATAGTATGTTTCTGGTCAGTTAAGTAGTTTTGAGCAATGGCAGTATTCTGGTGTGCTGATTGTCCTTTTTGTTTGTTTTGAGGAACATGCCAGTTTGGCTCTTTTGTGTTGTGGAAATGGGGAAGCAGTGCCATTCTAGGCTAATTCGACAGGTATGGGAACAACCGCTTGTGACGGTAACTTTGTGACAGGCTATTAATAATACACACCAAAAATATAACTGGGTTGAACTGAATGAGGATTAGATATGATCAAATATAATTTATTCCTTGAAAAAGGTGAACACACGAGATTATACAAATAACAGACAAAATATGCACTTACTTAAAGTTGGAATTATGAAATAATCACGAATCTTGATTAGCAGTTCATACAGCAATCTCAGAATGACACGAAAGACAATAGCCATAGGCTAAGCCTGGTTCTTATACAATTATTTCCCATTGAACACAACCTAAACCCAGCCCCTCTCATAAATCAGTGGTGAGGTTGACAGTTTTCCCCAGAGTAAAACTCCTCCCACCCAAGGACGTTTAAAAACTGCTTTTCCTATCTAAATAACTTCATAACTTCAGTTCAGTAGTACTTACTGGCACGTGAGAATATTAATACATTCCGGCACGCATGACGCTCCCAATAAGACTAAATATTACCGTGTAATATTAAAATTAAGAGAGATATTAATATCTGTCTCTTAGTACCTGCTAGACATCATGTGTCTATGTGCGAATCAGTCCCACGAATACACATATGTAGCTTTTAGCACGTTCAGCCGAGGACATCTCATAATATTCTGATATTTAATAAGGTCACTCATTCTGATATCTCCTTGGGTAACCACACCCCTGGCCCCCATAACCCCTGGTCAATAAATCCTTTGAAGCAGGGACTCGTGTGTAGAGACACATTTCACGGTGCTAGATTTCACACCAATGCCTCATTTGTGGTTTGTTTGGAGTAACACGGCTCCAGCCAAACCAGGTGCAAGAACCTAACCCCCTCCCGCAGTCCCTGTCCTCCCCCCACTCAGGAAAGGGCCTCCGCCACTTTGCCGTATCGCGTGTCTTCCGCAGCCATCGACGCCTGGGCGAGCCCAGGGTCGTAGCTCCCCGCAACACGTACCGGCGTTGGTCAGGTGTCGCCGGCTTGGGGGATTGGTGGGGCTCCGGTCATAGCTGGGACTCGGTCCGACTCCACAAAACAACGGGGGAAAAAAAAAATAAGGAATAAAAATTAAGACAAATAAAAACAAATAAAATGTGCAGAGGAAAGGAATCGCCGGAAAAAGGGCAATTCTTCTAACGCCGCCCACGGTTCAGCCGAAGGGATCTGAGGGATGGTCCACCGCTTCTCCGCCCGCATAACGGGCGGTAATCTCTTCGCACTAGTGACAGTGTAGGGAACAATGAGCGGGCTTCTTGAACCATCGGCCGGCGACAGTCGGGAATTGGGCTATGTGCCACTTGTGGCCCAGTGGTAAAACCGCCGCTTCTGGCCGGGCAGCTTCTCGCCGCGGTGGATACCTCCCCGCAAGCAGCTGTGAGTCCAAGGCGGAGTGTTGCTTCGAGCGCACAGGTTTCATTCGAGAGGAATCTCTGCCGCCGGTGACTCACCACCCCGCAAGAGGCTGCTGAGTCCAGGCGGAGTTGCTTGAGCGCCGGGCCTCGGGAGGGCGGTAAGTGGTCGGGACAAACGGCCAGCTCAGGAGCTGTCGCTCCGCCTGGGACGCATCCCTCCCCACGCAGACAACAGGTGTAAAGTCTCTTCAAGGAAAAAACTGGACTGCGCGCAACGGCCGTACCTCTCGGCTGTAAAAACTCTCGGGGTACTCGCGATAACCGCTTCCGCTCACAAGTCCCTGCCATCCCGGAGCTGGGCCCATCCCTGCTTCGGTGTGGTTGATGGTATCAGCGGCTGCAGCTGTGTTGGTTCTTTGTGCATCAGCCGGGCCGGGTTTCATGCTCACTGGATCGCCGCCTCTCTCTCAGCCTTGCCAGCTGCTCGGTCCCCGCGCCGACTTGATGACCACTCTCGGTCCGGTGCCCGGCTCCAGTCAGACGGATGGCCGGCACTTTGGTTGCGAGGCAATGCTTCTCACAAGTAGGGGAAAAGTCGAGGAGGTGCCATATCTCATGTGTGTTATAGTTGTACACTGGTCAATATCTTTAGTCCCAGGAACTCGCAAGTACCTCGAGTTTCCCACTATATTACAGGGTTCCCCTCAGTACACTGTAATACAGGTCCAGTTCAGTCCCGCCGCTGCCACCAGTTTTTTAATAAAGCCTGTGACTCGGTAACTTTGGACAGGCTATTAATAATACACACCAAAAATATAAAGGGTCTATATGAATGAGGATTAGATATGATAAAATATAATTATTCCTGAAAAAGGTGAACACACACGTTTTAGAATCAAATAACAAAATCATAACTTGCAAAGGACTTAATATGATTAGAAAAACAGAATTGAGAATAGCAGAGTTCATACAGCAATCTCAAGAATGACAACGAAAGACAATAGCCATAGGCTAAGCCTGGTTCTATACAATATTTCCCATTGAACACAACCTAAACACCAGCCCCTCTCATAAATCAGTGGTGAGGTTTGCAGTTTTCCCAGAGTAAAACTCCTCCCACCAAGACGTTTAAAAACTGCTTTTCTATCTAAATAACTTCATAACTTCAGTTCAGTGTACTTACTGGGCACGTGAGAATATTAATACATTCCGGCACGCATGACGCTCCCAATAAGACTAAATATTACCGTGTATAATTAAAATTAAGAGAGATATTAATACTGTCTCTTCTAGTACCTGCTAGACATCGTGCTGTCTATGTGCGAATCAGTCCCACGAATACAATATGTAGCTTTTAGCACGTTCAGCCGAGGACATCCTATAATATCTGTATATTAATAAGGTCACTCATTCTGATATCTCCTTGGGTAACCCGCACCCCTGGCCCCCATAACCCCTGGTCAATAATCCTTTGAAGTCAGGGACTCGGTGTGTAGAGAACTTGTCACAGGTGCTAGATTTCACACCCAATGCTCCAGACATGCGGCCTAGCTGTTCTACCATATACCATTACCATATCCCTGGTCTGCCAATAGGTATAACATACTGTACACTAAACCCCCTCTGTACTTTTCACACCCACACTTCAATCAAGCCTTTTAAGCCCAGATATTTCTGAAAAAGACACCACACATATTTGTATTTTCCTAAACTGTAGCTCATTAACCCCTTAAGCCCCAGTGTGTGTGTGGTGCAGACACTGGCACAGAAGAAACAATACATTTATACAGGGAATAAACAGTGGATGGCGTCTGGCTGAAGCAAGGCAAAAACACATTACTGGACCCCAGTCCAGTTAAGCCCTTGCTTCCCAGGTGAGAGTAGGGGGTGGCCAAATGGGGTGTAACCCCTTTTATCCCGGGCCAAATCCTCTCTCTCATGACACCTCCCCTACTCAATTGGTGCCTTGTGCCCCAGATGCCTCCCTTGGCACTGGGACACCACTGGCATCCTTAAAGCACTCAATAAGTCCTGAGGGATTGGCCTGGCAAAATTGTCCTCCGGCATTGTCCCGTACATTGTCCTGGCCACAGTGGACAGTGAAGTCCAGATCCTGCTGAGCAGGGCTCCACCGTGGCTGCTGGGCATTCTCCTTTGCCTCCCTCTGCCCCCCACCCAGTGCCTGGTGAACCAAGTCCATGGTGAAGGGGCACCTCTGCAGACCAGGCTGCATACTGCCCAGAGACTGGCATGTCTCTGCACCAGCGAGAGACCAGCTATCAAGCACAGACCGTCGCTTTCCTGTCAACCAAGTCTGGGAAAGAGCTATGTCACTATCCTGTAGGGACCAAACCTGCCCTGGCCCTGTGCCCACCTGTAGCTGATCCGCTATACCCTTGTCTCTCCTCCCTGGCTCTAGGGCAGTCCCCACCCCGAGTGGCATCACTTCTGGAATCCAGAAACCACCTGGGGTGCTGACTCCTACCCTCTCCTGTGCCCCATGGGACAAGGCAATCTCCCAGTATCCTGTACTGGGGTCCCTGGTACCCAGGTGCTTTGCCCCTGCCCTCTCAAAACTGAAGGCCAGGAAACAAGCACCAGCTACCACCACTGCTGCTAGGGCCAGCATCACTCCTCTCCCCTCCACTATGCTGCCCTTACCCTCTGTAGCTAACCTTGGCTGCCCTGGGGACAGAATCCTCTGCTGTACCCCCCTAGCCCTGGCTACTGCTCCTGGCTGCCTACCTACCCACAGCCCTACCTCTGGGAACCCTGGGGGATCTGTCAGGGGGGTCGCTCCTGGCAAGTCAGAACAAGGGACCTCCTGCCTACCTAGCTCATCCCTAGCTTTTGCTAGCTGCCTGACACCCCACTGACCCCCTATCTCCCCCTGCTCCACAGTGTCTCCCTGCCTAGCCTCCCCTAGGCCCAGCACCTCAGCCCCTGCTGATGACTCCTGCTGCTTACCTTCCTGCAGCCCCCTGCACTCCTCTCTCCCCTGGGCAATCCTAACCCAGACACTGGAACTACCTGAGTGCACCTACCTCCCTGACCCTGTCTCCCCCTTACCAGGGATGAGCTCAGGGGCACCTCTCCAGATGCAACCGCTTTAGCTCTTGGCTGGCAGGTATCCCTGGGGTGGCACAAGCTTGCCACTGCCCATGATACCCCCAGCCCATAGCCAGGCTGCAACAGGGGGTTGCTGATCTGAGTGATCCCCTGAGACTCTGCCATTGTAATGGGAAACTCTAGCTGCCATATCTGCTGCTTTCCCTCCCCGGCTACCACTAGCCCTTCTTCTCCTACTGAGACCTTGTGCTGGCTACCTACCTGCAGCCTTCCCTCACTCTGCTTCTCCCTAGCTAATCCTAGTCTGGATCCTAGGGACACCTGAGTGAGGCCATCTCCCTGACACTGCCTCCCCATTACCGGAGAGGAGCTCAGGGTTGCTGGTGCAGATGCACCCACCTTAGCTCCTGGCCGGTAGGTAACCCTTGGGTGGTCTAACTTTGCCACAACCCCTGATACCTCCAGCCCATAGCAATGCTGCAACAGTGGGGCTCTTAACTGAGAGTCCCCTTGCTGCTCCGCCAGGGTAATGGGGAAGCCTGGCTGCCCTACAAGCTGCCCTTCCTTCCCCTCCTCTGGTACCCCTGTCTCCTGCCACCCCCCGGTCACCCCTATAGTGAAACAACAGGGTACAGTCATAGGAAAAAATAAGTCAGGGTCAGTTTGCGACTTGGTCTGGCTTACCTCGCTGGTCCCCGCAGAGACTGCCGCCTTCGTTGGTCCCGATTGCAGGGGGACTGGAGTGGCCGCCACGGCATCATTTTGGCCGGGAAGCAACGGGCCGCTGCCGCAACAGCGCCCGGGTTGGGTGCAGGTACAACGGTGCAGGACAAGGGTCCCAGGTCTTTGTGGAGTAACACGGCTCCCGCCAAACCAGGCAAAATAACCCCCTCCCGCAATCCCTGTCCCTCCCCCCACTCAGAAAGGGCTCCGGCACTTTGCCGTAATCGCGGCTCTTCCGCCGCCATCGCCGCCATGGGCGAGCCCCGGGTAGCTCCCGCAACAGTACCCGGCTTTGGTACAGGGTCGCCGGCATGGATTGTGGGGCTCCGGTCATCGCTGGGAATCGCCGACTCCGACAAACAATGTGAAACACCCACCTCCTGCACAACCCAACCCTCCCCCCAAATAAAATTGCCGCCGGCAGGATGCCGGAATGGCAGCTTCTTCTCCGCCGCCCCCGGTTCGCCGCTGGGATCTGATGGATGGTCACCGCTCTCCGCCGCTAACGGGGTCATCTCTTCCGCAGCTCGTGAGTGCTGGCCCTGAGGGGCTTCTTCACCCGGCCGCGCACAGTCCGGGCATTGGGCTTTATTGTGGCCCACTTTGTGGCAGTGGTAACACCGCCGCTTCTGCCGGAGCTTCTCCGCCGCCGGTGGACTACCCCCCGCAAGAGGCTGCTGAGTCCAAGGCGGAGTTGCTCGAGCGCCAGGTTCATTCCGGAGCATCTCTGCCGCCGGTGGACTACCCCCCCGCAAGAGGCTGCTGAGTCCAGGGCGGAGTTGCTTGAGCGCCGGGCTCAGGGAGGGGGTAAGTGGGTCGGGACAACGCCAGCTTCAGGAGCTCGTTCCGCTCCGCCTGGGACCGCATCCCTCCCCACGCAGACAACAGTGAAAGCTCTTCCAGGGAAAATGGACTGGCTGCCGCAACGGCCGTTACCTCTCCGGCTGTAAAACTCTCGGGGTCTCCGCGATCACCCGCTCCCTCCACAAGTCTCTGCCATCCCGGAGCTGGGTCCATTCCCTGCTCTCCGGTGGTTTGATGATTACAGCGGCTGCAGCTGTGGTTCTTTGCTCAGCCGGCCGGGTTTCATGCTCACTGATCGCCGCCTCTCTCTCAGCCTTGCCAGCTGCTGGTCCCCGCGCCGACTTGATGCACTCCTCCGGTCTCGGTGCCCGGCTCCAGTCAGACGGATGGCCGGCACTTTGG
Source organism: Ascaphus truei (assembly GCA_036426205.1). Classification (NCBI taxonomy): domain Eukaryota; kingdom Metazoa; phylum Chordata; class Amphibia; order Anura; family Ascaphidae; genus Ascaphus; species Ascaphus truei. The sequence continues at coordinate 85,429,455 of CM071572.1, forward strand.
TTCTGGAGGCAATGCTTCTCACAAGTAGGGGAACAATGAGGAGGTGCCATATCTTGTGTTATATGTTGTACACTGTGTGTTCAATATCTTTAGTCCCAGGAACTCGCAATTACCTTCGAGTTCCCACTATATTACAGGGTCCCTCAGTACACTGTAATACAGGTCCAGTTCAGTCCCGCCGCTGCCACCAGTTTTATTAATAAAGCCTGTGACGGTAACTTTGTGACAGGCTATTAATAATACACACCAAAAATATAACTGGGTTTAACTGAACGAGGCTTAGATATGATAAAATATAATTTATTCCCTGAAAAAGGTGAACACACAAGTTTATACAAATTACAGACAAAATATGCACTTACTTAAAGTTGGAATTATGAAATAATCACGAATCTTGATTAGCAGTTCATACAGCAATCTCAGAATGACACGAAAGACAATAGCCATAGGCTGAGCCTGGTTCTTATACAATTATTTCCCATTCAACACAACCTAAACCCAGCCCCTCTCATAAATCAGTGGTGAGGTTGTCGGTTTTCCCCAGAGTAAAACTCCTCCCACCCAAGGACGTTTAAAAACTGCTTTTCCTATCTAAATAACTTCATAACTTCAGTTCAGTGGTACTTACTGGCACGCGAGAATATTAATACATTCCGGCACGCATGACGCTCCCAATAAGACTAAATATTACTGTGTAATATTAAAATTAAGAGAGATATTAATATCTGTCTCTTAGTACCTGCTAGACATCATGTGTCTGTAATCCTTATGTGCGAATCAGTCCCACGAATACACATATGTAGCTTTTAGCACGTTCAGCTGAGGACATCTCATAATATTCTTATATTTAATAAGGTCACTCATTCTGATATCTCCTTGGGTAACCGCACCCCTGGCCCCCATAACCCCTGGTCAATAAATCCTTTGAAGCAGGGACTCGTGTGTAGAGAACATTTGTCACAGGTGCTAGATTTCACACCCAATGCTCCAGACATGGGCCTAGCTGTCTCTACCATATACCCATATACCCTTGGTCTGCCAATTAGGTATTAACATACTGTACACTAAACCCCCTCTGTACTTTTCACACCCAACTTCAATCAAGCCTTTTGAAGCCCAGATATTTCTGAAAAGACACCACACATATTTGTATTTTCCTAAACTGTAGCTCATTAACCCCTTAAGCCCCAGTGTGTGTGTGGTGCAGACACTGGCACAGAAACAATACATTTATACAGGGGAATAAACAGTTGGATGGCTGAAGCAAGGCAAAAACACATTACTGGACCCCAGTCCAGTTAACCCTTGCTTCCCAGGTGAGAGTAGAGGGTGGCCAAATGGGGTGTAACCCCTTTTATCCCGGGCCAAATCCTCTCTCTCATGACACTGCTCACGTAATGTGTATTTTACAGTGTCATTAGGCTCATGGTGGCAGTGGCAATTTGGGATTCAAGCAATGGATATCTGGTGGGCTTTTGGTATGTGGTGTTTAGAGAAAAGGTGGGTCCCCGGGGAAGTAGAATGTTAAGTTATGTATTGGTTGATATGTTGTATTTAATAAATTGTGTGACAATTTGTATCCACTAATTCTGGTGTCAATGTGTTTGTTCAAGGTTAGGAAGAAGGGACCAAATCTGAGGCTGGGTAAGTCATTTTATGCTCTACCATTGGTGTAATAATAGAATGAGACAGACAACCTTCAAGTCTGAGCTTGCTTGAGATAAAGACAACGTTAGTTAACTTAGTTAACGTTAGTTAACTTCTATGTTACACGGTTTAGACATGTGGGAAGTCATTAATGAATATGGTAAGATGTCTTTTCAAGCGATATTGCCATTTTCTGCCCAAAGTTCATTCTAGCACTTTAATAGCATTGAGAATGTGACAGGTCAAGATGAGAACATGAAACCAAAGACTTCTCAGTTTCAACATGAAACAGACATGTACAGTATGAAACCAGTGACTGGTCAAGTCATGAAAGACACACCAGCATCAAGCAGGTACATACTATGCTGCAGTCTCAAACAGACAAGGACGAGGGTAGAGAATATTAGGCCATATTTATTAAGCTGTGCTACGCCATAAGGCACCTTAGGGGCTATTTACTAAAGACTCCCGGCCACAAAACTGGGGGAAAGTCTGTGCAAAAAATTGCACCAGATTTATTCAAGGAAAAACTCCCATTGCTTTCAGTGGGATTCCTTTCCTTTGATAAATATGGAAAGAAAAAGAAAAAGGTGCAAAAAAATCACCGATTAGAGTAAAGCAAGCGAATAAGACAATAAATATTCCTTATCTCTCCCTGCAGCTCAATTTCCCTCTCTCACCCACAGAGAAAGCAGAGTCCAGGAAAGGTAGAACCTAGAATGTTGGGCTATGTAGAATGTAGTGTGATCTGTGGGGGAAACAGGGATATCCCCACTCCTTTGAAAAAACTCATGTGATAGCTGTTCTTTTAGGCAATCAGCTGTAGTTGAAAAGGGACTGACAAAAGTAGATGAAGTGGTGATGAATCTTCTTCTATGTGGCGTTCAGACTGCCATGATTGGAAACTCCATATGTGGAGGAATTTGCAGAGAGCAAAACATAGTGTAAATCCACATTTATTAAAAAACAACTTTTAAAAAACAGATGCACATTGCGCTCACAGATTTAAAGATAAGCCCAACTATTTTCTTTACCACGCAATACCATCTTCAAATCTGTGAGCGCAATGTGAATCTGTTTTTTAAAAGTTGTTTTTTAATAAATGTGGATTTTCACTATGTTTTGCTCTCTGCAAATTTTCTCACATATGGAGTTTCCAATGGTGGCTGTCTGAACAGCACATATAAGAAGATTCATCACCACTTCATCTACTGGTTGCCCGGCCCTTCTCAACTCCAGCTGATTGCCTAAAAGAACAGTTATCTTTTGAGTTCTTTCAAAGGAGTGGGGCTATCCCTGTTTCCCCCACAGGTCACACTATGGGGGTCATGCACTAAGCTCCGATAAGTCATTTTTAGAGCGCAAAGTGCTCTTAGAACGCGTTTTTTTGCTCAACCCGATGCACTAAGCAACGCAAACAGGCACTTTGCGCTCTAAAAACTGACTTTTTTCCGGAATTGTTTCTAAATCCAACTTTGCTTGTTCGTAACCCTGTTTGCGTTAAATTCTGCCCTTAAGCGGGATGCACTAAGCAATGCAACTTTAGCAAACGCGAAAGTTGCGTTGATCAGAACACGTCAGGTCAGAGTAGATGCAAAGAAATCTGGACGTAGAAAAAATTATTGCTTTTCATTTTTGCATGCGCAACACACATACAACAGGCCGGCGGGTGTCCCCGGCTGACCCCGCGGGAGTCCCCGGCTGACCCCGCGTCCGTCCTGGGGTCCCCGTGTCCGTCCCGGGGTCCCAGCGGGAGTCCCGGGGTACCCGCGGGCCTGCGGTACCAATGTTGCACCTCCAAAAATAATAAACAATATTTATAACTAAATACATCCCCCTAACACATACAATACAGTAATGGGCAAAATTACTATTATCCACATATGGATAATAATACATTTGCCCATTTTAAATACATATAAACTACAATAAATACAGTAAAAACATATTACACTTACCTTTTACAGGCACCCACGATGAAGGCCGTCTTCATCCTCATCTTCATCCTGCCCATGCCCCTCCGGTGCTGCAAAACATGCACAACAATCACAATAGCCATGTAATGTCCCCTAACCCCTTAATCACCATAGCGGTTATTAACCGCTACAGTCATTAAGGGGTTAACCCACCCTCGCCCACCACTCGGGAGGCCTACATACCCTCCCCCACTAACCCCCCACCCCGTGAGGCTTAACCACCCTCACCCACTGCCCAGCCGGGGGGCCTATCCACATACCCTTGGGGCCAATACCCCCTCCCCCCACTCCCAGTACCCACAATAAAACCAATACACAGCCCCACAATAAACATCATTCTATTTATTAAATACATAACCCACCCCCTGTGCCCCCCCCCATAAATACATGATTTATCCTTTTACATACAGGGTTCATACCCCAGGCCCACGCGAGTCCCTGGTGGGCCCGATGGGTCACCTCACAGACCTACAGGTTACCAGCAACTTGTTTCATACAGGTTCTGGAGGCCTGTTGGTGGGTCCCGCCAGGCGCCATGGCCCACCAGGTGGTCTCCGTGGGTCACCGTGGGCCACAATTGGGTCCCCATGGTAGGCCCGCGGATGTCTGGGAGCCCCGGGTCAGACCCACAGGTGTCTGAGGGGCCTCGGGTGGTTCCCATTGGGGTCTGGGGACACACAGGTGCTCACTACAGGTCCGCGGTGCCCCCACGGATGTGGGGCCACCGGTTCTTCCCCGCAGGTGTCACCCGTGGACCACGCAGCCTGGTACCCGTGAGATACTCGAGGATACCTCAGGTGGTCTCCAGAGGTCTCACGCAGACCAAAGGAACAAACCCTGAATGTAAAATAAATAAACCGGACCTATACATTAAATACATACATCCACCCCCCTCCCCCCCAACACATACAGTACAATAATGTGCAAAATAACTATTATCCAGATATGGATAATATATTATTTGCCCATTATGAAACACATAAAACATGCATAAATCAAAACATGAATTTTTAATCTTAAAATCACCACATTGCATGTTACAATAGATCCAGCATCGATTGTAAATATAAGCCAACAAATCAGCAGCTACACAAATGTATATGAAATGTCACACAATTGCATTGAGCATGTACATGATGCAATTAATCTGTGCATCATGTAACACTATGCAAAATATATGTAACAATAAAATACACTATGAACAATGTCCCCTAACCACCAATGCCATCATGAAAATCAAATAGAAACTAAGCAACATCAATACAATTACCATCAATCAATTAATCCATTTCCTAAAACAATTACAATACAATACAAATCAATTATACAATTCCCTATTCAATTCCTAAAGCCAAACCATTGCCAAAACAATTCTAATTTAAAGTAACCACCATCATTCTAATCAATCTACCAGAAAAAAAGCCATTAAAAATAACCTGTAACTAAATACAAATTACATTATTCACACCAATGACAAAATAAAGCTGATAAATAAATTAGCCATACATGAAAAGAACATAAACATTAGCAAAACAATCAATTAGTATCCCTGTATGTCTATCCATATAGATAGATATACATAAAATACAGGGCAATAATAGAGCATAAAAAACAATGCATTTACATACAAAAATCACATAGAATACACCCATTCAGTGTCCGTGAATGTATGTATATACATAGGTACATAGCTACATTCACGGGCATTAAATGCCTTAAACTGAAAAAATAAGACATGAATCAAAAATCAAAAAAACCTGTAAAAGTAAAAATAATATACTTTTCTTTTATTTACTCACCATTTGATGTCCACTCACCGAAATCCAAGCGACCCGGAAGCACAGGAACCAATCCACAGGTAAACCATAAAATAATAAACCCTTACAATCCATGTCTGTGTCTTTTGTCTTCTATTTGTAATCCTTCCCGTCTGTGTTGGTGTCTTCTTTTCTTCTTTGGGGTCTTCTCCGTTTTCTTCCGTCTTCTTCGCTCGAGGAGGACTTTTTCTAAGTATAGTCTTTTTGCTACGTGCGTGGTCATGAGATTTCCCTCGCGTCGGGTGCTCGTTTTATTGCCAGTAGACTGTATGGCAGCAGTTGCTGAGCGTTTAAAAACAGCGCTTTGAGTTTTCCGCTCTTGAAGCTGTCTCTCTGCACTTTTTCCACTAAATGGAGTTGCTAGTTCAGCCTCTTTGGGATTAAGTTGCAAATCCACACCCACTTCCAGAGAATGTCCCATCTTTTCAGCTTCATCAGCTACGGATTCTTCTGGTTTTGATTCAGCACGTGTACCTTCTTTTGTTGCCTGTTGAGTAGCTGAAGGTTTTGCTAGTGCTTGTTTAGGTGGTTCAAATTTTGCAACCTTGTTTTTCCGACAAGCGGTATTCCCAGCTCTCACTGCACCCTTGTCTTCATGGGTTTTTGTGGCTGTGGGATACTGACGCTTGGTCAGGGTCAATACTTGTCTTTGTAGTACTGTAATCTCATCCGCGAGAGTTCCCTATTTTTTGAGTGCGTCTTGCAAGTCTCTTCTCAGGGAATTTATCTGCGCACTTTGCTTTCTCTGAGTTTGTATCAGTGTCTCCTTCATATTCTGGAGCTCTGTAATTTGTGTCGTCAAGGTTGCCGCTGCGTCTGTTTTCTCCTTGGTGTACTGACTCAAGGGGATGGAACAGACTCTCTGTCTCTCCAGCTCTTGCTCCAGTTTCTGGGCCTTCTCCCGCTCACTCTCATACACAGTCACCTGGTATCGAAGCTCCGCCTCTAACGATGTTCTGGTGATATGCAGCGTGGCGTTTAGCTCCTCATACTGCTCTGTGGGGACACACTGGGTATTCAGACGTTCCTGCAGCACTTGTACTTCTTTAGCAGCCTGCAAATTTTCTTCCTACAGAGTTCGCTGCTTCTCCTCGGCATTCTGGAGGTGTGTATGCAGACCTTGTAGTTGGTTCTGCAGTCGGTGCTCTGCTTCAACCTTTTCACCTTCCAGTAGTTTCTTTATTTTTTCCAGCTCATGGAGCTTTTCATTCTTTCTATTGACGTGGTCTGTCAACTCAGAGTTTTCTTTTTCTAGTCTTAAATTTTCTCTTTTTCCAGTCTCTATAATATTCAGGGCCTCCTTGTAGTCCTTCTTCCACTTTCGGACCTCTGCTTGGAGACTGACTGTCTCCTGGCGTGAGACTTCCATCTCTAGGTTGAGTGTCTGAAGCTGCTTCTGAGAGACTTTGAGATCTATATTAAGATTGACAATAGTTTTTTTTTAGAATTATCCAGCTCCTCAGCCAGACCGTGAAGTTCCTTTTTGGAGACTTCCAGTTTTGTGCGGCAGCTGCTGATCTCGTGGTGTGAGGCATCCAGTGCTATGTGGAGAGTATGAACCTCTTTCCGGGATATGTCCACCTCTGTCTGGACACTGTTGACCTCCTGGTGTGAGGCATTCAGTTCTATGGGGAGAGTGTGAACCTCATTCTGAGAGACTTCCACCTCTCTATGGCAATTGCGAACCTCTTGCTGAAAGACTGTAATCTCTTTCAGTGCCTCCTCATATTTCTGCTTCAGATTAGCAATCAGTCTATCAGATTTTCTCTGTTTTTCATCCATGGCGGTAATAGTAGTGTTTGCTGTATCTAGATCTGTCCTTAGATCCTCCAAGTCGGTCCCGGATGTCAGAGAACAGTCTTCTGTAGCTCAGCATTATCTTCCCTCTCCAGTTTCAATTGTTCCCGAAGCAGATTACAGTCACGCCTAGCAATTTTTAGGGCATCTTCAGGGCTGGTCAAGGGATCGTCACTCATTGGTTCCGGCTCCGCTTCCCTGGTATGGTTGGTTGACTGTTTCTCACTATTAGCACCGGACGGACACTTCTTTGGGGTACACGACTTCTGCCTTGGGCCATCTGGATATTCAGTCATCCGCGGGACGAGTTCTCCATTTTCTCTAGACTGCAGGGCATCTCGGACCCCCTTTTCCTCCGCGGGATCTGCAGATGTGTCTGTTCCTTCCACGGTAAGTGAAGAACCGTTTTTCTTTTTCCGGCTTTTTGTTTTTGATGACTCCATCCCATCAGGGACACTGGGGTCTCTGTCTTTATTTGAAACTTCAGCAGCTTCACTGTATCCGCCATGTTTTCATTGCAGTTACGTTAGGTGGCGTAAATATTCAGCGATCTGCTGTTCCCACTCTTCCTCCTGCCGATCACATTCGTCATCATAGAGAGCGGTCTTTTCAGTTCGTACGGAGTTCAGGCACCCCCACCATTCTTGGGGTGTTCTGTGGGTGTGATTCGGTTCGGGTTCCCCGTAAGAGATGTCTTCCTCCTTATCGGACCTGAAGGGCCACTCTTCCGTGGGGTAGGGTTCATTACAGGAACGCTGAATCTTGTCCTCCATTTTGGGGCGACCAGGTGTATTTTTCTTCCTGACCTCAGGAGGCGCTATTGCAACTGTTATCATTGTATTTGATAGAACCCCCAATTGTGGTAGTCCTACAGGTGGGCCTATTTTGCTTGTAGAGGTCGTAGCTCTCACAGGCCCCTCTGTAGACTTTTTCTTACCTTGGATAAGTTTTACTATATTAGCAGTACTGTGCATGCATTCACTCTCATCGTCTGAATAAGGCCTGAAGGGACACTGCTCCGTGTGGTGGGGTTCTTTACACCAGGAACACATTTTCTTCCCCATTTTTGCAGAGTCTGTATTTGACTTCAGCTGGGTGGCCATTTTAAATTTCCAGAATCAGTACCTTGCATCGGTCAATGTCTGTAAAATTTTCCCTGCTTCAGCACAGTCTTGCATCAATTTTCACACTTTTCTCCATATACTCCATTCACAGCTGGTAGTCCTATGCGGTGTGGCAGCCTTTACTTCCAGAATCAGTACCGCTCGTGGGTCACTGTCTGTATTCACTGCTTCAGCGCAATTTGTTTTTTAAAGAAAACAATAAACAAAGCCTAGCTCCTCTGGAGCGCTAACTCACTTCTTGAACCCTGACTACGGCTGGAAGGCAAAGCCCTTTTTCAACAACCATATTAACATTATTGTGATAGGCAAGTAAGGTTTACCTGCTTCAGCAGTCTCTCTCTCTCTCTCTCTCTCCTCTTGGGATTGGGGAAAAGAGTCTATCTGTGGTTTTGTGGCTTTCTTCAGTGCAGTGTAGATTTCCTGCCTGGATGTGTATCCCTTTAATTCTAGTCCCTGCTGCATGTGATTCTTTGCTTTGTTGCTCAGGCTGTTTGCAGGAACTATATGCAGGATAATAAGCACAACATTTTTCACAGGCCGTGCAGTTTTGCTGCCTGGATGTTTTTCTTTGGTTTTGTTGCTCAGACTGTTTGCAGGAACTATGCAGGCAAAAGCATAAAATTTTTCACATGCAGTCTCCGGGGCCCCTTTGAACTTCAAGGGCCACCTCTCATCCCAACTTCTGACACCATATGTAAGAGATGTGTGCAGAGGTATGCAATGGAGACCGTTTTTAATGTGAAATTAAAATAAGGCTTTATTGCGCCTGTCCCTTTTAACACAGCAAAACATATGAAAACAACAACCGCCTATCCCTGTTTAAGGGCTAACTTACTTCCCCAGTTCCGATCTCCAGGGCTGGAGGGATAATCCCATTACCACCCTATTCCCCAAAGTCTCAAAAGATACCTTAAAGCAGGTGTCCCTTCATGTCAGTCCCTGGTAGGTTCCTGGGTCCCCTGTGTCCAGGAATATAGGTCTTTGGGTGTCTTGATCTCAGCAGAGCCTTTCTGCTCAAGACCTCTTTCCTCTTGTCAGCACCCTTGTGTTCTGAGGAAAACCTCCTTCCTGTTTCTGGGAACAGGCTTTTTCAAAGAGCTGTGATTAGGCAGGTGGAGTGGTTGATTGCAGGTGTGCAATTAACCAGCACACTGCTGGATTAGAGGCAAGCCTGTTAACAGGGATAAGACCCTTTTACAATAACATAAAAAACAAAAAATGGCATTACCGTAGCGGCTAGCCGATAAGGTAATGAAGCTGCTTTAATGTCATTTTTGATAATAAGTCTCATGAGCTGAACCCATTCATTTTAGGTCCGGGACCCCCTGCTTCCTGAGTTACAGGCCCCGTTATGGGGTGCCGGTATCCCCCCATGTTTTAAAACTCCCGGTCACGCGGAGATTTAAACGCACAGGAGATACTGGCACACTATACGGGGCCTGTAATTTGGGAACCAGGCATCTCCGAGGCTGTAATAATGCGATTCAGCTCAGGAGACTCTATTATCAAAATGACAATTAAAGCAGCTTCATTACTTTAGCAGCTAGCCGCTAAGGCAATGAAGGGGTTAAGGCACAGTAGCTGGTGTATTGGGGGTGGAGGGGGTGCGTGAATGGGGGTACTTGGCCCAGAGGGGGTGGTTAGGCCTACCAGGAAGGCTGCAGGTGGAGTTAACCCCTTCATTACCATAGTGGTGTTAACCACTATGGTAGTGGAGTTAACCCCTTCATTACCATAGTGGTGTTAACCACTATGGTAGTGAATGGGTTAACCCATCCCACTACCCACCCGAGAGGCCTAACCACCCAACGGGGCTTGTCAGAGGTGAGGAGCGGCGCATTCCAGGTATCTGCCAGGTACATACTGGGTATTTGCTCGAATAAAGTGTGTCGGTGCAGTAGAGCAACAGGAGAGGCGGATGGATGATATGCAGCAGCGACAGACACAACAGATGACGGACTTGATGAAGCTCCTTCAAGCAGGAACCATAACACCGGCACCTGAGCCAATCATCCTCAAAGAGATCCACTTAAATAAACTGAGCTCTGAGGATGACATTGAAGCTTTTCTCGTCATGTTTGAGAGGGTGGCCAGAGCCAGTCAGTGGCCAAGATTACAATGGGTAATGAGGCTAGTCCCCACACTGACCGGGAAGGCTCAGATGGCCTACAGTGCTCTAAGTCCACGAGATGGTGAAAGAGGCCATTTACAGGCGATATAACATCAACCCGGAGACGTTCAGGCAAAAATTCTGCAACCTCCGCTACAATAATTCAGAAGGACCGCGGGAGACTTATGCCAAATTGATGGATCTTGTGAATAAGTGGATTGGGCAGACCGAGAAGATAAGAGAGAAAATTTTGGAGCTATTTGTCCTTGAGCAATTCCTGGAAATTCTGCCACCAGGTGCGCGACTGTGGGTGCAGGAACATCGACCCAAAACTGGGGATAAATCTATAGACCTGGCTGAGGTCTATTTGGCAGCCCATCCGGAACGTGAGAGAAGACCAGTGGTAAGACCTCCCCCCTCATCACATACACCATTACGGGAATCTTCATTTAGACAGCGGGCAGGTCGGAGCTCACATATACAGGATACACGAATATGCCATCTCTGTAAGAAACCAGGACACATAGCCAGATATTGCCGACAAGGGAAGAATGGGCCAAGTACTATGATCACCGATGCTGGTGGATTCATTAAGGAAGTGACCATCAGGGGGAAAATGGTGAAGGCCCTCATAGACACTGGGAGTGAAAGTACTTTGGTAAAGAAAGGACACTTTTCCAAAGGGAAACCAGTGGGCTTTCTGGACATACAATGTGTCCATGGACATTATAAGCGGTGTCCAATAATTCTGCTGCCTATCACCGTGGGTACCGTTACACATGTAGTGCAGGCAGGGGTAGTAGAAAATATGCCCTACATGGTGATTCTGGGGCGGGACTTTCCAGGTCTGTTAGGACTATTGACACACTGTTCAGCAGTTACCACAAGGGCCCAAGAGAAGAAGCAGGCTGAAAAGGAGAAGGACATGTCTTTGAAAACTTCTTTGGAGGGGCTTTTTCCTTTTCACCCAGAGATCTTTGGTGAAGAAGGGAGAGGCAGGAAATCCTGTAGGCAGAAAAGAAAGGACAAAGCACTCGGTCCTAGAGAATTAGGGGTGCAGGACTTGGACGAGGTCAATAATGTTTGGGGCAAGGATATTGTAGAGGCGCAACAGCAGGACAGCTCACTAAACCCTTTTTGTTCAGCAGGTGGTATCCCAGACTGAAGAGATGAGCGAGTTTGGGCCTATACCATCATATTTATAACGGCAGGGTGTATTAACCAGGGTCCGCAAGGATCCTCAGTCTTCTTTGCAGGTGGAGCAGGTCATGGTGCCAAAAGTATTTCGGAAGGAGATTCTTCGGTTGGCACATGATGTTCCCATGGGGGGTCATATTGGCAGAGACAAGACCTTATGTAGAATATTAATGCATTTCTTTTGGCCTAAAGTACATAAGGATGTGGGAGAATATTGTGCCTCTTGTCCTATATGCCAACAGGTGGCCCCAGTAAACCTCATGGATCGTGGGAAATTGATCCCTATACCGGTAGTTGGGGAAGCTTTTGACCGGGTGGCCATGGATGTGGTGGGTCCTTTACAAAAAAGTTCTAAAGGTAATCAGTATATACTGGTACTATGTGATTACGCCACCAGGTACCCAGAAGCAATTCCCTTGCCCAGTGTTACTGCTAAGAATGTAGCGAATGCTCTTATTCAAGTATTTGCAAGGGTAGGAATCCCCCGTGAAATTCTCATGGATCAGGGTTCAAATTTCATGTCAAATTTAATGAAAGAGGTGTATCAATTGTTGGGAATCCAGACCCTGCGTACATCCCCATATCATCCCCAAACTGATGGTTTAGTAGAGAGGCTAAACGGGACACTAAAAAGGATTATTAGAAAGGTGGTAGGTGAGCAGCCTAACAAATGGGACCAGTGGTTGCCTTATTTATTGTTCTCATACAGGGAGGTACCAAAGCCTCAACAGGATTTTCCTCATTTGAGCTACTTTATGGAAGGCAACCCCGGGGTCTGCTAGCATTAATCAAAGATTCCTGGGTGCAGCGGGATCCTTTGAGGGATAATGTAGTAGGATATATTACCCAGATGAGGGAAAGGATTATCCGGATGCAGGATCTGGCTAATGAAAATTTGAGGGAGGCTCAACAACACCAGAAAGTGTGGTATGACAAAAAGTCCAGAGATGGGGTATTCCTTCCTGGGGATAAAGTGCTCCTCTTGTTGCCCGATAGAGAGAATAAACTGGTAGCTAGATGGCAAGGTCCATATACCATTGTGGAAAGAAAGGGGTTGTGAACTACCAAGTAAGCATACCAGGAAGAAGGGACCAGTCTATATACCATGTTAATTTGTTAAAAGGTTGGAAAGAGAGAGAAAAATTGTCTTTGATGGTCCTGAGAGAGTGTGCCCCTGATATGGCAGGTGAGGCATATCAGAGATTGCAGTTGGAAAGTAAGGAAGACGCAGTAACGTCTGGGGAGGAACTTTCAACAAAGCAAAGGGATATGTTAGAGAAACTAGTTACTCGGTATGCACATGTATTTACGAAAAGGCCAGGACGCACTACACAAGCAGTTCATAGGATAGAGACTGGGGATGCAAGACCTATCCATACCCGTCCCTATCGTATCCCTGAGAGGCAGAAAAAGATAGTGGAAGAAGAAGTGCACCAAATGTTGGAAATTGGGGTTATTGAGGTTTCTACCTCAGAATGGTGTTCCCCAATAGTGTTGGTACCTAAAAAAGATGGAACAGCACGATTCTGTGTAGATTTTCGAAAATTAAATGAGGTGGCCGTTTTGATGCCTACCCTATGCCCTGCATTGATGAGCTTTTGGATCTAGTGGGTAAGGCACATTATATCAGCACTTTGGACCTTACAAAAGGCTATTGGCAGATTCCGGTGGAAGAGTCAGATAGGCCCAAGACATCATTTGCCACCAACCAGGGGCTCTATCAATTTGTAACCATGCCTTTTGGTTTGCATGGGGCCCCAGCGACCTTTCAAAGAATGATGAATAGGTTGTTAGTAGGGAGGGAACAGTTTGTAGCAGCTTATTTAGATGATGTAGTGGTCTATAGCACAGACTGGGAAAGTCACTTAAAACATCTAGAGGAGGTGGTTAATTTGATTGCAGAGGCTGGGTTAACCATAAACCCAAAGAAATGTGCCCTGGGTTTCACACAAACTAGATATTTGGGATACATGTTAGGAAATGGAGAGGTGCGACCGGAAAAGAGCAAGGTGAATGCTATTCGTGAAGCAGCGATACTTAGAACTAAAAAGGAGGTAAGATCCTTTCTTGGATTGGTAGGATATTACCGAAGGTTTATCCCTAACGTTTCATCCATAGCCGCCTCGCTGACCAATTTAACCAAGAATAAGGAACAAAATTTGGTGACTGGACTCCAGAGTGTAATGCTGCCTTTAACCAGTTAAAGGATATTTTATGCAGTTAACCAGTGTTGAAAAGTCCAGACTTCAAGTTACAATTTATTGTACACTGTGATACTTCAGAGGTGGGGCTAGGGGCAGTACTTAGCCAGGAAGTTGAAGGGGTGGACCACCCTGATTTGTATATAAACCGTAAGCTATATCCAAGGGAAACCAGATATGCCACGGTTGAGAAGGAATGGCTGGCAATTAAGTGGGCATTGGAAGTGTTGAGATGTTACCTGTTGGGGCAGCAAATTTCACTAGTCACCGATCATCATGCACTTACGTGGCTAAACAATATGCAATGTAAAAACGCCCGGGTTACCCGATGGTATCTAGCCCTGCAACCATTTAAATTTACGGTATCATACCGACCTGGAAGTCAGCATCATAATTCAGATCATTTATCCCGATATGGGGCTGAAATAACTAGGAAGGAAGGTGCTGAGAAATAGCAAGATTGATGTTCAGGAACTTTAGTATATTGAGATTTGACAGCAGTAAATGTGATTTTGTCTCATATAGGGCCTGGACATGGAACCTCTAGAGTGGGAGGGTGGAGGTTCCCTATTTCTCACCATAGGAGAGTAAAAGTGCAGCACCCCTGTCTCTTACAAAAGTATGTTGGAGAAAAATCCTGACTGTTTTCCTCTTGGAAACAGAGAACAGCAAAAGCCTCTTTCATTCTTCTCAGGGTCTGATGCTGCTGCTTCTTTAAATAAAGGCTGGGACTCAACATTTCACAGTTAGCCCCGTTCCCAGAAGTGTGTTAACCCTGTAAATTGTGTTACATTGTGTGTATGTCTTTTCCTGAAATAAATTACAATTTATTTTACCTTCTTGCTTTGCTCAATCTATGATCCCGGTATAAAAAGGTGTTGATAAACCTGGTCTCCCGTGACAGTGTGCTGCTGCTCCTGTCTTCTCTGGGATTTCCTTCTGCTGTTTCCTCTTGGTTCTATTTAGTGTTCTGTCTTCTGTCTTTTCCCTGCCTTTATAGTTTCCTGTCTTGTTTTCCCTTTGCCTTTGTTTTGTGACTCTGACTCTGTTATGCCATGCCCTGTTTCCTGACTTGTTCTTTGTACCATGTGGAGTCTTAGTTATAATTAAAGGCCCATACGTGTATTCGTCTTGTCCAGTTCCTTTCCTTGTCCCAGCCCTATTCCTATGTTCCCATCCTGTTCCCGCCTCTTTGCTGCTGGCCACCGACTACTGCCTGTGACCCTGACGATGCCTATTCACTGCATGCCTCTGACCAAAAACACTACATCGCCGCCTGCCTCCGACCTGCCCTTGACCCAACCACGCTACTTCACCGCCTGCCCCACAGGCAGGGGCCTGTGACCCTGTTACATCTTCGTTTCTGCCTACTATTCAGGGCACTGAGGTCCACCCTGCACCGGCTATTCCAAGAGTCCTTGACAACTTTTAACCAGTGTATTCCGCTATTTAAGTTAAGACCAGAAATGACATGTTGGTCTATGTTACAGAACAGTATATCTCTGATATCTATTTTCTCATGCATAAGTAGAAGTTGCATTAGCAAAAGCAGTGTCTACATGTATCTATTAATTATATGAATGCAACAGTGAAGGTGGCATCATTCTAGGACATAAAGGGAAAAAGTTATACAAATGTTATACTCTGAGGCATTTTGTTATTCAAATGAAAAGCTATTTTTTCTCCTCAAGTTATAAAGGTGTCACTGGAGATTGACGAAGGGAGGGGGTGAAGATACACCCAGACATCTGGCTTATCTTGTCCTCAAGTCTTTATCCTAGTGGTGGCAGCATTTTAAGGTGATATTTGTGACTCGATGAGTGGAGATAAATGTGTCAGCTGGATAGCTGTGTGTATTAACCTGTGTCACATATACAAAGCAGGGCCGGCCTTAGGGCAAGGGAGGCCTTTGGGAAGCCACCGCAATCCCTCCTCCTGTTGACGCCAGGATCCAAATTTCACCCAACAGGAGAGGGAAGAGCTGGAGGAAGAAGCTGGGGAGTCCCCGAACCGGCGCAAGATCACACCGTTGCTAACCCCAAGTTAGGAATGGGGGAGGGTGTGTGTGTGTGTGTGGCTGCGGGAAGTGTGTGTATAGCTGTGGGAGGTGAGTGCAAGTGTGTGTGTGCAGGAGGGGTCTTACCTTATGCAGAGCGGCCTTCCTTTTGCAACGTCGCATTGTTGTCATGGCGATGTCCCGTTATGCTGTGACATCGTGACGCTGCAGGAGGAGGGGCCCCGCTTACGGCATGCCACTTTGGGCCCCACCAAAGGTAAGGCCGGCAATGTCACATGCTCACAGGTGTGCCGTTCGTGACAGACCTATCATAGCTCTTGTAAGTGTAACTCCTGTTCGTGTCTGGTCTGACCCACCCAATCTCACATTGGCCCCTGTGGTCTATCCAGCCCAGTTACATGTCGGTGTATGGTGGTGCACCTGTAGTCAACAGGACTCCTGAGTCTCCCGCATGATGGTATTCGGGGATGTCAAGCCAGACAGGTATCTGAGGTAGTGGGTTCGAGTCCTACTTACATCACGTGCAGCGCCTCCACCTCATCAGGATCTATGCGTATGTGTCAGGGCGTGCTCACCACAAACGAGACGGGACCGCTGTGCTGAGGTGCGATAGGATATAACGCCACCCACAGCCACGAGGGCACATCTTGAGAGTATAGTGGTCTGGGAGTCCGGATCGGGGCAGGAGAGGTACGGGTGGTAGAGGGTGCTGTTTGCCAAGTCCGGGGTTAGAGAGAAGGACGTAATCGTTTACCGTTTGCCAGGATCGGGATGCCAGAGGTGCGGAGAGTCGTGTTGCCGTATGCCGAGTTCGGGATGCCAGAGGTGCGGGTAGACGTAGCGGAAGCCGGTTCGGTACACGAGGAAGACTGCAAAACAAGACAGGACAAGATGACTAGGGAGGCAGAGAGTGATGAGAATAACTGGTTCTATGCTCAGCCAACGAGTCAGTGACACTGTAAGGTATATATAGGAGAGAGGGTCCAATGGCAGCGCAGCAAGGTGGGGGTGTGTGGAAGGGCCAGGCTACGGCAGGGATAGGTCCAGTATGAGTCCCAGGGGAGGAGCCATAAAGCCCAGTAGTCAGACTGCATTTGATTGGAGTTTTGGCGTGCGTGCGGGCGCCCACGTGGAGCTGTGATCGGCATTCCGGAGAGAGGCTGCCTGCGTGCCGCGGGGGGACCCGTCGGAGCTGCAGGTGAGTGGGGAGCACGCCGAGGGCGGCGTGACTCCCAGACCCTTACAGTATGCAGGTAGATGGTCCTGATTAGGAACTCCTTCTTGGTGGTGAGGGCCCCAGGAGAGTAATTGCAGACTCACACCATGGGGTTCTTGATAAACAAGCCATATTTATTGTGCGTGGTGATAAGGGCCAGCTGCCCCTCACAATCATTGCCTCAGCCGCACATTGCTCTGTAATTCCTTTTCAAAGGTACACCCTCCCAATGGAGTGGGATTCCCTCTCCCCACAGGGAGATCACCCCTGTGCCAGGTCCCTGGACACAGTTGGCCTTCTCTGGCTGGAGATAGAGTGGTGCCACTAGTTACTGCACTAGTGGGCACCTTGAACTTGCTGCTTCACCCTATAACATCAACTCGCAGCAACCACACGCTGCAACCTTTCCACACTAACTTTAGGCAGTGCAGTGCCTTATATACCTCAGGAGGCAGGCACATCTCTGATGTCACTAATAATGGACTCAGAACATGTATCCACTCCCATCAATACATAGGGCACCTCACCAGGGTGTGAGGGCAAACCTCCATAATTACTGCTGGCATTCCTGTAACTTACCAGGTTTTGCTGCCAGCAGGAGAGATGACTGTAGGCATTGTTAGACATGACTACATAAGGTTTTTGGACAAGCGTATGCCTGCCGATCTGTGTTTTGGGCTGTAGTGGGACTGACATTTAGAAATAAGGGGGAAAACACAAACAGTACTCAATGGGGAAATCTAAAGATTACAATTGATGTGCATTATTTGAGCAGTACAAAAACATTACTTTTTTTTGAGCAAGTGTCTAAAAAGAAAGGAATGTATGTGCAATTCATTCCTTTGGTCAGGGTTCTTTCTCTATCCATAACCATGTCCCCTAGTGTTTATAATTTACCATAATCCCAGGTCATATTATAAATGGTATTGATTTATTATTATATTAAAATCTGTCGGATCCAAAAAGGCTTAACAGCTGTGAATGCTTGTAGTGTATTTATTAACGATGCTCTTATTTTGAGAGAATTTATATGCTGAAGCAAAGAAAGGGGAAAAAAAGGGGGTGGAAACAAGGCAGAATAATGCCACAGAAATATTACAAAGTAAAAATAGCACAAACATTACAGTAGGTCTTTGACAGTATCCAGCATATTCATTTCCATATTGCACACATACACGTGTTGCTATAGTACAGAAAAAGTGGGTCATTCCTTTCATTCTCTCAGAAAAAGGAGAGAAACATGTTAGAGGTTTAAAAAAAAAAAAAAAAAAAATGCAAAAACCTTCCCTGCACCACATCTGATAGCAAGAGAGTAATGAATGGTGTAACTACACTAAGACTATTTCAAGACTGGGCGGAGCTACAATATGATGTAGGTCTAGGAGGAATAGAAACAGTTTGATATCAGGAGGGAACCTGCTCTGACTCGTAGCAAACCCCTTGAAAGGTAAGACAAAATAGGAAGGAAACAGTACTATTATGCATGCCTATGTGATATTTTATGAAGATCTACACAATCTGTATTTTTGTAGGTTTCCATAATATTTTGGGGATATTTGTAAGTTTGGTGAGTAGTATGGGGCCCAGCTGCCTTTAAGATTTTAATAAAAGGTGAAACTCGTGATATTCTATTTTGAAATATACCATTTTTTGCCAATGTAACCTTTCAGTAAAATATTTGTGTTGTGACCTGCACAGTGACTGAAGTAAATCTTTTTATCCTGTAGCAATCCAGAGATGTATGCTGGTACTCTTAATATTTGGAAGAAAAGGCCTTTTCTACCCAATGAGTTGATGTGTAGAACATTAGGCAAATGGGAAATGAGAAAATAAATGCAAAATACTTAAAAAAAAAAAGGTTTTAAAAGGATTTTTTAGCAAGTACGGAAGACTGGAATATTTAACAATGCAGTAACTTCTATTTACTTGAATGTAGTTAGTGCCTCATTAACCGTGCGCTAACCTGCTGCAGAGAGAAACAGTGCTGTGGATACTATCCACCTGCAGCACAGAAGATTTTAACTGTATGGAGCCTATATACTAAGCGTCACAAAGAACCATTTTTTTGGTGCACATAAATATCATTTTAAATTGCATCTGTGTGCAACCTGAATTTTCTCAATCTGTGACATCAACGCCAAAAAGCTGTTTTTCATTGTTTCCGCTCACAGTATGGGCCGTGCTAGGTGTACAGATGTTATTAGTATGTACCAATAAATAATGTTTCTGTGCGCCCCCACCCCAAAAGGAGACAGGGCGTCGAAAAGAAGCAGGTATTCAACATGATGTAACGTGTCAACCTTCATTTTAAACAATTAATTGTTCGAAGATTTGTTCTACTTTCCAGCACTAAAATATTGACAAAGAAAGAATAAAAATGTAAATATGATCCCAATTCATAGGCCCCTACGGTATGTCTGTTAAAAATGCAAACCAAATTATCACTAAACTCAACACATTTATGGCTTTGAAAAATAGTCACCTTTCCTGTGCTAGTTTCTCTTCAGCCTCCAGGGGGTAATTCGAAGATTGCTAATAGCATTTCTGTGTCTCCAAAGACATAACATGATGGGACACAAAAAAGTGACAATGCTGTATGTACCCGACTCCATCATGCCTGCTTGTGAGACCAGTGCCAAAATGTCTAATGGCACAAGATGATACAGATGTTTTGGCTCCTGGGTCATTACAGAGTTTAGGAAATCTGCCCTTCCCCCTCTGCCTCAAACTTGAGAGCAAATCCTCTGCACTGAAGGCAAAAAAATTGCCGGCTCCTGTGCCTTTTACATGAATAGGACAAGGGCAATGAAATGGTTAATACCACATTGTAAGTTGCTTTTGTATTTGCCCTTCCTGCCACTGCTCAGCTATACTTCCTGAGAGCTGCCAGTTGGCGATGAGGCACAGGCTCAACAGGATGCCTGGAGCATCCATCATACAAGGTGACTGAAAACTCCACATATATCACCACATACCCATCCTTTTACTTGTGAGAATTTATATTAACACAGCAATCCATGAAGCTCATGCTTTTTATTTATTTGTCGTTCACTATCTGAACCAGGGCGTTCCTCAGAGCTGAAATTCGTCATCCTCTAGGTCCCCCGTGTTCCCTTGCAGCCACCTTACAAAAATACTTGTCTGGTGGGCACAATGGACCATATTTACTAAGCAATCCTATTCCATAAGACACCTCACAGCATCACAGCATCGGAAGACACTTTACCACCCATTTAAGGGAATTGGCTACAAGGTGTCTTCCAGGTGTCTTATGTCATAGCATCACTTAGTACATATGGCAATCAGGGTCATCCTCACTTCGCGGTTACGTATAGGATGACCCCGATGGTCATAATGATTTTTTTGTGATACATCTGCACATTAACTCCTGGATATCTCATGAAAATCTTTGTTTTCGCCCTCTACACAAACTGTCATACCATGCATGCCCTAGTTTAAAAAATGTTAAACCCAAGCTGTGTAAAACCTCAGACAGCACGGCTGATTTGTGCCCACAGCTATGAGAATGTCAGTGTCTATTATATTCTCTAACACAGGTGTCCTTTCAATATTCAAACGACTTCCATTGAATTGATAGGATAAGGATTCCCCTAACACAGCGTGGCCAACTCCAGTCCTGAGGGCCACCAACAGGTCAGGTGGTCAACTCCAGTCATGAAGGGCCACCAAAAGGTCAGGTTTTGAGGATATCCCTGCTTCCACACAGGTGGCTTTGTCTTTGACCGAGCCACTGATTGAGCCACCTGTGCTGAAGCAGGCATATCCTCGACCTGACCTGTTGGTGGCCCTTGAGGACTAGAGTTGACCACTCTGCCCTAACACATGCAACACATTTAGGGTTTCCGCAAAGGTAGGACATCAGTGTTAGAAGGTAGCTGTATCCTCAGAATGTGCAGATTTCTATATACAGAAATGGGTGTGTCAGGGAACAGAAAATGCACTGACGATGGTGTGGGGGGAAAAAAGACAACAGAAGGACCTAAGGGAGAGCGGTACAGCAAATCCCTTAGAAATAGTTGGAATAGAGCCCCCCCCCTCCTCCCCCCAAGTAATCAAGCTTCCTACCTCATGTTTTCACTGATTACACCTGACAGGCCCTCAGGTCTCTGCCAGAGGAGCTGTTTTCCCAGCAGACCTGTCCAGAGCGTTCATCTTCTGCCATACTACACCATACAGTTAGCTATACCCCATGACTCCACAGCCCAGTCTGTGCCATCAGCCGTTTAAACCTCAATGTCTTATGTGTACTGCATGCACAGCTCCACTCGTACGGCGTTAAACATGAACGCAGAAAGAATATACAGCGCTGGGAAATATGACAACACTATCAAATAAGCTGAAGGAATAGACACGTTCGCCGTCTCTTGACATTTACTCCCCATCATATCTGTGTCCACATTTTTAAAAGTGATGTGTTAATGATGATGTATGATGGTATGTGATAGATAAACAGTTGGTATACACTACGGAGAAGTTGCCAAGCACACTCACACTGTTGTCTTCTGCTGCACGAGCAGAGAGCGTCCTCACAGTGTTATATATTCATTGAAGTCAAATATAATGAGGGGGCGAGCAATCCACAGAAGGCATGAGGGCTTAGAGCTTTATATATGTAACGGGTATTCCCCCCCCCCAATCGCAGATATATTGTGGGTGCAAGGAACATACGGTGTTACCAGGTGTGTGGTGCGTTACCTGTTGGCTCACAGGAGGGCTGAGCTTCCGCCACGGGGAACCTGGGGCAATGATGATACTATGAGTAACCACTTACTCGGTGCAGCGCCTCCACCTGCGATGGCTCCCACCAGAGAGGGAGTAGTTCCTCGCAGGACAAATACAATAATCACATACACTGTATGTATAATTACCAATGTCTTTTACTAACGTGCAAAGCAAACATGTGACATCAATACCACCATAACAGGTGTCCCTCTCTAGAGGAGACACTAACTGTGTCGCGCAGGACGCTTCCCCAACACCAGGTGATCCCACCCAGTGTCCATAGAAACTCCACCCAATGTCCCGCACTCTTGAAGAGAGAGGCAATGGGTGACTGCGCAGTCACTATTATACTAAGGGCCCGTTGGTGCACTTGTGTATTTGATAGTACCTGCCGAGCACTCCCGTGCTCGGAGCCGCAACAGCTTCGCAAAGGGTCAGACGTTCTGGGATCCCGTCTGATCCGGTCCGATGAATCCTTGCTTGGGGTCCCCCAGGGGCGATCCCACCCTGGAGATAGTCTCTGGTCTCTGGGTACCAACTTGAGCCCAAGTTGTCTCTCATGGAGCGCAGCAGCCGCTGTGTCCCTGTCTATCACTGGCATTACGTGACACGGTCCCTAACCTAGGGCCTGTCCCTGTAGAACCACAAGCTGGGGAATGAGGACCTACCTGGGGCCTAAGGGGTTAATGGCCTATCCCGTCCCCCTAGTGCTTCCCGGTCCTAACTCTAACTAACTACTAACACTCGCAGCACTTGCCGTAACACGCTGCAACCTACTCGCTACCTGCAGCTAACGTACTGCACTGACACTGCGCCTGCCTGTCAGACCTCACGGCACTGACAGCCGTGACCCTGACAAGACAGCACCCTAACACTAAGGGCCGCGTCCCTATCTTGGGCCGTCCCTGATCAATTACCCACTAATCTGGTGGGGAGTTGGGGCCTACCTGGGGTGTGGGTACCTATCTGGGTGCAGGAGCTGCACTCGCTCAACGCACCCTTCCTTCCCTCACAGCTCCCCGGCTCCAACTGACAAGCGTGGGTCCAGCACGGGAAATGTATCCTTTCTGCTGTTTGGTTCTCCTCTAGCCCTATTGGCTCCCTGGCATCACGTGGTGCGCGCAGAGGCTCCTGGGACTCGTAGTCCCTACCTAGAGCCTTCCCTGGTAGGCTAGGGCTTCGCGGGCTTTCTAGGGGCTTTCCTGCACCTGCGCAAGCTTTTGGGGGCTGCCTCAACCTCTCCCTTCCTATTCCTGCCCTCGCGCGACTTCTCCCTGAATCTGGGGCCCTACCTACGCATGCGCGATCACTGCGCATGCGCGAGTCCCTATCTAATGGCGGCGCCCTCACCGCCCGGCTCCGAGAGCGCCGGGATCCCTGTGACGTGCGTGCGGCCTTGGCAACCGGCCGCACGCGTCCCCGGCAACCCCCGAGCCGGGACCTGACCGCCCCCACCTCCGCGATCGCCGGGCGGAGCCGCCATTGGACTCGGCGGCACCCGCGATCGGCAGCCAGGTGAGGGGGGTGCTGACAGTCTGGGGAGACCTGGCTACATATATTTTTTTATTAAGGTATAATTCAGTTATTTATTAAATTAGCCAGAAGCTTAAAGCCCTAAATATAGATACTAATAATAACTTTATTTCATATAGCGCTTTTCTCCCAATGGGGCTCAAAGTTTTTCACAATGACAGTATAGTGTGCGGTACGCAGCACATAGG
This sequence comes from Ascaphus truei, assembly GCA_036426205.1. NCBI lineage: Eukaryota > Metazoa > Chordata > Amphibia > Anura > Ascaphidae > Ascaphus > Ascaphus truei. Next base: position 85,453,021 of record CM071572.1, read on the forward strand.
AATGTTACAGACACAGTCCCTGCCCAGAGGAGCTAACAACCTATGTTTTTGGTGCCTGAGGCACAGGGAGATAAAGTGACTTGCCCACGGTCACAAGAACCTGACACTGGGAATTGAACCAGGTTCCCCTTATTCAAACTCGGTGTCATTGCTTACAGTCATTGTCTTTACTCACTAAGCCGCTCCTTATTAGCAATTATTAAATGTAAACCCCCCAAAAGAATTAAGCAGAATCCCATTGGTCATGAAATATAGTACAACATTAAATTCCATCTGAACAATTATCAACGTGATCCAGCTATCGAGATATCGGGATGGTGTCTTTTTTTTGTTTTGTGGCAGTATCTGGTGTTCTTACAAGGTTCTTAGATAATATATGAGCTATGGTGTGTGTGTGTGTGTGTGTGTGTGTGTGTGTGTGTGTGTGTGTGTGTGTGTGTGTGTGTGTGTGTGTGTGTGTGTGTGTGTGGATTGTGGGTGTGTAGGGGTATAGTAGTTATTGATTAAAAAAATTCCATTAATTATTGTATTTATATTGTTTCGTGTTATTCAAAAACTAATAAAAAGATTTTTTTTTAATGTATAATGTGCATTGTGAGATTATATGAAATGATCCTACCCATAGTCAATCATTTATTAAAAAGCCTATATTTTCATTTAGGAGAGGTAAACATATTGGCAACTCAGCTGATTATGTTACAGGTAAAAGGCAAGCAAAGATGGCTACTCCTAAATTTGAGAATGCCATACTTGAAAGAGAATATATATCAAACCGTAGTCATAAGGGTAATAACAGTCATAATAACAAATGTAGAAATATTTCCACCTATAATTCCTCAGAGGGTTATTTATTTATTAAAACCCACATATGGAAAGGCCAATGTAGGCCAGACCTCTAAAAAAAATAACGTATCGATTGTCTGAACCTAAAAGTAAAATAAACGTGACCGTGCACATCTTTTAAGGGATCCAACAAAACTACTAAAAGAATATGAAACTTACCTCGTAAAACCTTTTTTTTAGGCTTCTCCCTCCATATCCCAGACTATAAATGTGCCAAACTCTCTTGGAAGAAGATTTATTGATTCTTTCTAGAGAGTATTTTTGGGTAGAGACTTTGGGTATATTGTATCATACTAGCCTTAATAAAGAAAATGTTAGCTTTTCACTGAAAAAACGGTTGTTGTGACGGAATAGGGCAGCAGGGCTTGACAATAACATTTTAAGCCCCAGCCTTCTTCCCCTCATTGTCAGTCTCAGCCCGATTCCTCATGCTTTTGAATATGTAGACTCTTTTTTTTAGCTTTTCATTTGTATTGGGAACATCTATTCCCCTAGGAGTGTGGGCTGGACGGGGCAGCGCCTTGACACACCTGATCTCCAATTGAGCTAAGGTTTACCTATTTACAATTCAGCTTCTGAATTGGCTGATTCAGCTAGTTCCAGACCCTACCCTATTCCCTGCACAGTAGAAGACCTGGTACACCTGCCCCTGCTTGGATTCACCTTTTAGGTCTTGCCTGGGGTAGTGCTAGTAGGTTCCATGTTATTTCAATCCTCACCTTGGCGCTATAAATCACAGTAACCTCTGGAATCTCTGTACGTTGGTACCCTCACTGCAATCAAAGACTTTTTATCTGCTGGTTCCAAGGACTTTTCCTCAGCGACTCCACAGACTTACCACTGGAGGCATCAAGCTCAGTGTGGCAATCTCCTTGTAAGTGTTAGGATTTTATGGTTTCCTTAACCTTTTGTTTTACCTCCTCTTTCTGTATTGTAAAACTCTTTGGTGTATTGTATCCCTTTCTATTAAACCCCTTAATTTAATAGCTCCCTTGCCTGGCTGATTGCTAGCTCTAATGCTCTGTGAATCTACCACAAGATTACTTTGTTTCTAAAGTTTTGTGCTTTGGTGTGCGTTCTTGGAGTCCTGTGGCCTCTGTTGTCATGCTGTTCTGTGATGTTTTCTATATGGCCAGGTCAATCATCCTACCATTGGTCACTCAGTAGAATTGTTTTAATAATACATTGGTATGAGTAGTTGACCACATCAAGCTACACTATATATAAACAGATACTGAGTGCCCCAGGTTACACCTGTATCTCCTATACTGCTTCTGGGAGTATTATTTGTGAAAGCCAAATCATTGATCCATCGTACTCTTGTTTAGATACCGCTCCTTTTATTGAATTCAATTATTGTTTAAGATACCCATAGAGGATATGTATTGCTGCTTGCCTTTATTGAATTTAATCTGATCTCAATCCCACCCCCTTAATTTCCACTTTCTTTTCAAGACTTTGTCATGTAGGCCTACTGTGTGTTACACACACACACACACACACACACACACACACACACACACACACACACCCACACACACCGACATATTAATACTAACTTTAACCCTCAATGGCTGTTTGCCACCTTTAACTCCCTTTTCTGCCCGTTTCAGGCTCCACACGCAACACCTACCTCCCTTCGCACACCTAATTTCACTCTCAGCTCATTTTCTCCTATGACTGAAGATGAGGTCTCCGTACTCCTCTCATCAACTCATCCTACATCCTGCCCCCTGATTCTATTCCCTCACATTTCCTCCTCCCCTCTCTGGCACTCACCTTTTTAATCTCTTAATCTCTCTCTCTCTCTCTCTCTCTCTCTCTCTCTCTCTCTTCTTCCTTTAAACATGCAACCATCATGCCCATTCTAAAGAAACCTTCTCTTGACCCAGCCTTCCTCTCTAACTACCGCCCTATCTCTCTTCTCCAATTTGCTTCCAAGCTACTTGAACGGCTTGGATACAACCGCTTGACTCACTTTCTCTCCTCTGACTCCTTGCTTGACTTTTTGCAATATGGTTTCCATCCTCTACACTCCACTGAGACAGCACTAACAAAAGTGGCCAATTACCTACACACAGCTAAGTATAAGGGTCACTTCTCCTTACTAATTCTCCTGGATCTCTCTGCCTGTTGATCACCCCCTTCTCCTGCACACTCTACACTCCATTGGTTTCCATGACACAGACCCCTGGTTCACATCCTACCTATCCAACCACTCTTTCAGTGTTTCCTTCTCTGGTGTCTCCTCCTCTTCACTCCCTCTTTCTGCCAGAGTTCCACAAGGCTCTGTCCTTGGACCTCTGCCATTATCACAGCACACCTCTTCTCTTGGTGAACTAATACAGTCTTTTGGCTTTCAGTATCATCTCTATGCTGATGACACACAAATGTACCTTTCCTCTCCTGACTACTCCCCCTCTCTCTTGTCCCGTGTCACAAACTGTCTCTCCGCAATCTCTTACTGAATGTCCCACCATTACCTGAAGTTTAATATGTCCAAAACTGAACTAATCTTTCCCCCTTCCACTGCCACTCCTACACACAAACTCTCCCTCACTGTCAATAATATCACAACCTCATCAACACCTCAAGCCCGCTGCCTAGGGGTCATCTTTGACCCTGCCCTCACCTTCATTCATCACATACAATCCTTCAGTAAGTCCTGCCCTCCCCACCTCTGAAATATCACCTGGATACACCCTTTTCCCACTCATGACTCAACTAAAAACCTAATTAACTCATACTGTATCGTTCCGCCTTGATTACTGCAACCTTCTCCTATCTGGCCTTGCCCTTGTGCACCAATCCTAATTCCAATCCATCCAAAATGCTGCTGCAGACTCATCTACCTCACCCACTACTCCACTTCTGCTGCTTCACTATGCAAATCCCTACACTGGTGTCCAATATCCTCTATAATAACATTTAAAATCTCAACAACTGCCACCGCTTAAATCTCAGCCCTCATCAAATATATCCCTAAATGCCCCCTAAGATCGGCCCATGACATTCACCTTTCCTCCTGCTTTATTACTTCCTCTCACTCTTGCCTACAAGACTTCTCCCATGCTGCACCCGCTCTTTGGAATTCCCTACCACGCACCATCAGACTTTCCCCCAGCTTTCAGACATTTGAAAACTCCCTGAAAGCTCACCTTTTCAAGGAAGACTATCTGGCATACTCCTAACATCCACCTCCACCCCCTCCTCCAACCATATTGGGACAGCTGTGTGGCTGTACCAAACTCCACATTATCTTACACCCCTAACATCCACACCCCCAAATATTAATGGAGTCAGCTGTGCGCCTGGACCATACTCCATCAGACAATGAGCAGCCACTTTACCTTTCGTCTCAACATTAGATTGTAAGTTCTCACAAGCAGGGCCCTTATTACCTTTTTGCATCTGTTTACATGTTTGTCCTTATTTGGTATGTAATTCTGTTATGTAATATACATAACTCTGTACCCCCATTGTACCACGCTGTGGAATATGTTGGAGCTTTACAAATAAATGTTAATATTACAATTAATAATTTCTCCAGATGTGGATTTCATTCTTTCTAAAATGGACTCGGCTTCCTTGACAAATGTAATACCAAGTGAAATGAATATGGCAGAAAGGATTAAGTCGTTTAATCCATCTGGCACTTGGGAGGTCAACGTTGGTTACGAATTGTCGTAAAAATACAAGAATTGTTTTTATGGCCTGTTAAACCCCTGATTAGGCCTGTGGATTGTAGGACTGATGGTATCTATAGATAAGTATATTTGGTGTTGTTCTGTTTGTGGGGTACTTGAAATATGGCTGTCCTGGCACCAGACTAAAGATAAACCTTTTAAATATACCTTGAAAGGCATTCTTTGGATGATGTGTGAAATATCAGGAGGATGTGGCCAAGATTACAGCCAAAGGTTTGGGTAAACTTAGTAAATATGAAATCCTGGTTCAAGAATAATAAATTGATATTTGTAACCGTTGAGACTACACGAATCAAATTACACAAAAAAAAACCAGGGGTTTCTCTGTATATTCTCTGATATCTGCTTCTCATTAAAAAAATGATTTTATGTGGTAATATTTCATATTCAGGCGTGAATATCAAGTACAGAGACACAACAGGGAAGATGTAATTTGTCTAAGTATCGTAGAAACAAAGTTTAAGTCTTTTATACATTGAGGCAAAGTTTAAACTTAGAAGAACAAGTTTTCTTTACCTACGTAAATCTGTTGTGGGGATGATTGATTGATGATTGGTGAAAAGGTGGGTTGAGAGCACGCCCAAAGAGGGGACATATGATGTTTTCAATTAAAGCATTTTAGTATATGTGTAAGGGTTCCAGTCCTGGGTATTGTTGGAACGTGCCCTTATGTGGCCATTACAGCCATCTTTGATCCTGGCAAACCTCTTCCTGGACTTGGTAATCGGCTGCACCTGTTCCAGGGGTTTAAATAGCAGTCAGTGACTCCAAGCCCCAGGCCAGGCATGGTATGCTATCCCACGAGTTCTTGTTCCTGTTCCCCGGACCCAGTCTGTTCCTGTGGATTCCCTGTTGCCGACCCAGCCTGTGACCCTGACCATGCATGTCTGCCGCCTGCCTTGACCTCTGCCTGTATCCTTACTACGATTTACTATAACAGGACTTTGTCCCTTGACTCTGGTTGGTTATCAAATACCCCTACCTCAGCTCTGCGGGTTCACTTCCCATTGGAGACGAGCATTGTTATATAATGCGCAGGCTAAACATGGACTTGCTGAGGTAGGGAAGGTAGGGAGGGTGCTGTCCCTCCAGGGCCAACTCCTGGAGACTGATTCCAACCACCTAGCTACATTAGAACAGAATATTAACTCCATCACCGCCACCATGCAGTCAACTCAGCACATCAAGTCCTGCTCCTAATCCCCCTGGGGTACCCCTTTCTTTTTCTTGGGGCCCCCAAGCTAATGTTGCCTTCCAGGAGCCAAAAGATGAATTTTCCATGGCTCCTGTTTCAAAGTCAAGTACACGTCTAACTGTTTCCTCGGCAGTATGTGCTGTGACCTTGCTGGTTCTAAAGCCCTGGATTTAAAAGCAAGATACCCTTTCAGTGTTTTAAATACCTATGACTAACTCTAAGACTCCTGCTTTAATGTCTAGTTTCCCTTTCTGCAATCCCCCTGCTATGTCTGATGTCCCTTTTACTGGAGCTACAGTAAGGGTCCTGTTTCAAAGTCATGTTCCCCTTTCTATTACTCTCCTGCAATTTTAGTTGTTAGAATACAGACAACATGTATACTATACAAAAACATAAAATATTACATACTATACAAGGCAGAAAAATACACAAATCCAACATTTCAAATAGTCACATTGTCCCACTTGGTGATACCACAGGGAATGTTAGACTTAATACTGTTTAAAAAACAGAAAGTGAATCCCTGCGCTTCACCTGTTGGGCTAACAATAAATGGGGAAATAAATATAAATAGGGAAACCTAAGTCTGTAAGACATGGAGACTTTTGGTTGCCTCCTTTAATCAAATAATGCCAAGCCTGCTAACCAACGTCAAGGTAAGTCTCAATAGCAGGTCCCTATGCTAAATATATACAAATGTTCTGTGAAATATACCCTGAAGTGGTTAATAAACTTATCATAAGCTTACGTAACGTAGTGTACTGGGAGCGTGCTGCTAGAAATTTGATCCGGCCCAACAGGATTTGATTCTGCAAATTTTCTGTTGGGCCGAATCAAATCCCTAGCAGCACGCTTCCAGTGGGCATCACTATTAGGGTATGATTAACCAATCCACTTGTAATTCCTGTGACAGGCTTATTTACTGGTGGTAGAGGTGGGATCATTGAGCTTTGTTTTAAAATCCAGAGGGGTCTTATAACATAAAGAGCAACTCGTAGATTGCGAGCTCTCAAAACAAGTAGTGACTTACACACATTAAATAAAGCAGGAAAAGCGCAGGTTCTCTCTGTCACTTAAGTTAAGTTTCACCAGGCGAAGATGGACAAACGGTCAGGTCATTATCGGACCTCGGAGCATCCACTAATTGTAACCCGGTGTGAGGGATATGGACTACTGACCGCCGGTTGGGCAAAGACAATGCTGGAGGAGAATTTTGTGTCCTTCAAGGTATTTAACCATTTCAAGGTTGCGTGGTCAGTGACCAGGGTGAAGTGCATCCCCGTGACATAATGCTTAAATGCCTCAATTGACCATTTTACGGTGAGACACTCCTCAATGATGGAATACGTCACTTCCCTTTGGGAACAGTTTCCGACTGAAGAACAATATGGGGTGTTTAACGCCTTCAAATTATTGGGACAGAACTGCTCCCATTCCTACCTCAGAGGCATCCGTCTGAATAATAACATTTGGGTTCCTAACAGCGGCGTTCATTGATAGACACTTCTTTAATCTATCAAAGGCTTGTTGGCATTCCCAAGACCACCTCAATTGGGTCGGGCACTCTTTTTTGTTAAATCTGTTAGAGGTGCTGTAATCTCTGAAAAAATTGGTACAAACCATTTGTAGTACCCTGCTAACCCCAAAAGGGAGCGGACCTGCATTTTTGTCTGTGGGATTGGGACTTTCTTTATGGCGGCTACCTTACTGATGAGTGGCCTTACTTTCCCTCCCCTAACGGCATAGCCCAAATATTTGGTAGTGGCTTTTCCCTGGGCACTTTTTGAAGGATTGGCAGTGAGCCCTGGTGCACTTAAGGACCTTAGGACTGCCCTTAACCTTTTTATAAGGGACTTCCAGTGCCTACTATAGATGACGATCCAAGTAGGCAGCGGAATATGCCCTATGGGGTTGTAGAACCTTATCCATTAATCTTTGGAACGTGGCCGGAGCCCCATGTAGCCCAAACGGCATAGTGACGGATTGGTATAAACCGAGAGGGGTGGCAAAGGCAATTTTGCATTTGGATTCCTCCGCTAAAGGTATCTGCCAATATCCTTTCGTGAGGTCTAGGACTAAGGGAGACAAGCAAATCGTCCACCATTGGCATTGGGTATGCATCAAATTTGGATACAGCATTTAACTTACGGAGGTCCACGCAAAACCTCACCTTCTCATCTGGTTTAAGAACCAACACTATAGGGCTACACCATTCGCTGTGGGACATCTCAATCAGGCCCAATTCCAACATGTTTATTATCTCCCTTTCTACAAGGGCTTTCCGGCCTTCTGGCAATCTGTAGGGATGGGACCGTACTTTTACACCAGGTTCCGTCTCAATCCTAGGGGACACTAAATCAGTCTGCCCTGGCAGCTCAGAAAAAACATCTGGAAACTGGTCACATAATTCCAGTAGGTCTGCCCTTTGTTCCGTGGTTAACTGACCTCCCATAAGGACCTGATGGTCATTATAAGTACTACCCTTTGGAGGCTGTGGACCCAGATCTGTCTCCCATTCCAGAGGGTGGATGAATAGCGATCTCATCATTTTCCAGGGTTTCAGGAGGTTTACGTGTAGATTTGTTTACCCTTCCTGGACCCTGGTTGAGAGATTTCATAGTTCACCTCCCTGGTGAACTTGAAATGACCCTGCCACTTCGCCAAGAGTTTACTCTATGAAGTCAGTAATAGCAGCATCACTTGGTACTTGGTCCCCAGGTTGGAAGACCCTTATACGGGCATTTTGGTTATAATTCCTTTCTTTTTTTATTTCAAACTTTTTTATTGTATTTTTCAAGACATGGTCATCAAAGATATATCAAGTCAATTCACATAGGAGTGCCAAACATCGTGTTTTTCCTTTGCAATACAAAGAGTCAGAAACCCAGAATATGATAAACTATGTGGTTTCACAGTGTATATAATAATCCATCAATCTGAGGATGGTAGACCGAAGTACGGACAGATTTAACCTCTAACTTCAGGACATCCTGCATTAACTTTGCCATGAAGTTTGTTCCCTGGTCAGTCAACTTTACCTGAGGCAGTCCTACCCAAGAGAACAGCTCTAACAGCCTGTGAGCCATCTGTTTAGCAGTGGCTGATCTCAGAGGGAAGGCCTCAGTATATCTGGTGGCATAATCTGCGACAACTAGTATGAATTTATGTCTCTTCGCAGATGGTTCTAAAGGTCCTAGCAGATCTACACCAATCCTCTCGATTGGGACGGAGACCAAGGGCAGAGGGGGCCGGCTTCTGTCCCAACTGGCATTCAGGACATGTCTCGCATCGTTTCATGAAATCACCATGTATGCCTGGCCAGTAGAAATGGGATGAGGTGCGGTCTGTGGTCTTATCTTTGCCCAGATGAGCAGCCCGCGGGAGAGTATGGGCTAGGGTAAAAACTGTTTTAATAAAAACTTGAGGGACTAATATTTGTCGAATGATCTCCCCGGTTTGTGTAACCTTAGTCACACGATATAGGATGTAATGAAGTAGTTAAAAATGTGGGAACACCCTTACACTTTGTTCATTCACTACGTTATCATTGATTAGTACCACCTTTTCATATTGTCTAGCCTGCTTCTGACAGAAGTCAGGAAGAACCAGGTCTGGCAATATTCCCATATCTGTCCGTTCCCCACCCTTGTCATTTCCTGCCTTGACTTGCAGTCTGTTGGGCTGACCCAGCCTTTCTTAACCAGTCCTCTTTTTCCGCACGTCTCGGTTTACGCGTTGTTGGAACGCTGTGTCTATGGAGAAAGAGCTCTGGGGAAAAGGGGTACTATTCCCCTGGCTTCTTTGGTACCGGAGAAGTAGGCTCCTCGTGAGTAGGGGCCAACAATTTTCTTAAGTAGGGCCAGTCTCGGCCAAGTAGAACAGGGGCAGGTAGCCAGGGAGCAACTCCTACTAGCAATCTAGCCTCTCGATCATTGATGCGGAGGAGGATGTTCACCGTCGGGTAATTCTTTGTTTCCCATGAATACATTCGATATTCCATGGAGAGTCATAGTATAGAGTCAGTTGTTTGGGAGCAGGCCCTCTAGGTTCAGTGTTTTTTCAGATCCAGGGTCCACCAGGGCTTTTACTATTTTCCCCTCCACCGATGCTGGGACCAATCACGGATTGTGGTCCCCTCGGAGAGAAGCCATGGCAGTGGTTCTGCCATAGGAACAGTCCATCTCATCCTCTCTTGAGTCAGCAAACTCGGTCGTTAGCCGGGCCTCTCGATGGGGATCAACGTTCGGACCTCTCTGTTGTGGGAAGAGATCCTCCCTTTTGGTTGGTGGTGGATTCCTCTCCACAGGATGGGTGATGGGAACTCAGGATCTTGGGGGATACTGTGGGTGGCGTCCTCCCTTTGGTGATCCAATGGCCTCAGATCCGGGATGGGCATCTCTGTGAGTTTTAGTACCAGGATCCTCCGAGATGGGAAAGGTCTTCTGATTGGGTTGACTGGACATCCTGAGCCGGCGGGTGGTAGACCCTTTGATGGTCTGCTTTCCTCCCTCTGGCATCACCGAAAGCAGCTGGTGTTTGCACGGACCGATCCCAGCTACCCTCTTGGCTGTCGTTCCCAAGAAAGTTTTCCACCAAGCGGACCGCTGAATCTAGGGAAGTTACAGCGTGCCTTTTTACCCAGGAGTGGGAGGAGGGGGCCAGTATCTGTATGAACTGCTCGAGCACAAACCGTTCAAGGATCTCTGCCTTGGTATGCTGCTCTGGCTGTCTTCATCTGATACATAAGTCCACTAAGCGGTGGTGTCACGAGAGAACAGAAATTAATATATACGCCTGTCACGAGAGAACAGACAATATATAGAATAACCGGGCCAGATTGAACAAGATGAGGATATAGTATACTGAATGAGTTTATTTCGTATGAGCAGAACAGACAATACATCAAGCAAATAACATTACAGAAATATTTACACTTGCTAGGGTTAGATAATGAGGTATTCAGCCGAATAGCAGCTCATTAAGTTGTTACAATCACGACAAGCACAGAAATGAGGCTGCAGGCACCTTTTAAAGCTAAGGGACCTGTTTTTAACATTAGCCTCATCCGATTGGCAATGAATTAACTTACACCTATTAAACAGTGCCACATAACGTGGGAGAGCTGATATCACCCTCCCCTGACAGCTCCAGACATGTGTATTGGACATTTGAGTAGCCCCACTTAGGAAACAGGGGCCCAAATCCTTGGCACCAGCAGGTCTGGCTGAAGTGACATTGGACCAGCGAAGCTTTGTCTCAGGGTGTCACTTTTGACAGGTGAAGTGGTTATCACCTAGTTGTGAGACCTGGTTTGCACATTCAGGGGGGTGAGTCTTAGCCCCTTTGATCAGCATATGGCCTCATTAACACAGAGGACTCATGTAACTCACACTGCCTTTCTGAATAAAAATATGGCATAAACTATTACATGGGGAAATTATACTTTCTATTGGTAAGAAGGGGTTAACAATCCCTGGGCCGCCTGCTATAGGTGGGATTTAACTTGTGTCCAAATATCACCGTTATAGCATGTATACAACGAAAGTTATAATTTTTCCACTTTATTCATTGTCAGGAATACAATACCATTTTCCCCCTCTCTCCATGTTAATACAGTACATCACATAGCAATTAATTCTGCTGAAGCGGGGAAATGCATATCAACATATACACAATATGGTTAACCCTTTCCCTCCCGACATTATTTATACACATACAGGAATATAACATAGACTGCTGGGGAAATACATCTGAGACCTGGGACAATTCTGCTGAAGCAGGGGGATGCAGATCAACATATACACAGATCCCATTAACCCCTCATATCCCGATCATGACAGGTGGGCTATGACCTGAGGTCTGTCTCTGTTTGTGTATTTGACCAATCGGAAATGCTGCTGGTAGGTCTCTGGGGTGAGGCCTAGGTGATCCAGAATGGCAGCCTTTAGTCACTGATAGTCCATGTCCTCGTCTGCCGGAAAAGCATGGTAGGCTGTCTGAGCTTCTCCTATGAGGAGTAGAGCCAGAGTCGTTACCCAGCGATCAACTGTCCATCCCTGGGCCGTGGCTACCCTTTCAAAGGGGTTATGGGGTGCCGGTATCCCAATGGCTTTTAAAGCTCCCACGTCACGTGACCGGGGGATTTAAATCCTGCAGGGGGATACCGGCACCCCATAACGGGGTCTGTATCTCATGAAGTAGGGAGTCCCCGAGGTTGAAACCAATGCGGTTCAGCTGAGGAGACCCCCTACACATCTACACTAGTATAAAAACACAAATCAATAAAAAATAATTCATTACAGTAGCGGATAGCCGATATGGTAATGAAGCTGCTTTAATATAATTTTGTTGTTTTATCCCTAAGCGATTCTTGAAATTGGTCTCTTGTTGTTGGATTTTGAAGACTGATAATGTTGGGGTGTCTTTGAATTGGTTTCTTTGTCCTGTTTTGGAACTTAAGGTGAATTTTTGCACAAACTATATCATGGTCGGTAACATCAAGTCCCCAAAAGGACCTACAATCAATGATTTATTTGTTCCATTTTTGTGACAAAAGAACGTGTTTGTGAGCATAAGGCCGTGGTAACTTGCCAGCTCGAGAAGACGTTCCCCATTTTCACAAGTGTTCGTATGTGGGGTAAAGCATCCTGTTATTTTGCCTTGCTTTTTATTACCACCAACTTGGGCATTAAAATCTCCGGCTATGATTAGGAAATCTTTCCTAGGGATCAGTGAGATTTCGTCCTCCAGCTGGTGGTAGAATTCATCTATCGTTTCCTGATCATTAGCATTTGTAGGCGCATAGACTGATATTATGATAGGTTCATCGGACGGCTTTTTACACGAAGATAAGCCAGTCTGGCATTTGTCGGTTTCCAGGCGATTACTGCTTTAGCTGCTTTTCCACTTAGCGCAAAGCCGACCTCAGCAAGCCCAGAACCGTTTGTTGGACCGCTGTAGAATAGTTGAACAGTTCCCCGCGTATGCGGATAGATAATATAGAATTTCCAGAGTTTGGTATTCGTGGCTCTGATATGAAGCAGATATCAACATTTCGATCATAAACAGTTTTTGCAAGGAGAGCCTGTTGGCCCGTGCAAGGAGAGCCTGTTGGCCCATGCAAGGAGAGTCTGTTGGCCCGTGCAAGGAGAGCCTGTTGGCCCGTGCAAGGAGAGAAACTGTTGGCCCGTGCAAGGAGAGGACTGTTGGCCCGTGCAAGGAGAGTTGTTGGCCCGTGCAAGGAGAGCCTGTTGGCCCATGCAAGGAGAGCCTGTTGGCCTGTGCAGGGAGAGCTTGTTGGCCCGTGCCAGGAGAGACTGTTGGCGTGGCAAGGAGAGTTGTTGGCCCGTGCAAGGAGAGCTTGTTGGCCGTGCAAGGAGAGTGTGTGGCCGTGCAAGGAGAGCCTGTGTGGCCCGTGCAAGGAGAGTTATTGGCAAGTGCTGCAAGGAGAGCCTGTTGGCCCGTGCAAGGAGAGCCTGTTGGCCGTGGCAAGGAGAGCCTGTTGGCCCGTGCAGGAGAGCCTTATTGGCCGTGCAAGGAGAGCCTGTTGGCCCGTGCAAGGAGAGCCTGTTGGCCCGTGCAAGGAGAGCCTGTTGGCCCGTGCAAGGAGAGCTGTTTGCCCATGCAAGGAGAGCCTGTTGGCTCATGCAAGGAGAGCTGTTGGCCATGCAAGGAGAGCCTGTTGGCCCGTGCAAGGAGAGCCGTGGCTGCCTTCATTTTGCCCGTGCAAGGAGAGTTGTGGCCGTGCAAGGAGAGCCTGTTGGCCCGTGCAAGGAGAGCCTGTTGGCCCGTGCAAGGAGAGCCTGTTGGCCCGTGCAAGGAGAGCTTGTTGGCCCGTGCAAGGAGAGCCTGTTGGCCCGTGCAAGGAGAGCCTGTTGAGGTTGAAAAAATACATATGTCCATCAAGTTAAACCTATGTTAAATTAAGACGACAGATACTTTATCCTATATTCGTATTTACAGTATAGTTGCATTAACAAATATAAAGATCATAAGAGCATATTGTATAAAAGCTTGCCACTGGATTAGCTGTATGTGCAAACGTTCCTAGAATGTGGGTTGCATATATAAAGGCTTCGTACAGTATATGCATTATGATACATCATTTGTTTGAAATGAATGTTGAATACCCGATTGAAACAATTTAAATGAAAACAGAATGATGTGTATTTTTGTTTAACTAGTGTCAGTAAATATCACTCATTAATGTAATATTATTTATAATAGCCATGCTATAAAAATAATACATTTAGTTAAGCTATATAATGAAACATCTGCGCTGCGTAAAATACATTTTTGGTGGCTACAGATGTAGCCGGTGTTCTGGCGCCCGCCGTCGAGTATTGGCGTGTGTGCAATACCGCGATGGCTAGTGGCTAATGCAGACAATAACGTGCCTACTCCCAATATCGCTGGCATATTGTCTGGCTGCAACGCGCCAGCGGGAGCATGAACGTCTGATACATCTGCATTCTGCGCTGATGCTATTAAAGACTTGTTAGGCTTTACGTCAAGTTGAACTTGGTGGCCAATTTTGATGTACTTTCTACTTTATTGTTGGCATGCAGAAAAATCCCTTTTTGGTACCTACCATGTACCCTTGTCTGTACCCAAGCGCAGCCCATTTCTGAGCTCAATAAAAACAATAAAAACAGGTTTTTGACGCTGATGATGCAGACTAAGAAATATCAGGTCAGTAAATAGGCGCACATAAGTCCAATTTAAAATGAGATTTCCATCTTTCCACACTGACTTTAAAGCAAGTTATTACTATTATTATTCAATATTTAAACTTTATACTCATTACCATATATGTTTTGTCAATTTGATGTAGCATTGGGCAACCCTGTCTTCTGTTGTATACATTTGCCACGCTCAGTAGCACTCATTTTGGCATAAATATATATTCATGATGTGGTGGATGTAGGAGTTTGAGCTACCTGGGAATATGTGGTTTAAAGCGAGGGAGCCTGGTTCAAATCCTCGTGCCTGCTCCCAGGTATGTATTAAAGCATACAGTACTACGGCGCATGTATGTGCAAGACAAGATAAAATCCCAACTATGTGCACTGAGGACTGGTTAAGTCCCAACTTCCTCTATGGAAACTTCCTTCAAAGAATCCAGGGTACAAATATAAAAAGGTGCGGGGAGGAAGCATTCAATCCATATAACAAGAATGGGGGTCTCATTGTACATGCATGGGTAGCAGACTCTTGACAAGGATGTGCAAGTCCTGTTTAAAAGATTTACTCAGCGGCCTTAAGCATTGATAAGTTTGGTATGTTCCTGATGTGCAAGTCCTGTTTAAAAGATTTTCTCAGCAGCCTTAAGCATTGATAAGTTTGGTATGTTCCTGATGTGCAAGTCCTGTTTAAAAGATTTACTCAGCGGCCTTAAGCATTGATAAGTTTGGTATGTTTGAATATCAAAAGGTGTTTTTTTTTTTCCCCCCCTCTTAACTCTGTGCTGTTAATTGACCAACTGGAACAAGCTGATTTATTGGGGAGGGTCATGTGACTGCTTTAGATGTATAAAACACATATCCCCCTTGCATTGGCAAGGTAGCATTGGCATCTTAAGAGTGATCATTTTAAGTGACAATAAAAGTTAGACTATAGTTTGACTAGAGGTGACTGGGGACTGCATCTTTCTGCAAACTCTTCTACTCAAGGCAACAAACGGTGAGCTTATATGACCACACTTTGATCCCATGCTTGTTAACCTGCATATTTTAACCCCACACCCCTTTACAACTTATTTCACTGCAGCCTCTCCCAAAACTGACTGCACAAAAATAACTCCTACACCAACTCAGCCCACTGAAACCCAGAACTGACTAGCATTGCAATGCAGCAAAACATTTGACAATGAACAGGCACACCCCTGCTGTTTAGTCTGCACACACTCACAACAGCTCCATGCAGCACTGCCTACCTCTGGCATCATGAACCTGCAATGTATCTTAACTTTTTTCTTTCTCCTGGCCTCATAGAGATGTTACTCCCTCTATACACTACAAACTCCTCCATCCTGGCCCACACCCAACATCACCATACACCCTGGACTACTCAAAAGCCTTTCACTATCTATGGAATGTTGGTGGAGAACTCTAAAAACCAGCACACCAACCACTGCTCACTCTAATGGCAAACACCACAAATTTACAACTTGCAAACAACTACCCAAATTTCTGGTCATACTATTACTCTCTTTAGCAGGTGATATTGAACCTAACCCAGGTCCTCCCATTTCAAATCTGTCCCATGCCCCTGAGAATTCCACCTTTAAATTCCAAAAAGGGCTATCTGTCGCCCATATAAATATTCGGAGCCTGCTGCCCAAACTGGACGAACTAAGGGCATGGTGCCTTATGCATAAACCCAAAGCCATCGTTCTTACAGAAACATGGCTAACCCATAAAACCCCTGAGGCAAATATCGCCATTCAGGGATACTCCATTTTTAGGAGAGATAGGTCAAAGAGAGGAGGAGGGGTGTTATTTTATATTGCAGACACCTTACAATTTACACTGTTAAATTGCCCCCCAAGCCCACGCTCCTTTGAAATTCTAGTTGGCAAAATCTGCCTCCCCTTTTCTAAGCCCATCTTGCTCGCTGGCATCTACCGCCCCCCTAAAGCCCCTCTACAATCACCCAGTTTCTTGGCTCCATTTCCTCTCTGAACGAGAAGAGTGAGCTGCTAGTTCTTGGGGATTTCAACTTCAACTGGCTTGACCCTAAAAACCATAAAATCCAGATACAACTCAAGTCACTTAACCTATCACAACTCATTTCCCAACCCACACGGACAAACCTGAAATCGCATAACCATTCCTTGCTAGACTGGATTCTCTCCTCAAACCCCAGCAGAATCCAATCCTCTGGCATCCTTCATGACATTTTCAGTGACCATGCAATAGTGTACTGTGTAAGGAAAATTGAAACGCCCCATTCAAGCCCTAAGTTCTCCTCACTAGAACATTTAAAATCTTTAACCCACAACAGTTTCTGTGTGACCTTACTAACTGCCCATGGCACAGAATTGATTTAATTCCCGACCCTGATTCTGCGCTCAACTATTTCCAATCCGAGTTCTTAAAACTCTGCGATACCCATGCTCCACTACGCAAAATAAGGGTACTGGGGGCCCATCTTCCATGGGTTACAACTGACCTTATTGCACTCTACCAGCTCAGGGATACCTTGTGGAAAAGCTACAAAGTAACTGGCACTACCAAGGATCTCAATCACTATAGATGCCTGCGGAACATGTGCACAAGGCAAACAAGGCATGCAAAAGCACAATATTACACTGACAATCTCCACCAAAATAATCAAACCCAGCTAACTTCTGGAAGGTTATCAACAATATATTCCAGCCTCCTAACCATCAACAACCAAGTAATATCACTAGATATTAACAACAGTAATATCAACAGATATTACTCTGACAAACCCCACTGACATTGCAAATGCATTCAATGATTACTTTGTGGGGTGTGCCACTAACTTATTAGCGAAACGCAGCCCAAACTACAAACCTGAATCACATCCTGGGAGTGGCCACATAGCCCCACCCCTTCCCAACACTGCCCACAATTTTCAATTTGGCCCAGTATCTAAAGAGGAGATTACACAAGCGCTCCTCAAATTAAACTAAGCAGCCAATGCGGACCTGACTTACTACACTCTAGGTTCCTACGACTTGGTGCCCCAGCCATTGCCAAACCAATTGCTTCCATAGTCAACTCTATCCTGTCTGCAGGCCATATCCCTAAGACCTGGAAAACTGCCAGAGTTGTCCCAATCTTCAAAAGTGGGGACAAAAACACTGTCTCAAACTACAGACCAATCTCACTTCTCCCAATTCTATCCAAAGTCATGGAAAAATCTGTCCACTCCCAATTAAGCGACTACTACACCAAGACAAATTTCCCTAGCCAATTCCAATCTGGCTTTCGTCCCAAACACTCCACAGTAACTACCCTGCTAAAAGTTTGCAATGAAATCCAGTATGGAATGGAACGGGGACAACTCACTGGTGCAGTATTCCTAGATTTTGCAAAGGCTTTTGATACTGTGGATCATGCTATCCTGCTTAACAAACTCCAGAGCTCTGGAATAGGAAAGCATGCTTTAAACTGGTTTCAGTCCTACCTATCAGGAAGATCCCAACATGTGTCCATCTCAGGCTCTAACTCCAACCCCCTGGATATCACCTGTGGTGTCCCGCAAGGCTCTGTTCTGGGGCCCCTACTCTTCTCGGTGTTCATTAATGATCTTCCCACAGCTTGTAAGGAAGCCTCAATACACATGTATGCAGATGACACAATCCTATATGCACACAGCCATAGCCTCTCTGACCTTCAACACATACTTCAGTCTGACTTTTTGAGACTCGAAAACTGCATTTCCCAAAACAAACTGTTTTTAAACACTGACAAGACTGTAACAATGGTTTTTGGGACCAAGACTAAATTCTTAAAGCTTCCAGCGACTGAGCTCCATATTAGGACCAACACTAACACCACCCTAACCCCTGTCACTAGTTTTAAATACCTGGGCTTATGGTTTGACTCCCACTTAACATTCGGAATGCACATTGATACCCTGACAACCAAGACCTATGCCAAACTAGGGGTACTTTACAGGAACAAATCCTCCCTAAGTCTCCTGGTCAGAAAGCGTATCGCACAGCAGCTGCTAATGCCAATTATTGACTATGGAGACATAGTATATGGCACGGCACCTCAAACCCTCCTTAGCAAACTTGACACCCTCTATAATTTAATTTGTCGTTTTGTTCTCCAACACACATCACTGCGAAATGCTCAAAGAACTAGATTGGTCATCACTAGAGTCTAGGCGCAAAGTTCACCTTTCATGTCTTGCCTTTAAATTCTTTATGGGCAAGCTACCCAGCTATCTGAACAAGCTCCTCACCCCTACCACATGCAGCACCTATCACCTGAGATCAGACTCCAAAAAACTGTTCATGGTCCTAAGGCTCAACAAAGTATCCGGCTGCTCCTCCTTCTCTAACCGTGCACCCCAAAACTGGAACAACCTACCAGAGACTCTCACATCCACCACCAGTTTTAGTTCGTTCAAATCTAAAGCTGTCTCACATTTTAATCTGGTCTGTAACTGTTTCATACGCCCATAACATATATTTTCTTTAACTGTGCATGCAATGTCCTGTATATAATTTATACCCTGTTCATTTATGTAACTGTATTTGTAACCATGTATTATTTGTCTTAACTCTGTGCCCAGGACATACTTGAAAACGAGAGGTAACTCTCAATGTATTACTTCCTGGTAAAATATTTTATAAATAAATAAATAAAGGGCCAGAGCCCAAAACATGGCGTCTCTTCAGGTGAGTGTGTCAGCTATGTAAGTTTTTATTCTATTTTTGTATAAAACATGTCTATTTAATCTATTGCAATTGTCACTTTTTCTGTGCATGTACAATGAAATACATTTTTTTAGAGACTGGTGTCCTCCCTTACTTGTTATATAGAATGAGTTTCTCCCCCTCCCCCGCACCTCCTCATGAATATACTGAGTGCTGCCATACCAAGGCTGCAAAACTTTGATTGGAAGACATAGGGTGACACATAAACACAGAGCTTAACAAAGTAAAATATAGTCAGGGCCAGCGCAAGGTCTTCATGCGCCCTAGGCGAAACTTACAATTTGCGCCCAAAAAATAAAATAAACAGTGGCGTACCTATCGGGGCTGCAGAAGGTGCAACCGCAACCCAGCGCGACGCAAAATAAAAATAGTTGGCCACCAAAATACCGGACAAAAAAAGAACAAAAATTAAAAAAAGAAATAAATAAAAAATAATAAGAGGAAAAAAATTCATAATTATTAATGCGCCCCTAGGACCTTTGCGCCCTAGACGACCGTCTAGGTTTGCCTAATGGACGGGCCGGCTTTGTGTATATAGTACATTTTGTCGGCTGCTTAAAATACAGTTCCCCTAGATCAGTGATTCCCAACAGGCAGCTCCGTGGAACACTGGGGCTCCTTGAAGCAGTATCCGGGGTATTTCCTACAGACCATGGCACCCGCAGAGCCCGCTCGCTCTCAGGACTGCAGGGTAGGAGCGCGCCCTAGCAGTGTGACTCGGAACTTCTGGTGCCTGCTGCTAGCTAGAGCAAGCGCGTGCAGTCCTGCCTGCTCTGCCATTCTGCTTTACGCCATATGGGGGGGGGGGGGGGGGGGGGGGGGGTGAGGGGAGATGATGTGAGATCCAGGGTTGTGGAGGGTGTTGTGAAATGCGGAGAGGGTGGGTGATGTGAGATGCACGGGGGAGAGTAATGTGAGATGCAGGGGGTGGGTATATGAGGATTATGATGAGGGGTGCTGGGAGAGATGAGGAGTGCTGGGGGAGATATAGGAGGATGATAATGATGAGAGATGCTGGGGGAGATATGAAGATGATACTGAGGGTGCTGGGGGAGATATATGATGATGATGAGGGGTGCTGGGGGAGATATATGAGGAGGATGATGATGGTGAGGGGTTCTGGGGAGATATATGAGAATGATGATGATGAGGGGTGCTGGGGGAGATATGATGATGATGATTTTACCCATGCGGCCCGAATCTGCTTTCCTTGGAGCAGTTCCCTTCTCACTTTACAAGTTTAATATGTATTGGCAGGGGATTTTTAATATGTATTGCAGATGCGGGGTATTTTTATTATGTATTGCGGGGTGGGGGTTATATGTATTTAGGGGTGTGGGGTATTTTGGTATATATTTTGTAGGGGGATTGAGTGAGAGTGGGGTAATTGATGGAAGGTAGGGGCGAGTGAGAGGAGAGAGGGTGGGGAGAGAGTGAGTGAGGAAAAGAGGGAGTAAGAGTGAGACGCAGGGGATAAATACATGCAAGTCGGGAGGGGGGAGAGTTAGTGAGACGGAGGGGAGAGAAATACATGAGTAGAGAGGGTGGGAAATAGAGGAGGCCCGTGAGGTGTGACTTTTTGTGATTTACCCCTGTCGAACCTAATATGTGTCAGCCAGATAGGGGTTCCCCGAGATTTTTCGAAATAGAGCAGGGCCCCGGGTATACGGCGGGTTCCGTTCCAGGGGCCCGCCGTATAGTGAAAATCGCCAGAAAGCGGATCCGGCGATTTTCAGTTCTGTGCATGCACAAAACTGCGTTTTTGCCGTTCTGCGCATGCGCAGCCTATGGTCGGCGCGCGCAAACTACGGTATGCGTGCGCAGACAACGGTCTGCGCATACGAGCCGGGCGCAACCGCCCGTTCTGCGCACGCGCGACTAAGGATCAAAGATGGCGGCCCCCTTCTCGGTGCCGCCGTATCGGATCGCCGAAAAGCAAAGCGCCGAGAAGCGGGGCCCTGCTGTACTTCAAGGGTTCCTCCAAACGAAAAAGGTTGGGAATCACTGCCCTAGATACACATTTTCTCTGTGCAGTGATAGGATTCTGAGAGTACTGTGTTATATGACTGCCTCTTGCTGGCGAGCGATACTAACTGCAATTTGGTTTCTCGTTAATGCAGTTTAGTTCCACCTCTCCAGGGCAGATTTTACTGATTACTTTCTTATAACGACCCTGGCTTTGAGTAGCTTGCTGTTAAGGTGACGTAGATTAACAATGATATCCAGGCGGTGAGGCAGAAATTTCTCCTACATAACAGGTTTGTGAAAATTTAAATAGGAGGCTCTTAATAATAGTATAGCATTGGATGGCTGGGTAAACATTATTCATATAAATTTATAGTGCATCAATAATTGAGCTTTACTGTATGCTGTGTGTGTGTGTGTGTGTGTGTGTGTGTGTGTGTGTGTGTGCGTGTTTATTCCTCGGCATTTGCACTGTTGTCAACCGAACTTTTCTTGCTATTATTTACTATGCTGATTGTTTAGGACCTGCTAACGGTCATGCCTTGAAGTGGCTGCAGGCTTAAGACGCTTTGGCCAAAGGGTTAAACTAAATTACCCTTTTTCAAGAGGATATATAGGTATTGCACTGTGTACTTTTGTCACATTGGAAGTAGCTTTGGGCATCTTTGTTTGTATTTTGTTGTTTAAGTTAAAAACAGGTACACATACTGGCTGAAGGAGCGGCTCAATGGGAAAAGCCACTAACTCTGAAAACCCTGACCTGGGTTTCAAGCAGGAGAGCCTGGTTCAAATTCCAGTCTCAGCTTCTCCTGTCCTTGGGTAAATCACATTATCTGCCTGGCACAAAAAAAAAACCCAAATAGATTGTAAGCTCTACAGGGGCTCATGCCTGCAAACATTCTGTGTACAGTGTGAGCGCTATAGAAGAAAAAAACAATTATTATTCATTATAGTACATATACAGTCAGCGGATTAGATATACAAATCTAAAATGTTTCAAACAAACGCTGATTATTAGATTAGCAGAACTAGCAATTTCAGTGGTAATGAAAAGAGAATATAACTAGGCAACAGTGAGATGCAGAACTAACAACTACCGAGAGCATCAGATAAAGGTCATGAAGAAATGATTGTGCTGGCAGGGTTTTAATTACTGATTACACTCATTGTTCAGTGCTTGGAAAACGCAGATCGCGTTGGTGTTACAAGACAGGTTATTTACCAAGTATTGCAACGAGCTAAATAGGACCTATTATCTCTTTCACATGAAATAATGGCTCTAGGGTTTAAAACGGCTCATTATTTAAGGACAAAGGAAAAGCTCATTTCTATTAACCATACTATTGCTCCACTTTATTCTAATTTAGTTTGGTTTGTGTGTGCCCGAGGACACTTTTAGATCCTAGTTATCTTGTGATATTGGTAATATTGTGTCATACATGAATAATTTGGGCAGCCAATAATATATCAAAAGGCATTGCAGATTATAGACGAGTAAATGTGCATTTAACAAGAGATGGGCAAAAGATTGTTTTCACATGAAAAATAAAATCTCTCTCTCTCATGTATATGTTTTTGTAGAAGTTGCATATATTTTTCCAGGGATTTATTATTCATTTAGGAATGTTGACACGACAGGGGAAATGTATAAATCTATCATGAGGAGTAATTTGCTCAAACAGTGAAGTAACTATTTTGAACTTTGTAAATTTGCAACACTGGCATGTGTATGGTAATCTTGTATAAAACAAATAGGGCGCACAGCACCCCCTAATCCACTTAAAGCAGCAAGACTTTTACTGGGTTTTTTTCTTTATAAATCAATTGTGTATTAGATAAAATGTAGAAAAGAGGACCAGCTATTCCAATGTCAGTGCTCAGAATGTATAGTTTTGGTCCCAAAGATATTGCTCTGTGTCTGGACAATTGAAATGTATTGAAAATGAAATTAATGTCCAGGACACATATTGTCTATTGTAGAGACATAATCAAATAAAAATAGTCAAAAACTATACTCCAAGATGTATCCAGATGGGATGTCTGAAAGACCACATAGTGGAAACCCCAGACCCCCTCAATGCTTATGGGAAGAAAACCTCTTGGAATGAGACTAAATACATACAGTTGAATGAAACGGATCCTTTGTGGAGTATAATGTGATTGGATCACACAAATATTTACTTACGACCCTCCGATCCGTGTGTCCATGTGTCCCGAGATGGCGTGCTTCCAGCCTTCGTTGAAGTCGGATACCGGAAGTACTTCCCGTGGGGGAAGATTTAGGCGGTGCACTGCCTCAAAAAGACTTTGACGCAGTGCACGGCCTAAATCTTCCCCCACATGAAGTACTTCCGGTATTAAATAATATGTACTGCATTTTTTAAATATATTTTTTCCAACTAATGCCTTTTTAAATTAGTTTAATAATGTACTGAGCATTCTTTGGCTTCTTAGCAGCCATTTAAAAAGTCAATTCTACTTCCTCTTTTGAAATAGACGTACCTTTTTTGAGTTCTGCTCTTTTAGGCTAAGTTCTCTCTTAGGCTGCGTCCATACAGGGGAGACCGCGCGGACGCGTCCACATACTGAGCGATCAGACTACCTAAAGGCTGTGATCGCGTCTATACAATGTGCGTGCGCGCGGAAGCTGGAGGGGGCGCGCGATGCGCGTGAAATCTGTCAAAACGGATTTCTCGCACGATAGGGCGGTCACGTGATCGGTTCGCCCAATGAGGGTGAACCAGCTCCGTGACGTCACTAGCCCGCCCATAGACACGCCCCCAGACACCGTGCATACTAAGGCCAGGGAAAGCACCCGCTTTCCCTCAGCCTCGGCGCACCTCCGCACGGCTGTACCCTCTATGGACGCAGCCTTATTCTGCCCAGCTACAGGAGTAGGGGGGAAATCTATAAATATAAGGGACCTAACTCTCCGTTTTCAGATCCCAGTAGGAACCAGAGGAGGCAATCTCACCTGTAAATATCTTCATAGTAAGTAACTAGGAAAGAAGCCCTTTATTATTTTCCAGTGAGGGAAAAGTCACTATCTACAGTATTACAGGGTCCCCCTATATGGCCCTTAGGCATGTCCTACACACAAGAGGTAAGGCACTCCATCATAGGTTCCTGTTACGCCGGTGCTGCCCGCAGACTAGACTCGTCCCTTATACTGAGGTGGGGACGTATATGTGCACGCACCCGCAGCAGAAGGAGCGTGTCCGGAGTGTGGTGTTTTGGCGTTGCCAGGCCAGGTGTGAATAGGTGTAGCAATACTTACCGGTACCGGTACAGAAGAGATGAAGTCGTTGCCGTTAGCCAAGGTCATGGAGAGAGAGATCCGGGAGGTCGAGGTCCAAACTGTAGTTGAGGGATGAGAGAAGCTGCAAGGTCAGGTAGGAGCCAGGGTCCAGAGCCAGAGAGGAACGTCCGCCAAGCCGGGTCGCAACCTGAATAACGAAGAGCAAAGGGAAAGCCAGAATAGACGTCCGTAAGCAGAGACTATGTCGAGCGATGTGAGAGCGGCAACACAGGTACTATATATTGCGGCTGACCAATAGGGAACGGAGGCAGTGGAGCTGTCCTGGATTGGTTCCTATAATATGCAGCCAGGTGGGGAGCATTAGGGTTAAGTGGCAGCCTTTGTGAGATTTGGGGGCGTGATTTCACTGCTAGTGCAGTGAATAAATTATCCTTGCCCGGCGCGCGCTCTGTAAGGTCGGAGAGCGCGCGCCCGGGACCAGAGGGAACCGCCAGTGCCCTGAGAGGCCGCGGGGCAGCGCCGGCCCGCCGGGAACGAGGGGGGCACCCCCGCACAGCGGGAGCAGGTCGGGTGAGGAGAGGAAGCTGTCTCACGGCAGCGGGGGCATTCGGAGGTGAGGAGGGGTCGCGCTGTGAGCGCCGCGATCCCCGCATCCTCACAGTTCCTTAGTGACAGGTTCCTTACAGTATCACCCCATAGTTGCCAGAAGGGATAGGTTCCCAGCTGTCCTCCAAACGAGGGGAGCAAAAGCTATGTTAGGGAGATAGGGTGTGATTCCTCAAATTTGAGGGCACCCTGCCACCGGGTCCCAGTGGAGGTGGGAGCGGCCACAGTCGCAAAGGCAAGTGCATGCCTGAAAGTGACAACAAGGGAAATAATGGCGCCTCTTTGGGGAATGCTGCCTGCGCACCCCTAAAAAAATAAGTATTATTGGGCTGTTCAAACAAAGTTAAAGAAAAGTTTCTGGTGCCCTCTATCTGTGTATTGCTCACCATACCAGCCTGCACGAATCCCAGCACCCTGAAAACCGGATGAAAATGTAACAAACCGCTTAGTATTGCATCCCCCACCATAGCTTAGGTTAACACTTCATTAAGTGCTAATGGGTATCTTCAAAGAGTGCACTAACGCAGTGTTAAGTGCTATTTTTGTCCGAAAAGGGCATTGCGTGAACTATAACAGCAGCTAGTGCTAGTAATATATGCAAAGAAGGGGTTCCGTCTTAAAACAAATATGCACCGCGATACGTTATAGTTGGCGCACATATTTTTTAATCTGACGTTCATTAGGTCATACCTAAAGGTGGCGTCACTCCCATCCAGACTCTGAAATATGGGTTGAGAGAGAGAAATAGAGTCCTAAATTTGTAAAGTCTCATGTATCTTAGGTGTGCTGTTTGTTGCACACATCTCTCCATGTATTGTATAAAGGAGTGTGTGGGGAGGAATATAAGTAACTTGGGACTTCACAAAATCTGAACTCTCTCTCCCCGTCTATCCCTTTCTCCCCCGCCTCCCTCTTCTTCTCTCCTTTCAAATCCCATATTTCAGGGTGTGGATGGGAGTACTATTTCATGCCAACTCCATTTGACTACAATTTAATTGACTACAACTGGTGTGGGAGTGCCCTGATTGTAACTAAAACACTTTAAGTAATAACTCCCCAAAGTCCTTTAGCATCTGAAGCATGTCGTGTACATGTAGTTGGGAAACACTAGGAATGTGATTATGTAACATAATTTGAGTTTGCAAAGCAAAACGGCTTCTGCTCTCTGTATGGCTTTGGCAGTAAGTATTCTCTCCCAGACAGCTGTGTAAGAGGTCCCACATATCTAAGCTGGGGCAAAATACTTTGTGCAAGGGGTCCTCACTCCTCAGCATGTCATTTATGCCATATGGTTACTGGTCTCTGGCCATGGTTAGTCACTTACTGCAGGTCTGTTGCTATTTGAGGTCAGAGTTGTTTTTTTATTCTGGCAATAAGCTGTTTCTAGGAAAACATTCCAGTCTCTACAATAAACCTTGACTCGGTGGCGGGGGATCTGTAATACTTTGCTCGGCAGTGTGTTACAGCTGGTTCTCCTGGCACAGATGGAGCAAAACTATTTCTCATGAAACTGGTGTCACGTTGAGGTCTTCACTGTGGCCCATATTTACTAAATGGTGCCAAGTCTTAGCACTTAAACACATTTCCTGGAATGAGCTTCACGGTAAGGCAGGGGTGGTCAACTCCAGTCCTCAAGAGCCACCAATAGTCATAATGGCTAACCACTGATTGAGCCACCTGTGCTGAAACAGCAACATCCTGAAAACCTGACCTGTTGGCGGCCCTTGAACTGGAGTTTGCCACCCCTGAGGTAAAGATGAATGCAAGTTCCTGCCATTACACTGATTACAGCCTTGTGTCTTCTATTTAAACTGATTCCAAAAGCCACGGTGTGCAGCGCACAGCAAAGATGGAAAGAGCAGGTCTTGCAAAAACAGTCCTTTATTAGTGGGTCATATAGGTGTGGGACAGCAGCAAACCTTCTACGCGTTTCGTTCAAAAGAACTTTATCAAGAAGTGCTGTACACAGTGAGAGCAACAATTTAAATACAGCTGACTGCCTTGATTTCGCGCCAAATGGTGACATCACTAAGCGTCACTAACCAATGAAAGATGTGATCTCCGCGCATGCGCCCCGCGCCAGAGTACTCAGGGACTCCCTGCTCATACCAGCCGCGCTCAATCATGAGAGGCACGCCCGTCGGGGCGGCTCCATCGATGAGAGTACGCCTCTGGCAATCGCAGGGGAACACCTCCTTTCCGCTCGGCGCATGCGCAGGTAAACCACTGAATAAACTCCCCTGTTCTACACAGCGACCATAAGGGAGGCTTATGTCTTGGATAAAAGTTTCTAATATTATAATAATAATACAAATATGTATATGAGGAAAATCTACATACATATACTAAGCTGGGGAATCACTAGGCAGTCAGCTACAATATGTAATACATAAATAAGTACAATCAAGTATAAGACAAAATATATAAGAGAAAAAAATATAAGTAAATGTAGCCAGGTCCCCCTCGCGCACTCACCCCCTCCTTCCCCGTTGCCGCGCGTGGTGTAGTTGCGGCTGGTTGCTAGGGAAGCGGTCGGGCCGGTTGCCGGGGACGCGAGCGGGACGGTTGCTGGGGACGCGATCGGGCCGGTTGCCGAGGCCGCGATCGCGTTGTTAGGGTCCCGGCGGCTAGCGGAGCAGGGCACCGCCATTGACAGTCAGCTCGGCATGCGCAGGAGGCTAGCTAGCGCGAGAGGCTCCAAACTCGCGCACACAAGGCGGGAAGGACAGCCCCCAGGGTGCACAGGGGCAGGGACAACGTGACGCTAGGGAGCCAATCGGAAGGCCAGGTTCCCCTGTTCCCAGTTAGATACATTTCGCGGGGTTTTGAGTCACGCACGTCAGGATCCGACCAGCTAGGGTAAAGATGGATGCAGGGGTCAGTGACCCTCTGCATAGGCCAGCAGCCCCCAAGGTCCCAGTTAGGTCCTGAGCCACCTAATAACTTGTGGAGCTTAGGGACAGGCCCTAGATAGGGACCGCTGCCCCATTTATTTGGTCAGTAGTTCAGGGACACAGTGCTGACGCCGTGCGCCCTGCGAGGTGGTTCTGGGCTCAGAACACCACCAAAGACCCAAGACTAGGAGAGACATTGTCGCGCTGGACTTTAACCCACGCGGTGTGAGACAACGTCGGATCGTGCGATTGTCTATCGCGGTACCCGTGGCTGGAGCCCGGCAGGTAACCTGCAACTCACGTGCACCAACCAGCCTATCACCAAACATAGTGGCTGCGCAGTCACACACACACATATGCACCGTGGTATTTGACTCTGGGAGTGACAGACATTTGGGTGGGGTTACTGGACACAGGGTGGGATCACTCTATGGAGGGTAGCGTCCGCCGTGACGCCTAGTGTGGTTAGCGTCCGCCGTGACGCCAGAGGTGGTAGCGTCCGCCGTGACGCCTAGTTTATTAGCGTCCGCCGTGACGCCAGAGGTGGTAGCGTCCGCCGTGACGCCCGAGTGTTAGCGTCCGCCGTGGCGCATGACGGTTTGTTTGATGTATTAGATATAGTTGGTTATGCAGTAAAGCCAGTCCTGTTTTCATTCGTTTCGCTTTGTGTGGTTGTTTCCTGTGAGGGCCTCCTCCCACTCCGTTGGGATCCCTCCCAGGTGGAGGCGTTGCACCTAGAGATGTATAAGATGTATGTACCCCAGGTTCCCCGTGGCGGAAGCTCAGCCCTCCTGTGAGCCAACAGGTAATGCACCACACCTGCGTAACCTTGCATGTTCCTACACCTCCACAGTATTATCTGCGAGTGGGTGGGGGAATACCCGTTACATTTGGAGGCGCTGCTGAGATCAAGTCCTGGGGTGCCCTGTTCAATTTTTTTCTAAAATTGCCCGATTCATATTTTTATCATGTTCATGCCGTCACCGCAGGATGTCCATGCCTGGGCCTTAGTGCATCAAGTATCCCCAAGACGTGCGGTTGCAGTGACCGGGGTAGCACTGGATACAGACTTATCTACAGTGCGCACGCAAGTAAGAAGTTGCCCGGGGTTGGCCACCGCCCGGGTGATAGACTATAAACTGGATGTTGCTGGCCGGGGGATCACCTGTCTCCTGTACACCATGAGTGACATATGCTTCGAAACGGCCCCCCATGTATTAAACCTACCCGAGCCCTCCGCAGAGGACTGCCGCATGATCTACGCTGACTCTCATTCTCCTGAAGAAGCGTCCACTAGTACTGGATTACACCCGAGCCAACGAGTGACCAGTACGCCTCACCGGGTAGACCCCCCTATGGTCTCTTTCACCCCAAGCGGATTAGGAGGTATCGCCAGCTGGGCAGGGAGCCCGCTCATCCCACTCAACCCTGATCAACGGCCTGGCAGGACCCCAACCATGTCTAGCGTAGGAACTGGGAGCAGTAGTCAGGCCCTTAGTGGGAATCTTGACGTGAACACGATAGCCTCCCAACTAGTAGAAGCTGTAACCATTTCGACGCAAGCACAGAACTACCGGAAACTCAAGGCCTTTTCTGGGATTCTGCCGACGCCCACGGGAGAAGAGGGGATCGAGGCATGGAGGGACCATACGCTTCAAATCATAGAGGAGTGGTCGTGTTCCGAAGCCAGCAAGAGGCCCCGCCGCTCGGTTAGTGCGGGCGCACCGGAGCGTAGAAGGAGAAGTTACTGCCCAGGAACTAGTGGAAATGCTAATTAAATCCTTTGCCAGAAAAGACGACGAAGATGAGCTACTGGCTCAATTCAAAGCCCTCCGACAATGTGAAGGACAAGATTTATCTGCCTTCGTTTGTGACCTACAGCTGTCCCTGGGCACCCTCCTGGACAAGCATATCATTTCCGCGGCCGAAGCGGACCGATACCGGTTCAAACAACTACTCAAGGGGTCGTTGCCTGACCACAACATAGCTATAATGATGCGGGCCGCCCCGGTCGCGGCAGTATCCCCTAAATACGGGGAACTAATGGATTACATAAGAGACCATGAAGTGCAGCGCCATTTCCATGAATCAAAGAAACCCAAAACTACCCCCAAGAATGACCCTGTGGTCCCCTCGGCCCCAAAGAGTAAGAAACCTGCCACACCAGAGGGGGAAGCGACCCCCAAGTCGTCTGTTCGGGAAAGTCATAGTTCTGAGCGGTCCTCATCCACGTATAAGGGTCGTCCGGACCGCCGTGAGGTATCTTGCTACAACTGCGGGAAGAAGGGCCACATCTCGTACTATTGTCCGGAGAAGGAGGACCCACCGGAAGAAAAACCTCCCGACAGAAGAAGCACAGCCCGATCGATGGTGTGCCGCGCCCATACCGTCGAGCCTGATGTGAACACCCCTCAGGGAACCACGGATTCCCCTGCTGACGCTGGCCCCAGTGAGGACGCCTCACCCGGTGAAGCTTGCAGTCAAGTGGGCCCCACGGCCATCGTACCCGTGGTAATAGAAGGGATATACGCCTCGGCTCTATTGGACACCGGGTCACAAGTGACCATAATATATCGCAAGTTCTATGACCAGCACCTTCAACACTGCCCTCTGAGGCCGGCCGAACATATGAAGGTTAGGGGATTGAGTAATGAAGACTACCCCATCGATGGGATTGCACGGGTCCAGCTGGACATACTTCAACTGAACACCGGCAAGAAGCACCCTATGCAGGTAGCGGCCATGGTATGCCCGGAGCCCCACGACCATTGCAAATACCCCATCATCTTGGGAACCAATGCGGACATAGTGCAAGCTATAATCCGAGCTTACTTGAAAGAGACCAACGAGCTGCCGCTGGCCGATTCGCTCCTAGACCCCGTCTTACCAGAGGAGTGCCATCGGGTATATGCCTTGGAGCGTCATGGGGACCTCTACAATCGACAACGAGGACTGACAACCATATTACCAGGGGGAGTGCAAAAGATGGCCATCTGGTGTTGTTATCC
Source organism: Ascaphus truei (assembly GCA_036426205.1). Lineage (NCBI taxonomy): Eukaryota > Metazoa > Chordata > Amphibia > Anura > Ascaphidae > Ascaphus > Ascaphus truei. Next base: position 85,483,918 of record CM071572.1, read on the forward strand.
TGACCGAGACCAGAACGACCAACTGTTCTCGCTGGAGAGTGAGCCTGAAGAAGAAGAGGTTCAGTGAGGGTATAGAGTACTACCCGAAGTGAGGGTATGGACGGCTAAGATCCCTATTCGAACCCACGTGTATGTGCAGAATCTCTCCCCCTTTCCGATGGAGTTTGATGTTGACCAGAAGTTGGGATGCATATATCCGGTCAGCCCGGTGGGAGCCACGCCTCAGGTGAAGGCGGCGGCCGCGCACAAGCGGATAGTCGATCTGGACTTCAATTTCGGCGAGTCGACGCTGTCCACAGAGTGGAAAGAGCGGTTGACCACCCAGTTGCTGCAACGACGACATGTGTTCTCCACGAGCGAGATGGATGTGGGGTGCAGCCGCAGTGCCCAACATACCATTAGGATGAGTGATGCCACTCCGTTCCGGGAACGTTCTCGTCGCCTTGCCCCTCGGGATGTGGACGATGTGAGGAACGCCATACAAGATATGGAAACCGCTGGGATTGTGACGGGATCACGAGGACCTTACGCGTCGCCCATAGTGGTGGTGCGGAAAAAGAACGGGTCCGTACGACTGTGTATCGACTACCGAACACTGAACAATCGCACGATACCGGATCAATACAACCTTCCGCGCATTGAAGAGATCCTGAATGCGCTGAATGGGAGTCACTGGTTTAGCGTGCTTGACCTCCGATCAGGGTACTATCAGGTGCCCATGACGCCGGAAGACCAGGAGAAAACGGCTTTCGTCTGCCCCCTGGGATTCTATCAATTCACCCGTATGCCCCAAGGTATATGTGGGGCGCCTGCTACGTTCCAAAGGTTGATGGAAAAGACTATCGGAGACATGATTCCCCGGGAGTGTCTGGTTTACCTGGACGACATCATTGTCTTCGGGAAGACCTTAGAGGAACACGAGGAGAGGCTGTTGAAGGTGATAGATCGTCTTGGCCAAGAGGGGTTGAAGCTATCACTCGACAAGTGTAGGTTTTGTCACACCTCGGTGACCTACGTGGGACACATCGTGTCTGCCCAGGGGATTGCTACTGATCCAGCCAAGGTAGAAGCTGTGGTGAACTGGCCGCGTCCCGATAATGTCACGGAACTGCGGTCCTTCCTCGGTTTCTGTGGGTATTACCGTCGGTTCGTGGAAGGGTACTCTAGTCGAGCTAAACCCCTGAACAATTTGCTGAAGATATACCCCGAAGATACTGGGAGAAAGGCCACGTCGGCCCGTCAACCGTTTGGCGATAAGTGGACGCCGGAGTGTGAACGGGCCTTCCTGAACTTGAAGAAAAGTCTGACTAAAGCACCAGTGCTTGCATATGCTGACCCAGAACAACCGTATGTCCTGCATGTGGATGCCAGTCTTAATGGACTGGGTGCTGTCCTGCATCAGAAGCACCCCGAAGGTCTTCGGCCTGTAGCCTACGTCAGCCGCAGTCTGACACCCAGTGAGCAGAGATATCCCGTCCACAAGTTGGAGTTTCTGGCTCTCAAGTGGGCGATCACCGAGAAGCTCCACGATTACCTGTACGGTGTCACCTTCGAGGTAAGGACGGATAACAATCCCCTCACGTACATCAATACGTCGGCCAAATTAGATGCAGCCGGCCACAGATGGCAGGCCGCCCTCAGTAACTACCGCTTCTCCTTGAAGTATAAGCCGGGGCCATTGAATATTGGGGCGGACGCCCTCTCCCGAAGGCCAGGACTACTCGCTACCCCCGATGACGAGGAATGGGAAGAACTTCCCGGCCCCGGAGTGCGGGCTATGTGTAACACTGCAGCCATAGTTAATGACCAAGTGGCCTTCTCCGAGTTACGAGTGGCCGACTCCTTGGGATGCCAGTCGCAGGCTGTCCCCGCCGCCTACTGCGACCCAAAAGGGATGCACCTCACGCATGACAAGGTGTTCTGGTGGAAAGATCTGGTAGACTACCAAATTTGAGATCCGGTCACTAGTATCATCCGGCACGCCGTTGAAAAGAGGAACCCAGCCCTTCTGAAACGTGCGCCCAATGACTTGGTGGCCTTGCTCATGCGAGAATGGGACAAATTTGAAATAGACAATGGCTTACTCTATCGGGTGGTGCAATACCACAACCACCCGGATAGGAGACAACTAGTCCTACCTAAGAACTTACAATACCTGGTGTTGAAGTCCCTACACGATGAACACGGGCATCTCGGTGTAGAGAAGACTTTTGGGCTAGTCCAAGACCGGTTCTTCTGGCCCAAGATGCGGGAAGTGGTGGAACAACACTGCCGCCGTTGTGCTCGGTGCGTTCAACGCAAGACGTTGCCTACCAGAGCAGCCCCCATGGCCCATCTGAAGAGTTCTGGTCCAATGGACTTGGTGTGTATGGACTTTTTATGTATCGAACCGGATAGCCGAGGTATCGGTAACGTGCTGGTCATCACGGACCATTACACCCGATATGCCCAGGCCTTCCCCACAAAAGACCAGAAGGCTATCACGGTCGCGAAAGTTCTATGGGAAAAGTTCTTCGTTCATTACGGTCTTCCAAACCGACTCCACTCCGACCAAGGGCAAGATTTTGAGAGTACTCTGATCCGAGAATTACTTAAAATGCTGAACGTCGCCAAATCCCGGACGACTCCGTACCACCCCGAAGGAGATGCTTTGCCTGAACGATTCAACAGGACCCTGTTGGACATGCTTGGAACTCTGAAGGGAACGCAGAAAACAGAATGGAGTCGTCACGTAGAAACGTTGGTACACGCGTACAACTGTACTCGCCATGAGTCCACTGAGTTCTCCCCGTACTTCCTCATGTTTGGGCGGGAGGCAAGACTCCCCGTAGATGTGCGTCTTCGAGTCTCAACGGATGGGATACACAATGCTACCCATTTCAAGTATGTGCAACGGCTAAAGGACAGTTTGCAGCGAGCTTACCAACAGGCTGAGAAGTCTACAGCTAAACTGAATGCTGGCAATAAGAGACGATACGACAACAAAGTCAAGTATCGAGAGTTACGTCCTGGGGACGCTGTGTTACTTCGTAATTTGGGAGTCCCCGGAAAACATAAACTGGCAGACCGGTGGAGAGATGGCGTATATGAGGTAGAGTCACAGATGCCCGGCCTCCCGGTCTATCGCATCAAAGACACAGACGGCCGGGTAAAGGTTTGGCATCGTAATCACCTTCTCCCTATCCCCCAAGTGGGAGACGAAGAAGAAGAAATACAGGCCACACCGCTCAACGGTGAGTCCGATCTATCAGAGGTGGGTCAAGAGACTGTAAATAACGAGACCCATTCTGAAACTCCGGAAGACCCTATGGAAGGACCCTCTCAAAGGGACCATCCCGCAGGAGGGGCATCTCCCGAAGGAGCTACGGGTAAGGGGCCCCGTAGGCCAATGCCTACTAAGGTGGCACCAACAGGCCAGCCTTTGGATCCACAGAGCCCGTGCTTTGTGCCTAACAGAGACTGTTCAGAGACATTTCTCCCCTCAAGGGAAGAGGCTGAGCCTCAGGACTGTACTTATTACTCCCCAGAGGGAGTTGCTGAAGAACAACTCCGTAGGAGCCAAAGGGTCAGGTACCCTCCAACTCGGGTAACCTATGATCAGATGGGGGCACCCCATTATGAGGCTCAGCAGTGTTCTCGGAGTAAGATACAGTCTGTGATTGTGATGCTCAACGAATTATGCAATCTCGTTTAGAGTTACCTGTGCTAAGTTATATAGTTACTGCATTTTCATTATATAATTTCTGTACGGTTTGAGTTATTTATCCCAAGCGAGGTCGTTGGGGTTTTTCACCAGGGGGAGGATGTAGCCAGGTCCCCCTCGCGCACTCACCCCCTCCTTCCCCGTTGCCGCGCGTGGTGTAGTTGCGGCTGGTTGCTAGGGAAGCGGTCGGGCCGGTTGCCGGGGACGCGATCGCGTTGTTAGGGTCCCGGCGGCTAGCGGAGCAGGGCACCGCCATTGACAGTCAGCTCGCGCATGCGCAGGAGGCTAGCTAGCGCGAGAGGCTCCAACAGCTCGCGCACACAAGGCGGGAAGGACAGCCCCCAGGGTGCACAGGGGCAGGGACACGTGACGCTAGGGAGCCAATCGGAAGGCCAGGTTCCCCTGTTCCCAGTTAGATACATTTCGCGGGGTTTTGAGTCACGCAGGCAGTCAGGATCCGGACCAGCTAGGGGTAAGAGGTGGATGCAGGGGTCAGTGACCCTCTGCATAGGCCAGCAGCCCCCAAGGTCCCAGTTAGGTCCTGAGCCACCTAATAACTTGTGGAGCTTAGGGACAGGCCCTAGATAGGGACGCTGCCCCATTTATTTGGTCAAGTAGTCAGGGACACAGTGCTGACGCCGTGCGGCCCTGCGAGGTGGGTTCTGGGCTCAGAACACCACCAAAGACCCTAAGACTAGGAGAGACATTGTTCGCGCTGGACTTTAAACCCACGCGGTGTGGAGGACAACGTCGGATCGTGCGGATTGCTATCGCGGTACCCGTGGCTGGAGCCCGGGCAGGTAACCTGCAACTCACGTGCACCAACCAGGCCTATCACCAAACATAGTGGCTGCGCAGTCACACACACATATGCACCGTGGTATTTGACTCTGGGAGTACGAGACATTTGGGTGGGGGTTACTGGACACAGGGTGGGATCACTCTATGGGAGGGTAGCGTCCGCCGTGACGCCTAGTGTGGTTAGCGTCCGCCGTGACGCCAGAGGTGGTAGCGTCCGCCGTGACGCCTAGTGTAATTAAGCGTCCGCCGTGACGCCAGTAGGTGTAGCGTCCGCCGTGACGCCCAGAGTGTTGTAGCGTCCGCCGTGGCGCATGACGGTTGTGTTGATGTATGTAGATATAGTTGTTATGCAGTAAACCAGTCCTGTTTTACATTCCGTATCGCTTTGTGTGGTTGTTTCCTGTGAGGGCCTCCTCCCACTCTGTTGGGATCCCTCCCAGGTGGAGGCGTTGCACCTAGAGATGTATAAGATGTATGTACCCCAGGTTCCCCGTGGCGGAAGCTCAGCCCTCCTGTGAGCCAACAGGTAATGCACCACACCTGCGTAACCTTGCATGTTCCTACACCTCCACAGTATTATCTGCGAGTGGGTGGGGGAATACCCGTTACATAAATATAAGAAAAATTACATAATTAAATATAAGAAAAAGTACATATATCAAGACAATTTATGGATTAAAAAAAATATTAAACCGAAAAAGATTTATTGATTAATAATGCTGAAAGAGCAATACTAAAACATAATTAAAAAGGTGTAAATATGTCTTATACCTGTATATAGACAACAGCAAAATGCGTGCCCCTATTGATGAAGTGGAGGTCATATTATATTAACATACAATTCATTTCTACATTCATATAATGTGAAGTGCCGTATGGAAGACTTATAAATTTATATATAGAAAAAAAACTTCTTAATTGATATTTCTATATCGTGGTTGGATAGATGAGAGCATATTATTAAGCGTGGCTTCAGTTTATCATAAATAAATTGAGGCAATATAAGTTTTCTTCAAATGCCTCAAATACATTCTATTTAGACCAATTGGAAACAAATTTTGCTAAAATAAACAGAGTAAAATCTTATGCGCGCTGACAGACACAGACCGCGATATGCGGTCTGTAGGGAGCGGGAGGGGGGCGGAAGTAGGGCGGGAGTGGGGGCGTGGTTTGAGCGGAGGGACCCGCTACTCCCCCCCCTCCCTCCACGGGCTCGGGCTGCCGGACAGGAGGGAGCTGCTGCGGCTGGAAGGTAAGCAGCTCCCTCCCCCTTCCCCCACAAATGCCCTCCTCACACATGCGCGCGCGCTGCGAACAAAAACACAACACACACACACCACACACACCACACACAAACACACACCACACACACCACACACACACACACACACACACACACCCCTACCTTGTGTAGGAAGCTGTCTGACAGCTCCCGCTCCCACCCCCACTGCTGATTGGCTCATCAGCGCACCACGTGACGCGTCACCACTCGGGATCACAATTTTCTTGCATCCCCTGGCGGCTGACGCGTCACAGCGCATAGTGAGCCGTGCAGCGAGGGGGACTGGGACCGGATTGGAAGGATTCCCCTGCTGGTGGGGAATGCTCGTGCGGCCGCCCGCGCCGCCGGGCGCAGCGGGTCCCAGCCCTAATGTTATACACTCCTCTGCCCCTCCTTGCCTCTCAGCTCTAATTTCTCGCTATACACTGTCCCGACTCTTGCGTTCTGCTCAAGGATGTCTTGCATCTACCCCTTTTGTATCTAAAGCCCTCTCCCGCCTAAGGCACTTGTCATACACTGCCCCCCCCACACCCCTGGAATGCCCTTCCCCTCAATATCCGACTAGCACCCTCTCTACCCACCTTTAGGACCTTTCTTAAAACACACATCTTTAACAAAGTATGTGGGTACTGTAGCTCAGTGGCTGACACTATACACCTCATACATCCACCTTGACCCCTTGCAGATGCATTTACCAGAACACCCTCCTACTGTCTGTACGTTCCTCCTACCTACCACTTAGATTGTAAGCTCTTCGGGGCAGGGACTCCATTTTCTATTGTTTACTTTTATGTCTCAAGCGCTTATTCCCGTTGTGTGTTATATTATTATGTCACGTGTATCACTGCTGTGAAGCGTAGGCTGCGGCCAGGGTGTAGAGACGCACGCGCTCGTGCTCGGAGCGTTTAAATACATTTTACCTGATGCACGCGTCCAAAGTGCTGTTGCGCGCGTGCACGGACCTACACTGTGCTTGAGGAGACAGAGAAATGTGTTTTTTTTCTGTGCAATGGCGCGTCGCATGACCAGGTAAGAGCCAATGACAGAACAGCAGCCACAAACACCAATCAGATCGAGCAGAGGCTGTGATGTCACTCCCCACTCCAGCAGTGACACGCCCCCCTCCCGTCTGTGGCACGCCTCCTCCCCACCCCCCCACGAGCACGCAGTGAGCAGGACACCCAATCGCTCCTGCTTGGGCAGACAGTGATGTCACGCCTTGTGAGCGTGAACGCGCGTGTCCTCACCCTGGCCGCAGCCTTTTGTACATTGATGGCGCTATATAAATAAAGATATACATACATTCAGTCATAGATAGAAAGGGCATGCAAGCTTCCAAATTAAGTGGTAAAACTCTTGTCCTCAAGTACCCCCAAACAGGCCAGGTTTTCAGGATATCCCTGCTTCAGCACAGATGGCTCAATCAGTCCCTGCTTCAGCAATAGGGTTGCCAGGTGTCCAATATTGAACCGGACAGGCCGGTATTTGGTTACCCAGTCCGGTAAAATATGAGAGATAATACCGGACATGGGAGAGAGCAGGGCTGCTGCTGCTAGGGGGCTGGGCAGCTTCTGATTGGCTGAATTACATAGCAGCAACCAATCAGGAGGCGGCAGGAGCCTGGGGGGTGGGGCCTAAGAGCTGAGGAATAGCATGCAGCAGAGAGGTGAGGCTGTGTGTGTGTGTCTCGATGTGTGTGTCTGACAAATAAACACTACCGTTGCCTCTAATGAAATAACCTGGTGAATATGTGACCAAGTACAGAGTCCAGTCATTGGAATCAAAAAGTCCTGAGGGAGCTCTTGATTGAAGTCTCACAAAAAAGACAAACCAACACAAACGACAAGAAAAACAAGAAAGAAGATCATAGTGTAACCCTAAAATATAACATGAAAATACAGACACATAAAAAGAATGGCTAAAAGGTTAATGCATTTAATAAAATAGCAAAAAATTATATAAAATGACAAACAATTGTCCGTGAAGCTTGGAACAGGAACATCCAGTAGGGGTAAAATTAAAATCCTACGTACAGCAATGCTGATACATAAAAGCCCGTAGAACAGATCTCTTGCAACTCCAGATGGGGAAACTTCCACAGGGAATGCCACACTAGACCTCTGGAGCTTTGTGCCACTGGGACAAACGCCGCCGCCGTGATCGCAGACCCGCTGGTCACGCGGCACGCTGGTGATGTCACCGGCAGCGCCGATGCACGAAAAGGTCCTGGAAGCTGATTAGGCTCCTGGCGCTCGGAGGCAAAGAGTCTAAGCTAGTACAGCTCTAGGGGAGGGAAAGAGTTCGAGTCCACAAGCTAGATAGAACCACCCTACGCGTTTCGTGACGGGGTCACTTCATAAGGGGCATGATGGGGAATGAAACAGGAGGACATATATATATATACACTCATCGCTGATTACAACCAATAATAAGATAATTGCGTGTTATCAAATAAAAAAACAATAAAAGCCATTCTTAATAATGAATGAATATGCTTAAATAAATACAAGATAAAGAAAAAGAAAACGAAAACATGTAAGAGAACAAAATGACACAATAAACAAAACAAACAAATTATATAGAGACTTCATAGAACACATCGGGGCTTAAAAACCCATCTACAGAGAACAATGTGTAAATGAATTAATAGCAAATGATACCTTAAGTGGACGGCTTCTCCTTGATGGCCAAATTCCACGCCCTGGTCCAGACTGAAGGAGAAATGGTGTCCGCATTCCTTCGACGAGTTCACCTGGATCTCTGGACGGCCTGAGAATCATCGCCCCGTTCTGTTCGCAGAAGACGAAGGTTGCTGCGGAAAACGCGAAATCTATGCTGTGTACCACCCTGAAATCTGAAGATGCCACTACACCAGAAGAGACCCCGCCATCAAGTTCAAATGAAGCGTCGGTGCCGCCAAAGGCAGGCTGCCGCATAGGACCCGCTGCCATTGTGAAGGTCGTTATTGAAGGCATCTACGCTTCAGCGTTGCTAGATACTGGTTCCCAAGTAACAATAGTATACCGACCGTTCTACGATCAACATCTTCACCGGTTGCCCCTGCTGTCTGCAGATGCAATGAGATTGCGGGGGTTAAGCAATGAAGACTACCCTTTTGATTGAGTGGTACGGATTCATCTGGATATCCCACAGCTGAATAATGGCAAGCATCACCCTATGGAGGTGGAAGCGTTGGTATGCCTGGAGCCTCAAGAACACCCTAGTGCTCCGATAATCTTGGGAACCAATACTGACAGGCCGTGATTCGTATGTACCTACAGGAGGCGGGTGAACTACCGCTAGCGGCGCTAGCAGAATACCCTGTATTGTGAGAGGAGTGTTGTAGGATAGCGGCACAAGAAGAGCACGGAGTCCTCTACAATATTGAGTACGGGTTAACTGAGATCCCACCAGGAGGAGGGAAAGTGATGACTGCTACCTGCTGCTATCCAGAAAGGCACAAGACAGATCGACTATTCTCGCTGGAAAGTACTCCTGAAGACGATCTACGGTGTGGATACAAACTGCTGGCCGAGGTGAGGGAATGGCCGTCTAAACTACCAAATAGAGTGCAGGTGTTTGTACAGAACATTTCTCTCTACCACATGCATATCGACTATGGACAGCAGTTGGGGAGAATATACCCTGTCACTCCTGTGGAGAAGATGGAGACTCGAACACAGGCAGCAGCCGTATCTGTAGCAGCTTCCCCACTGGCGTTTGACTTCGGGGACTCTAAATTGACGGAAGAATGGAGAGACAGGTTGCTGACCAAATTGGAAGCAAGACGAGCAGTATTCTCCACCAGTGATATGGACGTGGGCTGTAGCCGCAGCGCTCAACATACCATTTGGTTAAATGATACGTTTCGAGAAATGTCCCGTCGCATCGCCCCTAGGGATGTGGAAGATGTGAGAAATCTACTACAAGAAATGTAGGCGTCCGGCATCGTCATGGGATCTCGCAGTACATACGTATCGCCTACCGTGGTGGTGCGGAAGAAGAACAGGTCAGTACGGCTATGTGTGGACTATAGAACCTTGAATAATTGTACTGTACCAGATCAGTATACCCTCCCTCGGATCGAAGTACTCTTAAACGCACTGTCGGGAAATAAGTGGTTCAGTGTGTTAGATCTGAGTTCCGGGTATTACCAAGTGCCGATGAACTCCGAAAATCAGGAGAAAACAGCTTTCGTCTGCCCGCTGGGATTTTATCAATTCACGCGTATGCCCAAGGTATATGCGGTGCTCCAGCCACTTTCCAGCGTCTAAATAAACAGAGTAGGGGGAGCGAGGGATCAGTAGATACACACTATGCAATATACGACGATACAACATGCATACAATAAACCCAGTACAGTGGGGATGGGACAGGAACTATTAAATTATAATATACAGCAATTATTATAAATACTTACACGGCCGTGTGTAAGTACAATCCAAAGATTGTACTTGGCTGATCTGCCCTCCTCTCTTGCTTATAATCCAGCAGGGTAACTCTCCGATTCAGCGGTGTAGGGATAAGTGAGGCACTTCTACGAAGCCTCCGTAGGACAAAACAGGAACAGTTTCGAGCAACGCGTTCGCCGATTGGACGGCTTCCCAGCTCATACATTGTAGAGCCTGAGAACCCGTCCAATCGGCGAAACGCGTTGCTCGAAACCTGTTCCTGTTTTGTCCTACGGAGGCTTCCGTAGAAAGTCCTTTCAGCAGCAGCTGCAGCCGGGCGGATCACTTCCAGCTTTCTGCACCCCGGACGCGGGGCCGGAGCGGTTTACTGCCAGATTGCACCACACGGAAGAGCCAGGGGATATTATTTTATTGATGTGAGTGTGATAGCATTGTTTTTATACCCAATAAATACCTTTTAATATACAGTAGCGACATTGCTTATTGAAGCAAAAGCCGCCGGCTCCATGCGGCTGGGAAGCGGGTAGCCGCGGCGCGTGGCGGCGCACTGTGACGTCACAGTAACATGCGCGCCCGGCTTCCCCGTCTTCCCCGGCTTCCCCTGGCTTCCCCGACACCCCTGGAGATCAAATGAAGGTAAGCGGGGGTGCGGGGAAGCAGAGGGGCAGAGCAGGAGCCGGGTACGGGGTCGGGAAGGGATTTAAATTGCGCGCGAAGTGGAGGGGGGGTGCGTGGGGGAAACGCGGCGGCGCGCGGTTGTTACTGGCGGCAGCTGGGGTAGATCTCGGCGTGCCGTCGTGATTTAGTGCAATAAACAATGTCGGTGCTGTATATCACTAAGACTGTGCCTCACTTATCCCTACACCGCTGAATCGGAGAGTTACCCTGCTGGATTATAAGCAAGAGAGGAGGGCAGATCAGCCATAGCCCTGCATGGGCAAAACCTGATGTGATTGGTCCGCAACCACCTTGGACAGCCTGACTCGACCTTAAAGACATCTGCCCTGCACCTTTACTCACACTGGGCCGTGTGAGTATATTATTATATAGATACTCACTGTGATCCCCCTGCACTCACCTGTGGAGGGGTCAGTATTTATCACAAAGACACCTTCTTTGGATTGTACTTACACACGGCCGTGTAAGTATTTATAATATATTGCTGTATATTATAATTTAATAGTTCCTGTCCCATCCCCACTGTACTGGGTTTACTGTATGCATGTTGTATCGTCGTATATTGCATAGTGTGTATCTACTGATCCCTCGCTCCCCCTACTCTGTTTATTTCTACGTTTCCACAAGGGCTTCGGATTATCCCTTTTTTAGGGGTTGAAGCAGAAGGGACCACAAGAATATCTCTGCAATAAAAGAGAGAAACCACATTTATTGGTATCATCACTATCTGATACTAAAGGTAAGCGCCTGGTCTCCCCCAATTGTTTACTTTCCAGCGTCTAATGGGAAAGACGATTGGGGATATGAACCCCAGAGAATGCTTAGTGTATCTGGATGACATTATAGTGTTCGGGAAGACGCTGGAGGAACTTGAAGAGTGGCTGATAAAAGTGTTGGATCGACTAAGCGCGGAAGGACTCAAGCTGTCGATGGATATGTGTCGGTTTTGCCGCACCTCAGTGACCTATGTGGGTCACATTGTCTCTGCGGAAGGAATATCTACTACCCGAGGAAAATAGAAGATGTGGTGAACTGGCCGCTGTCACGGTAGCTTATGACAAGATATAATGAACACCAAATATCTGGGTTGAACTGAACGAGGCTTAGATATAATAAAATATATTTATTCCTTAAAAAAGGTGAACACAGCAATATAGTACAATTAACAGGCAAGAAGGTAACACTTACTTAGGGTTGGGGGATGGAGAAGTATCAGCTAGCAATTCTCCAGCAATCCGGTGACATCCCAGGTGGAATCAGAAGAAGAACTAAAAACTGTAGGGTTGACACAGTTTATATACCTGTGTAACCCTATTCTTAACATTGACATCACTATTGGTGAACAATTATCTGTATCCAATCCCTAACGTGGAGACACAGATTAACCCATGCCCCCCAGCTAATTAGCCCATGTGTACTGGGACTCTATGGGTAGCCCCATAATTAAATCAGGGGCGACGACCAATCTACCAAATGCAGTATCTGCATTGTTTTTAGGTGTAGACATAACACTTCCAAACCACTCCAGTTTGATGATTCTCCGCCCTCAGGTAACAATTAGAGTGGCAGAGTCTTGTTGATTAGTACTTGATCTGTTGATTAGTACTTAGGCTCAATCATCCGGCTGCCCTTCCTGACCTATTTAGCATAGCAGATGGAGTCTGCATTTTTCAGAGCAGATCCAAAATACCATACATATACTCTTTAATATGTACACATATTAATAAGTTCCATTCTGGTGGGCTCAGTGGGTCGAAATTTGCCAGTTTTTAATGCCTACAGTGACTCCACATATTGGCCAAATATCAACTCTCTGCGACCTCCAGAACTGGAGATACAGAAATGCACTTTAAAACATTAAAATACAGGATTATAATGAAACATGGGAACAGGGGAACATACATTTTCCTGACATGACAAGGTGTAAGCCACATTCCTGGACCGCAGTCCAGTTAACTCCTTGCCTCCCTGGTGAGGTCAGGGGGTGGCCATATGGGGTGCAACCCCTTTAATACCGGGCCAACCCCCTTCTCCCTCTACACCTCCCCTTCCTAATGGGTGACCTGTGGCCCACTGGCCCTAACGGGGAGTTTGGCACTGCTGGCACCATTAATGAACTCAGACTCAGAGGGATAGTCCTGACGTCAAAGTCCATCAGCATTGCTGTTTTCACTACCCTTTTTGTGCTGAATGGTAAATTCAAACTCTTGCAAGGCCAAGCTCCACCTTAGCAATTTGGCATTCTCCCCTGATGCCCTCTGCAGCCAACTCAGGGGTTTGTGGTCTGTGAGGACCGTGGAAGCCCTTCCATACACATAGGGCTGGAGTTTTTGGAGTGCCCACACAATGGCCAAGCACTCTTTCTCACTGGTGGCATAGGCCACTTCTCTGGGGAGTAGTTTTTGGCTGAGGTACACCACAGGGTGCTCTTTGCCGTCGTCCCCCACTTGGCTCAACACAGAACCAATGCCATCAGGCCAAAAACCAAAAGGAAAACCAGAAGAGGAAAAGGTCTGGGTGTTAAGGAGCCGAGCGACAGGGTCGCAATATCAGAAGAAGAGGGGGAAACCCCCGAGATACTAGAGAGTGCAAAACTACAGATAGTGAATCTGTCGGACATGATACTGAGTGAACACCATCTTAAGCTCCTTAGTAAAGGCCTGTCCTATTCACCTACAAAAAGTATGAACCTATTTGAGTGGGTAAAAGACACCAACCTCTTTGGCAGAAAATTAAAACTACATAAATTCTTCCGCCTTAGAGAGATAAGAATAGCTAACTCAATGGATGTTGCACCCCTTGACACACAAGACATGGAAATACATGATAGTTTAAGAGCACTTCTAGAGGAGAGTGAAAGACCTCCAGGTGAGGGCCCGTTCACTGATCTACGGCCTAGCTCTAAGTTCATTCCCTTCAGTGACAATTTCAAGTCAAATATTGATGTATTCGTGGATCTAGTCACCAAAGACTTAGAACATCTGAAACTGAGTAGACTTCCCAATAATCTGACAATCGAGGAAAGGAAAGCACTCAAGGAACTAGCCACGAATGACAATATAGTTATAAAACCATCGGACAAAGGGGGCAACCTGGTGATTCTGAATAAAAACAGTTACAAGAAGAAGAATCTGAGACTTCTATCAGACCCCCTCTGTTATGAGATACTTGAAGGAGATCCCACTATGAAATTTAATACTGAGCTTAATAACATTCTTCAAAAAGGCCTTGAGGATAAGGTCATTGACAAAAATGAACTAAGCTATATATGGGTCAAAACACCCAAAATAGCTACCTTCTATAGCCTGCCCAAACTACACAAAAACAAGACCCCCCCCCCTGGCAGACCGATAGTGTCGGGAATAGGGAATCTAACCGAACGGGCAAGCTCCTATGTAGACCGAGTGCTGAGGCCCTTCGTCATGGCCCTACCATCCTACTTAAGGGACACAAAGGATGTCCTGAAAAGGCTGGACATCTTTATGGTAAGCCTCGACGTAGAGGGCCTGTATACTAGTATTGATCATGAGTATGGCCTAGAGGCGGTATCCCACTTCCTGAAGACAAGAGGTCGTTGGTATAACAAACATAATTCATTCACCCTAGAACTGCTCAGATTTGTACTGACACGTAACTACTTCCTTTTCGACTGTAAAATATACCATCAACTAAATGTGCCCCCACTTATGCCAACCTCTACCTGGGATGGTGGGAATCCCAGGTAGTATTTACAGAAGACATGGAAGTATATACTGAGCACATCGACCTCTGGGTCCGCTACATCGATGATGTGTTTGTCCTGTGGCGAGGCCCAGCGGGAATGCTCAAACAGTTCATCAACACGCTCAACACAAACGTGTTCAACCTCCATCTTACACTGGAATACAGCAAGGATACCATGTGTTTCCTGGATCTGCAAATTTCAAGGGGAAACGAGGGTTTCCTCCACACAACCATATACCGTAAAGCAACAGCCACTAATAACCTTTTGGAAGCCAGTAATCACCACCCAAAGGCTCAGGTTAATGGCATACCGACAGGCCAGTTCCTCCGACTCAAAAGGAACTGCAGAACATCAGGAGTATGAAAAACAGTCAAAAACAATGATACAACGCTTTGTGGATAGAGGGTATAGCCGGAAGACCATAAAAAAGGCTTACAAGAGAGCCAAATTTACCTCACGCCAAACCCTTATCAAGGACAAACCACCTAGCCTACCTGACAAAGTGATCCGCTTTGTAGGCACATTCAACCGTGAGTGGCCTCAGGCAAGAGCCATTCTGTAGAGACATTGGCACATTCTAAGAGCAGACGATCTCCTTAAAAGTGTCACCAAAGACCGCCCATCCATGACTAGCAGACGAGCTAAGAACTTGCGAGACCTGTTGGTCCATAGCCATTATGAGGAGGAAAAACCAAGAACATGGATACCACCAAAACCCACTGGATCATATACTTGCCAGCGATGCAAAGCGTGCCAGTACATGAACATCACAAAACAATTTGGAAACTGGAATGACACCAAAACGTATCCCATACGCAGTTTTATCAATTGCCTTAGTACAGGTGTCATATACCAAGGCAAATGTGTCTGTGGTAAAGTCTATGTGGGTAAAACAAGCAGATGTCTCAAACAGAGGGTACTTGAACACATAGGCACCGTGAGGAATAAGACGGATAAACCCCTGTCAAGACACGTTAACCTATGTCATGGCGGAGATCTTAAGGCCGTCACCTTTTGTGGGATTGACCATCCAACTAAAGGAGTTCGGAAAGGAGACTGGGACAAAGTTCTCCTCCAAATAGAAGCCAAATGGATATACACATTGGGGATATTGGCACCTAGAGGCCTGAATGAGGGGTTTCTATATACCCCATTCCTATAGGCAGGGTTTACCTTTCTATCCCAACACTACTTGAAAGTTTGTCTGTTCATACTCACCGTCTGTATAGCTTCGTGACCTCATCACTACCTGCACACACATATACACCAACCTTTATTGCCATGTCTGTAAAAACTGGTAGCTCCCCAATCCTGTACACAGACTATCACCATCCTGGAGTGGTGACATCACCCTATAAAACAGGGCTTCTCTGGACCCTGACATTATAACATAGTACTTACATATACATGATCATTTTCGACATCACCTCTACTACCCCTGTAGCAGATCTGAAGTGTATTATTACTTCGCTCTGCAAGTCTCTGACAATCAGGAAACAACAACACACAATTGAGTCAGATCCTTATTATTTATTATTAGTGTGCTGGGTATGCAGTTAAAAACATTGGTATACTCACTGTGCATTACCTCAGGACCAAGCATAGCTAGGCACACCAGGGGTTAACTTATGACGTCATCACGGGGGGCCCTATATATACCTGCCTACCTGCAGGGTATCCTCAATGATACTAATCATTTGCCTTGAAAAAGCCCCTCGCGAAACGCGTGCGTCGGCTCCTAGTATACACATGCACGCGCAGATCAGTACTGCCTCCGCATGTATCTCTGTGACCGCGAGTTAATGCGGTAGTCTGCGAGTGCAGTTTAACACAGGTTAAAAGTGCCCCGACGGTCACTTTCAGCCTCATAAAGGTGGTTTTAGGGATGGTGTTCCGGAATCTTAGTATTGAGTAACCTCACTTGCAGTACACCACTATCCCTATCGCGCTGGTGTGCTGCTTCACATCTGAGAGGTTCCCTTCAGCTTCTACCATCACGCAGCTCTCTGTTTATTTATTTATTAAAGAGTTACTAGTCTGCCCCAATTATCAGTGTCTCCCAGATTGGGATACTGAACTACTGTTATTACTGTACCTTAGTCAGGACACCTTTCTCTGACTACAGCCACGTTGGCTAACACAGGTCCACACACCCCTGGAGTACAGCACCCAGAGGGTTACCTTAGGTCACGTGACACTGATGGGGGCATACATGTTACCATAGAGAAGCGTTGCTGATTGAGGAATACCAACACTGATATACATAGTGTATTTGTTTATATGTCCATCAGATGGGTCACATCTATCACAGATACATTATACCATTGTGACCTGCAATCCCAGTACTTACCCGGACACACCTATTCTAATCACCCATCACACAGGTCCGCATTAGGATCACTGTGTTGCTACAGTACCAGTGGTTTATTAAAACCATCTGGCACATATTCATTTTATTTGATCCAGAGCCAATATGGCTTCCTGCATTTAGGATCAACTCACCTTCAGTACGTCGCTGGACCAATATTTTATATATGTTGTTTAATAAAGATTATGTTTTTAATTCATTCACTAACCCCCAGAGTGTGAACCTGAGTGCTGCATTGGGTTCCTTCTCTCCTACATTTACTACAGTTTACACCCAAAGCACCGTTCATAGTATCATCTCACTAAGGCTGTAGCAGGGGTTCCCCTACTATCTCCACTTCTCTGGGGAGTAGTTTTTGGCTGAGGTACACCACAGGGTGCTCTCTACCGTCGTCCCCCACTTGGCTCAACACAGAACCAATGCCATAGTCCGAGGCATCAGTCTGTATGAGGAAATGTTTGGTATTGTCTGGGGCAGCCAGTATGGGGACCCCAGCAAGCGCAGTTTTTAGTGCCTGGAAAGCAATTTCACAGGCAGGAGTCCAGGTGATAATCACAGGCAGTTGCTTCTTAGTCAAATCAGTCAGGGGTTTGGCCACGACGCTGTACTGTGGGACAAACTTCCTATAGTACCCTGCGGTGCCCAAAAATGCCATGACCTGTTTCTTGGTTTTTGGAACAGGCCACTGAACTATGGCTTCTACCTTAGCTGGCTCTGGTTTGAGGTGCCCTCCACCCACCCTGTGCCCTAAGTACAGGACCTCTGCCATCCCTACCTACTAGTGGGTTTCAAGGTAAGGTCAGCCTCCCTTATCCTATCTAGCACCGCAGCTACATGTCCTAAATGGGAGTCCCAGGAATTACTAAAGACAGCAATGTCATCTAAGTAAGCCCTGGCATTGCTCTGCATCCCTTCCAGTAACCTATTGACCAGGCGTTGGAAGGTAGCCGGGGCATTCTTCATCCCAAATGGCATCACCAAAAACTCATAGAGGCCACTTGGAGTGATGAATGCTGACTTCTCCCTAGCCTCCAGGGTCAGTGGGATTTGCCAATAGCCTTTGCTCAAATCCATAGTGGTCAGATACCTTGCTCCCGCGAGTTCATCCAATAACTCATCCATGCGGGGCATGGGGTAGGCATCTGACATCTGACACCGTCCCAGCGTTGAGCAAGCGGTAGCCCACACAAAAACGGGTGGTCTTGTCCTTCTTAGGGACTAGAACTACCGGGCTTGCCCAAGGACTCTGGGACAGAGTAATTACCCCTAGGGTCAGCATCTCCTCTATCTCCCTTTCCATACTGGTCTTGACCTCTGCTGACACTCTATAAGCGTGCTTATGCAGAGGCTGCAGATCCCCTGTGTGCACTGGGTGTTTTGTGAGATGTGTGGTCCCTAGCATGTCAGTGAAGAGGGCCCTAAACTTAGCTAGCATGTCCCTGGCTTCTACCTGCTGCCTAGCACTCAACTGTGCCCCTATCTCTACCTGCTCCACAGTGTTTCCCTGCCTAGCCTCCCCTAGGAGATCAGGCAGAGCATTGCTCGCCGGATCCTCTAGCAGTGGGCTACAAATGGCCATCACTGCTCCCATACTCGGTGCTCTGTATTCTTGCAACATATTAACATGATATGTCTTATGCCTCTCAGGCTCTACCTGTACAACGTAGTTGTACTCATTCACCTTTCGGATAACTGGGTACGGTCCTGACCAGGCAGCCATCAACTTGTTCTCCCGAGTGGGTTTGAGAACAAGCACCTGCTGTCCTGGGATGAATTCCCTGCTACGGGCATTCCGGTCATACCATTGCTTTTGCTTGGTCTGAGCGGCCCTGAGGTGGTCCTGGGCCACCCCCTTGAGCATCTCTAACCGGTCTCGGAGATCTACTACATACTGGATCACTGAAGCATCAGTAGCAGTAGCCTCCCCTTCCCATCCCTCACGGAATAGGTCCAGAGGTCCACGTACCCTGCGGCCATATAGTAGCTCGAAGGGGGAGAAGCCTGTAGATTCCTGCGGTACCTCTCGGTAGGCAAACAGCAAGTGCTGTAAATGAATCTCCCAGTCTTTCCCCTCCGCCTCTATAAAGGTCCGAATCATCTGCTTCAGGGTACCGTTAAACCTCTCACATAATCCCTTTGTGTGGGGATGGTAAGGGGTAGTGCGCCGGTGCTGTACACCGCATGCATCCCAGAGACAATGTAACAGTTCACTCATGAACTGCGACCCTTGATCGGTTAGGACCTCACTAGGGAAACCTACCCTAGAAAAAATGTTCAGCAAAGCTGCTGCCACTGTCTTGGCATCTATGGTGCCAAGCGCTACCGCCTCAGGGTACCGGGTGGCAAAATCCACCACCGTGAGGATGTAGCACTTCCCTGACCTGCTAGGAATCATAAGGGGTCCTACAAGATCCATCGCTATTTTCTGGAAGGATTCCCCTATTATCGGTAGGGGTTTCAGGGGTGCCTTCACATGGTCGCCCACCTTACCCACTCGCTGGCAGGCATCACAAGAGCGGCAGAAAATGCCCACATCTCGAGATGCCCCCGGCCAGTAGTAACGCTGTAATAACCGGGCTCGCGTTCTGTTGACCCCCTGATGTCCCGCTAACGGAATAGAGTGAGCTACCCGTAACAGTTGCTGTCGGTACCCCTGGGGCACTACTAGCTGTCGCTTACCGGTCAATCCCTCCTCTATCCCTGGGTTCCCTTATTCTCTATACAGGAGTCCCTTATGTCATAGGCAGTGCTCAGTGCCTTCCCCTGCCTGAGATTCGTACGCCCGAAGTCTCACGCCAGCCAGGGTAGGGTCTGTCTTCACTGCCTCCCTAAACTGGGCTCCTAATTCTGGCCACCCCCCAGTCATGTCATTGTCTGGAGAATGGGGAAGGGTGAGGGGAAACCTTCTCTGGGGAGTAGTTTTTGGCTGAGGTACACCACAGGGTGCTCTCTACCGTCGTCCCCCACTTGGCTCAACACAGAACCAATGCCATAGTCCGAGGCATCAGTCTGTATGAGGAAATGTTTGGTATTGTCTGGGGCAGCCAGTATGGGGACCCCAGCAAGCGCAGTTTTTAGTGCCTGGAAAGCAATTTCACAGGCAGGAGTCCAGGTGATAATCACAGGCAGTTGCTTCTTAGTCAAATCAGTCAGGGGTTTGGCCACGACGCTGTACTGTGGGACAAACTTCCTATAGTACCCTGCGGTGCCCAAAAATGCCATGACCTGTTTCTTGGTTTTTGGAACAGGCCACTGAACTATGGCTTCTACCTTAGCTGGCTCTGGTTTGAGGTGCCCTCCACCCACCCTGTGCCCTAAGTACAGGACCTCTGCCATCCCTACCTACTAGTGGGTTTCAAGGTAAGGTCAGCCTCCCTTATCCTATCTAGCACCGCAGCTACATGTCCTAAATGGGAGTCCCAGGAATTACTAAAGACAGCAATGTCATCTAAGTAAGCCCTGGCATTGCTCTGCATCCCTTCCAGTAACCTATTGACCAGGCGTTGGAAGGTAGCCGGGGCATTCTTCATCCCAAATGGCATCACCAAAAACTCATAGAGGCCACTTGGAGTGATGAATGCTGACTTCTCCCTAGCCTCCAGGGTCAGTGGGATTTGCCAATAGCCTTTGCTCAAATCCATAGTGGTCAGATACCTTGCTCCCGCGAGTTCATCCAATAACTCATCCATGCGGGGCATGGGGTAGGCATCTGACATCTGACACCGTCCCAGCGTTGAGCAAGCGGTAGCCCACACAAAAACGGGTGGTCTTGTCCTTCTTAGGGACTAGAACTACCGGGCTTGCCCAAGGACTCTGGGACAGAGTAATTACCCCTAGGGTCAGCATCTCCTCTATCTCCCTTTCCATACTGGTCTTGACCTCTGCTGACACTCTATAAGCGTGCTTATGCAGAGGCTGCAGATCCCCTGTGTGCACTGGGTGTTTTGTGAGATGTGTGGTCCCTAGCATGTCAGTGAAGAGGGCCCTAAACTTAGCTAGCATGTCCCTGGCTTCTACCTGCTGCCTAGCACTCAACTGTGCCCCTATCTCTACCTGCTCCACAGTGTTTCCCTGCCTAGCCTCCCCTAGGAGATCAGGCAGAGCATTGCTCGCCGGATCCTCTAGCAGTGGGCTACAAATGGCCATCACTGCTCCCATACTCGGTGCTCTGTATTCTTGCAACATATTAACATGATATGTCTTATGCCTCTCAGGCTCTACCTGTACAACGTAGTTGTACTCATTCACCTTTCGGATAACTGGGTACGGTCCTGACCAGGCAGCCATCAACTTGTTCTCCCGAGTGGGTTTGAGAACAAGCACCTGCTGTCCTGGGATGAATTCCCTGCTACGGGCATTCCGGTCATACCATTGCTTTTGCTTGGTCTGAGCGGCCCTGAGGTGGTCCTGGGCCACCCCCATGAGCATCTCTAACCGGTCTCGGAGATCTACTACATACTGGATCACTGAAGCATCAGTAGCAGTAGCCTCCCCTTCCCATCCCTCACGGAATAGGTCCAGAGGTCCACGTACCCTGCGGCCATATAGTAGCTCGAAGGGGGAGAAGCCTGTAGATTCCTGCGGTACCTCTCGGTAGGCAAACAGCAAGTGCTGTAAATGAATCTCCCAGTCTTTCCCCTCCGCCTCTATAAAGGTCCGAATCATCTGCTTCAGGGTACCGTTAAACCTCTCACATAATCCCTTTGTGTGGGGATGGTAAGGGGTAGTGCGCCGGTGCTGTACACCGCATGCATCCCAGAGACAATGTAACAGTTCACTCATGAACTGCGACCCTTGATCGGTTAGGACCTCACTAGGGAAACCTACCCTAGAAAAAATGTTCAGCAAAGCTGCTGCCACTGTCTTGGCATCTATGGTGCCAAGCGCTACCGCCTCAGGGTACCGGGTGGCAAAATCCACCACCGTGAGGATGTAGCACTTCCCTGACCTGCTAGGAATCATAAGGGGTCCTACAAGATCCATCGCTATTTTCTGGAAGGATTCCCCTATTATCGGTAGGGGTTTCAGGGGTGCCTTCACATGGTCGCCCACCTTACCCACTCGCTGGCAGGCATCACAAGAGCGGCAGAAAATGCCCACATCTCGAGATGCCCCCGGCCAGTAGTAACGCTGTAATAACCGGGCTCGCGTTCTGTTGACCCCCTGATGTCCCGCTAACGGAATAGAGTGAGCTACCCGTAACAGTTGCTGTCGGTACCCCTGGGGCACTACTAGCTGTCGCTTACCGGTCAATCCCTCCTCTATCCCTGGGTTCCCTTATTCTCTATACAGGAGTCCCTTATGTCATAGGCAGTGCTCAGTGCCTTCCCCTGCCTGAGATTCGTACGCCCGAAGTCTCACGCCAGCCAGGGTAGGGTCTGTCTTCACTGCCTCCCTAAACTGGGCTCCTAATTCTGGCCACCCCCCAGTCATGTCATTGTCTGGAGAATGGGGAAGGGTGAGGGGAAACAGTAAGTCAGTCTGTAGTTGCAACTGATCCTGGCTTACCTCCCCGGGCTCCTCTGCGCCCTCCGCTAACGTTGGTCCCAAAGGCTGGGGGACTGGCACCGCCACCATTGCCGCTGTCTGGCTCCGGGTAACCGCCGCCACTGCAGCGGGCTTGGGCACTCGGTCATAGGTGCAGGTCATCGGTCCCAGATCGTTGCCAAGAAGAATATCGGCATCCAAACCGGGTAAAACCCCCACCTCCCACACACCCTGGCCCTCCCCCCAATCCAAAAAGATTCTGGCCACTTGCAGGAAACGTGGCTCTCCGTCGGCAACAGTGATCTGTATCCCAGGGCCTGGGATCAATTCCTCTGGCCGGACCATATCAGGTCGGACCAGGGTCACTGCAGCTCCTGAATCCAGCAAGCCGACTGCTTGCCAGTCACCGACTGTGACCAGGTGAGATGTGTGCTCCGGCCGTCCGTCTGCTGCAGGTCCGCACTGAGATGTCTTCCACTCCTGGCTGTAGGCACCGATGAAACCGGGACAGGTGTGGCATGGGACGTCTCGCTGGGAGTTGGTTCCATGACCGGTCCGGAGTCTTTGGTGGAAGCCACCCGCACGCGGGCTACCGGCTTCGCAGCTGGGGTGCGTTGCCCCTGATGGGGTCCACCGGAACGCAGGGGTTCCGGGAAATCTGGTCTGATGTGACCAGGGCGGTTGCAGTTTTAGCACCGGCGCTCGTGCTGGAGCTCCCCCTCCTTCGGTGGACTGCTGCCCGCAGGCGGCCTCTGAGTCCATTGGGGGGTATTGGCAGACTTTCTGGCCGGTGCCGCCGCCACCGCCGCCTTGGCTACTGCTTTTGCGGTCATCAGGGCTCGGCTGGCCACATAGGACTCCTGGGTCTGCCTCTCTTCCTGCCGGAATTTACCCCGGTAGGCTTCAGGGGTAAAACCGTACTGAAACAGTAACAGTTCTTTCAGGTGGTCATAGTCATCAGCATACTCATCTGGAAGCACCATCATCGTCTGCTTAGCCAACCCGGACAGTTAGGGGTCCAAACGTGCAACCCTATGCTGGGGAAACACTTTCTACCGCCGGCACTGTGTCTCAAAGTTCTTTAGAAAACTGTCTATCTAATAAGTACCTTCCACGAACTTGGTGAGAATGTGCTGATCCAGTTTGAGTTCTTCTGTGTTGGGTTGGACAGGAGGGCAATAAGCAGGTCTGTTCACTGCCATAGTGATAAACTGCAGCCGCTCCTCCGGTCTCCCTCTGTCACCCCACGTTGTAATCAGTGCCAACATTTCAGGGGTGAACGGACTGGTAGCCGCAGCAACCAGTACCCCTCCTGTTACACTGCTCCTGGGAGGTGCACTCGTTCCCTCCCCGAGATGCCGCCGCCCCGGCACTGGGTTCCTTCCCTGATCTCCGGGTGGCTGTATAAGGGGAAGCTGAGCCGTATCCTGATGCTCTGCAAGCCGGGATTCATAGTCACCGATTGCGTCAACCATGTCTGCGACCTCCTGGTTCTCATAGGGCAGTCCATATTCACGGCACTTGTCTTTCAGCTGAGCTCGGGTCCTCATGTTGGATGAGCCTTCAGCCTTGCTCATGGTTCACGGTCGCAGCAGTGAGGTGGTGTTACAAATTGTGTTAACTGTTGCACTACTGTGTGTTCAATATCTTTAGTCCCAGGAACTCGCAATTACTCTCGAGTTCCCACTAGATGACAGAGTCCCACAGAACACTGTAATATAGGTTCAGTTCAATCCCACCGCTTGCCACCAGTTAATTATAGAGCTTGTCACGGTAGCTTATGACAAGATATAATGAACACCAAATATCTGGGTTGAACTGAACGAGGCTTAGATATACTAAAATATATTTATTCCTTAAAAAAGGTGAACACAGCAATATAGTACAATTAACAGGCAAGAAGGTAACACTTACTTAGGGTTGGGGGATGGAGAAGTATCAGCTAGCAATTCTCCAGCAATCCGGTGACATTCAAGATGGTATCAGAAGAAGAACTAAAAACTGTAGGGTTGACACAGTTTATATGCCTGTGTAACCCTATTCTTAACATTGAATACAGACTATTGGTGAACAATTAACTGTATCCAATCCCTAACGTGGAGACACAGATTAACCCATGCCCCCAGCTAATTAGCCCATGTGTACTGGGACTCTATGGGTGGCCCCATAATTAAATCAGGGGCGATGACCAATCTACCAAATGAAGTATCTGCATTGTTTGTAGGTATAGACATAACACTTACAAACCACTCCAGTTTGATGATTCTCTGCCCTCAGGTAACAATTAGAGTGCCTGAGTCTTGTTGATTAGTACTTGATCTGTTGATTAGTACTTAGGCTCAATCATCCGGCTGCCCTTCCTGACCTATTTAGCATAGCAGATGGAGTCTGCATTTTTCAGAGCAGATCCAAAATACCATACATATACTCTTTAATATCTACACATATTAATAAGTTCCATTCTGGTGGGCTCAGTGGGTCGAAATTTGCCAGTTTTTAATGCCTACAGTGACTCCACATACTGGCCAAATACCAACTCTCTGCGACCTCCACAACTGGAGATATAGAAATGCACTTTAAAACATTAAAATACAAGATTATAATGAAACATGGGAACAGGGGAACATACATTTTCCTGACATGAAAAGGTGTAAGCCACATTCCTGGACCACAGTCCAGTTAACCCCTTGCCTCCCTGGTGAGGTCAGGGGGTGGCCATATGGGGTGCAACCCCTTTAATACCAGACCAACCCCCTTCTCCCTCTACAGCCGCGACCCGCTAACGTTCTGGAATTGCGATCCTTCCTAGGATTTTGCGGTTATTATCGAAGGTTTGTGGAAGGCTATTCCAGCTAGGCGAAGGTTCTCAACAACCTTCTCAAAATCTACCCTGAAGACACGGGTCGGAAAGAAGCTTCCGCTCAAGCACCCTTCGGGGATAAGTGGACTCCAGCTTGCGAAAAGGCATTTCTGGTGTTAAAGAGAAACTTAACACAGGCCCCTGTGCTGGCCTATGCAGACTCTGAGCGGCCGTATATTCTACACGTGGATGCCAGTTTTAACGGTTTAGGAGCAGTGTTGTATCAGAAATACGATACTGGACTTCGACCAGTGGCCTATGTCAGTCGGAGTTTAACGCCCAGTGAACAGAACTATCCTGTACACAAATTGGAGTTTCTAGCCCTCAAATGGGCTATTGTGGACAAGCTGCATGACTACTTGTATGGGGTCACATTTGAAGTTAGGACTGATAACAACCCTTTGACATACATCAACACCTCTGCTAAGTTGGATGCTACTGGCCACCGCTGGTTAGCAGCGCTCTCAAGTTATCAATTCACCCTTAAGTACAAGCCTGGGCCTATGAACATTTGTGTTGACGCCCTATCTCGACGACCAGGATTAAATCCTACTCCTGATGAGGGTGTTTGGGAAGAAATTCCGGGACCAGGAGTACGGGCATTGTGCTCCATAGCAGCGGTGGTGCAAGACCGAGTTGCCTTCTCTGAATTGAGGATAGTGGATTCTTTAGGGTGTCAATCAAAGGCTATCCCAGAAGCGTACCGTCACCCGGATGGGATGGATATCACTCCGGATAAAATTATCGCCTGGAAGGATCTGGTACAATATCAAATTCATGACCCAGTGGCAGGGATAGTCCATCAAGCTCTCCAACAAAATAATCCATCGTTGCTTAAACAGGTCCCTAAAGAAATGGTAGCCTTGTTGATGAAAGAAATGAACAAGTTCGAACTCGATAACTGTCTACTGTTTAGGGTAGTGCCGTACCACAACCACCCGGATAGACGACAGTTATTCCTACCTAAGATCCTACAACCAATGGTCCTTCGAGCGTTACATGATGATCACGGTCATCTGGGTATCGATAAAACCTTTGGGCTACTTCGTGATCGATTCTTTTGGCCCAAAATTAGGGAGTCTGGGGAACTACACTGTAGACGGTGTACCCGCTGTATACAACAAAAAACTCTCCCCATCCGGGCGGCGCCCATGGCTCATTTGAAAAGCTCGGGACCCATGGATCTGGTGTGTATGGACTTTCTTTGTATCGAACCCGACACTCAAGGCATCGGAAATGTACTGGTGATCACAGATCACTACACCAGATATGCCCAAGCCTTCTCTACTAAAGACCAACGGGCGGTGACTGTAGCTAAATTCTTATGGGAGAAGTATTTAATTCATTATGGGCTACCAAATCGATTGCATTCGGATCAAGGCCGGGACTTTGAAAGTAATCTTATACGAGAACTGCTTAAGTTGCTGAGTATCACCAAGTCCCGGACGACATCTTACCACCCAGAAGGGGACGCTATGCCTGAACGGTTCAACCAAACGCTGCTCGACATGCTTGGTACCCTGAAGGGCTCACAGAAGACTGAATGGAGTAAGCATGTAGAGTCCTTGGTACATGCTTATAATTGCACCCGCCATGAGTCCACTGTATATACGCCTTACTTTCTGATGTTTGGATGAGAAGCTCTGCGGATATCTATCGATGGGGTATCAAATAGGACGCATTTCAAGTATGTGCAAAGGCTACAAGACAGTTTGCAGCAGGCATATAAGTTGGCAGAGAAAGCTTCGGCTCAATTAAATGCGAGTAATAAGAGACGCTACGATCATAAAGTGCGCCATAAGGAAATTCGTCCGGGGGATGCTGTCCTTCTCTGCAATCTGGGCGTTCCCGGGAAGCATAAACTGGCCGACCGTTGGATAGATGGAGGATATGAGGTGGAGTCACAGTTGCCTGGCCTCCTGGTGTACCGTATTAAAGACTCAGAAGGCCGGGTAAAGGTATAGCATAGAAATCATCTACTTCCTATACCTCAAGTAGGAGATGAAGAGCCGGAAATAGCCACTGCTTCCCTAGATGGGGAGCCAAACTTAACAGAGGTTGGTTCAGAGACTGTAAATAATACCAACCCTGAGGACTCTATAGAGGGAACCTCTCAAAGGGGCCTTCCGACCGCAGGGGCATCTCCCGAAGGAGCTACGGGTAAAGGGCCTCATGGTCAAAAGTCAGATAAGGTGACTCCAGTGAGTCAGCCCTTAGATCCACAGAGCCCATGCTTTGTGCCTCAAAGAGACTGTGTTAAACCATTGAGCCCCTCAAGGGAAGAGATTGAGTTACAAAGTGAGGTTAGTTACTCTCCAGAGGGAGTGACTGAAGAACAGCTCTGCAGAAGTCAAAGAGTTGGTCAACCTCCAATGAGAATGACATGATCAATTCGGGGCACCCCATTATGAGGCTCAGCAGTGGGCTCGCAGTAGAGTGAGATCTGTGATTGTAATGTTCAATGAAATGTATAATCTGATATAGAGAATACAGTGGCGGCCGCCCTGAGTCTAAAGCGGCCGCCACATCGGGTAATGCGCGTCACTGGTGCCTCCATTGGTGAGCCAGTCATGCTGCCACGGTTCCACCGGCATCCCGAAGGCATCCGTGATGCTGAGGATCACGCTGTATGTGTGGGGGATGTGTGGGATCAGGGGAAGCAGAGGCGGAGCAGCCAGGGGTCGCGGACCGGAGGAAGGAGGAAGGGCAGATGCGGCTGGCGCGCGGCCAAGTTCGGCGCCAGCCGAAAAAAGCCCCGGAAAATTACGGGCATTTGTTAGATTAAAGCTGGCCGCAGCAGTACAAGTGATAAGTTTTATTAATATATTTGCATTTTTATTGTGTAAATATGAGTGACATTGGTATACGTTCCCAAGCGGGGTCGTTGGATTCCACCAGGGGGAGGATGTAGCCAGGTCCTCCGGTACCACCCCTTCTTACCCTGGTGCTAGTGGGAGCTGCTGGGGCGGCCGCGGTGCCGGGGCCTCACGGAAGTATTGGCTCAAGGCGCCGCCATGTTATGCGCGATACATGCATGCGCAGTAGCACGATAGTTGCAGCGGCCCCTACAGATAGAGTTGCGCATGCACAGTGATACAGGAGAGGCAGCCATTTTAGATAGGAGCATCCCTAGCGGCGGCCATTACCAGGGAAGGCTCTGTGTGGGACTACAAGTCCCATGAGCCTCAGGGAGTTGGGATACCAGGTGGTCACAGCAGCCAATGGGGTTGTCAGAACTCTCTGCTCTCTGATTCTGAAACATTTTGCGCGCTGGAGAAAACAGGCAGTTGGTGACAGTTGGTGCTGGGTGGCAAGGGGAGAGGAGGGGCATAGTGCAGGGGATCCGTGACCCACTGCATAGGCTAGAATATTCCCCTAGGCCCCAGCGCAGGCCCTGAGTCACCACCAGCTTGTGGTACTGCAGGGAACAGCCCTAGATAGGGACTTTACCATTTACTGATAGTAGCAGTCAGGGACACAGCATCTTCCTGTGCTACAAGGTGATCTGTAGTTTGGAATCAGACTGTATTGCGGAGTCAAGTCCAGTGAGGAACTACTTGTGAGAGACGACGCTGGATCTGCGGATCCTTTTCGAAGTATCAGCGACCGGGTGCTGGAGCGCTCGGCAGGTATTATTATAAAGTGCACCAACACCGGTACCTACAGGCGCTGATCCCGCCTTGAGGGGTGGTTTTCTTGGGGATACTAAAGGTTAAGTGACCAAGGGACTGTTCCAGTGTGGGGTGCACACGGTGGTGGGGAAGGTATACTTGCACAGTGGGTGCACTCTGAACTACTGGTGTACTGCTATATCATTCTTATATGTGTATATGTCATTCAAGGTTATAACTGCCATATAAGTGTGTATGTTCGCTAATGTTATTTCATGCATATGTGTTATTAGGCCCAACGTATATATAAATATGTATATATATGACACACACACACAAAAAGGCAGTTGCTCACACTATATAAATAAGTGGTTAAGCAAGACCCAAAAATTAATACAGAGAATCCTGAGAAAAAACAATTTCTAAACAGGATAGCCTGTGACTAAATAACTAGGGAAACACTGGTGGTGCTGGGGGAAATAGAAATAAATATAACACACAAAAAGACTGAGACAATCCCCAAAATAGCACTCTAAATATACCACAGAATAACTCATCTAATATAAAGAAAAAAGACTTGGATTCTAAGTCAAAATAGAAAAAGGAAATTATTTTAATAACGAGCAATAAGACACACTTACATTAAAAACATAAACACACTGTAGGCAGCATAACAAAAATAAAAAAGCTGTGACTAGAAAAATAGTGCATTTAATATCGCTGAAAGTAAAACCAAGAGCTTACATGTATCAAATAATATACCCTCTCAAAAATATGAGGTGATACAAATGAGCTAAAGGATTACAACACCCCCTAAGGATCCTAGCTACAAATAATATAACTAAACTCAAAAGAAAAAATAATTAAGTATATACAATGAATAAACTTATGTACACAATAGTGAAAATAAGAAAAAATATAATATATCTTAAACCAAGGGGGAGACACAGGGAAAAATAAGATGACAAGTACTCAAACCCTGTGCAGCAATAATCAAAAATAATAAAAATATCAAAAAACATGAGTGCAAAACATTCCTGTGGATTCTGACAAAAAGGCAAAACACATGGCTATATAGGATGAAAAATAAAGCCAGTACTGGATGCTCAAATCAAACCAGCATTTGCCTACTGTACATCCCACAAAGGGGAAAGGACTCAGAGCAGCAGAGAAAGTGATACTCAGCTGTCCATAATAGTGTATGAGTCAGTCCAAGGGAGAGTAATTCCAACATAGATTGCAGTCTCTCATATCGTCCACAGGAGTTGCATCATGAAGCAAAGGTCACGCTGTAGAAATCATGTATACTGCCGTCAGTGAACACTCTACGCGTTTCAGCCAAGGGGGCCTTCTTCCCGGAGTGAACCACTCCCTTTTCCCTTGATCCACTTCCTTTTCCCTTGTATATGTGTGTGTCTGTCTATCTGTGGGTGTGTCAGTGTGTGTGTGTGTATGTCTCAGTGTGTCTGTGTGTGTGAGTGTATGTGTGTGTCTCAGTGTGTGTGTCTGTCTTTCTGTCTGTGTCCTGTGTCCTGGGTCCTGCTTGTATATGTGTGTGCCTCAGTGTGTTAGTGTGTGAATGTCTCAGTGTGTGTGTATCTCAGTGTGTGTATGTCTCAGTATGTGTGTGTGTGTGTATTGTGTATGTCTCAGTGTGTGTGTGTCTATGTCTCAGTGTGTGTGTGTGTGTGTGTGTGTGTGTGTGTGTGTGTATGTCTCAGTGTGTGTGTGTATATGTCTCAGTGTGTGTGTGTGTGTGTGTGTGTGTGTGTGTGTGTGTGTATATATATATTTCAGTGTGTGTATATATATATATGTTTCAGTGCGTGTGTATGTATATGTCTCAGTGTGTGTGTGTGTGAGTGAGTGAGTGAATGTCTCAGTGTGTATGGTGACAGACAGTACATACAGTACTGGCAACTTTGTTTAATTGCTCACTCACCCTTACTTTTCTTTTACTATACTAACAGTCTTCCCATTTTCAAGATCTATTAAAAATAACCACCATTGTAAATTCTCAGAAAGGCTCCATAACTCAGCTCTCATCACAGCAGCATTGCAATCTCTGCAGCACCCTTACTTACTGATCATCCCCAAGAAGGCAGAGCAGGTTACTTATTCAATGGCATGATTTAATATGCAATTTAAAGCTGGATTTTGAAGACTAAATTTGAAAGCTACAGTACTGATAATGACAGGGATGGGGGGTAACAGAGGATGAAGGGATGGGGGTGAGAGGATGAAGGGAGGGGGGATGAGAGGATGAATGGATGAGGGTTAACAGAGGATGAAGGGAGGGGGTGAGAGGACAAGAGGGGGTGAGAGGGTGAGAGGACAATGGGAGAGAGGATAAGGAAGGGTGCAACAATCTTGGAATTTGTGGGAGGAGCAGTAAGATCAGTATTGCTCGCCATGTACAGTATGACTGCAGGTCAGTTATTTATAAATGATCTGACCATTACGTCATTTGTTCTAAATTTCACTCCAAGCATGCACCAATGTGCACCAATTTGCACTATTTCATATTCTATTTCCTAAAAAACTCCTCGGAAGGGCGCTCCCTCCTAAGGCTCCTCCCCAGATTTTTTACGAAATAGAATATAAATTGGTGCAAATTGGTGAACACGTGGAGTGAAAAAATGACATAACAGTCAGGTCATTTATACATAACATTCTTCCCCACCAACGATTCTCGCGCGTCGCACCTTTCACCATTGTGTCCAGTATTTTTTGACAAGCCACCTGGCAACCCTATTCAGCACAGGAGGCTCTTCAACTGAGCCTCTGATTGAGCCACATGTGTGTGCTGAAGCTGGGATACACTGAAAACCTGACCTGCTGGGGGGTCTTGAGGACTGGAGTTGAGCCCCCCAGATGTAATACACCCCACACCAGGTATACTGCCATCGCTCGATTACACACTATTTATTGCTCCAATATTGTAACTATAAATGAGTTAATCTGAATAAATAACTGTAATGTATGTGAAAGATGCAGAATAGCATCGAATGACCCGTGCCATATATATAAGGTATATATAAGGCTGCAGGCTGTTGGTATTGCTTGGGCATCTTCAAGCATCATTGCCACATACTGTTGCGGCACACTTTATTCTAACAAATCACCGGTTTGTCCCTGGTTTGTTCCTGGAATGCGACACTGTTCACCCGGAGCATGCCGCGTTCCCAGCCAGGGGTCATGCCCGGCTGATGCGCGGTTGATGTGTTAATTGATAATGGTTCAGGATTTACTAGGCTGCAATGCTTCGCGTGTCCGCTAGATGGCATAAATTCATGAATTGTAATGCAGTATATATATACAGTATATATATATATATATATATATACTGTATAACAACAACCCCTATAACCCCTAACATACAGTACTGTACACATACAGTACTGTATATGCACATCAATGATACTACAGGCCATCCCCTGGCGAGATGTGTTTGCAGCAGAGAGAGATCCGCTGCTCTCTCTGCGCAAACATCGGCACATTAAAAATTATTTAAAATACATTTTTATTCATAGTGTAGATGTGCAGGGGGTCTCCGGAGCTGAACCGCGTTGGTTTCAGGTTCGGGGACCCCCTGCTTCCCGAGATACAGCCCCCTTTATGAGGTGCCGGTATCCCTCTGCATTTAAAGGTCCCGATCACGTGAACGCGGCATGTAAACAAAGCAGAGGGATACCGGCACCCCCTAAAGGGGCGCTGTATCTCGGGAAGCAGGGGGTCCCCACTAAACACCCAGCGTTTTCAGCTCCGGAGACCCTCTGCACATCTACATTATGAATAAACACATATATAAATAAACACTCGTTCCTTACTTTGCGGCTATGTGCTATGGTACGAAGCATCATGACTGTATTTTAATAATATTGTACAGTGAGCAGGGGTTCCCTGAGCCACAAATCAAGCTCAGGGACCCCCTGCTCCTGCACAATATTATTAAAAATACAGAAATGCTGCTTCATTGCCATGCTGATAGCCGCTAAGGCAGAAGGGTTTAACCCCACCGTGCCCTCTTATTGTGGGTAGCAGGTGGGTGAGGGGTATTTGGCCCTTGGTGTGAGTTTAGGACTTCGGGGGGTTGCGGGTGCACTTAACCCCTTCACGGCCGTAGCAGTTAATACCGCTACGGTCATGAAGGGTTAACCCCCCCCGCTACCCCCCTCGCAAGCCCTAAACAACCACGTTGGGGCTAATACCCCCTTCACCCACCCCCGCTACCCACAATAAAAAATTCAACAACACAGCAGCCGCCCAAAAATAAATAAATAAATCTAAATAAATAAATAAATACATGAATATAAATAAATAAATTTAAAATACATTTTTATTCATAGTGTAGATGTGCACACAGGTAGTCTCCGGAGCTTCGGGATGTGACATACTACAGCCAATCAGAGTAGGGATGGAGTTCCCACGCTCTGATTGGCTCTAGTACCATGTGACAAGCTTTCAATGACGTCACATCCTTTCTCCTCCCCCAAGCCTCTGTCACATGGTATACTAGAGCCAACAGAGTAGGATGGAGTTCCCGCGCTCTGATTGGCTACCATAACCATGTGAGGCCGGCCATGTTTCTTTTAATGACGTCATCTTAAAGGCAATTGAAGAAAGCCATTCTGATTGGCTGTGCTTCATTGCCTTTAAGTGACGTCATCATTTTTAATTTTTATCGGCCCCAAAACCATGGTTTTCCCACGGCCCAATCAGGGCCGTGGGAACCATATGACGAAAATGTGACATCATAGGCCTTTAAAAGCCTATGTCGTCTCATTTTGAGACCAGGTGCCGAGGAGGAAGGACCTCCGGAGAAGAAAGAAGACCAGGGCATGGCCGAAGATGGAAAGAAGACCCCCCGCCCCGCCCGGAAGAAGATAAGAAGAAAGAAGAATCAGATAGATGAAGATGGATTACAATTAGAAGACCCGTGATTGATTTGATTTTTAGTTTAATGTTTATTTTTTTGTATGGTTTAATTATTTTTATGGGTTCCTGTGCCTGGTGGATTGGTTCGTGAGTAAGGTGCGCAACGGGAGTCGTGGGGCCAAGTAATGGTAGTGAACTAAAGAAATGTTTTTATTTAACTTGTTAATTTTTTTAAAGCTTTTTTAACATGTATTTTTTTTTTTTTGTGGTATTCATTTGTTGCAACTGTATGTGTGTATGTATATATGTCTAGAGAGATATATACATCAGGGTAAGAAATGATGTTGTTTTTAAAAGCTTTCTTTCATGTGTTTTAAAATAATTTGTCTATGCTGCTATGCTTTATTTGTGTTTAAAGTATTTTAAATTAGATAGATGTAATTGTTGATATTGTATGCTTCTGTTCAGTGTTAGCCTTGGTTTTAAAGTTTGTATTCTGGTTGGTACTTATATTTTTTCACATGCTAAATTGTTCTGCTCCAGGTGTGAATTAGTTAATTGTTTCATTGTTCGGGATGGACTGTCAATTGTTTAGGGATGTAAATAATGATTGCTAATTGATTTTTGTTTACTTGATTGCTTAAAATAGTTGACTTGTTTGGAGGTACTGTACTGTATTTGTTTTAGCTTGCAATGATGTTGTTTCACATCATTTTGCAGAATGTATATGGTGCATAGATTTTATGCATCATTTATACAATGTAAATGCAATGTATTGATTGGAATGTGAGGTTTTTCATTGGCATTTGATGATTTAGATTGTAAGATCAGTTAGGTATTACAGGAAATTCATTGTAATGTAGTGTGTCTGTATGGATAAGTGTTATTTGTAGTACAGTATGGTTTTGATAACCCTTCTACATTTATTTGTATATTGGTCATCATGTGTGTGTATATACTGTATATCTTCTCTCTCTCTCCTCTCTCTCTCTCTCTTGTTGTATATATATATATATATATATATATATATATATATATATATATATAATATATATATATATATATATAGATATATATATATCAGTGTTCGACAACCCTATACATTTGCTCGCCCCGGGCGAGTGGATTTAAACCCCGGGCGAGTAAATATTGGCCCAAGCAGCACACGTTTGGTACTAGTTGCGAGTAGATTTTTTTGTGTGGCGATAGATTTTTTGGGGATTTGTCAACCACTGTATATATTTATATATAATCTATAATATCTCATATAGATATATATATATTATTATATTTACTGTATATATAGTTGCACTGATAAGCCACTGTACAAATTCCTGGTGAAGGGTGGTTATCCGGGCCAGTGTGCTTACACCCCCTTAATTACCTTTGCGTTATTATCCGAACTAAGGGTGTTTAAGGGGTTAATTGATATCTGAATGTAATTGCCATGTATTGGCTTTGTTTTGGCAATGTATTTTTTGGACAAGACAAGAATGTTTGCTGGCAATGGAGACTCCTTCTTGATGAGGTCAGTAGCACTTTATATTATTTATTTGAATATGCTAGTTAATGTTTTTAATAATGGGCATTAATCTATTATCCATATCTGGATAATGTTAGTTTTGCACATATTGTACTGTAGTGTGTTGGGGGGGGGGGGGGGGGGTGGTTATGTAATTGAATGTATAGGCCCAGGTTTATTTTTTTTACATTCAGGGTTTGTTCCGTGGTTCCGCGTGAGACCTGTGAACCACCTGTGGTTTTCTCTGTATCTCACGGGTATCAGGCTGTGTTCCACGGGTGACACATGTCGGGGATGAAGCGGTTGGCCTCAACTTGTGGGGGCACCACTGGACCCGAGTCTGCGGGGATGAAGCTGTGTGGTCCCACTTCTGTGGGGCACCGCGGACCCGTAGTGAGCACCCGTGAGTTCTCCAGACCCCCGTGGGAACCACCCGAGGCCCCCGCGGACACCTGTGGTCTGACCCAGGGCTCCCAGACATCCTTGGGCCTACCGTTGGGACCCAATGGTGGCCCACGGGTGACCCAACAAGATCCACCTGGGGGCCATGTTCTGGCGGGTACCCCCCACCAGCAGTGCCTCCAGAACCTGTTGGTGAAAGGGCTTGCTGTTACCCTGTAGGTCTGTCAGGTGCCCCGCCAGCCCCCGGGGACTCGCGTGGGGCTGCGTTATGAACCCTGTTTGTAAAAGGATAAATCTTGTATTTATGGGGGGGCACAGGGGTGGGTAATGTATTTAATAATATAATGATGTTTTTGTGGGTCACTGTATTGGTTTTTATATTGTGGGTACTGGGGTGGGGGGGGGTTCCCCAACGGTAGTGGGTAGGCCTCCTGTTGGTATTGGGGTGAGGGTGGTTAGGCCTCACGGGGTGAGGGGTTAGTGTGGGAGGGTAATGTAGGCGTCCCGAGTGGTGTGAGGGGGGGTTACCTCTTAATGACTCTAGTGTAATAACCGCTATGGTGATTAAGGGGTTAGGGGACATTACTTTGGATGTTTTTAATTTTTTGTGCTGTTTTTTTGCAGAAGCGAGGGGCCATGCCAGGATGGGGGGGGGTACCGGTATGTGGGTAGTGGGTGAGGGTGGTTGGACCTCACAGTAAAATGCACATCGGGTCCCCCCCCCCTCCCCACATTTCATAACTTGCACTCACCCAGCAACACAGTGAAGGAGATTTTAACGACACATTAGGTGGAGGGGTTTACCACAGATCACAGTCAAGGATGGTGGTGTTATCATAACCCACTCCCCCCCTCCACATTTCCAATAAACGCACTCACAGCAACAAGGCAGGAGATTTAACAGACACTTAGGGGAGGGGTTATTACAAGATTACCTCAAGGCAGGGAGTTTAACAGAACATTAGGGTGTGAGGGGCTTTATCACAGATTACCTCAGTCAGGGAGATACAGGGGATTTACTGTACTGTACGTTGTTTATTGCAAATGCTTCAATGTGTGTACATATAATTGTTGTTTACAATTAGATAGATTACTCCTTGTATTGTAAGGGTTAGCTTTGGTTTTAATAAATTTTTGTTTTCTGGTTGGTACTTATATATTGATTTTTGTTTACTCTTGATTGGTTAAGAATAGTTTTACTTGTTTGGAGCGTACAGTATTTTATTTAAAAAGCTTGAATGATATTTTCACATTCATTTGCAGAATGATATTGGTGCATAGATTTATGCATCATAATAAAGTAAATGCAATGTATTGATTGGAATGTGAGGTTTTTCATTGGCATTTGATGATTTAGATTGGTAAGAATCAGTTAGATTAGTTAAGGAAAGGAGTATTAAGGAATTCATTGTTTAGTGTAGTGTGTCTGTATGGAGAAGTGTGTATTTGTATACACTTCTACTGATTTTTGTATATTGGGTTTTCAGTTGTGTGTGTAATATACGGTGTATATATATATATATCTATATATAGTATCCTTATTCATCAGTTTCTATCGATTTATATGATAGGGATTGTTGTTATAATATATATATATATATATATATATATATATATATTTTATTTATATTCATGTATTTATTTATTATTTAGATATTTATTATTATTGTTGGGCTGCTGTGCGTGAATTTTTTTATTGTGGGTAGCGGGGTGGGTGGAAGGGGTATTGGGCCCTTGGTGTGAGTTTAGGGACTTTGCGGGGGGTTTAGCGGGTTGCACTTAACCACCCTTCACACGACCGTAGCAGTTAATAATCCGCTAAGGTCGTGAAGGGTAAGTGCACCCCTACCCCCGCAAGCCCTAACACACCACCGTTGGGGCTTCCCCCCCCCTTCACCCCACGCCCCGCCTACCCACAATAAAAAAATTCCCACACAGCACGCACACAATTAATAAATAAATCTATTAAATATCATGATAATAAATAATAAATTTAAAATACATTTTTATTCATAGTGTAGATTGCAGGGGGTCTCCCGAGAGCTGACCGCTGTGGGTTTAGTGTCTGGTGACCCCTGCTTCCGAGATACAGGCCCCTCTTTTCTGGGTGCCGGTATCCCTCTGCTTGTTTACATGCCGCAGTCACGTGATCGGGACCTTTAAATCAGAGGTATACCCGCACCAAGTCATGAAAGGGGCCTGTACTCGTAGTCAGGGGGTTCCGCAGAGCCTGAAACCAATGCGGATTCAGGGCTCACAGGAGACCCCCCTTCACTCTACACTGAACTAAAAAATGTATTTTACAAATCATGTTTTAATGTCCGATGTTTGCGCAGAGAAGAGCAGCGGATCTCTCTCTGCTGCAAACACCGTCTCGCCAGGGGATGGTCACATTAGTCAGTGATGTGCGACCGCGTGGGCAACGCTGGCCGGCGCCTTTGGATAT
This sequence comes from Ascaphus truei, assembly GCA_036426205.1. NCBI lineage: Eukaryota > Metazoa > Chordata > Amphibia > Anura > Ascaphidae > Ascaphus > Ascaphus truei. The sequence continues at coordinate 85,522,092 of CM071572.1, forward strand.
AATCGCCAGTCGTGGGGGATGAAAGCCGCTCATAATGCACCCGGCGGAGCCTGGTCCTATGGCACCGCGGCGCACGAGTGAGCGCCACCACGCGGCTGCGAAAACCGTCGGACGCAAAAAGAGGGGGGGGGGCAGTGACTAGAAGCTTGGAGGGAGGTGGAAGGAGGAGGAGGCCGTTAGTACGCTAGAATGCCTAGTCTGCATGGGATTGGGTGAAATGCCGATAGCGGGGCAGAGTATTGAGCAAGCACAACCAACTACCTACCAGGGTAACGGTGGCAGGAATTTGTGGCCATTTGAGGAGGATGGATCACAGCTCAGCAGACGGCAGGGGGATTGGACGATGCCGGGTGGGATGGCCGCATTGATCCTGGGATGGCCAGTGATGTCACTGACCTGTGACAGTGACTGCCACTAGGAGCACAAGAAGGTGTTCAGAGATTCTGGAGCTGCTCAGAGGCAGAGCTGCTGCTGCTGCAACGTGTGCACAGTCCTGTACAATAAGTACTGTAAGTGGTAAGTACAACATATATATTTATCATAATGCACAACCATATTCCTGTTTCCCCTGCTAGTTATTTAGCACATTTTTTATATTATATAAACAAGCCCCAAGGTCAGTCGGAATGACAAGCGGAATGTCACTTAATGTTTTCATTTTTTATTTAAATTTTAATATGTCAATAAATTATTTATATAAATGGTTCTGGTGTTGTGTCCTCTGTCTGGGTGTGATCTCTGTCTGGGGTGTGGTGTCTCTGTCTGGGTGTGTGTCTCTGTGTGTGTGTCTCTGTGTGTGTGTGTGTGTGTCTCTCTCTCACCCCTTCCCTGGTTCATCCTCTCCTACCTGTCACCTCTCCCTCCTCCTCCACCAAATCCTTTCACGCGCTCCTCCCCCTCTCTCTCTCCCCTCCGCTCCCCTTTCACCTGTGCCTTTCCCGTCCCTTTCCCCTCTCTTCCTTTCCACCGCCTCTCCCTCCCTTTCCCCTCTCCCTCCCTCCCTTTCACCTCGCCCCTCCCCCCCTATCCCACCCTCCCCCCCTTCCCGCAAAAAATGGAAATCCCTCGCCTTTCCTCCCGGCAGGTCCCCAATTTGTCAAAGACGGAGAAAACAGAAATACCCTCCGATGCCTCTCCTCTGCCCGGCCTAGGCCGTCTTTACGCTCTCTTGCTCGCTTCTAGCCCCAAGTCTCTCCCTTTCCCCGTTCTATCTCCTTCCCGCCCCTTTCCCGTCTTCATCGCTGCAACACCCTTTCCCCACCGATTCGTCTCCTCGGTCTCTCCCCTCCCCGTCGCCCTATCCCCTCATCTCCCTCCCTAGGTAGACAGGGATGGGGCCCTTTCCCCTGTACCCGATCCTCCTCCCTCCTATTCCCCCCTCTGGCCGATAGAGAGTCGCGTTTCCGACGCTCCCAGTTCCCTATATTTTACCCCTCTCCCTCTCCTCCCTTTTCCCCATTGCGCGCCCCCCGATCTCTCCGGGCCGGCCGTGGATTGTGGGTCCACGTCCCATCCCAACCTCGTAGCCTACCTTCCTCTCCGCTCGCCTCCCTTTCCCCCAATCCCTGCCCAGTCCCTAACCCCCACGATCCCTCCCGTTCCTCCTACCCTTCCCGTCCCTCCCTCCCTCCCTTGTCGCGCCGGAGTCTGCTTCGTCGCCCCTCCCGTCCCTTTCCCCGTCATCTCATCTCCCCTCCCCTCCCTTCACCTCTCTCTCTTGCCGGTCCCTCCCCTTTCCCCTCTCAACCATCTCTCTTCGCTCACCCTCCGCAATTCCCCTCCTCTCTCTCTCCCTGCCCTGCCCCTTACCCCAGCTCTCTCTCAGACTACGGGAGCCTACCCTGCGTGCGGCCTTCCCGTTCTCATCTCTCCCTCACGCCTTCTCCGCCTCTCTCCTCTCCCGCGGTTCCCTTTGCCCCATGAAGGGCATAATCCCTACCCATCCCTGTCACCGTCCCCCTCCCTGTCCTCTCCCTCCCGGCACTCCCTCCGGCACCTCCCTCCCTCCCTGTCACTCACCTCCTCTCCCTCCCTCCCTGTCACCCCTCTCTCCCTCCTCCGCTCCCTGTCACCCTCTCTCCTCCTCTCCCTGTCACCCCTCTCTCCCTCCTCCCTCCGTCACCCTCTCTCCCTCCCTCCCTGTCAACCTCTCTTCCCTCCCTGTCACCCTCTCTCTCATCCCTTCCTCCCTCCTTTCACCCATCTCTCCCTCCCTCCCTCATTCACCTCGTGCTCCCTCCCTCCCTCCCCGTCCAGCCGTCTCTCCCTCCCTTCCCAGTCACCTCTCTTGCCCTCCCTCCCCTCCCCTCCCATTTCACCTCTCTCCTCCCCCTCACCTACCCTTGTTCCCCTCTGCTTCCCAACTCCCCTCCCTTCCCCGGCTCTCTCCCCCGCACCTCCCTCCTTCCCTCTCCCACTCCCCTACCCTTTCCCCGGGACTTACCTCCCTCCCCGCCAAGAGTTAAGCCTGGGATAGGAGTCCCCTCCATCTCCCTCTCCCTCCTCCCCTTTCCCCCGTCCCTCCCCCCCTCGACCCTTCCCCAGTCGAATCCGTCCATTCCCAGCTCAGCTCCGCCTATCCCCTCCGCTCCCCCTGCGTCACCCTTCCCACGCTCCCCCTCCCCCCTCCCCTTCCCCTGCTCCCCATGCCTCCCCCCTGACAGCCCATTCCCCTCCCGTCGCCCCCAAATCCCCTTCCCCCCTCTCTCTCACAGCAGGCGCAGCTCGTGCACGGACCCCCCATGTCAGCGACTAGGCAAGTGACGAGAGTCTCGGGTCCTCACATCTCTTTGATATGGTTCCAGAGTCGGGGGCCGATACTAGTGGGGGTCGCAACAGCTCGAATCCCGACCTCCGTCCCCTGGTTTTCCCCGTTCGTCTCCTCTTAGGGTGGTACCTTGAGCCTCCCTCGCCCTATGAAGTCCCCTCTATGCTTCGTGGCCCGAATCCCATCCCCTTCCCCCTGCATCGTCTCTCTTCAGCCTACCCGTCCCTTCCGCCTCTCATCTACCCTTCCCCTTTCCGGCCCCTCTCTTTGCTCGTCCTCTCCACCCCCGATCATCCTCCCTCCTCTGTCGCTTGACCCGCTTCCTCTGCCCTGGCCCTCCCATCCCCGTGTCTCTCCCATCACTCTCACCTTCGACCCCTCAGGGTTGCCCGTGTGCCGCTTAGAAGCGTCCCCTCTTCACACCCGTATACTCCCTCACATACTCCTGCCGTTGTCCCCGTCCCTGACGGATCCCCTGCCCCTTCCCCGTGAACCCTGCCCCACCCGCTCCCGTCCACGTGTCCCGTGCCCTGCTTCACCATCCCTCCCTTTCCCAAAGAGCTCCCTCCCTCCCCAGTTTCCCCCCTCCCTCCTAGCCTTTCCTCGGGGGAATGCCCTCCCTTCCCGTTTCAACATCGCAGGCGGGATACAAAACGGGTGAGTCCCGTACAGAAAAAAGCCTCCGCTACCCTCGCCTTCCGCAAGTGATACCTACCTGTTCCCTACCCTTCCTTACCATATACGTCCCTCGTGTCCCGTCCCCTTTCCCGCGGGGGCCTCTCCTCCTCGAGCCGGCTCGCCTCCCTTTCCTCCCTCTCTCCCTGCGCTCCCCTTCCCAAATCAGGAGGTGGGGTTGGATTAAATAGCAGAATGGCGCCATCGCCTTTCCCCCCTCTCTCCTTAGAGCACAGAAGGGGGTTGATAATCCCGTCCCTCCTTGTCGACCCAGAGCCGATCTCGGGTAATAACCCTGGAGTCGACCTCCCTCCCTCCTTCCCCAAAAGTCTCTGCCCATCACCTCGCCTTATTCCCCTCGCGTCCGCTCCCTGTAGTCCCCATAAGGTCTGCGTGGTCCTCCTCCCTTGTACGCCACTACACCGTCCCTGTTCCCACTCGTCGTCCCAGTTCCGCCGTCCCGTTTCCCCGGATGTTCTCTCCGCCATTCTTCCCTGCCCAGATCCCTGTTCCGCTGCGAAAATAATAGCACAGACTGGCCTTTCATACTCCGCGAAATGGATTTCCCTGGCCGCATTTCCCCGTTGGGGGTGGGGGGGAAAAGAATCCCATCCCATGCCCATCCACTCGGCCTATTCCCCTTATCTCCCTGCCCTCCCTCCCTGTTCGCGCCTTACCATTCGTCGTTCCTAACCCTCGCCGTTACCCTCCGCCGTCCCTCCCTTTGGGGGGGGGGGGGTGCATGATTTCTGTTGGCGGCAGTGATGGGGGGGAGACGGTTAGAGAAGAGATGGGAGCAGTGATAGAATGATAATAACAGCATCAATGGTGACACTATTAGATTATAATATCATTATAATATTCTTTTTAGTAATGTTTTTGTTGTATTAATAATTTTTTTGTGTCCCGTCGTTTTTCATTTTCAAAATCTGGTCACCCTAATAGAGGGGCGTGTGAGGTTTAATTGCAGTGTTGGCACTTTGAAAAAAATAAGTAGTTTTGGTTTGCAGTTTGGGCACTTGGGCTCAAAAAGGTTTGCCATCCCTGGCCTATAGTATCATTGATGTGCATATACAGTACTGTATGTGTATGTTAGGGGTTATAGGGGTTGTTGTTATACAGTATATACTGTATATATACAGTATATACTGCATTACAATTCATGAATTTCTCAGCTTCAAAGACAACAGCTCGCAAACGCCCCCATGAGTTTTTACATGGCACTGCAGTATTGCAGACAGCGAGAATAAAATGCTTAAATCACAGCCGTGAAAATAACGCAATACACCCCGGGAGAAAACGACACAAAACCGCACATCACCGGGATAATCTGAAATTCGCGGAGCTAGCCGAGTTAGAATAAAGTTGATCGCCACTGTACCATGTGTATTAGAAGAGCACCTAAAGGAAACAAATCTCTATTATGTAAACTAATTATAACAATATACTTGTGACTTTGGAAAAAAAGGCAATTCAAGCGGCCATATTTTTATTTGTAACATAGCATTGAAGCAGGGCCTCTCCGGAGCTGAACCTCATCCCTTTAGACCCCCTGCTTCCCGAGATAGCCGGTTGCCGCTCGGCTAGCTTGGTTCATGTAATGGCGGAGTTTCAAAGTTCCGTGTCCTGCGGGCCAATAGCAAGCTGTGACGTCATCAGGTGCGGCTTCCTATTGGCCTGCGTGACGGGCAAGCTTTACACTTTGGCGAGATTCCCCCTACGTGGGTAGGTATCTGGGAAAGCGGGGTGGCCCCGGAGCTGTAATTAACGGGGTTCTGCTCCGGAGACCCCCTGCTTCAATCTCATGTTAAAACATAATGAATAAATAAAAGGGCATGAAGTGTTCCTTTACATGCTGAAAAACATTATAAACAACATGTTATTGTTATCACCTTTTTATCACCCTTATTCTTCCTCTTATCTTCTTTCTCTCGCCCTGTCTGAATTTTTTTTATTTTTTTTATTAGCATGCAAACTTCTGGCAGACGTTACGCTTACTCTTTGCAGTGTACTGTAATGCTATATTTTCTTTTGTCTATGCGCTATTAAATACAAGTTATATATATATTTTTTAATGTGTTACATAGATACAAAACTCACTATTTTGATTATGCAAATATTAAATACATCACAGGATTTCTATATTCCTTCACACACACACACACAACACACACCACAACCACACACACACACACACACACACACACACCTGATAGTGCCAAGTGACTAAAATGCAGTGATATGAATAATAAAAAATATTAATGTAACCATTGTGTACAAGTGTAGCAGTGTGTGAATCACCAATGGGTGAAACAGTTAATACCGGTATATCAAACTAACAGTGTGCGACAAAGTGCAAAATATTAAAACGTGTCCACCAGTGTAATAATATTGAGAGGACCCTAAGGGTCCTAAAAAAAGCAATTATAAAGTGGGTGCAGGCGAGGGGATGACAGTATCTATAAACGTACTGTATGAGCATCACAAGAACAGACCTGGAGTCTCTGGCAACTTCCGTACGGGAAACCAACCTGAATTAGAACTAGGAAAAACAGGTGAAGGAAAGGATGCCCTTTAATCCCCTGTTTTTTTATATCTGTATATACAAATGACTCCCCACTTGACCACACAGGCCCCCCCTTAAGCACACACCCCTATGCCAGAAAAGACGCCTCCACCACAAATGATAAAGACCTTTATCCCTGTCAATTAGGCAAGAAAGTTCAAACTCAACCAGCCGGGAGGGAAAATATTGCTTGCTATTATATTGTTTAATCAGGTTTGACTATTCCCCGGCAGGGGAAGTGTGGGGGGTATAAGCGTAACTCACTGCAATCGCGCCCCACAATGCCTTGCAGCTGCAGACGGCTTGGCGCCTAACAAGCTGTGCAGCCCACTGTCTGGGATCGATCAGACCTGATGTGAACCTTGCCTCCCCTGAATTTCAACTTACAGTATCTTGAACAATTGGACATGTGGATTTTTCCAGTCCTGCCCATAGAAACATACTGTAGAAATTGAAGGATGGTAAGAGACACAGTCTGCCCACTGTTATATCTGTTATGTAACCCCAGATTTAATTAGATCCTCAATTTTTATTTTTTTCATAGGGAAGGAGATGCTCATTGAGTAAAGACACTGACTCTGTTAACAACGACACTGAGTTTGAAGCAGGGGAACCTGGTTCAATTCCCGGTGCCAGCTCCTTGTGACCTTGGGCAAGTCACTTTATCTCCCTGTGCCTCAGGCACCAAAACCAGATTGTAAGCTCATCTGGGCAGGGACTGTGCCTGTAACATTCCTACGTGCTGCGTACCGCGCGCTATACTGTAACTGTGACGCGCTGAGTCTCATTGGGAGAAAAGTGCTATATGAAATAGTTATTATATATTGAATAGTCCTGTGACTGTCCCAAGCAGTTTTGAATTCCCTTACTACATTATCCTTTAGCACTGCTGTTGGGAGGGTATTCCATGAATCCACCACACTCTCTGTGAAAGAATACTAACTTAACATGTCTCCTCAGTCTTTAACCTTTCATTTTCAGAGCATAAACTCTTGCTCTACTCATACAGGGGTTTCGCGTGACAATTGTTTTCCTACATTATGTACAGATTTGTGTTCATGAGAAGTGCTGTATAAGGCTGCGGCCACAGTACCTGCGCTGCATGCGCGTCAGCGAGACTGGCGGCGCGTGCAGCCGATTCCCCGGTCTGCAGGGAGCCGCAGACCAAAAGACCGGGGGGGGGGGGGGGGGGGCGTGGCGAGGGAGTGACGGGAGCGCGGCCATGACGTCACCCGGCAGGTTCGCCCTCATTGGCTGAACCGCCGGGGGGCGTGGCTTAGCGCTCCGGAGCGAGTCCTGCTCTCAATTCTATTGAGAGCAGGAGCAACTCGCGCCACAGTGCTGCGGCCCCCCCTCGCAGCGGGCCCCGCGCCATTGAGGGGAGGGCTCTCGTCCCAGCAGTAGCCAGCGGGGTCCAGCCCTAAGAATGAAATTTGCTGTTCCTCCAAGGACCAAAGGGAACAAATGGAAGAGTCACATGTATTAGGTTAATTATAGATAATTTACACCATTTTTTTAAAAATCAGACAAGTATAAGTATTTTTTAAAATTGGTTATAGTATAAGTAAATAGTTAATTAATGGTTTAAAAAAATAGTATAAACACCATTCAGTTTGGATATACTGTATGTTACTGGAAATAACACTTTTACACTCCACTGAGACAACACTGACAAAAGTGGTCAATTACATACTCACAGCTAAATCTAAGGGTCACTTCCCCTTACTAATTCTCCTGGATCTCTCTGTTGCCTTTGACACGGTTGATCACCCCCTTCTTCTGCACACCCTGCATTCCATTGGCCTCCGTGACGCATCCTTCTCCTGGCTTACATCCTACCTTCCAACCGTGTTTCCTTCTCTGGTGTCTTCTCCTCTTCACTCCCTCTTTCTGTTGGGATCCAACAAGACTGTCCTTGGCCCTCTGCTCTTCTCACTCTAAATCTCATTTCTTGGACAACTAATACAGTATTTTGGCTTTCAGAATCATCTTTATGCCGATGACACCCACATCTATCTCTGCTCCCCTGACCTCTCCCCCTCTCACCTGTCCCATGTCTCCAACTGTCTCCCGGCAATCTCCTCCTGGATGTCTCCCCATTACTTGTACAAAACAGAATTAATATTCTTTCCCTCTCCCACTTCCGCTGCTACACCAACCCTCACTCTCACTGTCAACACCACCACAATCGCCTCAACACCCCAAGCCCGCTGTCTAGGCGTCATCTTTAACTCTGATCTCTCATTCATTTCTCACATTCAGTCCCACACAAAGTCTCCACCTATCACCAAAAATACACAATTTTCTAACTCTTCATGTCCTGCAACCTCTTTTTAGTTGATATTCCCCTTGTCTTCCTAATCCAACTCTAATCTATCCAAAATGCTTGTTACCAGACTCATCTACCTCACTTACCGCTCCACTTCCACTTCTACTGCTCCACTACACATATCCTTACACTGGCTTCCTCTAGACTTACATTTAAAACCCTAGTAATGACTTACATGCTGCCCCCCCTTACATCTCAGCCCTCATCCTCAAATACCTCCTCTCACTCCCGCCTGTAAGGCCTCGGCCATTTCCCTGCTTGCTGGCGGAAGCGCACTGACGCGCGCTCCCGCTCAGCACTGAGCCTCTACAGCCGCAATTAGAGCGGCTTTAGTAGGGGCTCACCTATGCTTCCGCAAGCGCGCTGAAGTGTAGGTCTTAGGGGAATTAAAAATTGCCCCGCTTGCCGGCGCGACAGGCCGGTCACGTGAGTGGTTCGCCCAATGAGGGCGAACCAGCTCCGTGATGTCACTGGCCCGCCCCCGGCCAGTGATGTGCCCGCCCCCGGCCCACGACCTGACGGCCCGCTGACAGCGCGTGCGGTAAGCAACCCGCTTTCCCTGCGCCTCAGCGCGCCTCAGCATGCCAGCAGGGAGCCTGGCCGAGGCCTAAGACTTCTCCCATGCTACCCTCTCTCTGGAATTCCCTACCACGTACCATCAGACTCTCCCCCAGCCTTCAGATGTTTAAAACCACCTTGAAAACTCACCTTTTCAAGGAAGCCTACTTGCCATACCTCTAATATCCAACTCCACTCCCCCTCCAACCGTATTGGGACCAGATGTGTGGCTGGACCAATCTCCACCCTATGTAACATCCACCAAAAAACCTTAATTGCTTCAGCTGTCAGACTGGCCATATTCTAACCTGAGCCACACGTGTCCCACAATGAGCAGCCACCTTACCTTCTTGTTTCAACTTTGTCCCTCATTCCCTCTAGAGTGTAAGCTCTCACGAGCAGGGCCCTCACTGCCTCTTTGTATCTATTTGTACATGTTTGTCCTCGCTTGTACTGTATGTAACTGTTTATGTAATATACTCTGTACTCCAAATCTACCGCGCTGCGAAATATGTTGGCGCTTCACAAATGAACGATAATGTTAATAATAATAATTCTGGAAATTGAGCAACCACGGCACAGAAGGAGTTTTTCAAATAAATATATTGTTCACAGAAATCTGGAACCAACGTTCTGATCCAATAATAGTCCCATAAGGGGAACAAAAAGTTGGTCCAGATTTGTATGCACAAGTTATTTAAGTGAAAAACTCCTTCTGTGCCTTACTTGCTCTCTTAGTAACAACATGCTTTGGGGTGTTTTACATTCTTTTACCTAATCTCTTTTGTGATCAGTGTGTATGTGTGTTTGTGTGTTGTTGATCTAGCCTTTCTTCATTTTTGTTTAATGTAATTATGCTAGTATCACTAGCCACCAAGATAAGGGGGCAAACACAAATATTACCAGATAAGGTTAGGATTAGATGGATCCATTTTGTTCCCGCTTGCCACTGCTGCGCGTGCGGCGCACACAAAGTACTACTCTCTATGGGGCAGGCCCCAGTCGGCGTGTGCGCACAAAGTGCGATGGCGCGACCACCTTTCCAAATGGACACGGAATTTGTCTTTTGGCGCTGCGACCAAGCAATGGCCACATCACGGCAGCGGTTCAGCCAATCAGGGCAAACCAGCAGCGTGATGTCATGGCCACGCACTGCCACGCCTCCCCGTTCTTATCTTTTTACCAAGACGTGCATCCCATCGCCACCCCATGACCTCAGATCGCGGCTGAAATGGTACACGCGCCGCCAGGCAGTGCACGCAGTGACTGGGGCCACAGCCTTCCTTAGGATGCAAATAAGTAAAAAATGTAGTCTTTCGAAAAAAGACAGTTATGCTAAAATGTTGCCTAACCCCCCATACCCCCCTCCCCCCTCCAATCCTTTCACCCTCTATGTACTGTAGGACTGTTCCTTTAAGTAACTAGCTGATATACCCGGCGTTGCCCGAGATTTAATTTTCACACTCCCTCTCTCTCTTTGCTACCACCCCTTCATAGCTGCATTCCCCTCCCCCTCGCGTTCAGATGTCCGATTCCCCCCCCTTTCACAGCTCGCCCCCCCCCCCCTTCAAAGCTCCAATTTCCCCACTTGGTCACGGGCCGTGACTGGGTGGGTGGGAGCGAGGCAGTGACTGGGTGGATGGCAGTGACTGGGTGGGTGGGAGGCAGTGACTGGCAGTGACCTTGGGTGAAAGGCAGTGACTGGGTTTCAGGAGGCAGTGATTGGGTTAGGCAGTGAGTGGGTGGGTGGGTGAGAGGCAGTGACTGGGTGGGTGAGAGGCAGTGACTGGGTGGGTGGGTGGGAGGCAGTGGGTGGGTGGCAGTGGCTGTTTGGGAGGCAGTGGGTGGCTGGGTGTGAGGGGTTGGGTGCTCCATTCCCGGCGCTTGTGCCACCCCCCACCTCAACTCGGTCCCGAAAATGTTCCCGGCGGCACGCGTGGCCGTTCAGCCACCTCACCCCGGTCAGCGGCGGTTGTCCCCCCCCCCCCAACCCGGTCCCGTGGGGTGTGGAGGAGAACAGTGGTGAGTGATGTGGGCGCTTGTTCCGCCCCCTCACCTCTGTCCCCGACACAAAGGGCCTGTGGCTGGCGGGTAGCTGTGCGCCGGCTCACTGGAGGTGCGTGCGGGAGGGAGTGCAGGAGGGTGTTGCGGCGGCCGGGTAGCTGTGCGAGGGCTCACTGGGGGTGAGTGTGGGAGGGTGTGCGGAAGGGTGTGTCAGCGGCAGCTCACTGCGGGTGGGGGGAGGGTGTGTAGTCGTGCTCACCTCGGCCCCCCCTCACCTCTGTCCCCGGCGGTCATTCCCCCCCCCCCGGTTCCGGGAGGTGAGGAGAAGAGGTTGTTCCCCCCCCCCCTCACACCCCTCATCTCGGTCCCCGGAGGTCCCGCGGGGTGAGGAGAAGAGGCGGGGGGGTGGAGGGTGTGAGGCGAGGCGGTTGGATTGTGCGGCGGTGCAGGCGTGTGGGTCATCACTTCTCAGAGGCGCACGCGGTGTGAGGGTGGTGTGAGTCTCACGACCTGCGTAGCCCTGGCCGTGATGTCACCCCACCCCGCAGGCCAATGAGAGTGAGAGGCTGAGAGTAAGAGGCGTGGCAGACCCACAGACAAACTAGATTTCAGTTTTATATATATAGATAGATAGATGAGGTACTGGTCTGAAATGTATTGCTATGGATGAAGAACACTTAGGGATAGATCCACAGAGCTGAGTTACTGTTTTAATGAGATGTTAACGTATTAAGTGCTAACGGGGATCTTCTAAGCTCACTAACGCTGCGTTAAGTGCTGTTTTCAGCCGTAACGAGCCCTTTGCGTTACTATATCCGATGTTGGTGATGATGATATGCAAAAGAGGTGTTCCCTCTAACAGCGCAGATCCACAGAGCTCAGGTATAGGTAACACAGGGATTTAACGTTACGCTAGTTAGGTCCGAGCTAAACCTGGTGTTTCTCATGTCCAGACCCTGACATAGGTCTGGATAAGTGTCAGACCACAGTTAGGTATGATGTAACCATCATATTGTTCTTTAGGAGGTTCTTTTCCTCGCCTGTCTTCTCTTTTCTTTAACTTTAATTAAACCCCAATTTAGGGCCTGCATGAGAGTAACGCTGCCTTTCGGTAAGAAAGGCTTAACGTCATGTTGTTTGAAGCTAACGCAAGGCAGTGCTAACTTAACATGGCAGTGCTAACTTAACATGGCAGTGCTAACTTAACATGGCAGTGCTAACTTAACATGGCAGTTGCTCACTACTTAACCTGGGCTAGTAGTGATAAACTTAACATGCAGTGCTAAATTACACAGGGCAGTGCTAACTTAACATGGCAGTGACTAACATGGCGTGCTAATAAATGCAGTGCTAACTTAACATGGCGTGCTAACTTAACAATGCCAGTGCTAACTTAACATGGCAGTGTGCTAATTAACAATGGCAGTGCTAAACTTAACATGGCAAGTGCATACTTAGACAGCCAGGGCTAACTAACATGGCAGTGCTAACTTAACATGGCAGTGCTAACTTAACATACCAGTGCTAACTTAACATGGCAGTGGTAACTTAACATGGCAGTGCTAACTTAACATGGCAGTGCTAACTTAACATGGCATTAATGAGATAAGTAACAGACGTTGTTTTTGCATAGATTTATATAGTTACATAGTAGTTGCATATATTTAGCTTTGTGGATGCCTGTTAAACCAGGGCTGTCCAAAATACAGTGCAGCCTGGCGGGTCCTTCTGTCCGGCCTGCCGGCCAGGATTGATGGTAAAAGGACATGAGGGGAGAGCTGGTGGGTGAGGGGCCTGTGCGGGTGTGGGTGAGGGTCCTGTGCTGGTATGGGGGAGGGGCCTGTACTGCCTCTTCAGTGCAGCTCCCACACTTGACTGCAGCAGGAACTCTCGCGTGGCTTGCCGGGCCAATAGGAGTGCCCGTTTAGCCATCGTGTGCGATCCTGCAGCAGTCAGGTGTAGTAGCAGCATGGAAGAGGCAGCATGGGCCCCTCCCCCACGCCAGCTCTCTCCTCATGCTGCCTCACCGGTTCTGACTCCAGTCTGGATCCCTCCTCATCCGTAAGAGTGTGAATAGAGTGGGGGGGGGGGAATATTAAGAGTGTGTGTGTGTGGGGGGAGGGAGGGGTAAGATATGAAGTGTGAAGCATAACTTCAGTGTAAGGGGCCCCCGGGCAGTTCACTTACCTGCCTGCCCTCGTCCCGTGACATCATGACATAGCTGCGTCATGTGATGATGGGTTGTTATGGCAATGCATCACCTGTGATGTCGCTGCGTCACGTGATATGTCGCCATGATGACACAACGTCGCTGAAGCAGGGCTGCAGGCTTACAGAGGCTCCATGCTCTCCCCGGTAATCAGTTTCATTGTATGGAAGAGCACAGGGCCTCGGTAACCGCTTGGGGGGTTATGCATCCCGGGGGGTACAGTAGTTATGCCACTAGTTTAGGGGGGGGAGATATGAAGTATGTAAGGGGAGATACAAAGTGTGTGAGGGGCAGGGGACATATGAAGTGTGAGGGGGAGGGGACATATAAGGGGACATATGAAGTGTGTGAGGTGAAGGGAAGATATGAAGTGTGAGGGGGAGGGGTGTGAAGTATGTGAGAGGGAGGGTAATAGTTCGACAATGTAGGTGGAGGGGGGCGGGGTGGCCTTAGGTGAGAGGGAGGGGAGATATGAAATGTGTGAGGAGGAGGGGAGGTATGAAGAGTGTGGAGGGGGGATAAGCGTGAGGAAGGTAGGGAATGAAATAGAGAAGAGGTGAGGACACGAGGGAGAAAGATAGAGGGAAGACTGAGTTTACCTCTGACACGTGGCATAGAGCTATGTTTTATATGAGTATTTTTCATAATGTATGGTACGTAGTGTCCGAATTAAGTACAGTGAAATCTAATCAGGCCCCTTATATGATATGAGTTTGACATCCCTGTATTAAACTGAGGATAACTAACGGACGTTACCAGCCCATATTTATCGAAGCCCCGTGGATCTGACCCTTAGAAGTGTACAGTGTTCAGAGAGACAGCTGATGCTCTGTTATTTGTCTGTCTATTATTTAATTTTTTTGCATATTTCCTGTAAAAGATATATTGCATTTTCAGCAGGGTGTTTTTTATTTGTAAAATCCGATGCTTTGTTCAGGAGATAATGAGCAGTGGGAATATTCCGTGTCTGAGAGGTCAAAGTGAAGTTCTCCCTAGAGCCCAGGTTACCATGGTAACCTGAGATGCTAGAGATTAAGAACATTATTTGTAACACTGACAAATGCTCAGCGGGCATGATACAAGCACCAAATGAGTTAAACTTGTAGGATTCTGGGGTGGATTGCTGCTTTAAGCAGAGATAGGAGGTGTGGTTGGTAGGTTACATACGGTATAGTATAGCTAGATACTGTATATGCTGAATTTAGTAAGCACCTTTTTATAATAAGATTTATATACTGTATACACACTGCTCAGACACAAATGGGTCTCCTTTATTTTTCGTCATCTCGTGCAGAATAAACACAAAGTTTTCATGAAAATTTGAGCAATCTTAGGTCTGTCACAGTATATTTTTACATTTAAGAATTATTTGATAATCTAATATATGTTCTTTGGAGTTAGTGACAGAATGATGACCAAGAGCAGAGTTATAAAATGGTGTTTAGTGAGGAAGATAAGCATGTTATAAAGTGATTGAGACAGAGCAAAACGCTTACAGACAATGTTTCCTAATATAAAGGATGGTCGCTAGAAGGACTGAGAAAACGAATTCATAAAACAATGTTATCATTCAGAAATGGGAGGAGCTGGATCAATGCGTTATCGATTATGCAATCAGACAGTGACGTCCTCGTCTTCGGGCGCACGTTTCAGCACGAGGACATTTTGAATACCCACTTTGAGCCATGCTTAGAACGCAAAGTTTATAGCGATGGTAGTGTTTCAGATTAAATTACAACAGTTTAACACATTTACGAGCTACAAACGAAAAACTCCATATTTCTCGTTTAATGACCATGAACCTCCCGCGGTGTATAATCTGGTACTTGTTGACGTAATATAATACATTATTCTACGTCTGTGAATGGGGAAAGCACATCATAGCTGTATATGAGTAATGACTCACTTTAGTATAGATGTCCATAATAAGCTCTATACAGCTGCACATAAATAGATACATAGTACAGATGTAGCAGGCTCCGTTGTTCCATTCTGTAGAGCTGATCATTTTCACCAACACTGCCATTGTGTGCTGTGGAAACTCGGTGAGATACTGCGTTATATCCTGGGATATGTTGTGCTTTGGGGGCGGTGGGGGGAGGGAGATAGAGAAGCCTGCTACATATGTACTCTATATCAAGGTAAATGGAGGACTTTGGTTTAGTTTTGTGCAAAGAAGTGCTCCGTAGAGCTTTTTACAGCAGGGTCTTTCTGTAATTGTACATAATTGAGTACTCACTATAGCTTTATACACAGATGTGCGCAGAACAGTTTAATAAAAGTGGAGGCTTAATAATGCTATAAATAAAGAGTGGTCCTGTGGTACTTATATATCTAAAGGCGATTGCAGTGCAGCTATATGAGTGTTCCTATACTGTATATTAGAGAAAGAGAAAGATGGCTCAGCTGCAAACGTGTATAGGATCATTATATCTGTGTACCTTACACTGACAGACCCAAAATAGTCGTATATAAATTAATGGGAGCTTGAAAGCAAGCTGGGGTTTCCAGTTATCCAGCAGCTGCCCAGGTTACGTACACAGCGTTGTTTCTATGGAGACAGTGTTGCTTTAAGCTTCATATTTAAATTCCAACCCTAATGAACATTTTTTTCCAGCGGGTGTTAGATTATGCCTGGAATGTTTGCCACTGTCCCAGGATTAATATTCGAGGTTGCACAGAGGGAGTTGCAGGTAACTCTAACAATTCCTTGCTTCTTGATACAGGAATATGCAGGAACACCTGGACGGAAAGGTCAATGGATGAGCAGATATTTATTGGAGGACTTATAAAAGATGTAGCTGCAATTAGCTGAAGGACATACTGCACCGACACACTTTATTCGAGCAAATACCCAGTATGTACCTGGCAGATACCTGGAATGCGCCGCTCCTCACCTCTGACAAGCCCCGTTGCGTTTGCCTTCCCAGCCTGGGTTCATGCCTGGCTGACGGGCGGCTGATCTGTTAAATGATAATGATTAGGATTTAATAGGCTGCAATGCTTCGCGTGTCTACCAGATGGCATAAATTCATGAATTGTAATGCAGTATATATATATATACTGTGCAGTATTGCAGCCAGCGGGAATAAAATACTTCAATCCCTGCCTGGAAAATAACCCAATGCACTCGGGCAGAAAACAGTCACAAACCTCAATACACCCGGGTATACCCGAATTCGTGGGACTAGCCGAGCTCGAATAAAGTGTGTCGCCAGTGTATACCGTGGTGAGCATATAACTGGGGGAGGGGGACTCCTATACAGTAGCTGGGGCTGGTCAGTGGAACAAGTTGCTCACATGGATTCTTTAGACTGCAGACATCTGATTTATCACTAGAGGGAACCATTGTTACACTATCACCTTTAATACTGTAGCGATTCGCATACCTTCTGAAGTGATGATATTTGACGCGGAGAGTGCCACCACCAGCCAGGTAGAGACCAAGGTGATAAATGAAGGAATGCCCGCTACCTCCCACTTTTAATTTCTCTCTTCATTTCACCCCTGTCATTTCATCGTGCATCACCTCAACTACCCTCCTTTGTCATATTTTTTTACCTGAAACGCCTTCTGCATTTCTATCTATTCCAGGCACCCAAACACAAGCATAGCAAATATTGAACATATAAACACATACACATAGTAAATACATACAGAAGCACCCAGGCATAGTGCTTGATGGATAGGTGTTTAAAGTCGCTGACTATCTACGTTTCATTCATGATATGCACAGAGTTTTCCTGTGTCACAGACCGTCCCCAGCTTCAGAAGAGCTTGGGTTACACTAGCAGCTGCTGATTCTGCGTTTGGTATCCGTTCCAGACAAACACAAACTCCCCCTCCTTCCCCTTATCTCTGTCACCACTTCTGTGCCTTTAATGTGTGTATCTCTCTCAGCCTAGTCACAGCTTCGCATTATTTCCGTTTGGTTCCAGGATCTGTTCCATATTTTTTACCCTTCTTTTTTTTTTTTTTTACAGTGTCACAAGAGGGGGTGAGCGACGGGCAAGAGAAGACCAGCATGGCCAGTTACAATACAAGTAACTGACAAGCAGAGGAACCTCACAGTGGTGCATAGAGATACTTCCTGTCACTCTACTTAATACTGCAGCTCAGGAAGTTGCCTGATTGCTTTTTAATTGTTGCTTCTGGTTTGATCATGAGTTTGACCATGCTGGCTGGGGATATAAGTGCGACCCGTCAGATACCAGAGCTGCAGGTGCCAAACCCATCAGACAGTGCCTCCGGCTCGTCCAGCTGCTACACCCCAACCCACCGTCGCAGACGCTTTAAGATGAGACGTCCAAAGTCTTCACGGAGCAGGGAAACAGGAGAAAGCTTAAGCTGTGCCAGGAATCCGGACTACCTGCAACTACCATCCATAGAGATAACTCCATCCAGCGATGAAGACAGCGCGCAGTCCAACTCCTCCACTCCTAGCACATCCCCAAGGCGAAAAGGCCTCAGGCTGAAACATTGGGGGAGCAAGCAGGTGACCGATGGGACAGAGGTAGAACTTCAAGTGCACAGTGAAAGCAGGTAAGGAAATGTCTTCTCACCAGTGTTCCCAATCTACTCCTGCCTTCTCTTGCGCCTCCTGATGCTTGTTATGATTGCGTGTGCATACTAATGTATTTATATTTAGAAACTGTGTGGGGATACAGAGGAAAGATTGTAATATTTCATACAGAGGCAAATTGTGATATGGATATAGGGGAATTAGTATAGTACTGCACATGCAGGGGATGCGCCCGGTACACCTATACAACTGGATGTAGGGAAAGGCTTGGCGTGTGTGGTAACCTGCGTGTATCAGACACACATTCAGTGCTAGATGTAGGGGAATGATTCGTGTGAGAGTTATTCTTAGCTCTCTTTCCCATGCCGTGTTATGAGCGCGGTCCAGCTGTGCTTCGCTTGCCGTTCTGTGGATTCCCTTGAGGAGATCGCAGGGAAATAACCCTCCTACTGAGGCTGCTAATTTAGGGATTTTTGTTTCCATAGCAACGGGGCACAGACCTCACTGCTACAAACCGGCTGCACATAACATCTTAAAAGTTTTGAACATTGAACAATGCTCTGCAGTCTGTGTATATTTATTGTTCATGCTGTGCATATGTGGGAGAGTATATAAATATATGTCTTGGTAAATACTACAGTAGAGATGGCGTAGGTGATATGCATTTGTATTTTAGATCATCTAACTTATTGCCATCCAATCAAACTTCTCCAAAGGTATTAAATATACTGTATACTGTATATCATATGTAATTTTGGTACCATCTATATCTTGATCCCATGAATGGGTATGGTGTAGCAAATGTCCTTTTTTTTATGGGCAGTGACATAATTGGATTTCTGAAGCACAATACTAATTATGTCGGCCAGTCTCTATTCATGTGCTTTCTGTCGTACACAAACTGATGTGGTTCCATGAACTAACTACAGATTGGATGGATTGTCTCACAATGGGAAACTGTACCACCTTGCAAGAGAATACTGACCAAAAGGAGAACATGTAATGGAGAACTTTCAGCTTCAAGTAGTACACTCTTCTGTGTAACAAAAAAAACAGGATAGGTAGTGCTAACTAGACTATAATGAGTGGGTATGTGACTGGTTAAAAATGAAATAATAAATACACATGAGTGTGATACTAGAACAATGAACCTTATATATTGTAATACAAAGATATAAGTGGCTGCCTCTGATACAACTCTGACCCCCTGATCAGAGAGACACTAGATGAACAAAGAATACGTATCTGTGGCGCCTAACATATAGATATATGTAAAAAAGGATATGTACAGCCAAGACTGAGGGATGTGCAGATCTCAGGATGTCTCCAAATGGTGATATTCGTGCTTAAAAAGAACAAATAAAGTGCATAGCAAAATACTGTGTGATAAACAGGACAAACATAACATATATATATAATCTGTCTGGTGAGTGGGCAATTTTACCATTGAGGAAGATATATCAGTTTGACCTATCTCATTTTACATTAATTCATGTACAATTCATGTTATTTTTATGTCATTTTTTATATCTTTTTATTAAATGCCTAATTAATCTGTTCACCTGTTGATTATCTCAGCTGTTTGTTATATGTTATGTTTGTCCTGTTTATCACACAGTATTTTGCTATGCACTTTATTTGTTCTTTTTAAGCACGAATATCACCATTTGGAGACATCCTGAGATCTGCACATCCACCAGTCTTGGCTGTACATATCCTTTTTTACATATATCTATATGTTAGGCGCCACAGATACGTATTCTTTGTTCATCTACACTCTTCTGTGTGGGACATCTCTCAGTCCATGGTATTATACCATGTCTTTTTATCCTATATTTAAAACGTAGTGTGGCAACCAATCCCAAATAGGCATGAACCCAGGTTACCAATTTTTTTAATCAGATGAGATAGGCGCACTTGTGATGAACCATTTCACCTATTACTGAAACACTAGGTGGTTGAGGCTGACGTATTGGTGCGGTTGCTCATGTTTTTCTCAGCATTACACAATTCCTTTGTAGAAAGGGCACCTGGTCTTTCTGTATTTTCCCATCGTAGACTCCGCCACCTCTTCAACAGCTTGTTACTTGACTCTAATTTGATAGGGCACTCAGATGAAGCAGGGACAGTCTCAATCAAATTAAGCAGGGACACAGGACAAATTTAAGGCAGTCCAGTAAAATGTGTGCCAAGTGACAACATTCCTTGTACTATTCCAAAATTGTTTCCCATTGGAAACGATTATTAGCAGCATACAAAGTGATGGGCTGTCTTGTCTATGTTGTGTTTGTGTAGATTAAGCACCGTAGTTTGACCTCTTCATACAATGAGGGTGGAAAGCACTATAGCCACAAACCACTGGAATGTGCTAGTTTGTTTATTGTATTCCTATCTGGATTTGCCTTTGATAACATATGCCACACATGAAAAAAATTATTCAATGAAAACAAGGATCCTGGCAAGTATTATAACATTCTCTAGTGTTGTGGTGTTTTGGGTCTTTATTTGATTCGTGAATTTAATTCCCCCCAAACTGACTTACCTTTCGGCATTATACACATCACCCTGGTACCATCAGATTTCTGGAATGTTAAACTTGCAGGGTTTATATTGGCAAATTCTGGAGAACCAAGGCTTCAATACAGTATCTTGCCACCCTCCCCCTTTCCCTTTAGTGTTAAAGTGTTGCTAGCAGCATTCCTCCCCGTTTCCCTCTGAGCCTCCCCACTGTCTCTACTTTCCTGTTCACTTTTCCATTGTCCCCAAAGGGTAAAAGAGCCAGCATGGCCTTGCACATAGGAGGTGGAGAGAAAAGCTTCATCAGGATCAGAGTGAACCAGCTCCACGGGCAACTGCCCTTTGTCTTCCTGTCCAGTTGCTGCTCCTGCTGCTCGGCTTGTGAAAGAACAGGGAAACCAACAGTGGAGGCTTTTACAAACAGATTGGGTTGTTATTTGCATGGCTCTGGCTGTCCTTGTGAGTAATGGCCCACCTGCAGGAGGTGCTGCAGTTTCATATCCAACGCACATACTGCACATGCTGATTCTGCTGCATTATACAATGGAGATGGGAAGGCAATAAAGGGTTTATATCTGAAGGATCCTTTAAAATATCTGAACACACGAGATTGTAGCGGCTTTTTGATATATTTTAGCCAGAAAGGATGATGCATATGTGTACATTAATATTGTACTTTGTTTACAAGTAAACCTTTTGCAAATAATGGCTTTATCTAGTTGAAATTATTCACCACAATGAATAGGCTAAAATATCCTCTCCCAAACTCTGCACACAGTTTGGTGCAGAAGGTATCAGAAAGTATCAGAAAGTGGCTCATCACAGCTAACAAGAAGTGGGCATTGGCACCTGAACTGTATTCTTCCACTACAGAATGTTGGTTTTAGGTTATATTTTATCCCACAGTGATTATTCTGGAGGATCCCAAATGTTATGTTTTATCCCACAGTGATTATTCTGGAGGATCCCAAATGAAAAATGTTAAGACTGTTTATTTTAAATCATAACAGGCAGAGGCTCCAGCTGCTTAAAGTGGAAGTCTCACCTAGGACCAAAGTGAACTAAGGACAGGGGCATGTTTAATATGTTAAATGTAGCTCGTTGCAAAAACCATCAAAAGCATAAAGAGGTGTCAAGCTTTATTTAATGTGCTTTGGTTATAAGACTGTTTGTCAGTCCTCGCGGCCAAATAACTCGTCACATTTTCTTGTTGGTTTGCAAACGAATTAATAACCTTTTCACTGCCGGGAGTCCAGCAGCACCCGAGCGATCACATGGATTGGCCATGACTGGCAGCCCACAACGGAAACGGGCACCACTTCCGTTTTGATCGAGCCGACGCTCCAGTTAGGGAAATCAGCCACTAGAAAACTAGCATTTTTTGCAATGATTTACCTGGTATGACACAAAGGCCTCTGCCGTGTAGGGTGCGTCATTCTCAGGTCCGCCAACATTTTTAAATAAACAGAATTCTCCGCTCACTAGCAAAATATACAGTGAAGTTGAAATGAAAATGATTGTGCCAAATTGCCTGAGATGGCAATGGGTGCTACCTGTGTGCTGAATTGAAGTATTTTCAAAAATAGAGGGGCAGCTGGTGTACCCAGTTATCCTCTAACAAGAAGCACACTTGTGGTGTTTAAAGCTATTTAAAACTTAGCATTTATTAATACAAAGCTAATATGTCTACACATGCTCAAGTTGAGTTAATGCAGCGAAACCGGTGCAAAAAATAGCAGCAGATTTATCAAAGGAAACAAAATCTTACTGAAGCAGAGGTTTTTCCCTTGGTAAACCTGGTGCTTATTTTGCCACAAGTTGGCAGCTGAGACACTTTGATAAGTCGAAGAATTTTTTTAACATTTTAAAACATCCCCCACCCTTTTCTGTTTTTAAAGAATATACCGGTTTCGCTCATAAACACTCTGACAATCACTACCATGGAGTCAGAGCATGTGACCAGTCCCATCCATCACACGGGCACCCACCACAAGGGTGTTGAGGAAAACCTCCATGTATTACTGCTGGCATGCCCACACTTACCTAGCCCTAGACTGCCAGCAGGAGAGATGAACTTGTGGTTCATTTTACATGTCACCGATTCCTAAATTCTCACCACTCGTAGGGCAGTCCCATCCCTCGCTGGGACCTACAATTGGTGTCATACCTCTTCGCTCAGAGAACGGCAAGGTGAAGGTAACGGAAAAAACATAATATACCGTACACAAATTTCCTTCCATTAATGCAGTACACATGAATACAGTCAAAAAATCGCAGATCCGACTAAACCGAACAGACAGGACAGAGTTAATGCAGTCACAAACTAAAAAATAGTGGATATGGGTCGCGGTTGTTCTTTACTCTCTCACCCACCAATCCAGAACTGTTATGTAGAAATGCCTGGGTATCCCCTCTCTGGTCTATATGTTACTCTGTGTTTTATCCCATGGATATTTCTCCCATATGGCCACTTAGTCGGAATTTTAACAGGTGTTCTACTATATCGTTCTCATGCACAGGGCTCTGTTCCATATCACGGAACTCCTCTCTCCCCTACTCACGGCATTTCTATGGCCTCCCTAAGCCACCTATCCCGTTTTCCTTATCTCATCCATGAGGGGGCTCACAGGGACATACGTTACTCCAACCCTTGGGAAGATTTATACCAGCCATTATGGTTCCCTCTCGGACCTGCTAATTCTAGGTCAGGTCAGCCTTACCTGCCCTCCAGGTAGCACCCATGATAGGGTTCGTCAGGTTCCACGGGGTCCTGACAATATGCATGCGGGACCCATAGGACTCTATTTCCTCCCTATTCTCAAATCTGCAGCCATCGCTCCTGCAGCTCTCTGTCCCTCTGTTCTGGGGTAAACTCTCCACAGCCCCCAATATGTCCACCTACATCCTCTCGCCTGGATGAGGAACCGAGTGCGTCCATCCAGGCCTAGTACACTTCAATAAATGGGGCACACACCACGTTCTCCCGGAATCTGTTTGACCCATCCTGAGCTCCTATCATCGCTCATGGAAAATACAACCCCCTGATGACCGCTCATCACCCAGCCGCGGTACAGACCACCTAAAACGACCCACGGGGCTTTTTCCTCTTTAGATACAGCGGCGCCGAACTGCAGGGGCAACCACCTGGCCTCCCGCAGCCACTCCATTCTTTCAAATTCTCGCCTCCCTGAGATCACCTCTCGTAGCGCCACTGCGCTGTCTTTCCCCAGTTCCGTCTCCCTTCTCTTCTGAGGGAACGTTCCACTGATTCAGCTAGGCGGGGAACCCCGCGGGACCGTGTGACGGGGTAGGGGCTTTAGCTAGGGCATGGGGTAGGTACATACACGGAACGTGGTAGCGATTGCCACGGGGCTGCGACCCGTTCCTGGCTGTCCGTAGATAATTCAAAGGATGATACTTCACCCTCCTCAGTCCTCAGATGCCCCGTCCACCAGCTTCTGAAGCCGTTGAGGTGATTGGGGACTTCCCCCAATCGTCCGAAGCGTCTCTTGCAACTTTCCCACGGTTCGCCCGCTCACCCAACCGAAGCGATGTCTTCCCCCGGAACCGAGGACGCGTCGCCATCCTTGCGTGGGACCTCCCTGCGGGATCTCTTCCTTCTCAGACGATCATCCGTTGCTCCGCGCTTCGCCGCCGTAAGTGACGCTTCCGCCGATCCACGTGCGCTCCGGTGGCCTGGCGCGGCCCTTCCAGCGCTCGCTCGCCGTCTGCTGCAACCAAGTACTGAATAGGGCGCTTGGCTTACCCATCCGCGTGGGTATAGCGTCTCTCTCCCGTCTCCCTAGATCAGTCCTGGACTGGCGGGACTCCCGTCTGTCTTTGCGATCTTGCGGGGGACGCGCCCTGTTCTCAAGAACCCACACCACATCACCCCACGGGGTGTCGTCCTTCCGGTCTCCTTCTGCTCCGCTTTCAAAAACAAACCGCCTAGACTTGAATTTACCCGACGCGCTCAGAGGTCCTCGTACCGTAGTAATCCCCTTTTCCTCTGACTTCGGGGTTCTCCGAGCGGAGTGAAACGTCCTCTTCTTTTCCCCGATTGCGGGTGTTGATTCAACCGCCTCGATCGCACACTGACCCAGCCGACTTGGCGGACTCCGTCCCTTTCTCCTGGACTGTTCGCCAGCCTCGCGCGGATTGATCCATAGCATTGCGCCCGGGGTCGGTCACTCTGGCGGAGGGCGGCCTTTGGCCCATGCCACCAGGGGGTTTGGAAGGCTGGATTGGGATAAACTGTGGCATACGGGCCCAAAGGTATAAAGTCGCCGCATGGAGTGCAACGTGCCGGCCTGTGTTCCGTGGCGGGCGCCACTCTGTGCAGGCATATCTACCACTGTAATGGTAGCCCCGTCATCGCTCGCGTGTATGGCCACCTCATCTACTTAGCAACCTGCCGGGTCTGTATAGGGCTGGGGAGACGCATTCGTGACCCCTCAGTGGAGGACGGAGCCATTCTTTGTACAGGAGTCCTTACTTTTCCTGTATCAGGTCTTCTCTGCCCTTTCTACAGTGGTTCCGCGGACTGACTTGATGGCAAAGTTGCTGGCGGATCTGACTCCTACTCCTCGCTGCTCGCCCTCCTGCTATGACGAGCGGACCCGCCCCCAAGGTTGCCCCCAAAATTATGGCGGGTCCCACATAGGGGAATATCATGCCCCTTAATTAGAGCCCAGCACCTCTCTCAGTCTGTGGGGGCATCGGTTAGCGTTTTCCCCGCTCATTTTCCTCCCTCAAGCTGGAGTCTTTTCCCGCGGCTTAGTATCCCGTCACCTCTCCTTGCAGCAGCTTTTTGCACAAGGTACCCTTCTTTCTTGCTAACTTATCTCCACGGCCAGAACTACTTTTTTTGTATTGGCGCCGTCTGGTATCAGTCCCTGGGCCCAGGGTGCGATGTCCACAGGCCATAGTTGAAATTCACTCCCCCTGGTAGAAATCAGGGGAGGGTCCCATAGACTAAGCGGTTGATCTCAGCCACGGGGCTGAGTTAGTCACTGTGTCCATCAGAGGTGTGTCAGCCTCAGAAGTTACATAAGGCACAGCACTGTGTCAAAGAGTTAGTTCAAGGCGAGTACAGTTGCTGGAAAGTTCTTGCAAGGTTCAGGAAGGAGTTCAAGTTCTGCAGAGTGTTAGTTATGTTATAGTAACTCCATGGGAGACTGTGTCCAGGGACCTGGCACAGGGCAGTGATTCCTGCGGGAATAGTGAATCCCTCATCTAGGTGACATACCTATCAAAGGGGAGCACGGGCGAGATGATCGGCTAAATACACCCCATTGTGGAGGGCAGCTATGCCCACCGTGACAATAAAGATGGAGCTGCTCAGAGAAACCCCTGTGTGTGAGAGTCCAATGATTACACAGGAGGTTGCACCACCGAGGAGTTCCTCGTCAGGATCATCCCCATGCGGACGCAGGGACCCTGGTGAGGTGGAGGCGCTGCACTGGAACTAGGTGAGACTCAGCACACTACCTCAGCTGCCTGTCTGGATGGGTCCTCCCCACACACCATCATGCGGGAGACTCAGGAGTCCTGTAGCCAACAGGTGCACCATCAGACACTACCACACTGTAATGGGGGCCGGTTAGACCACAGGGGCCAATGTGAGATTGGGTGGGTCAGGCCGGGCCAGAAATACCGTTACACAGATAATACTAGAAAACTTCTCAAGACTAAACCCAATTGGAGCAGAAAGGCAGAAGCAAATAAGATAATAGAATAGACTGAGAAAAAACTTAAATGCATGCTTGCTAATGCAAGACACCTGCCAGATAAAATGGGGGAGCTTGAATTAATAGCTGCAAGGGAGCAGTATGATATCACAGGCATTACTGAAACATGGTGGGATGAAACTCATAACTGGGCAGTTAATGTGGAGGGTTACTCCCTTTTTCGGAAGGATCGAGCAAATAGAAGAGGAAGTGGAGGCTCAGTACCACAAGATTGGCGTAAAGCAGATGTGGTGCCTATATTTAAAAAGGGAGCTAGATCACAACCAGGGAATTAAAGACCTGTAAGCCTGACTTCAATAGTGGGGAAACTTCTTGAAGGTTTAATATGGGATAATATTCAGGAATACCTAATGGAAAACAAAATTATTAGTAATAGTCAGTATGGATTTATGAAGGATAGATCTTGCCAAACTAACCTTATTTGTTTCTTTGAGGAGGTAAGTAGGAATCTAGACAAGGGTAATGCAGTTGATGTGGTCTACTTAGATTTTGCAAAGACGTTTGATACGATTCCACACTAGAGGTAAGTGTACAAAATAAAGCAAATTGGTAAAAGTAAAGTAAAAATAGTTGCAACATGATTGAAAACTGGTTGAAGCATATACAATAGAGAGTTGTCATAAATTGGGCTAAAGTTGTAAGTAGACTACCTCAGGGATCGGTACTGTTTTTTAAACTTTTTATTAATGACCTTGAGGTTGGCATAGAGAGCAACATCTCTATCTTTGCTGATGACACTAAATTGTGTACGGTACTACAGGCATACCACACATTAACGTACGCAATGGGTCCAGAGCATGTATGTAAAGCGAAAATGTACTTAAAGTGAAGCACATGTACAGTTAGGGAGCCGGTATTGCTGTTCAGGACATGCTGACAGGCGCATACATGAGCTACCGTTTGCCTATTGGGCAAGGGGAATCAGCGCGTCACACTACTACGGTCTGTAGCGCAGAATAAGTGTCCGTACTTGCGAAGCGAGCATACGGACACAGGAGTATGAGTCTATTAAAAATATGTCCTTACTCGCGAGTGTACTTTACGTGAGTGTCCTTAAACCAAGGTATGCATGTAGTAGAATCAGAGCAGGATGTAATTTCTCTCCAGAAGGACTTGGAGAGACTGGAAACTTGGGCAGTTAAATGGCAGATGATGTTTAATACAGATAAATGTAAGGTTATGCATTTGGGAAACAAGAATAAACAGGCGACTTACAAATTAAATGGGGATAAATTAGGAGAATTCTTGATGGGGAAGGATTTAGGAGTGCTTATAGACAGCAGGCTTAGCAATAGTGCCCAAAGTCATGCAGTAGCTACAAAGGCAAACAAGATCTTATCTTGCTGTAGGAGATGTGTTCAGAGGTACGCAATGGAGACCGTTTTAAGGTGAAACTAAAATGAGGCTTTTTTGCGCCTGTTCCTTTAACACAGCAAAACACTCAAAATAAACAAAATAAAGGCCTACTCCACTTTTATCTACACCTTTACTCTGTTCCTTTCTAATTGGGTGGGTAGCTAAGCTAGTTACCACCCGCAAACATATATAATATAGATATACAACAGTCCAAGAAGAAAGTCTCTTATCTGTTTGTTGTAGCTGTAGGGGAAGGCCTCTCTGCTCTCCTGGGTCAGCACGCTTGTGTGCTATGGCAATGTCTGTGTCTAGGTATAGGTCTGGTCACCTTATCTTGCTATCAGCATACAGTCCTCCTGCAGGTCAAGGCATCTGTTCCTCTGGTCATCCCTAGTTGTGGGCTAAGGAAAATCTTCTTCCTGTTTCTCTGAACAGGCTTTTTCTAACACAGTCGTAATCAGCCAGGTGGAGTCTGGTTGATTGCCTGTGCAATTAACCAGCCCACTGCTGGATTTAGAGACAGTTTTTCTCAACAGTGATAAGTCTCTGTTACATACCTCCCCTGCTTGTGGGAAGCCCGGGCTTCCCACGGCCAAAGCCCGTCCTTCCAATCTCACTTGAGATATCTCTGTGGCTCGAATGAGATTGGATGGAGTATAAAAACCCTCAGTCCCGCTGGAATTGGAGCCCTTTCTCCAGGTTATTAGTGTCTCCTCCAGAAGGTGCTTAAGATCAGCACTCCTCAGTCACTCTGTGATAAGTCCCTGTTTACACTTGAATTAAACGGGCAATAGATGGAAGGGAGGTAAACATAATTATGCCCCTTTATAAAGCCTTAGTAAGACTACACCTTGATATGGAGTACAATTTTGGGCACCACTCCTTAGAAAAGATGTTATGGAACTAGAGAAAGGGAAGAGATGAGCCACCAAATGAATAAAGGGATGGATAATCTGATTTATGAGGAGAGGCTAGCTAAAATAGATTTGTCTATATTAGAAAAGAGCCAACTAAGAGGAGATATGATAACTATATACAAATATATTCAGGGTAAATACAAGGAGCTTTCAAAAGAACTATGTATCCCAAGGGCAGCACAAAGGACTCTGGGCCATCCCTTAAGGTTGGAGGAAAGGAGATTTCACCAGCAACATAGGAAAGGGTTCTTCACAGTAAGGGATGTTAACATGTGGAATTCATTACCCATGGAGACTGTTTGTGAGGATTCTCCATCCTGGCGGCTAGAGACTGTGTCCTCACCCCAAAACTCCTGCCGCAACGGACACTCAGCAGGCGCAGTCTCATGGCACGTTACGCGTGCGCGGATCTTGCGTGGCCTGTCTGCTCGTTCGCGGACTCCATCTCCGCCCCCTGCTCCGGCGCGCGACGGGTGCGCTCAGCCAGCCTCCCCTCTGACTCACGCCCCAGTCTCCGCCCCTGCCCTGGTGACGGACAGGACCAGCGGGGGAGTGACGTGCTCTCCAGTCTCCGCCCCCTAACCTCTGTGACGCGCGCGGGTAGGCGCGCGCTCGGTCCCGCTTTCGTTCCTGATGCACGTCTGCATCGTTCCTGATTCGACTGCATCATTCGACTGCATCATTCCTGATTCGACTGCACCAGCAGCCCATAGGATTCGGTTTCCTGGTTCCGCCCCGGCTCCCCATTGGAGGATCCTCCTTTATATACCCTCTTGCTCCAGATACACATTGCTGAGCATAGTCTTGTGTGACGCCGTGCCTTGCTGCATTTGGTTCCTGTCTCTCCTGTCTTGCCTTGCCTGTTGATTCTGTCACTGCCTGACCCTGCTACATACCTTGGACTCCGCTCCTGTCTATTCCAGAACCTGGCTACGCACCCCGACGATCCGCTACTCTCCAATCCTGAACTTGGCTACGTACCCCGACGATCCGCTACTCTCCAATCCTGATCCGGCAAGTACCCTCTACTACTCTCACATCTGTACTCTTGACCTGGCTTGCACGACCAATCTACATTCTAGGCGTGCCCGCGTGGCTGTGGGTTGGCGTTACTCAATTTCCTACCTCAGCACCGCGGTCGCGCTTAGTTTGTGGTGAGCTACGCGTTACACTGTGATGGCAGATACAATAGATATATTCAAAAAAAGGTTGGACATCTTTGAAAGGAAAGGTATACAGGGATATACATGGGAAGGATGTTGATCCAGGGAGTAATCTCATTGACAATATTTAGAATCAGGAAGGAATTTATTTTTCCCCTTATGAGATATCATTGGAGGATATGTCACTGGGGCTTTTTGTTTGCCTTCCTCTGGATCAATATACTGTAAGTCCGGATATAGGATAAAGTATCGGTCATCTAAATTTAGCATAAATTGAACTTGATGGATGCATGTCTTTTTTTCAATGTCATCTACTGTATGTAATTATGTAACTACAGTATGTTTAATGGATGAAAGGGTCAGCCTCGTGTTGGATCCAATGACAGTGTGGGGGACCAGGCAAGCACACTGTGGAGTCCTCCTCTACTTTGGACTTTGGAACCTGCCTACAGTATGTGGCATATACTGTAGGCATAAGAATCCTTTCCACATTGTAGAAGCACGTAAAAAAATGCATTACATTACATATTCAGTCTATTTAATAGTTTATTTACATAGCAGGGTCATTGGTTTTTTACTAACTTATCTCTGGCTGGTTGAACTTGTACAGTCGCATTCATTATACATTACAAACATCATAAAATAGATAGAACACGATACATCTTTGCTTCTGCCAGCGTGAACGCCTGACTAAGGATGGCATCAGTGTCCATATAAAGCCTAATACAGAAGGAATTTGCCCACCGCTATTTAATAATGATGACATAGAGACACGGGCAGCTACGCTACCATTCGGGAGAAGGGGTACTTGCAGTGGGAGACACTGAGACTGCGAAGACAGAGAATACTCCTGGGAGTGACCCGTGTTTTAATTAATTCATTAACCTGTAATATTGTTTACCTTATTCATTATGGTGAGAAGGTGTCTGCTTAGTGCTGGAGGAGATGTTAGTCCTATTCATTGAATTGCAGCTGAAGTTTTTTCCAGCTCGTGGGAAGACACCTTCACAGAATATCCTTTTTAAAGGTTCAGTCCCCCCCCCCCCAAAAAAAAATCAAAAAGGCTCTGAAAACAAGTGCTTTTTAAAAATTATATTTAGCACTTCTTTTTAGCCGCTTTGATTTCTTTTGGGAAATCGGGTGACATATGTTTATTGAAAAGATCACACATTCATGTTGTGCTGAAGAAAATGAGGGTCATTATATAACCCCCCCCCCACAAACCTTACATTTATAAGCACATATTTCAGTGAATCCTACTACATAAAGAAAAGGACAACTGCAGCCATCAAAGAGAGGCGAGAAGGCGAAAGAGAGTAAACACTATATTTAGAAAATAGAGCAGCGTTGCGCAAACTGGGGGCGCGGGTGGTTGCAGGGGTCCCACGCTCTTCCGGCAATTTTCAGGTTATTTGAAAATTGTCCCAAATACCGAAGACTTTACAATGCATCTGATCTCAGACGCGCTATTAGAGAAGGTTGGGGTTCCTTACAATGCATCTGATCTCAGACGCGCTATTAGAGAGGGTTGGGGTTCCTTACAATGCATCCGATCTCAGACGCGCTATTAGAGAGGGATGGGGTTCCTTACAATGCATCTGATCTCAAACGCGCTATTAGAGAGGGTTGGGGTTCCTTACAATGCATCAGATCTCAGACGCGCTATTAGAGAGGGATGGGGTTCCTTACAATGCATCTGATCTCAGACACGGTAGTAGGCTGCGATTATACACCACATGATTGTGCTCGCGCGTGCA
The DNA here is from genome assembly GCA_036426205.1 of Ascaphus truei. Lineage (NCBI taxonomy): Eukaryota > Metazoa > Chordata > Amphibia > Anura > Ascaphidae > Ascaphus > Ascaphus truei. The sequence goes on from CM071572.1 coordinate 85,553,182, forward strand.
CGGCAACCCCAAATTGCTGAATGCCTATGATGCTGCCCCTACTGCTGCGGCCAAGTTTATTCGAGCATTTGCCCGTTCTTGGCCGCAGCAGTAGCCTGGCGCGCGCCCGAGGGTGACGGGCGCGCGCCGAAGCAGCGGAAGAGCGCCCTCCGATCGGGGCGCTCTCCCTACCGCTGCCGGGTCCGCCGGGTCCCCCGGAACCCCCTGCCGCCGTCCCGCGATCGCGGGACACCAGGGCTCCCTCGGGGAGCCCCTGGACGCGCGTGCAGAGGGCGCAGGCTCCCGATGACGCGTGACCGCGCGTCGGTGACGCGCGGCACGCCGAGGGGCGGCCACTAGCAAGCCGGGAAATCTCCCGGCTTGCGGATCTGGCCGATGAGCAATAAAGTGTGTCGGTAGTGTAGCTGGGGCCTACAGGGGAAAACTGGCCTAGTCCCAGGGGGCTACTGGCACCTGGGACATTATCTCTCTCCTCTGCATCCTGCTCCCGGCTGAAATGTTGTCCCAACCGCGCCAAATATATCTTTCTCTCCTGGTGCCCCCGAGGGTCATGGGACATGTAGTCCCTTGCAGAGCCTTGGCCACGATGGCCGCCGCATCTGTTACCCTTCTGTGCATGCGCTAAGTCTTGTGCATGCGCACTGACATAAAAGATGGCCGCTGCCACCTCGGGGCTCTCTGCATATGCGCATGTGCAATACCCAAGATGGCGGCCCCCGCTTGCCGGTTGCGCTGAGGAACTCCAGCGGCCGGAGCGTCTCCATACAGCCAGCCGCATATAGAAGTAGCGTCCCCATTCCCCGCGCCTGCATCGAGAGGTAAGGAGGGCGGGGGGGGGGGGGGGGGGGGGGAAGGGGGACCTGGCAACATCAGTTAAAAAAATGGCACGTCTCGTATGCAAATTATAATGGTGGGATGAGGGAATCACTGTAGTCAAAGCATTACAAACCATAGTAAATGTTCCACTCCGCTTAGTAGCCAAGTGTGACTTATGAGTCTTAATCAGCAGAACATGTTTTTTTTGTTGTTTTTTTTAAATACAGCTTTGAAGCCGGGGCTCTCTGGAGCTGAACCACTCCAGGGGGGACCCGCTGCTTTCAGAAATACTTCCCTGCGTAGTGAGTGCCGTTAGCAGCTCCGCAGGTTTAAAGCTTCCGGTCACGCGGGCCAATAGGAAGCTGCAAGGGATGATGTCACGGCTTTCTATTGGCCCGTGTGACACGGGAGCTTTAAATCCGCCCAGCCGGAGCTGCTACCGGCACCCCGTTCCGAGGTAAGTGCCTCGGAAAGCAGGGGGTCCCTGTAGCTGAAATCAACACAGTTCTGCTCCGGTTCCTGCTTCAAATCTATTACCTAAATAAAGAAAAAAATTCAAGCAAGATTGCTGCTTTAAAATAACAACAATGTTCATAAAGTTATGGCGCATATCCTCCTCTCTTACCCAGGCTGCTACTCTCGGGTTACTCAGGCCCTGCTTGCTGTAGATTTTGTTACCTCTGTACCCTGCCTTCACTGTGCTGATCTCCTATGGACAGACCAGAATCTAAAAACAAACCTTGCATTAAAAGTACATACATCACTGGTTATGTTTCCTTGTAAGAGCATCCAGGACGTCATGGTATTAGATGCTAACGATGAAAGGGAACAGAACGTACAGGACAGGGGGGGTACGAGGCAGCTGTGGTCAGCACATACTGTGGGAGATTATCTTTTCCCCGTGGCTGGCAGATGGACAGGAACACAAGAGACCGGGACACTACAAGCTTCTCCAGAAGGGATGAGGTTAAAGTGTAAGCTTGAAGTGCAGTGGAATGAAGGAAATGCTATTAAAAAAACACTGGTACTGATTGCAAAAGCACACAATATTTTGGAACTGGCACCATTTTTAAAGGTTAAAAGTATATTTTTTACAGCAAGAAAAATGAGCGGTCTCTTAAAGCTGCAGACCAAGCAATAGCCTACGTGTGTTTTTTTTTTTTTTTTAAATAAATGAGTTCTGTACTATGAGAAAATACGTGTAGCATTTAAAATAAATAAAAAATAAATTTGAAACACATTTGTAATGTATTCTAATGTAACAGGCATTTCTGTTCCTATAGCAACCATTTACAAAGTCACACCCCCTTCCCCTTCTGAAACAGCATCCCCCTTTTGAGCCCCGCCCACTCTAGCAGTGAACCATTTGAATCTACTGCCTGGCTGGTCACATGATCTTCCTCACAGAACTTTGGCTGCCAGTGCAGCAGGAGAGGGCCCAGGAGGCATTTAGTGAACCCCCGAGCCGAATCTTCAGCGATCGATTACCGGAGAACAGATCGATCAGCAACTTAGCTAATCACTTGTCAGTGTGCAGATTGTATTGATGCACATATTGAATATTTTTTTTTTTAACGACAGCTTGAACTGCAGCTTTAAAGCTGGCAATTATTTAATTAGGTTTTTTTTTTTTAAACATGGGATTGATGCAGGGGGTCTCCAGAGCTGAACCCCATATATTTCAGCTCTGGGGACCCCCCTGCTTCCTGAGAGACTTACCTCCGTAGTGGGTGTCCACTCTGTTACCAGGGTTAAGTAATGGCGGAGCTAAAAAGCTCCCGCAAGCCTACGGGCCAATAGGGAGCCGTGACATCATCAGGTGCGGCTTCCTATTGGCCCACGTGACGCGGGAGCTTTACACTTTGCTGAGACACCAGACCCCCTTCGGAGGTCTGTATCTCGGGAAGCAGGGGGTCACTGGAGCTGAAATGAACGGGGTTTAGCTCCGGAGACCCCCCCAGCTTCCAACCTATGATAAAAAATATATAATAAAATGAAAAAAACAAGTTGCTGCTTTAAAAAGAATAACCTTTTTCATAAAAAAAAGAAAATAAGAAAAGAAAACCCCACTCCTTTTTTTCTTTGCTTTATTCATTGTCCGGTGTTCACCTCTGTCGTATTGCTTAACTCAATACTTAACCCCTTCAGGGTGCTAATGACGTGCGGTGTGCGTTAAGTAAAGTGCCAGCCCAGGGGCCCATATGACGTATACTGTACGTATCATTGGCCTTCATTTCTTGTTTTTTATGGGCTGTTCGCAATCAGGGCACGGATGGCATACTACAGTACACTGAAGGGGAGCCGGGAACACAGAACTGACCATGTAGGTGTATGTGATGCGGAAGTGACAGAGGGTCGTCCGAAGTTGCCTGTAAATGCATTTTTATTGCATGGGATCCATGCCGGGGGTCTCCGGTGCTGATATTAATGGATATCAGCACCGGAGACTCCCGGCATCAATCCGATGCAGAAAAAAAAATGCATTTTTTCCCCTTAATCCTGTATAGCCGCCTCGCAGCAGCTTCTCGCCAGCCTCACGCCAACTTTTCCTAGTGTGAGGATTTTGGCAGAAACTCGCCGTTCTAGAGCCGCGACTGGCCTCGATAACCTAATTGCGACTACTAGAATTGAGAAAATAGAGTTTCAGAACCTGCCGATAAATGGCGTATCGCCGCTCACCCAGCTATCTTATTTTGACGGCTGAAAAAGTTAACTAATGACCTCCATGTTTGCAGGGTCAAGGAAACGACTCCATTCTGATTCTTCATGACCTTGACCTTTCGATAGAGTTGCACTTTTACTCTTACAGTGTTTGTACTGTAAGTATGCTGCTTAGATTGTAAGCTCTTCAGGGCAGGGCCTCCCTTTGCCTTTTACTTGCTGTTCAACCCAATTGTTTGTACTTTATTTACCTTATATTGTAATTTTTTTAAAGCACTATATACACAGTTGGCACTATATACATAAATTCATACGTACATAAAGTAAATGAGATAAACTCATATAGACTTCTAGGGGAGATTGCTGCTTTAACACTATACAGTACTCCATGAAAGCTGTTATCTCTGTTCCCTTTACGCTATTAATCCCAGCCTTCACAAGCATATCATACGCCCCAAAGTAAGAGCTGTCTACTCTGTCACATGTTACTGTAAGATTTCTATAGCATGAATTATGTGTATCTGTTCTTTAATAACCGGTATAAAGTGTGAGAGAGTAATGTTTCTTATGATTTCAGCTCTATGAAAGGTGTGATGAATACAGTACAATTAGTGATTAGCCCACCCACTCTCTCGAGTGAGCGTCGCCTGGCATAATGTTCTTTTTTCATTATATTTCAGTCCTTTCATTTAAAGCTCACTTTGAGATGATTTTACATTAGCTATGAACAAGTTTATGACAGCAGCAGTGTCACTTAACTGTTCATCGTGTGGGAAAGTGGCCTATTATGTCGGGGCTGGCTCCAGCAATTTGAGTACTTTGGGCCCTTATTCTCTTCTTAGCACCACCACCAGTCCTATTATGCTCCTCTGCTCTACTTGTTAAATAAGAAAACTGTTTAATGGGTTAAAGGGTCAGTCCACATAAGACCAAAGGGATGTAATGAAAATGATATGCGTGTCAGCCTGTGTGACTGAATTACTGGTGGATTTTAAGTGCTGGTTGTATTAAGTGTGGTGTTAGAACTAAAAGGAGTTGGAACAAGGAAAGGGTTAAACAAGGTATAGTATGTTGAAGTACAGTTAATTGTTAGTACTTATAACTCCATAGTTGCAGGAATGAGCAGGATTGAGAATGCCACTCAATGCACATCTTGCCACATGCATGTGCACTTGGTGCAGCTGTTCCAAGGAGCGTACCGCTGTGGGAAGTGGGAGCGGGTGGTCTCTTTAGAGTCAGAGATTGCTGATCTAAGAGGAAACTTGCAATATTGAGGGACATTGACAATCTTGAAAGGAGTTTAATGCTCACTGAGCAGGCCTTTGCTCAGTTTGAATGGGACTGCATGGACCCCCGCTGTGTTAATCCGATGGGCCATTAAGAATCTCACAGAAATGTTGAGGCAATTACTGTGATACTGCCTCAGAATTTCCCAGGTACAAGTGTTCTAATACTGGTGGCTGCATCTGTAGAATGGGGGCAAGTGGGAGTTTGGCAAGCAGGGAGACACCCATATTAAATACAGATGTAGCGGTCATGTAAAATGCCTACAGTCATCTCTCCTGCTGGCAGCTACCCTTCTTTAATGTTAAGCTCATTTACTAGCAGCTATGCGATTTGGCTTCTTTATACCATTTTTAAACAACACAGCCTTCAGTCGTTTAAACTTCTACATTTACCAAAACGTGTAGTCCGTTACTTCAATTATTATACTTGATCTTCCCTTTAATCTCAGCCAGTGGTAAAAGTGGTTTATGTAAAGTTATCAAATACAAAGTTGGGTTTTCTATTCAATCAGAAACGAAAACAAAGAAGAAAAAAGTAAGCGTGGAACAATTGTTTCACAAACCAAATTGTGCAACCATGTGTGCACCTGCTTCCAATAAACACATACAGCAATATATCACAGGAATGCGGATATGATATCGGGATCACAATTCCACACACGATACTATACTGTATCTCATTAATACGGCGGTCATACAACATACAGGTACAGTGTGAGTAAATGTAGCCATATTGTGGCAGGTGACTGTTCACAGAGTGGGAGGAGCATACCGTAAGTAGAATTAGGCCTATTTTACTAAGCAGGGTTATGCCGTAGTTACAGTACACCGTCTGATGTCGGATGATACCCTGTGGTCAATTCACCCATATAAGCCCAAAGGAGCAGCCCTGAGCAATACTCAACACGTGAGCTTTTGTGCATCAAGTTTTTAACACATCTGAGATACTGTACGTGTATAAGAAGTACTGGTATGATTGTCTTCCTTTCTGTGGGTGTTAGAGGTGACATGTTTTGAGATTGTTGACTCACATTTTTGAACCTGGCATTGCTGCTCTAGATAAATGAAAGGTTCCTAAACTTAAAACGGGCCGGGAACCTCCTCGGTCAGCCGGCCGTGATTGGAAACAATGCTGCTCTACCCGAGGAGACTTAACCACGCCCTATGCTTTTGGATCTCGATCTGATGACGTACGAGCGCTCGGTAGACGGAGAGACAGACGCACACACAGGGTAGTTCTGACTCCTCATCTCCCGAATGCTCGTACGTCATCAGATCGAGATCCCACAGCCTAGGGTGTGGTTAAGTCTCCCCGGGTCCAGCAACACTGTTTCCAGTCACCATGGCAGGCTGATCGAGAGGTCCCCGGCCCATTATAATTAGCAAGAACCTTACCATAGATACATGTCATCTCCTGCTTTGCTGCGTCCACTTTCTAATAATATGAGGTGATGACACTTATCACTGGGTCTCAGAACTCATTATTTGCATGGCGTAGGCACCAGCTCTCCATGGAGATTGCCAATGTCACCCAGCCACACAATGTATATATTACATTACTCTCAGTGGTATGTTTGCTCACAGTTACCGGACCCCCCCTCTTACTGTTGGCAAATATATTGAAAGGTGCAACTTTGCATATAATTAAATGGAACTAATCACAATGGTTTGTTTCATAGGTCACAACTAAGGTACATTCATTTATTATATTAAATGAGAAAATTAAGTCTTTTGAAATCATTTTTGAAATGTAATGATTTGACACCTGGGGTACAGGCAGGGAGATAATAATTTCTTCACGCTAATAGCTGTCTGAACACCAAAAGTTTAAGGCAATGGAATAAGGAATCAGATAATGATAGTAAAAAGACATTACTTTTAAACATATCACTGTCACTAGTTCAGTTGTAACCACAGTGGGATGAAGTGCACCATTGAATGCTGTATCATTATGTACAGTGTGTCAAACCTCCAAAAGCTGTGCTTTTATTTGATTTAATTTGCCATCATTTATTGTAACCACACAAAATAAATGACACATTACACTGATGTAGCAGAGAGGGCCTTTATGTATGTATGTGTGTATATGTATGTATGTATATCTTTATTTATATAGCTCCATCAATGTGCATAGCGCTTCACAGCAGTGACATAATAATAAAACACAATAATATAACACGTAATGGGAATAAGCGCTTGAGACATAAAAGTAACATTAGGAAAGGAGTCCCTGCCCCGAAGAGCTTACAATCTATGGAGGATAAAGGCAAAATTAGATAGAAGGATTCAGGCTAGACATATCTGTATTTCATTGCTACTGGCAGCACGGAAGACTATAGTGATAGCAAAGAGGTGTTGTATGATGAATTATAGCAGAGGTTTCTTTGACACTACCGATATGGAAATTATTCAGCTCTGTCTAGTAGCTATCAGTCCAGTTCTGCACTATTTGGCAAAAAGAGACGCGGAGGAAACAGTTAATGATGATACATTTGTGTGAAAAATAATGACTACAGTGTCAAATTGTAGAATTTCAGTAAAGCCCATTTTCCAGTCAGAGTTTCCATTCTCATGCAGGAATTTACATCATTAATTTGTAGAGCAGTTCCCTTACAGTCACGAATACCCATGCCACACTTACACTGATATAGACAGCTTGATCCATATCAATTCTGTATCAAAGAGGCTCACAGAACAAGTACAAGCGTACTGTGAGAACAGAACATTGTACCTCGAACATTAACCATTCGGTCTTTTTATACAGTTGATCATGTCTTACCATTGTCATGTAGGGTTTTTGGAAATGAAAGACCTGCAGTGGAAACCTAACAGTAACCTGGGGACTTTCCCAAAGAAGCAGCGTAAAAAGAATCACAACAAACCATGTATTGAAGACATGCGCGGCAAACACCTGGAGTAGGAGCACGCCAGAGCCGAAGGAAAGGAGACCGTGCAGGAGAAGCCCACCCCGACCACCCGCGCGACAGGCGCGCACCCCACGCCCCGCGGCAGCCGCCCACCAACCCAAACCCGCGCGAAGCACGCGACCCACAAAACGAACGCGCAGCCGCCCACCCCCAACCCAACGAGAAGGGCGGCCCGGCACCGGCACAACCCCCCCGAGAAGCCAGCCCAAAAAAAAAAAAAAAGAGAAGAAGACGGAAAAAAGATCCGATCTGTGGCCAGCTTAGCTCGGGGCGAAAAAAACGAAACGAAAGCCGCGCAAAAAACCAGACAGAGCAGGAAGCGAGAAACACACACAACCGCACCAGGAGCGAGAAGCAAAGGAAAAGGGAAGGAGACCTGCGAACAAACACCAGCCCGCGCACCAAACCCAAAGATGCAGAGAACAACCAAAACCAAAACGCCGCAGGACAACCCAACCCCCCCGCGAGCCGCCGCACCCCACACCCCGCGCAGCCTCCCACCCCACCCCCCGCGCAGCCGCCCACCCCCCACACCCCCGAGCAGCCGCGCGCACCACCCCCGAGAAGCCGCCCGCCCACCCCCCGAGAAGGAAGAGAAAAAAAAAAAAAGCAAGCGAAGAAGAGAAAGAAAAAAAAGAAAGAAGAGAGAAAAAAAAAAAAAAAAGAAAGCGAAGAAGAGAAAAAAAAAAAAAGAGTATAGAAGAGAAAAAAAAAAAAGAAAGAGAAAGAAGCGAAAAAAAAAAAGAAAGAAAGAAGAAGAGAAAAACAAAAATCAAGAAAGAGAGAAGAGAAACAAAACAAGACAATGATAATCAGATAAAAACAAACTCCCTCTAAGGAAGAACAAAAAACAAAATACCCAGAGAAGAAGAGAAAAAAGAAAGAGAAGAAAGAGAAAAAAAAAAAGAAATAAACCCATAAAACAGAAATAAATATGAAAACCAACAGAAAGAGCAGCCGATGAAACAAAAAAAGACAGATGTACATGGCGAGAAAACAAACAAGGAGGAAAGCAAGGCGGGAACAAACAACATCCCGATAAGACGATCACCATACCTAGAATGTCGCACCCCACCAGACCGACAAACACAGAAAAACGAAGGATAAAAAAACACAAATCGAATAAGAAAAAACAAAAACCACAATCTAAGAAGCTAACCAACAACCACATGAGAAGACGAAAACAACACAAACGCACACCCATTACTACCACCCACCCCCACACCCATACACTATCATCTCGCACCCCACACCTATCATCCTCCCATCCCACCCCCTATCATCCTGATTACCCACACCCTAAATCGAATCATCTAAAAACCACACTCCCAGATCAGAAAGATAAACAACACCACCACCATCCCTGATCCATCCCTCTCACCCACCCTCCCTTTCACCCAAAAACGCTCTATCATCCTTCAACCCCCAACATCCCTCTCATCCTCTCACCCCACCCCCCCTCTCATCCTCTCACCCCCACCCTCCCTTCATCCTCTCATCCCCTCCTATCATCTCTCACCCACCCTCCCCTCACCCACCCTCCCTCTCATTCCTCTCACCCCCACCCTCCCTATAATACTCTCATCCCCTCCCTCTCATCTCTCACACCCACCCTCCCTCTCATCCCCACCCTCCCTCTCATCCTCTCTCCCCATCCACAAGGCCCTGGTAAGTGGGCATGCCAGCAGTAATCATGGAGGTTTTCCCTCACACCCTGGTGGGGTGCCTGTGTATGGATGGGACTGGTCACATGCTCTGACTCCATGGTTAGTGATGTCAGAGGTGTGTCAGCCTCAGAATACATAAGGCACAGCACTGTGTCAAAGAGTTAGTTCAAGGCGAGTACAGTTGCTGGAAAGTTCTTGCAAGGTCAGGAAGGAGTTCAAGTTTGCAGAGTGTTAGTTTGTTATAGGAACTCCATGGGAGACTGTGTCCAGGGACCTGGCACAGGGCAGTGATTCCTGCGGGAATAGTGAATCCCTCATCTAGGTGACATACCTTCAAAGGGAGACAGGGCGAGATGATCGGCTAAATACACCCCATTGTGGAGGGAGCTATGCCCACCGTGACAATAAAGATGGAGTGCTAGAGAAACCCCGTGGTGAGAGTCCAATGATTACACAGGAGGTTGCACCACCGAGGAGTTCCTCGTCAGGATCATCCCCATGGGACGCAGGGACCCTGTGAGGTGGAGGCGCTGCACTGGACTAGGTGAGACTCAGCACACTACCTCAGCTGCCTGTCTGGAGGGTCCTCCACACACACAATCGCGGAGACTAGGAGTTCCTGTAGCCAACAGGTGGCACCATCAGACACTACCACACTGTAATGGGGGCCGGTAGACCACAGGGGCCAATGTGAGATTGGTGGGTCAGGCGGGCGAAGAAATACCGTTACATTTGGAGCGAGCTGCTGAGATCAGATCTGTCATCAGGACAGGCTCTAGCTAGGCACACGGAGAAACAGGGAGAGTGTCTGCTGCCACTACTGTGCTGCGAGGGACGGACCTAGGGGTGGTCAGGGGGGCTGACGGGATATTGTCAGTTCGCAGGACAACCTAGGGCCTGAAGGAGTGAGGGGTTTGGAGCCGGCTAAGCTGACCAAGTCACTTTGAGGTAGTGCTAGTTGGTAGGACGCCAGAAGGGATAGCTGTTAACGTGGTCAGGAATCCTGGAGAGGGTCTGCACTAGGCTGACCAAGAGAGGTAGACGCCCCAAGTACTGATGGCAGAGCCAGAGTACACAGCCCATTCCAGAACACTTACCATAGGGGCACAGAAGGGAGGAAGGAGTCACAGCAGACACTGAGAGAGTGAGCCTAGCTGAGTAGTGCAACACTGGGTCACACCTAGATAAGGTACACATGTGGTGGTGCATCTGAAGCTAATCTTTATTGTGCCGTTGTGTGGTGGCTGCCCGCAGAGTGGAGCACCATGTACGATAATGTTACGAGAGAGGGGGATCCGCGCTGGGCGGAGAACCCAAATGGCGGACCAGAGGTGATGGGGAGGGCACCCGTGGCATGCAACCCACTGAGAGCAAACAGTGCCGAGTTATCGTTAACCAGTCTGCTCTGGAGCGGAGCGAAGGCTGTGGCTGCCCGTTTTTATCCTGTCTGGGACAGCGAGGGCCACCCTTGAAGAGTGTGAGGAAATTGTAATAATTGGGGAGAACCCGCCGAGGAGAGCAAACATGGACTTTTTGGGCTTAAAAGTCAATCAAAATGGCGGTTCCCGCTTGCTAGGGACACCGCATGGGAGTCAGTCAAGAAAATGTGGCTGGTGCAGGACTTGCAAAAAGCTGGCCGGGAATGGCGCGAACAGCAGAGCCCCGCCCTGATGGGGGCATGGCGCGAAAGCATGGCTGGCCGGGATGGACAGTGACTAACTCAGCCCCTGTGCTGCGTCAACCGCTTAGTCTATGGGACCCTCCCCTGATTTCTACCAGGGGGAGTGAATTTCAACTATGGCCTGTGGATGCATCCACTGGGCCCAGGGACGATACCCAGACGGCGCCACTACAAAAAGTAGTTCTGGCCGTGGAGATAAGTTGCAAAGAAGAAGGGTACCTTGTGCAAAAAGCTGCTGCAGGAGAAGGTGGGAACTAGCCGCGGGAAAGACTCCAGCTCTGAGGAGGAAAATGGGCGCGAAAACGCTAACCGGCCCACAGACTGAGAGAGGTGCGGCCTTAATTAAGGGGCATGATATTCCCCTGTGGGACCCGCCATAATTGAACCCTTGGGCGGGGGTTCCAGCTCTGTCAGAGAAGGGAGGAGCCGAAGCAGGGAGTGGCGGATCCAGCAACTTCCATCAGTCAGTTGCGAGGAACCACTGAGAGGAGAGACCTGTACAGGAAGTGGCTCCTGTACAAAGAATGGCCGTCCTCCACTGGGGCACGATGGTCTCCACCCAGCCCTACTCAGTACCCGGCAGGTTTGCTAGTAGTGAGTGTGGCCAACACCGAGAACGGTGGTGGGATATGCCTACAATGCGGGCTGCCCGGAGGCACGGTCAACACGGCGGCACGTTGCCCTCATTGCGGGACTTTATACCTGTTGGCCCATTGCCCAGTTATATCCCAATCCAGCCTTCCAAACCCCTGGTGGCATGGCAAGGCGCTCCGCCGAGTCCCCGGGGCGCGCTAGGATCAACCGCGCGAGAGTCCAGGAGACAAGGGACCTGGAGCCGGCCAAGTCGGCTGGGTCAGTGGCGATCGAGGCGGTTGAATCAACCCCGCAATCGGGGAAAAAGAGACTTCACTCCGCTCGGAGAACCCCAAGTCAGGAAAAGGGGATTACTGGACGAGGACCTCCGTGAGCTGGCGGTTGTTTGAAAGCGAGCCAAGAAGGCAGACCGGAAGGACGACACCCCGTGGGGTGATTGGTTGGTCTTGAGAACAGGGCGTCCCCCGCAGATCGGCGAAGACAGACGGAGTCCCGCCATCCCAGGACTGATCTAGGAGACGGGAGAGAGGACGCTATACCCCTGCGGAGGGTAAGCCAAGCAGCCCTATTATTACTTGGTTGCAGCAGACGGCGAAGCCGGAAGGGCCGCGCCAGGCCACGAGCGCACGTGGATGGGCGGGCGTCACTTCGGCGGCGACGCGCGGCGCAACGGATGTCGCGTGGAAGGAAGAGATGCCCGCAGGGGGTCCCACGCAAGATGGCGACGCGTCCGGTGCCGGGGAAGACATCGCTTCCTGGTGGGGTGACGGCGAACCCGTGGGGAAGTTTGCAGCGACGCTTCGGCGATTGGGGGAAGGTCCCAATCACCTCACGGTCAGAAGCTGGAGGCGATCTGAGGACTGAGGAGGGTGAAGTATCATCCTTTGAAATTATCTACGGACAGCCAGGAACGGGTCGCAGCCCCGTGGCAATCGCTACCCGTCCGTATGCCCACCCATGCCCTAGCTAAAGCCCATACCCCGTCACCACGGTTCCCGGGTTCCCCGCTAGCCTGGAATCAGTGGACGTTCCCTCAGAAGAGAAGGAGGACGGACTGTGGAAAGACAGCGCAGTGGCGCTACGGAAGGTATCTCCAGTGGGAGGCGGAGAATGAGAGTGGTGGGGAGGCCGGGGTGGGTTCCCCGCAGTTCCGGCGCCGGTTAAAAAAGGCCCCGGGGTCGTTTAGGTGGTTGTCCGCGGTCTGAGGGTCATCAGGGGGTGTATTTTCCATGGAAGATGAGGGGACTCAGGGGTCAAACAGATTGGGAGAACCGGTGGTGTGCCCCATTATTTGAAGGGACTCGCTGGATGGACCGCACTCGGTTCCTCATCCGGCGACGAGGATGGGTGGACTATTGGGGGCTGGTGGGATTGAGTTTACCCCAGAACAGAGGGACAGAGAGCTGCAGGGAGCGATGGCTGCAGATTGAGAATAGGGATAGAGCCTAGGGTCCCAGCATTTTGTCAGGACCCCGTGGACCCTGACGAACCCCTATCATGGGTGCAACCTGGGGAGGGCAGGTAAGGCTGACCTGACTAGAATTAGTAGGGCCCGAGAGAACCATAATGGGGTATAAATCTTCCCACGGGTTGGGAGTACCCTGTATGTCCCTGAGCCTTCCATGGATGAGATAGGACACCGGGATAGGGGCGTAGGGGGAGGCCATGAAATGCACCTAGTGGGGAGGAGGGAGAGAGTTCCGTCCCCCTCTCATTTTTTCTCTCTCCCCATCCACCCCCTCTCATTTTATCTCTCTCCCCATCCATACCCTCTCATTTTATCTCTCCCCATCCCTCTAATTTTCTTTCCTCCCCCAGAACAACCACAAACAAAGAACCACAGAAAACACACACACAAACACACACACACACACCAGAACAAATACACATACTCACAGCCACAAAGACACACAGAGACTCACAGCCTCACCTCTCTCCACTCTGCGCTATTTCCTCCACCTTGGCCCCACCCCATAGTTCCCGACACTTGGATAGCAATAGCCCTTCTTGGAGAAACCCACACCCCAAGCCAGTCAGCTCACCAAGTCCAGAGAGGTATTACTGCTAATTTTTTACTGGACAATGTCCACATACAGGACAGTCCAACAATACCGGATATCTTGCAACCCTATGATTAAGTGCCAGAGAAAGAGGCTCTCATCTAAAGTAGCATTGCTTAAAATATTTTAGTATCTATTGTCAAAGGTAGAAGTGTTGACACACACACACACACACACACACACACACACTGTGTGTGTGTGTGTGTGTGTGTGTGTGTGTGTGTGTGTGTGTGTGTTTATGTGTAGGCAGGCACTCCATAAATATTATTAGTGAAATGTATACAGTATATAGTTATATGAAGGCAACTAGAATAGGCCCCGTAGTCTTTATTTACACTTGACATCATACATATTTCTTCTTTGAGTGCCTGTATAGCATCCCAAAGAGGCACTTTTCTTGCTACCATGTTTATGTCACTTGTCTGGCAATCCCTTGCATAGTGGAGGGGTTCTCCTACTTCCACCGGGACCCTGTGGTAGAGGTGCACTCTCTCTCAGGGACCAGCATCCCGTCACCCTATGCATCACCTTCCTAGTCCTTACCTATCGGATGTAGGTTTGCTTATGGACCTGTTGTTAAAGTTGCTCCCATCTTGTACTCAAAAGTCCATGTTTGAGGAACTTCATCTTAAGCAAATTGCACGTTCCCCCCTTAGTTTCTGGCAACCTAAACTCGACCCCATATCATGGCTCTATCTCAAAGAAGGGCACATTCCCTAACTACCAAAACAATAAAGTGGCAGTTCTGTTACAACTCTATATTAACTATTCACAGTTTCTACATCTTCCAGGAATCTGAGTTCCAGAACCCTCACTCCACTATATATCCCTAGTGATGTCATTATCACCCTGGATACACGGGTGGGGCTTATATTCTGCAGAGTCATCCTGGATTAACCCATAAATTAACCCCTTAGATAAACTTGTAGTCCCAGTAGAGAGGGGTACACTCTCCCCTTGACAGGTCAAGCCACCACCACGCAGCTCATTGAGTGGTGGACTGGAGAGCAGGATGACGGTGTCCAAAGTATTTTATGGCCAACCCTGACATAGTATAACACATCTAAAAAATAAAATAAATATTGTGTAAACATTGAGACATATTAAAGAAAGACCCAATTTTTTTTAAAGATGATACAACTAAGAGCAGCTGGTTGCAAAACGAAAAAGCAAAATACTTGTTCAAATGTCAGATGTGTGAGGTTGGTAAATTTTGGAAATGACAAATCTAATGTAACAGGTGAGATCTTTGACATCAAGCACTTAATATGGTATTGTCAATAGATTATATACGTGTTAAAATGCCCGTGTTGCAAACAGTACATTGACTGCACTACCAGAATTGTTAAGAAAAGAGTTGTGAAACACATTGGGAACATTGAAAATGGATTGCCCGCACATGCAGTTATAGTGCCTCTAGGGCACCATCGCATAGAAACTGTCACTAAACTATAATGAGCGTTTCTGTTAGATAATTCTCCTGATCTGCACTATTGCAGATTAATGAATGATCTCCATAGTGTCTCAAATCATTTTAAGATGCACCATACGCAAAATCCTTCAGGCCTTAAATTCATGATTTTTTTCAAAGCAGATTGGAAAGGTGGTAATAGGGTTAGTGCGATATCCAGAAAGAAAACATTTTGGTTTTGTACTTTGAAAACACTGACACCTGCAGGCCCTAATATAGACATTAACCTCTCAACTAAACATACGTCCAAGAGAACTGGGAACAGGTATCAAAGCTTACATCTGAAAATTGTGCAGCTTTCCTTTCTCTGTGTCAGTTAAATGCAGCAGGAGTTTCATGTGCCGCAGAAATTGATGCAAATGAACATGTTTGCAAATTGGACACACACACACAACACGCACAACCTTATGTACTTTCAGCTCACACCTGACCTCTGCTGGTTTCCTAACCTAATCTTCATCTCATATCGGTAACAGTTTTTAAGTGTTATTTACTTATTTGATAAATTCGGGAGGTATTTGTGCAGTGTTTAAATTGCAGATATCTTAAGGTTAATGTTCATTAAGGCACTTTGTAGGTTATAATTTCTTTTCTTTTTTTAACAGAGAAAAAACATAAAGTTTCAGGCTGCTACAGAAGCAGTTTGGACAGTTAAGCCTGGGTTAATAAAGAAAGAGCCTGCAAGTAGATGCTATTTTCTCCTTTTGGACTCGTCAAGTTGAGTTTTGAAAGACGGGAAAAAAAATGAGAAATACTGTATGCATTTTCCTAATATTTATTTGCGGGATTATACTTATATTTAATATAATAAGATGTGGTGAAACAGCATCATACAGTTAAAGGTGCGTCAACTTATGTATGGAAGTGCGTATTATTAACTGTGCAATACCCCACTTTTTACTATATTAAGTAGGAGCCTGAGAATTTGTCAAAATTCAGATGTTTTCCTAAAATGTCCCTGTAAAAGTTTTTTTGCCGGTTAAAGTTCCAGTAGTTGTATTGGGAAAGGAGAAGAGTAAATACAGTCATATGAAAAAGAAAGTACACCCTCTTAGAATTCCATGGTGTTACATATCAGGACATAATAACAATCATCTGTTCCTTAGCACGTCTAAAAATTAGGTAAATACAACCTCAGATGAACAACAACACATGACATATTACACTGTGTCATGATTTATTTAACAAAAATAAAGCCAAAATGGAGAAGCCATGTGTGAAAAACTAAGTACACCTTATGATTCAATAGCTTGTAGAACCACCTTTAGCAGCAATAACGTGAAGTAATCGTTTTCTGTATGACTTTATCAGTCTCTCACATTGTTGTGGAGGCATTTTCGCCCACTCTTCTTTATAATGTTGCTTCAGTTCATTGAGGTTTGTGGGTATTTGTTTATGCACAGCTCTCTTACGGTCCAGCCACAGCATTTCAATCCGGTTGAGGTCTGGACATTGACTGGGCCATTGCAACACCTTGATTCTTTTCTTTTTCAGCCATTCTGTTGTAGATTTGCTGGTGTGTTTGGGATCATTGTCCTGTTGCATGACCCAATTTCGGCCAAGCTTTAGCTGTCGGACAGATGGCCTCACATTTGACTCTAGAATACTTTGGAATACAGAGGAGTTCAGGGTCGACTCAATGACAGGTTCCCAGGTCCTGTGGCTGTAAAAACAAGCCCAAATCATCACCCCTCCACCACCGTGCTTAACAGTTTAAATGAGGTATTTGTGCTGATATGCTGTGTTTGGTTTTCGCCAAATGTGGTGCTGTGCATTATGGCCAAACATCTCCACTTTGGTCTCGCTTGTCCAAAGGACATTGTTCCAGAAGTCTTGTGGTTTGTTCAGATGCAACTTTGCAAACCTAAGCTGTGCTGCCATGTTCTTTTTAGAGAGAAGAGGCTTTTTCCTGGCAACCCTTCCAAACAAACCATACTTGTTCAGTCTTTTTCTAATTGTACTGTCATGAACTTTAACATTTAACATGCTAACTGTGAGGCCTGTAGAGTCTGAGATGTAGAAGTAGAAATTCTAGGATTCCAGCGGTGCACAGCCAAGTAGAGTAGGGGACCAGCAAGGTGTGGTTTAAAAATATATTTATTGATACAACATGGTATGGGGGACACACACTCTGACGCGTTTCGGACTGGTATAGTCCTTTATCAAGGACTCTTTGATAAAGGACTATACCAGTCCGAAACGCATCAGAGTGTGTGTGTCCCATACCATGTTGTATCAATAAATATATTTTTAACCCACACCTTGCTGGTCCCCTACTCTACTTGGCTGTGCACCGCTGGAATCCTAGGATTTCTACTTCTACTTGAATATTGAGCGTGCTGCACGCAGCAAAGGAATCAGCTATCTGTGAGTATTGTATTTCCCCTTTACATGGAGATTTGATGACCAGGAACAGTGCTGCAGCATAAGGGTCCTGTATGGCAGAGTCCTACACACCAATGGTATGTTAACCCTTCATTTACTCTGACACGTGGACTATTATAACAATATTTAGTGTCTTTGCTGCATTCAAATAGCACTGGGTTCAATACTCTATCTCTTGGCTATATCAGTTTCCTATTACCATGATATGTGGATTCAAGCCTGTTATTGACTAACAGTTCAGAATTGGATTGAGCACTGTTGTTGGGACTCATGCCCCAAACCACCGAGTCTGAGATGTAACTCTTGGGTTTTTTGCAATTTCTCTGAGCATTGCACGGTCTGACCTTGGGGTGAATTTGCTGGGACGTCCACTCCTGGGAAGATTGGCAACTGTTTTGAATGTTTTCCACTTTTGAATAATCTTTCTCACTGTAGAATGATGGACTTTAAATTGTTATAACCCTTCCCAGATTGATGGGCAGCAACAATTGCTTCTCTAAGATCATTGCTGATGTCTTTCCTCCTTGGCATTGTGTTAACACACACCTGAATGCTCCAGACCAGCAAACTGCTAAAACATTGGCTTTTATAGAGGTGGTCACACTTGCCGATGATCAGTTAATCAAGGGCATTTGATTAGCAGCACCTGTTTGCTACTTAGCATCTTAATTCCTATGGAAGCAGTAAGGGTGTACTTAGTTTTTCACACATGGCTTCTCCATTTTGGCTTTATTTTTGTTAAATAAATCATGACACAGTGTAATATGTCATGTGTTGTTGTTCATCTGAGGTTGTATTTACCTAATTTACCTATTTTTTAGACCTGATTGTTATTATGCCCTGATATGTAAAACCATGGAATTCAAAGAGGTTGTACTTTCTTTTTCACATGACTGTATATGTGATATAACCAATATAAAAATACAGTGTTAGTAAACCAATGAATATATAGAACACTTAGGGCCTCTTTCAGAAAGCCTCGATAAGGCCCTTATCGAGCACTTATCGACCAAAATGGCTACTCGTATTCAGTAAGCCTCGATAAGTGCTCGATAACGGCCTGTATCGACGCAAAATTTTATCACCAAAAGAAAATCCCCAATTGAGCGGCGATCAGCCGCTTTTCGACCATTTTTGGAAGGATCATAAACTCGCGCGATTCAGATACCCGTAAGTCGGCTGTCGCGGCCTATCGCAGCCCTAAAAGGCGATCTTCTCCCCAAATCCAATTCACCTCAAAATTTAGGTAAATTGGTGGGGAGATGGCCTCGATGAGCTGCGATGTGTCGGGACTTAGAAAAAAATCAGGCCCTTTTCCTGCCTCGGATTGATGCCGGGGGTCTCCGGAGCTGATAGCCATTAATAGCAGCTCCGGACCCCCCCGGCATGCATCCGATGCAGGAAAAATGCATTTACAGCAACTTCATTACCTTAGTGGCTAACCGCTAAGGCAATGAAGGGTTAAACACTCATGCCAGGCTTACTGTGGCTAGCGAGGGTGGGTGAAGGGGGAATTTGGCCCTTAGTGGCTGTTTAGGCCTTGCGGGGGGACTTAACCCCTTCATTAGTAATAAAGGGGTTAACCCAACCGCTACCCACCCACAAGGTCTAGACAGCCATCCTTAGGGCTAATACCCACTTCACCCATCCGTGAAGCCTAAGCACCCACCCCAGACTGACTATATCCACCCTGTACCCATTGAGTAGTATAGTGGTACATCATACCCATATAATAATAATATGGGCATGATAAGCCTCTATAACACTCAATGGGCACCCTAATTACAATACATTAATACACAAGACACACAATAATAAAACATAACTAAACTCCAAAAAAACACACTTCACTAAATAAAAACAGTAGCCAGCTAATCCAATCAATACAAGCTATAACAACATCAACAATGAATTAATTAAACCATGAACCAATCAAACCAATTAATTCCTAAACCAACTCAAAATGAATAGTAACACTAACCACTCCAAACAATTAATTACTACAACATTAACGAATTTAAACAGTAAAATAGAAAGAAAGAAATTCTAACAATATCTGAAATAACCATAAAACGCATTAGCTAACATAATACAACATTAACTACAAACGAACACCAATCGCAAACATTTTATTACCATTAAGCATGAAAAAACAAACAATCACATCCACATAATAAACTGAAAAGAAAAAAAGCATGATATATATATATATATATATATATATTTATATCAAAACAGAACAAAAAATCAAAGTAGCGCCTCTATTATAACCTACCAACTGTGAGTATGTCTAACTAACTGTGATACACAACCAATGGGGTGGCTAAGATAGGTATATGGATTTAAAAAACCTATGTTACCTTAAGATATTACATGTAAAATTACAAATAAAATACTATAACTTTAATAAAAAAGAATAAAAAGTGTTTTATAAAAAATGTATATAAGTGGAGTAAAAAGTCAATGGATCAATCCGTAAAAAACCTTAAAAAACACAGAGTCCTGTTCCAAGTAAATGCATCCAGGTATTAGGCAGCCCGTTAAGAAGGGATCACTACTCCCTGTTGATACCTATGGAAAAGAAAAGAAAAAAACAGGCGCACACCTAGTGCATTAAAGTATAACAATTCGGTTTATGGAACAATAAAAACAGACAAATGCCCACTCACAAGTGTACACGGTAAACAAGCAGGTATGAGATAGGCTCTCATAAGCCAATACTGCCGTCCGACTCAGCAATGGTGTCCTTCTCCTGTATACTCTCTGCGTGGTCTCCTGCAACCGGAAGTGACGTCCACCCGGTCGGGTGCCCCGCACAGGAGATCCCTCCGGGAACCAGTACCTTCAGCTGCCTGCTTCTGGTCACTGCACCACCGGGGGAAACGAGGGATCCAAACTTCTGCTTTGCCTTTCACAACCTGCAATGATTCTCAGCCCGTAGCGAAGGTCTCCGTGGGAAAATGACTCCTCTGTCTTAGCCACGCCCTACGCGTTTCGTCATCTATGATGACTTCATCAGGGGTACGTCAGCTGGGTTGGAGGGGTCCAATGTATATTTAAATAAATAAATTTCGGGCGACTTTTCAGCTGGGAGAGGCGGCTCTCTCAGAGCCGCTCTCTCTGCAGCAGAAATGAATCGCTGGTTTTTGCCTTTTCAGAGGCTCGATGCTCTCGCTGGCAGCAACTTGCCCGTTTTGGGAATTTTGCTATCACAGGTAATCGAGCCTTTCTGAATACCGTGATAGCAACCCCCAAAAAACCCTCATTTTTAATGCCCTGGCGATAATTTTTATCAACCCTCTCTGAATGAGGCCCTTAGAGTTCACAATTAGAGTCCATCCGGATCCACGGAGAATGTAATGCAATTGAAAGGATTCAGACCACCATATAACTATTGGCTCGTTGCAGCTCCTTTGATGTGGTATAGCCACTCACAATAAAATCTACAGAAAAAAAAAACAAAGAGAAGCGCAGGCTCCATAGTGTTTAACGGTATAAAAATAAAGTCCATTTAATATGACACGCAGTCCCTAGGAATCACACTTACAAGATTTTAAAAAACACTGAACATTTGAGAGAAATCTCTAAGGGGTACGTCAGCTGGGTTGGAGGGGTCCAATGTAATACTCTGCCTTGGCATGGTACAGCTGCTGGAAACTCCTGTCGCACTTCCGCAATACTACACTCGATCAGCCAGTCTCTCAGCACATTAATGCCAGTCCTCCGGTCAGCTGAATGCTCTGGACACAGACCGCATGTGCAGCGTTTGCAACCAGGCTATCCGTCAGGTACAGAGACCTCCTCTCTACCGCCGTGCGTGCTGACGTCAGCACTTTGTCACAACTAGTTTTGTCACTATCACGTGACTTCCCCTGATTATATATATATATATATATATATATAATAGGATAATGTATCAGCTAAACTCCTAGATTTCTGCAATTGAATGATATCCTTCAGGACAACTTGATAATGAAAACATTGAGAAAGGTTTATACCGTGTGTCCTTTGCTTGTATGTTTAAACACGGATTCAACCACAGTGTACTGTATGTCAAAGAAAGAGTAGAGCAATTGTTATTAATTGACAAAGCTGGTCAACAGTTAGAGGAGAAATATTCCAAATAAAGTACCACAAATACTGATTCCCACATACAGTTGTCTAATCCTTTATATGAAAATTCAGCAGTGCTCCCACCAGCCTGCAATGAGCATGCATAGGTTTAAACTGAACTGTTCAACCAGAAGCAATAACATAAAACCACACAACCCTGTTTATAAATGTTTTGATTCACGTAGTCCTTTAATATATAGCACATGAATACAAATGGTTACTGTGACGTGATTACTGGGAGATTAGTTCCCGTAATGTCATTCCTCTGCCGCACTGAGTCACCTGCTAGTGATTTATTTTCAGTCATTTACTGCTCCTTCTTTCTCTCCACTTGGACTGATATTCCAGCCGTTTCATCTCCCTCACCAATAGCTTACTCACCATCTCCAGTAACCCAGAACCTCTCCTCTGGCTTCTGTTCCATTTTACTCCCTGATGGTCCCACTCCCTCTGCTGCTCTCATCCTGGGGCAGCTTTCAGAGGAGATGTGTTGGTTTTGAAACTGGGTTTCCCCAAATCCCACACAGTATATCTCTGTCCATATGGATTTCACTTTGTATGCTATACTAGTCATTTTGTATTCATAGACCTTATTCTGCTATTTGTCACCACACCCACCACCATCAGGCGAGTTTGCTTACTTCTAACAAATATTTTCTTGTTGCTCTAATTTCATGGGAACTCGACTCATTTCACTGCTTTTGTCCTGTTGCCCCCAGAGAACAAAAGGACTAATAGTAGAGAATGCAGAAGAAACTGTGTGTTTATGTATAATATTTAGCACATTGGGCTTTTGTGGCGGATTCTTATGTGATTCCTCATAGTAAACATCCCATTATATTTACTTTGCTGCTGCTATTCGCAGTTTTCTTTCACTTTGCATAATCCTTTGTCTCTATTTCCAGCATTAGCTCTATCCAATGTAATGAGTCAGAGGTGGCGTTGAAGGAAAATAGAGACTATGTCATTAAGCACTGCTCTTTCTATATTCAGTACACTTTGGAGGATAGGTATCAAAAGAAGCAATTTTCTCCAAAACAATGGAGGGCAGCTTTTCAGTGGGAATCATTAGCATATGTATGAAGCTAGTTAACGTTGCTTCTTACATTAGGCTGATCATTTAGGAGCAGAGATTAACGTCACCTCAAACCCGTAATGGAACATTTGGTCGTGGCCATCTTGGGTTCCCCCCGTGCATCCCTAAAGGGTTCCCTGCAATTTTGTGGTCAATTAAAAATTGTATCAAATATGGAAGAATTTACAATGCATCTGATCAGAGTTTCTATTAGACATGGGAATTGTGTTCCTCAGAATTTCACTTAGGGTTCCTTAACCAAAAAAAGATTGGAAACCACTGCCCTAACTCCTATATCGACTTTAAAAAAAATACTGTCTGGAAAGGGGATTAAAATTGTTGCAAAGCCCTTTGGTACAAAGTAGCACACACTGTCAAAATGCAATTTGCACCTGTTTTGGACGAATGTTCCACTTTGCGACACTTGATACGGGACATATCACCCTTTGTCTGTAACTTGCTGAAGTTAAATACTGATTCATAACCGGATATCTTGATGACATTACTTGGAAATATATGTGGTATTCCTTTTGTGCTTTGACTTTTTAAGTCACAGTGGATAGCGGAAGTGCAGGATGATAATGATGAGGAAGGAGTAGATATGGTAGACTGATTCATGGAAACACCATCTAACATAGAAAAATATGACATTTTAATAGGCACATGAAAATTGGCAAACACATGTCTTTTTCTACTATCAAGTAGTGATGTACTGAGCACCGGGTAATTACCCGCTACCCGGGGTTTTTCAGCTACCCGGGCATTAACCGGACCTGGCAGCAAGGGGCTGGGCCCGGGACTAGGTAGGAACTGGCACCGGGTAATGTCACTGTAAATGAAAATAGTTCATAACTTACCTGCAGCCGGCGACGGAAGGTGAAGAAGATTAGTGAGGAAGACCGCAGCGACATCTGGGAGCAGCAGCAGAGGTCCTGGTGGTGGCAGCCACAGAAGTCCATGTTCAGCCGGAGGGAGCAGCAGGAATACAACACATAGCTGATACCAGTGGGAGTCGGGGAACCATGGGACCGGAGCAGGAGCGTTTCTATTAGAAAGCCGGCTCCTGCCCCTCTCTAGCCCCCCTTTGATCTCTTTTCCCCACTCCAAGTGCACCTCTCTCCCTTCTCAAACTCCCTCGCCCCAGCTCCCTTCCCTCCCCATACCTGTCTGAGTGCCCGGCTGTTTGTCACTAATGGCTGTGTGCCTCAGGAACTCTTGCGCTGCCAGAGCAGAGGAAGTCTCGTAGGGCCTCGGCCCTGACAGGTTAGATCTATCATGAGCAGCGGACGTACTCCAGCCCATCACTCACAGTGAACTTACAAATGGAAAAAACGCACCACAAATCTCACTTCCAACAGCCGTGGTGCTGGATGGCAAGGGGGAAATGGGGAGGAGCTCGATGAACTTCCAAGAGTCAGGCTAATCTGATATTAAAGATGCAGTTCCACTTCTGACCAAAATACGTTAATAGGAGATAAGGTCACAGGAGGTGTGTGTGTGTGTGTGTCCATCAGCAATAAAGCATTGAATAGATATGTTAAAATAAAAAAACCCTTGGAGATGTTCTAAATCCGGAGCCACGCTCAAACCACGTTATAAGCGGTTCTGCGTTGTAGCGGATCACGCTATAACGGGGTTGAGCTATATATATATATATATATATATATATATATATATATATATATATATATATATATATAGTCAGGTATGGAGATTAGCACTCACGGTTTTGTTGCAGGAGGCAGATGCTTGTCCCATAGAGAGTATGTAGACATATGGAGACCAGGGGATCCTGATAGCCAAAAAGAGACAGCACACTGCAGGTATGATATCAAAAAAGTGTATTCAGTAACACAAGGCCGCCTATATATAGGTATATAAAGAAAGATGATAGATAGATAGATAGATAGATACAGATAGATAGATAGATAGATAGATAGATAGATAGATAGATAGATAGATAGATAGATAGTGACTCCCCCACACCACACACACACAACTCATATCGACGGTTCAAGTAATTAATAAAGCCTTTCTCAAGACTACTATTAGAGAAATTTGGATATGAGTCAGTTAATTTTTCATTTTTTCTATAAAGACCCGGTGTGCCTGTTATCTGTTTGCCTATACCCACTTCTAGTTACAGCTTTTCTTTGTGAAGTGCTACACACACACACACACACACACACACACACACACACACACACACACACACACACAAATATATGGCAACAGAAACAAAGAACAAAAAGAATCCCAAAATAGCACTCTAGCATACAAAAATATATAAAAACGTATTTAAACACATTACACAAATAATAACAAGGTCCGCAGTGTCTACAAAGCTAATATTGTAATGACTGAACAATGAAAAAATTTGAGATCAAAAGGGCTACACTAGTACTACAAAATAACCATACAAAACCTGATCTAACTAGCATAATAGCAAGTATCACATGTAGAGACAAAGGAAGATGGAAAAAAAATGTAAAAGGGTAGCCATACAGTATGAGCATCAATGATAAATCCCAAATGGAGAAATAGACCTAGGAGTGTGGAAGCAAATGATATGCTTCCTAACACTTGGACTGGCCGGTCAGCAGTACTATTGATTTATGCCCTAAGAATAAAGTGCATGTAACAATGAATGAAATGGCATAACACAGTGGCAGTGCGCATTAGATTTGCACACACAGTAGGGCAACAAGACTAAAGACAGATGTCAACAGAGCCAGTGCTACAACAAAAATACTTAGCACAAGTTCAAGGGGGTTTGAAGTAACTGAACGTCTGTGACTGCAAGGATGATAGTAGATTCAAATGATTTCAGCCGCCACAATGCGCACGCTCCATAAGTAGTGATGGTGCCAAACTTGAAACTGCAGTAAGGAAGGAGTAGAACAGCTGGGGACACCGCTGGAACCTGGACAGACAAGAGAGCCCCGACGCGCACGTTTCGCCACCTGCTTCGTCCGGGGGCTTGATGTGATGACTAATTGAGGCTGTATGTAGTCGCTGTTAATGTGACGTATGCATCATCAGATCAGTGAGTCAGCTGGAAACAGCAAGACTGATAGGTGAACTTCTTAACTCCTCCCTCATGGGAGGAATAATCAGGGCAGGTATAAGATTGCATACCTGATTAATTAAATAAAGGCACACATGAGTTAAAAAGGGGGACATCTGATAGGGTGGAATAAGTATTTTTGCTGTAGCACTGGCTCTGTTGACATCTGTCTTTAGTCTTGTTGAACTACAAAATGTGCCTGCTTGGAAAATATATCCACTACTACAAGGATCGTATTCATCCCTTTGGAGGGTGGAAGTTCCACTATGAAATCCATGGATACATGCGTCCAAGGGCGTTCATGGATGGGAAGAGGCAGAAGGAGACCCGATGGCTTATGTCGGATGGACTTACTCTGTGCGCATACTGGACAAGCTTTCGTGAAGTCCTGAATATCCTTGCTCATCTTTGGCCACCAAAAGGTACGTTTAATTAAGTCTAGCGTCCTTTTAAAACCAGGGTGACCAGCCGATCTGGATGAACGCCCCCAATCCAGGATTTTGTGGTGAAAATGTGGAGCGGCGTACAGGCATCCTTCTGGCACTTTTAATCTCCTGGGAATATGGGCCTGGGCTTCCGTGATTTTATCCAGGATGTCAAACATATTGGCGGAAATTATGCAATTTGAAGGCAGGATAGTTTCCGTAACCTTGTCGGATTTCTCTTCTGTAGAGAACTGACATGAAAGTGCGTCGGCCTTGACATTCTTGGTGCCTGGAATGTACGAGATCGTATTGTTGAAACGGGAAAAAAAAGTGCCCAGCGAGTTTGGTGAGAACCCAGACGACGGGCCCCCTCGATATACAATACATTTTTATGGTCGTGAGGATGGCTACCGGCTCCTTGGTACCCTGGAGGAGGTGTCTCCATTTTTGTAAGGCTAGCTTGATCGCCAAGAGTTCCCTGTTCCCGAATCGTAATTTCTCTCGACCGAAGAAAATTTCCTAGAAAAGAAGCCACAAGGGTGGAGTTTGTCTTGAGGAGTGGACCTTTGTGATAGTACTGCCCCTGCTCCAATATCAGAGGCATCAACCTCAAGAGTAAAGGGAAGAGACGTGTCCGGGTGACGAAGGTTGGGAGCGGAGACGAAGGCTCTCTTGAGGAATTCAAACGCCTTGGTGGCTTCAGGGGACCATAACGAAGGGTCGGCCCCTTTTTTGGTAAGGGCGGTAATGGGGAGGACTGTAGTAGAAAAGTTGCGGATTAATTTCCGATAGTAATTTGAAAAACCGAGGAGGCGCTGGATTGCTTTTAGAGAATTAGGTAACGGCCAGTCCAGAATAGCCCTCAATTTCTCCGGATCCATAGTGAAGCCTTTGTCGAAAATTATATAGCCCAGAAAGGCTGTGGAAGATTGGTGGAAGAGACATTTCTCAATCTTAGCGTAGAGCTTGTTTGCGCGGAGACGAGAAAGAACCACCCTGGTGTGGTGGATATGCTCCTCTAGGTTTTTGGAGAAAATGAGAATGTCATCTAAGTACACTATTACGAAGATATCCAGAATGTCCCGAAAGATTTCGTTCATGAATTCTTGGAATACGGCTGGGGCGTTGCAGAAGCCAAACGGCATCACGAGGTATTCATAATGGCCGCTGCGTGTATTGAAAGCGGTTTTCCACTCGTTGCCCTCCCGTATACGAATCAGATTGTACGCCCTTCTGAGGTCGAGTTTGGAGAATATAGAGGCTCCTTGGAGCCGATCGAAAAGTTTCGAGATTAAAAGAAGGGGGTACCGGTTTTTAACAGTAATTTTGTTGAGCCCCCGGAAATCAATACAAGGTCTTAATGAGCCATCTTTTTTTTTCACGAAAAAGAACCCAGCCCCGGCTGGAGAGGTGGAACCTCTCTTGAGGTTTTCCTGGATGTAGGTAGACATAGCCTCGGTCTCAGGCACGGAAAGGGGGTACGATTTAGACTTGGGGAGGGTGGCTTAATTGTATGGGGCAGTCAAACGGGCGATGTGGCGGCAGGATCTCAGCCTGGGTCTTGTTGAAGACATCCTTGAAATCACGGTAAACATCAGGAAGCGTGGAGGGAGGCGGTACGGATGTCTCGAGGCCGGCGAGCGTGGTTACGGAGGATTTTCCAGAATTCTTCACTGAAGAACCCCACTGAATCGGCGATTTGCCCGTCCAATCTACACACGGATTGTGCAGCTGGAGCCAGGGTAATCCCAGAATGACCTGGACTGTGGGCGAGTGAAAGATGTCAAAGATCATAACCTCAGTGTGACCATCCGCGGTGGAAAGTGTGAGGGGAACAGACTCCAAGGTGATGAACGCTGGCTGGAGGGGACGGCCATCTACAGTATTGCTTCGAGACCGATGGGTACCCTCTTCTTGATTAAAGGAATCTGGTTGTTCGCCTCATTGGACGAATCGCTCACGTGACCGGCCCTGCATGCCGGCAAGCGGGGAAATCTAAAATTCTGGTAAGACCTACGCTTCCGCGCGCTTGCGGAAGCGTAGGTGAGCCCCTACTAAAGCTGCTCTAATTGCGGCTGTAGGGGCTCAATGCTGAGCGGGAGCCTCAGCGCGCCTCCGCCAGCAAGCAGCAACCATGGACGAGGCCTTAGAGAGACTGGCTCCGTGCAGGGACTACATGTCCCATGAGCCTCTGGAGCTACTATCACATGGCGCAGCACAGCCAATAGGGCTGCTAGAAGCACGGATGACTGGGTTAATACATTTGGCACGTTGGAGCACCACGAGTCAGTCAGGAGCAGGACAGAGAAGGGTGAGGTAGTGTCTCAGGTCCCAGTGGCCCTGAGACTAGTCCTAGAGTCCCCCCAGGTCCCAGCTAGGCTCCGACACCCCAAAGATTGATTGCTTCAGGGAAGGGACACTTCGCCATTATTGTATAGTGTCAGGGACACAGTGAAGACGCCGGTCGGTGACTTGCGGCCTGTGGTCTGGGACCAGACCACCATCTATTCTGAGAGACGCTTAAAGGTGAGACCCTACAACGAGAGTTCACCCCACGCCGAGGTGGATGTATTTGTTGGATCAGACGGATCCTTTTATCAGCCGGCAGTACCCGGGTGCTGGAGTGCCCAGGAAAGTATCATCCTCTACAAGTGCACCAACCGCCACACACACTGGATAGCGCTACTCCACACACTTTGGGGTGGGCTTGGCTCCTGTGGTTAGGTGCTCTAAACACGTCAGTACTTTGGGGGAACCTCACCAGGGTGTGGACAAGGTGGTGGTTGGACAGTGGGGAGGGGGGGGGGGTCTGCAGTGTGTGGGTACGGCCTATATATATAATCCAACACCACAAACATTCGTTTTGACCATATTCCCAAAATCCATTTCCCATGTAATTTGCTTTCCAAGTTATTACGAACCACTTGACTGTAACTACATAGCCCAGCATTTCCCTTAGTATGTATGTATGTATGTATATATATATACACACACACACGTTCCTTCACTGTCGCCATTATACTTCTGCATGTGGAAGGGTTTGAGGGTATGACTTGGAGTAGTAGGCAGGCATAACAGCAGAGGGCAGCAAAAAACAGCAATCGAGACAGAAAGAAAAAATAAGTAATAATAAAGCATAGAGAAT
Source organism: Ascaphus truei (assembly GCA_036426205.1). NCBI lineage: Eukaryota > Metazoa > Chordata > Amphibia > Anura > Ascaphidae > Ascaphus > Ascaphus truei. The sequence goes on from CM071572.1 coordinate 85,582,555, forward strand.
AATCATCATTGATGATACCAGCTGAAAATTGACAGGAGGTTTAACCTTACATCACATTCATTATTAGCATTTTCTGTTTAAACTTAAAATCAAGTTTTGCAATTGGCACACAGATAAATAGCTGCTCTATTTATCTCTTTGAATATACAGTACCAGTAAAAAATTGACTGACGGTTTAGAAGTACATCACCATGTCATTCACATGTTTTGGTTAAAATGAAGTTTGACAATTTATTTGGCACACACATATAACGTAATAGTATACGTATAGGGGTCTGTGCAGTAAGCGGCGAAAAAGCACTTTCGGCAGGGTTTGAACTCGCCATGTTTTTGGCGAGTTGCTCTCAGTGTATGCAGGAGGGCCCGAATACCTGCGAGAGCAACATGTCCAAACATGGCGAGTAGCTGGTGGCGAGACGATCTGCCTGCCGAGAAGGGCTCCCCTAGCGAGATCTGTCTGCAGCAGAGAGAGATCCGCCTCTCTCTCTCTGCGCAAATCTCGCCGGAAAAAAAAATATTTTAAATTTTTTTTAAATTCATGGTGTAGATGTACAGGGCGTCTCCGGATCTGAACCGCGTTGGTTTCAGGTCCGGGGACCCCCTGCTTTGCGAGATACAGGCCCCGTTATAGGGTGCTGGTATCTACTATACTTTTTTATAGCATCCACGTCGCGTGACGTGTGACATGTAAACTATGGTGGAGGCACTGGCACCCGATGCCCCATACCGGGTCCTGTAACTCGGGAAGCAGGGGGTCCCTGAGCCAGAAATCAGCTCAGGAGACCCCCTGCTCCCACACACAATTAAAAGAAAATGACATTAAAGCAGCTTCATTACCTTAGCGGCTATTTGCTAAGGCAATGAAGGGGTTAAAGCATAATAGCATGTTTATTGGGGACAATTGCCCCCAATAAACATTGCAATATACAGCACACCCACCCCCTGTGCCCCCAACAACCCCTATACCCCCTAACATACAGTACATATATTTATATATTTTTATGCACAGGAATGATACCCTCTGGTGGTCCCTGCTTGCCTGCAGTACCAATTCTGTGCCCACAATTTTTTTTTTTTTAAATACATAAATACTTTAAAATAAATACAGCCCCCACACCCTGACACATACAGTACAGTAATGGGCAAAATTACTATTATCCACATATGGATAATAGTGCATTTGCCTATTTAAAATACAATAAGTAGCAGAAATAAAATAAATACATCTTGCACTCACACTTGCCAGGCTGCCACGATGAAGGTCGTCCTCATCCTCATCTTGTTTCTGCCCTCTGTTGCTGCAAAAACCACCCTCACCCACTACTCACCAGGGAGGCCTACCAACCCACTATTGGGGACAATATCCCTTTCACCCCCCCCGAACTACAATTACAACACTACACAGAACAGCCCCACTACCCACCTCCTAGGCCCCACAATAAACATTACCATATTTAATAAGCAATACATAACCCACCCACCCCCTGTGCCCCCCCCCCCCATAAAAACATGATTTATTATTTTACATACAGGCTTAAAACCCCAGGCCTATGGTAGTCCCTGGTGGTCCCGACGGGTGTCCGCAGGCCCCACAGTGCACCCTGGGGGGTACCCACGGGTCTCCGGGTGGTCCCCGCTAGGCGCCGTGGGTCTCCAGGTGGTCCCCGCAGTTCACCGTGGGCCACGGGTGGGCCCGCGAGTGTATGGGGGTTCCCGGGTCAACCCCACAGGTGTCTGGGGGCCCTCGGGTGGTTCCCACAGGGGTCTGGGGCCCTCGGTTGGTCCCTGCAGGTCCCCCACAGCTGTGGGGCCCCCGGTTCTTCCCCGCAGGTGTCCCCCGTGGGTCCACAGGTAGTATTCGTGGGCGTCCGGGGGTCCTCAGGTGGTCTCCATAGGTCCCCGCAGACCTATGGTACCAACCCTGTATATAAAATATAAAACATGGCCTACATTTAAATAAATAAATAAATACTCCCCCCCCCCCCCTCACCACCAAATACATACAGTACAGTAATGGGCAAAATAACTATTATCCAGATATGGATAATATATTATTTGCTCATTATTAAACAGATAAGCCAGCATAACTAAAGTAAATAAATACAGTTCTACTTACCACAGCAATATGAAGGGGGTCCTCATCAGGATGAAGCAAGGTCCCTGTCCTCCGTTGCCAGAAAAATACATTGCAAATACATCTAATGTCCCCATACCCGTTAATTACCTTATTGGTTAATAACCACGAAAGTAATTAAGGGGTTAACCCACCCTGCCCCAATACCCACCCATGAGGCCTAACAACCCTCCCCAGGCAACTACACCCACCCTTCACCCATTCATTTGTACAGTGGCTTCATCATGGCCATATATAATGTATATATACTATGGGCATGATTAACCAATATACAAAGAAATGGGTAAGGATTACCAAAACATATCAAAACATCACATAGCCAAATCAAAACATCACATAGCCACATAAACAACACAGCACATTGCAAAAGAAAATAAAGCACATCTCAAAAGAAAACATAGCACTTAGTCAAATAAATCTATACAAATGCCAATCAAACAATTGAATGGTACAGTGTGTACATGATGCAAATAATCTGTGTCACGTAACACTATGCCAATCAATGCTCAAACTAAAATAAACAATTACAAACAAGATACAATGCCATCCAAACAATAAGAAAATAAAAACAAAGCAAGAAGTAAACAGAAATAATTTACCATCAATTAATCCAATTCAAAATTAAATTACATAATTCACTATTAAAACCACAAAATCAAACCATTATGAAATACATGAAAGGTCTCAAGTAACAACACCCATCACCAAAATAACTTGCAAAAAAGAAGCTACTATTAAAAAGAAAGCTCCCCCCTGAAATAAACTATTGAAAACACCACTAAAAATTATCATATGACCAAATATTGAAGGTCCTAACACTAACTGATTAAAATTCTTATTTACCTCTATAATTAGAGGAAGAATGATCGCATTGGATCTGTCACAACCAGCTGCATGAAATAGACCTGCTTACTTGGAAAGTGGGGAGGGGCAAGCTTAAACTCTGTGAGGGAGAGGCCACTAACCTCCAAAACAGCTGAGACCAGCTGGACAAAATTAATAAACACACAGATACCCAGCAAGCTCTAAATTACCACATAATATATATATATATGTACACAAGTGTCAATTGGAGTGCTACTGGGCGAGCCTAAATGTATACAACAAAAAAACAGAGAAGCCCAAAGCTACATCCAATATGACAAAAATAGACAGTGAAATACCTATATAGCTCTTGAAAAAGGGTCATTTAGTTAAACCCTTTGACCAAAGCATTCATCAAAGCAAAACATTGCCCAAAGAAGAGATCCGTGTATCTCGAAAGCTCACACAAATAAAGCATTTAGTTAGCCACAAACGGTATCGGATTTTGTTTTTTGATTATTAAATATAATATATATATAATATATATATACTAGTTGATATACACGGCGTTGCCTGGGATTTAATTTTGCCGCTCCCACTCTCTCTCTGCTCCCTCCCCTTCACAGCTGCTTTCCCCCCCCCCTCGTTCACATGTCCGATTCCCCCCCCTCTTTTACTGCTCGCCCCCCCCCCCCCCCCCCCCTTCACGTGTCCCCCCCCCCTTCACAGCGCTCCAATTTCACCCCCTTGGTCACGGGCCGTGACTGGGTGGGTGGGTGCGAAGCAGTGATTGGGTGGGTGGCAGTGACTGGGTGGGTGTTAGGCAGTGGGTGGGTGTTAGGCAGTGACTGGGTGGGTGTTAGGCAGTGACTGTTTAGTGGGTGGGTGGGAGGCGGTTGGTGGGAGCCAGTGGCTGGGTGGCTGGGAGCGAAGCAGTGACTGGGTGGGTGGGTGCGAGGCAGTGACTGGGTTCCGAGGCAGTGACTGGGTGGGTGGCAGTGACTGGGTGGGTGGGTGCGAGGCAGTGACTGGGTTGCGAGGCAGTGACTTAGAGACTGGGTGGGTGTGTTAGGGAGGCAGTGACTGGGTGGGTGGGAGGCAGTGGGTGGGTGGGAGGGAGGTAGTGGGTGGGAGGCAGTGGGTGGGTGGGAGGCAGTGACTTTGGGAGGCAGTGACGCTAGTTACTTTGGGAGGCAGTGACTGGGTGGGTGACAGTGACTGGGTGGGTTGGGTGACTTACCTTCACCGGGTGGGTGCTGCTTCCTGCCGCCAGACGCTTCCCCCCCTGCCCCTGAGGCGGCGGAGTGAGGGACTGAGTGTGGTGCGGCTGGAAGGGAGGCGGGGGAGTGGCGGTGATGCGGGGGGCCGGCGGCAGGCCTCCCTGTACCTGACATCACAGTCCCCCCCTTGCATAACCCCCCGGTCCTCATTCCTGTTCCTGGCGCTCATCTCCATCTCCCCCATTCCCCAGCATTCGTTCCCCCCGGTGTTCGTTCTCCCCTCCCCTGTCCCCGGCGCTCGTTCTCCCCCCCCCTTCCCCCCAGCGCTCCCGTGGGTAAGGTTAGTCGGTAGGCAGTGCAGCGGCTATGTGTGAGGCGACGGGTGATGCGGTAGCCAGCGCTCGTTCCCCCCCCCCTCCCGGCGCTCATGCTCCCCCCCATACCCGGTCCCCGGCGCTCCCACGCGTGAGGCGGTGAGTCGGGAGGCAGTGCGGCGGTGGGTGATGCGGGAGCCGACGCTCTTTCCCCCCCCCCCTCCCATCCCCGGCGATTGTTCTCCAACCTACCCCGGTCCTCCCGCGGGTGAGGCGGGAGGCAGCGGGTGATGTGAGGCGGAAGGGTGTGAGGGGCTGCGGGTTGAGGTGAGGTGGCGTGCCGCTCGTGCTGGAGGGTGTGAGGGGCGGCGGGTTGAGGTTAAGCGCTGCGTCCGGGTGTGGGTTGTGTGACTGTCATGCCTTGCTGTGACGTCAGTCCACCCCGCAGGCCAATTAGCTGTGGCCTGGTTGTTGCTTTGCATTATATAATTATATATATATATATACAGTGTTCGACAAACCTATTCCCCCACACGCCCCGGGCGAGTGGATTTGACCTCGTGGCGACCTCCATAATCCTTATGGCCGCCCACGCAGCACATGTGTTTTTTTTTAAATTGTCCCTGCTCGCGCTGAAATTTTTTTTTAATCCAGCAGCCTGATTGGCTGACAGGACTTGGCGGGCTGCAAAGATTTTTTTTTCCATCCAGGCTAAGGCCACGCAGGTGCATCCTCTTCCTGCTGCTTGAAGAGGTTAGTACTCCTTTGCATCTCTCCCTCCCGGTCCCCGCTTCCCCTCTCTGTCCCCGTGTCTGCCCTCGGGGCTGGGTGATGGTAGTGGGGGTGTTCCTCCTCCACCCCAGTCCTCGCTCCTCCCCCCAGGTAACCCCCAATCAGTCACCCCCTCCCCACCCAGTAACACAGTCAGTCACCTCCTCCCCACCCAGTCACCCCCCAGTCAGCCAGTCACCCCCCCAGTCAGTCACCCCCCCCAGTCACCCCCCAGCCAGTCAGTCACCCCCAGCCAGTCAGTCACCCCCCCAGCCAGTCAGTCAGTCACCCCACAGTCCAGTCATTCACCGCCCCTCCGTCATTCACCCCCTCCTACCAGTTCTTTCTCTGTCTCCCCATCTCTCTCTCTGTCTCCCCTCCCTCCTCTCTCTGTCTCTCCTCCCTCCTCCCTCTGTCTCTGTCTTCCCTCCCTCCTCTCTCTGTCTCCCCTCCCTCCTCTCTCTGTCTCTCTGTCTCCCCTGCCTCCTCTCTCTGTCTCCCCTCCCTCCTCTCGCTGTCTCTCTTGCCTCCTCTCTCTGTCTCCCCTGCCTCCTTTCTCTATCTCTCTGTCTCCCCTCCCTCCTCTCACTGTCTCTCTGTCTCCCCTCCTTCTCTCTGTCTGTATGTCTCCCCTCCCTCCTCTCTCTGTCTGTCTCCTCTCTGTATCTGGATATCTTATTTACCCTGTATATCTTAACTGCCCTATACCTTCACCAAAATAACCTATACTGCTTTCTTCCAGATCTGACTGTCAAGCTTAAGACGGGAGGCATCGGAATCCCCCCTAACCCAGAAGACAGGTAGAGAACACCTCCCCTCCAACATATAACATTGCGGGAATGTGGGTACCTGGACATAGAGGGACTGCGGATCAGGTAAGATCCCAGCTGGGATTGCTGCTTTAGATATTGTGACGCGGGGATGTCCAGACACTGGATAAAGGGTGCAGGAAACTAGTCCTTCACATCTGGCTTTTTTTTGTAAATCCGACATACACACACACACACACACACACACACACACACACACACACACACACACGCGTAACCAGGATTAATTGTAGTATAATGTAATACAATAAATAAACTTATGTCAAAAACAAATGTTGTTCTTACTAGGAATTTATTAATTTTTTTTTTTTAGTTTTCTTAGGGCGGGGTTGGGGCGGGACTAGGGAGGGGTTGGGGACAGGACTAGGGAGGGGTTGGGGACGGGACTAGGTGGCGAGTAGATTTTGGGTGATTTGTCGATCACTATATATATATATATATGTAAGGATGTGTATACATATATATGTATGGTTCCGCGCTGTCACTGACATAGGAAGCGCCATACTGTTCTTTTGCCAGTAAGGTCACTGAGTAAGAGTCAGGCTGCGCATGCGCGAGGAAAGCGCGCGAACGGCAACCAATCTGGAGAGACTTTGGGGGTTGCACTCTGAACTCTGAACTGTGGGAGAGTCAGCTGAGGCTGGGGACCAATAGGGTGCGAGACTCTGGAGAGAGGAAACAGGATGCGTGTGGGCGGTGGGACACACGAGTGAGAGGTGAAGGAGGAAGGTGGCGGAAACTCGTGTGCGCGAGCGGAGGGTCAGAGATCCTTCCGCTTAGGTGAGAGACATTCCCCAGCCCCCAGGAGCATTACCTCTGTCATCGTAGGGTGCCGCTTTTGTAGGGACGGCCGTAGTAGTTAGGGACCCATCCTTTAGTGCAGTTCAGCTGCGGAGTGGCGGACGCCATCTTGGTCTGGCGGACAGACCTCACAGCATCACGGAGTGTCGGCGAAAGGCTGGAGCAACACTGAGTACCTGTGTGGAGTGGTGTGGTCACCGTAGTGACCGGAAGGTATCTTTAATCAGCAAGTGCACCTACACCGGTCATCAGGCGCTGATCCCGCCTCCCACTAACTAATTGGGGGCACCAGTGTGCCAGCATACAATGCTATACAGACACTAGTTACAGGACATACTCCTAGGGAGAGTGGCAGAGCCACCTGTGTACAGGACATTATACCAAACAAGGTGTGGCTGAGCCACTGTGTGTGTGTTTCACATGATGTGATATATATATATATATAGAGTATAAGGGTTATGATGTGTCATGTATATTCTCTAAGCTTTCGTTACATATTGCAATAGTAAAAGGTTGCCCGTTGCACAAACCGTTGTATGTTTCTTACTCAGGGCAGATTCTCTAATATGGGGATCCTGGGTAAGTGGAGGCGCTGCACCATGATAGTTAAGGGTATGACCCCAGGCTCTCCCATGGCGGAGGCTCAGAGCTCCTGAACCTACAGGTATATACAGTACACCAGTAGTTCCTTTCAATCCAGGATTCACAAAAAGGGCTACATATATATTATATATAAATATTCTATATATATTACTCGAGCGTATATACTCTATATTATCTATCGTATCATATACATATATCTATACCTATACATACATACATACGCTGGGTAGCATGGGAACAGCAATTGAATGACACTATTAAAAGCTTTTTGCAACATCATGGGGATCAATGCTCTGTTTGTCCTAATTTTGGGGGTGACTTGGGGTCAATGCGATTTACTTCTTTATAATTGTCCCTCTTTCTAGATAGAAGATGAACCAAGATCATAGAATATTTACTGTTCATTTTTGAGGTGCCTGCAATGTTACTGTTTTCCTTTACCCCAGAGGGAAATGCCGCTCAGTGCCAATTCAAAGCAGTTTAATTAAAATGAAGTCCCTACATAACATAACCTGACAGCTGATATTGTTGTTCTGATCTATTTTTCTTATTCTTAGTTCATCTTATTTTTTTTTGCCAAGTTTTCACCTGTTTATTATTATTTCACTGGCTTCAGTTGTTATCATGGACACCGCTCTGTCTTAATAAGTGGGAATAATACAGCAGAAGCTCTTTTAACCTCCCAGAGAGAATCTCCAGACTTTAACTACAGCATATAAAAGGGCGGTGTTGCCAGAAACAGCAACAGAAGGACTTTGCGATGGTAAAAAAATATTACGTTTCTCTCCTAGGCTGACCATGATGGAGCTTGGAACTTGGCCGCGTGTCCCCTGAGAGGGCCGCTGAGAGGGGGAGGAGGGAATGGGGGGACCCAGGACATAGTGTAGTTCTATGTCCCCAACAGTGGTGTTGGAATGTAGAGGGGAGGAGGGCAGTTCCCAGGACTCGGCTGTATCCTGGGCCCACTCACTTTTGTAGCGGATTGGAGATGCCCCCCCTCGTGCAAGTTTAATTGCCCTCCCTCAACAGTGATTCCTCCAATCAAACGTAACAGTATTGTGGTTGTATGTATATGATCCTCGCATAGAGGATCACAATTATGTTAATCGGGGTTTCATATAAATCCTTGTTTTGGTCATCCAGTGTCTGATTTTTTGCCGCGTGCTCAGTGAGTGAGAACGCATTGTCCCTTCTCTCCCTTCTCTCCCTTCTCTCCCTTCTCTCCCTTCTCTCCTTCACTTTATATTTCAACAAGAATGTTTTTATTTGAGAAAGACTATCTTTCTGTTTACACATCATTGTAGTGTCCTGCAAGCGCAGGGCATGCCCTCCACAACCCTTGATACCACCTCCAGCAGAGAAGGGAGGAAGACAGAGGTGGGGAACAAGTACAAGTAAAGAAGGGACAGGACGTGTAGAAGCAGAGCTGCATTACATCTTATGTTTATTTCATAGCACTAAAGTAAATAAAGTAGAGATACTTAGTTAACACTTAGTTAACACTTCCGTATACCTCATTATTGTACACACCCACAGAAGTACCACAGGACATCATAATCATTGTGTGAGCCTTCCAAAAATGCTTTTTCCTGTGTTAATAATAACAATAACAGCATGTTCTTGTATAGCGCTGCTAGCTTTACAGAGACATTTTGCAGGCATTTTGCCCCATGGAGCTTACAATTTATTTTTTGGTGCCTGAGGCACAGGGAGATAAAGTGACTTGCCCAAGGTCACAAGGAGCCGACACTGGGAATTGAACCATGCTCGTCTGCTTCAAACTCTCCGGTGTTTAACAGAATTACAATTCTTATAGGGTTTGATATTGAAATGAATAAATGTAAAGTGTCACACGCTCTGCTCATTTGCATGTCATTACCCAGAATTCATGGCTACCGTGGAAGCACTGTTTGCTAAGCTTTAGTAGGAAAAGTCAGGGTTGCAAACCGGTCTGAGACATGCAAATGCAACACACGTGGTATTTTTCTGTGTTGGAAAAAGACAATTTATTTATGCCACTTTGATAAAAAGTCATTTAAACAAGAAAAAATCTTGGCAAGGTCTAAAATAGTTTAAGCCTCGGTAAACAGCCTGCATCAAATGAAAAATTCCTTATTCAGGTTTCACACTGCTACATAGTGGGTCATTTAACGGTGTTTCAAAGAACAATTTTGTGTGCGTTACGGCTATCAGTGAGTTTCTGACAGCCTAGTGGCGTTACTGACCTGCTACGTTTAGGAAGTCACTATAGAGTTGACTAGGTGTGGGAGGAAAGGTTATCTGCCCCGGATACATCAAGCTGCAGTAAAATTGTGTTATTATTGCGTTTCATAAAAAAAAAAAAAAAAGGGCGTTAATACCGCCGAAATTAGTACTGTAGGTATGCATCAATAGTTCTACCATTGTAGAAAACACGCAATGTGCCATTAACAGTTGAGTTATTTTTTGCAATGCATTTGTCCTTTTCTTCAAAATGGCAGTCACGTTGCGGACTGGTCCTAAAATAGCAGAAAAGCATTGCGACAATACCCTATGTAGCACACTTAATAAACCAGTGATTTCTTGACACATGTTGCCAGTGCTGTTGGGAGGTAGAGGGGACACATTGGCTGCAGGGAGTTGGAGGTTTGTTTGCTTATTAGTGCTATTTTGAGATCTCCTTGACTGTGCTTTTTGTCGTCTGTCTGTGTTGGTGCTTGTGTGCTTGATTTAGTGATTTTTGCTGTACCTTGAAATTTTTTTGTTTTGTCTGTGTCTTTATATTTGTTATGTGATTGTTTTTAATTAATGTTTAGTGTGAGAGTGAAAGATAGAGGAGACTGCAGTGAGTGGAGTGAGTGCTGGGAGTGTGAGGACCGGAGGAAGTGTGAGGAGAAGTGGAGAGAGTGGAGGGAATGTGAAGAGGAATGAGGAGGAGAGGAAAGGAATGAGTGTGAGGAGGAGTGAGGAGCGTGGGCGTGTGAGGAGGAGTTTAGAGGAGTGGAGGTGTGGGTGGAAGGGGACAAGAAGGGCTGGTACCTCGGTGAGTGGAGCAAGAAGCCAGGACATGAGGATAAGGGGGAGGGGGGGGAAGAGAGGGACAAGTCAGAGGGGCATGGAAGAAACAGTGAGAGAGACAGGGCACAGCAGCAACGCCCAGGGGAGGCAATTGTACAGCCACTCCAACCCGCACATTTCAGTGAACCAGCGTCTCCATAGCGTAAAATGTTCTAAAGAAGAAAATAATGTCCTCATTAGTAGTAGTCCAAAATAGGTTCACTCACGATACCAGGTAACAAATCGCGACGGGTGAATATACCTGGCGCCAAAGACAATAAATAACAGTGATACTCGGACCATATATAATGTCCAGTTTGATAGTCCAGTAGTCTTTAATTAAGCCACACGGACAGTCTCATAACATGTAAAAGAAAAAGAGAGACATAGCATATACCTGTTGGATACTAGAGGCAAAAGATATAACCAAAACTAACACACTGACATACTAACAACACATATGAACAACACCTAATGGTAAGCTGGGAAATTATTTATTAAAATATATATAAAAAATGACCATGTGGATAATGAACAGGACAGCTGGTCATCCAATGTTTGGAAAAATTGAAATCCTACTTACAGAAAGCAGGATTTTAGCAGGTATATAGGATTGTCTCTATCCAAGTGGCAACAAAGGAACACTACGCCAGAGAAGATGTGCTTGGCGCCGTTGGCGCACACTACCGGGTTCCCCTCGCATCCGTCACGTGGTTTACTGCGGTAGTAGAAAGAGTCTCACCGGAGTACTCACGCCAGAGATATCCGTGTGGCGGATCAGACTGTCTCCATGCTCTCCTCACACCCACTAGCGCATACGTGTGTGGGACGCGGAAGTCGCTACTGCTATGCTCCACCCTATGCGTAGAGGGTAGAAGTGAAGACCATCACTAGTATTGTTCTATGTGGTGCATGATGTTCTGGAGCAGCCCTAACAAGCAAGCATAGCAGTAGCGACTTCTGCATCCCACACACGCGAGAGCGCGCGGCCGGTATAGGGAGTGAGGAGAGCATGGAGACAGTCTGATCCGCCACACGGATATCTCTGGCGTGAGTACTCCGGTGAGACTCTTCCTACTACCGCAGCAAACCACGTGACGGATGCGAGGAGAACCCAGTTGTGTGCGCCAACGGCGCCAAGCACATCTTCTCTGGCGGAGTGTTCCTTTGTTGACACTTGGATAGAGACAATCCTACATACCTGCTAAAATCCTGCTTTCTGTAAGTAGGATTTCAATTTTTCCAAACATTGGATGATCAGCTGTCCTGTTCATTATCCACATGGTCATTTTTTATATATATTTTAATAAATAATTTCCCAGCTTTCCAATAGGTGTTGTTCATATGTGTTGTTAGCGTTAGTATGTCAGTGTGTTAGTTTTGGTTATGTCTTTTGCCTCTAGTATCCAACAGGTATATGTTATATCTCTCTTTTTCTTTTACATGTCCATGTGGCTTAATTGAAGACTACTGGACTATCTAACTGGATATTATATATGGTCAGAGTATCGCTGTTATTTATTGTCTTTGGCGCCGGGTATATTTGTTTTATGTGCTGTCTGGCTGGTATTAGTCAGTGTTTCCTGGCACCCTGACCCACATTTATGGGTTTATTTTGTGTCACATATCACTGTATATTGGCAAACACTAATTAGTTTATAAGCTTTAGCGCTATTGTCACTAATTTTTATTGCAAATCGCCACGGGTGCACAACAGCAATGGTCCCGCTGGATGAGGAGCCACAGGCAGATCAAAAATAGAAGTAGGCCTAGCAGCTGGCTATGACATAATGCTTGGTCACATGTCAGCACAAACACCCACTGCCATTAATAATGCGAAATGGAAAGCTATCAATGATGCTGTTAACAGTGTTAGCGCAGATAACATATTATGCAAAACTGCAAGAAAAGATTAGCGGACATGAAATGCATCATCAAAGCAAAAATGGCACTGGAACTAAGGCCCGCCAGAGGAATTGGTAGAGGACCAGCGCTGAACGCCCTATACACCTCCTACAAACAGGATGTAAAGACAGTTATCCATCCAGAGGAACAATCCAGCGTACCCTATATCCTCCTCAGAGGCCGTCTCCACCAGGTAAGCTACTGTAATAATATGTAACGGTTAAAAAACCCATAAAGTCTATTGTTCTATAGTCACATACGTGGAACCAGTGATTTCCCATTAGCTGAGTAGGCCATAGTCTCGAGCAACATATTTTTTTGGGGCCAGCAATTTTTTGGGGAGAAAATGATTCACAACTGTAAATAGTGCTCAATACCCAAGTCAGACTTATAAGCAAATATTTATAATACACTGGGATGACGCAATATATAAATTATCAGTAAATGTTATGTCACGCTGAAGTACATGTTACTTTCCATAAAAATAACATGGATTTAATTATCCGAAACAGCAATAGCAGCTCACCTGTATCACTGTATTTATAAGTCAATATCAATATATGACAGCATGACAACACTAATTGGGATCCTTAAATTCATACAGGTCCATTCACACGTTTAATTCTTTTTGAGATAACAGAATAACACCTTACTTGTCTATAAATGTCTTTATAAGACAGCACATGTGAATACGTCAAAGCATCGCACATAACATTGTCTGGTGAAGCTTTCAGTGATACATCGTACTGTATGTTACCTTATTTTAGGTCTATTGTGGCGTCCAACACGGCACATAACTAGGCCACTGAGCCCATCTTCCTGTGCGCGATCACCGTCACCACATATGGACACACAACCCAGGGAATCAATTCCAGCGTCACAACCACACAGACACATCCGTTTCTCTCATGAGGAAGCTGAACATCCTACACTAGGACATAGCTTCACTGGACAACGTGGAGTTTGCGCACGAAAGCTAACATGGAAGAAAGTTTTAAAAAGCATCTCAAATTCAAACCGGAATCTAATCTGTGTAGAAAATCAATGAAAGCAAAGCAAGAAAATTATTTACTTCTGCGGTAGCAGTAAGTTGCTTTTAGAAAAATTGGCAGCAACATCGAACACTTAAGCGTTCAGGTTAACTCCAATAGTGAGCAACTGTCTGGCCTAAGTTTGCGGGCTATAACAATTTGGAAAATCCTGACGAAGGGTCCAGGAGGCCTTGAAACGTTACTCTGTTGTGCACATACATATAAGGCCGCACTTATATTCCTGGTGACGGCACGTCGCGTCAAAACAAGTTGTTTTAATTCTTCCCGTGTGCCTATAGTGTGCGAAACCGCGAAGGCACAACACAGCGACTAAAATCGCTGAAGTCAATGGAAATGGATTTTTTTCCGACGACCTCCGCGTGTCGTCAGTGCCACACCCTCTGGTCGCCGTCTCTTACACTATAAGTAGGGTGACCATTCGTCCCGTTTTTGCCGGGACAGTCCCGGTTTTTGCTGGGCTGTCCCGGTTGCTCGTCCGTCCTGGGAATGTCCCGATTTTTCTCCCTGGTTCGCGGGGGAGTCGGCGACGATGCGCGAGGGGGTGCACAGGGGGAGCGAGCGGCGGCGCCGAGGAGGAGGATGCGGCAGCCGGGTAGTATTTTTTTCATGTTAGAATGCCGGGGGGCTGGGCTTAGAGAGTAGAATCAGAGGATTGGTTGGAGGTCATAGGATCTCGGGCGGGGCTTATTACCGGGCCGGATGGAGTGCGCTGCTTCTCAGTGAGCTGCTTCTCAGTGAGAGAGAAAGGTGTGTGTGTGTGTGTTTGCACTCTGTCTGTGTGTGTCCTGTCTGTATCCTCTCCTGTCTGTATCCTGTCTGTGTGTGTTATGTCTGTCTGTGTGTGTGTGTGCTGTCTGTCTGTCTATGTGTGTGTCCTGTCTGTCTTTGTGTGTCATAGGAGGAGCTGAGGGGAAGGAATTAAGGTAGGGGTAGCAAAGAGTGAGTGCCGGGAATGTAATTAGGAGGGGGACAGACCACACTGAAAAGCGTAAGGTATCGTAGGTATGAAGGTAGGGGAAGGGATGAGTAGGGGGTCATGGGGAACATCTACACACTAGAGGATTGGGGGGAAGGTATGAGGAGGGGAGGGGAAGGTATGAGGAGGGATGGGGAAGGTATGAGGAGGGGGAGAGGAAGGTATGAGGAGGGGGAGAGGAAGGTATGAGGAGGGGAGGGGAAGGTATGAGGAGGGGAGGGGAAGGTATGAGGGGGAGATATGAGGAGCTGAGGGGAAGGTATGGGGAAAACGTTCTTCCTGGGCCCCTGGAAAGCTATCTGCGGCCCTGCATGGCAGTGATGTCACTGACTGCAACGAGGAGAGCAAGAGACCCTATTTTGCAAAGTGTAAGGTCAGGAAAGTCACATTTTTAAAAGTCTTAATTTTAATTAATGCCTACATTTTTTTATTTAATTTTAATTTGTCAATTAATTATTTATTTAATTCTAATTTGTTAATTATTTTAATTTTAATTAATGTCTTCATTATTTATATACACACAGACACACACTGCAGCCCCCACCAACGGGACGCATTATGGTGCCGAGGCATCACGTGATGCCACATTGTCATGGCAACATGTCACCGCCTGACGTTAGTGTCTCGTTGTCATGGCAACGGGGTGCGTCACGTGATGTAATTTGTTTTATAAATAATTTTTTATTGTGTCCCGGTTTTTCATTTTGAAAATCTGGTCACCCTAACTATAAGCAGAAATCGCTTCTACAACAGCAACGGATGACATCACGCCGTCGTCGCCAGGACTATAAGCGCGGCCTACGAGTGCGTCTGCTAACTTTTCCTCTCCCTGATATTTTTTGATACATTAAAGAAGATACTTGGTGTGACCAAAATGAAAACATAAGTCTTTCATTTTCTTTGATATTACTTTTTGAGTGCTGATGCAGTTTTTTTTAAAATATAGTTGTTTGCATCTAGCGGTATAGATGCAGGGTAGTAACACGTGGGGTTAGAAGGACCAGCCAGGGGTCCATGACACAGGAGGACTCCATCCTTTGTAAGAGGGGAAAAATATAAAATCAGACTAAATACATTTATTTAAATGTTAACATTCTGTTCCATTGTTTGAGCTATGTGTGTATGTGTGCATGTATGTGTATGCATTTAAGCAGAAAAGTTTCTAAGTCACACGTTCAGTACCATTTGGAGTGGAAAGTGCGGGAGCTGCTGGAGGCTCATCCCGATTGGAGCTCCAGAACTTTTCGGGCTAAGATCCGGTCAACCAACGGACTATTTAAAGACTTTGTTTCAATCAGGAAAGTTAGTTTTTCAAACCCAAACCCCCAGTAAGTGTATTTTTCTTCTGCCTATTGTAATCCAATGTGTGTTTGCCTGTTTCAGAGGAATAAATCGTACTTTATTTTACTTATTGGCTTTGCTCAGTGATATGATCCCGGTATAAATGTGTGTAACATACGTGCTCGACACAAACTGGGACCAGACCGCGGGGCTGAGGTGGGGATGTGAATAAACCGACCTTAGATCACGAAGCCGGTTCAGGATTGCGCCGTCCGTAGTCAATCGTAGCAGGGTCAGGGTTGGAAACGGTAGAGTAATCCATTGACACGTCAGGGTTGGAGATGGTAGGGTAGTCAATGTCCAGGCTGGAGTTCGGCAACAGGAAGTCAGGAGCACACCGCTTCAGCGTAGCAGCTGAAGTGCGGGAATGGCCTCTGTGCGAAGAGCGGCAGCGGCCCATGATAAGATCTCTGCAAGGGGAGAATGCAGGTCTCGGGAACAAGGCAAGGCTGGCACTGGGGATGCAGCGCTTCAGCACAGGAACCAGGAAGCGGACCTCTGCCTGGGGTGAATGCAGCAGGTCTCAGGAACAGGGTAAGGCTGGTACTGGGGATCCAGCACTTCAGCACAGGAACCAAATAGCAGACCTCTGCCTGTGGTGAATGCAGCAGGTCTCAGGAACAAGGCAAAACTAGCACTGGGGATCCAGTGCTTCAGTCCAGGAACCAAATAGCAGACCTCTGCCTGGGGTGAATGCAGCAGGTGTCAGGAACGAGGCAAGGCTGGTACTGGGGATCCAGCGCTTCAGCACAGGAACCAAATAGCAGACCTCTGCCTGGGGTGAATGCAGCAGGTGTCAGGAACAAGGCAAGACTAAGGCAATGTAGCTTGTGCAAACACAGTTGCATCCTAGTGAATCTTGGGTTATGCTCAGCAATGAGGAAAAGGGAAAGCCCAGTATAAGAAAGGGCAGATAGCCAATCCCAAGACAGGGGTGTGTGGGAATTCCTCCAATGCCAGAGCAGAGACACAGAGCTGCCGTGATTGCAAGCACAGGTGATAGTGCTTGCAAATCCAAGGAAAGGTCTGTCTGAGAGCTCACCAACGCTGAGCTCCAGCCAAAACCAGGAACGGATTCCTTACAATGTGTAAGTACCTGGTCTCCCGTGACAGGCTTCTTTTCTATACAAACACACACACACACACACGATGCATACTACAGAGATATTTCAATATTACCAACAGTGTCCAGCATTTGAATATACACAGAAAGTAGTAATAATAGCTAATGTGCCTCCCAGTACAATCAATACAGTTATGCATAGGATGACATATGAGACAAAATAATGAATAATTTATTTGTAAAAAAAGTTTTACCAGAAAGTAATACATTGAGAGTTTTCAAGTATGTCCTGGGCACAGAGTTATATCACTACATGGTTACATTAAAAGAACAGAGGTTATGCAGTCAATTGACAGACATTTCATGGACAGAGAGTTGAAAAATTGGGTACAGGGGATAAAGGCCTGGTGAGTTTCAGATTGAAATAGAGAAGCTTTAACATCACCAAACATTATTAAACAGCTCAATCCCTTTAGCTGCCCTTAAGCTGTGCCAAAGGCTGTCCGCCTTTGGGGCGATGCAGATGTACACAGAAGGGGTTAAGATTGAATTCAGCTGCGAATAAAAAGTTCTTTGTCCTCTTGGCTCATTAACATTCCAGTGGGTGGGGTTGACATTCCACAATGTACAAGAAAATGTTAACCCTTAGCATGCTGGTCCTGTGCAGAGGGGAGCAGCTCTTGGGGAGCCCCATCAGGCGTCCGCCTTTCGGGCGATGCAGATATACACAATGTAATAAAGCCTTTATAGTGTTATTGTAATTTTATTTAAATTCAATATAGTGCACATAAGATAAGTATTTTTAATATACAATTACTGTAATGACAAAATAATTTACTCTATATATATTACGTAGGCTTACCCTCATACTGTAGCAAAATAATTGTCATAGGCACATATCCACTAAAGTGTTTTAATCTTTATTGGATGTTTAAACGGTGGCTTCCCCCACGTGCCCTAATACAGCGTTTCTTAGTGAGTAGTTAGGCTGAGATTATACTGTCTGTTTGAGCGCGTGTGCGTGCGTGGCGCCTGCCCAATGCTCAAGCGACCTCTGTACATACTGTTTCAGGCGATGCGGGGGCGTGGTGGAGGCGTGGCTATGACCTCACATAGCTGGTTAGCCGTGATTGGCTGAACCGCTCACGTGATGCGGCCATAACTTGAAAAGACAATTGTTTCGTCTTTTCAAAGCGCGGTCGCGCCATCGTGCACAGTGGCGGCCTCTAAGGGATCCTGCAATTTGTACTTGGTGTGCGCAAGCGCCATCGCACACAGTATAAACTCAGCCTTAGAAATAATTTGAAATAAATGAGATGATTCTTCATCTAAGCTGAGGTAAGTAACACAAATTATATTAAACGTAAACATTGATTGGCTATTAGGTGATGTAGGCCCCCACTGAGAATTGACAATCACTAGATGAATTGTTGTATTAAATCTTTGTAATGATTTAATTATTTTTAATATGTAATTCTCGTTAATGTCTTTTTGGAGGGAATGGGCAAAAGCCCTGTTAGCCACATTTGCATTATAGAGATATTGCCCATTAGGACTGGGGGTGGGGGTAGGGGCAGGTAGTTCTCCAAAGTGAGGGTGGTTAGGGCTGCAGAGTGGGGGGGTAGGGGTTAACCCTCTGATTACATATACACACTGTGTGTGTGTGTGTGTGTGTGTGTGTGTGTGTGTTTATGTGTAGGCAAGGCACTCCATAAATATTATTAGTGAAATGTTACAGTATATAGTTATATGAAGGCAACTAGAATAGCCCGTAGTCTTATTTACACTTGACATCATACATATTCTTCTTTGAGTGCCTGTATAGCATCCAAAGAGGCACTTTCTGCTACCATGTTTATGTCACTTGTCTGGCAATCCCTTGCATAGTGGAGGGTTCTCCACTTCCACCGGGACCCTGTGGTAGAGGTGCACTCTCTCTCAGGGACCAGCATCCCGTCACCCTATGCATCACCTTCCTAGTCCTTACCTATCGGAGTGGTTTGCTTATGGACCTGTTGTTAAAGTTGCTCCCACTTGTACTCAAAAGTCCATGTTTGAGGAACTTCATCTTAAGCAAATGCACGTGTCCCCCCTTAGTTTCTGGCAACTACAACTCGACCCCCTATCATGGCTTATCTCAAAGAAGGGCACATTCCCTAACTACCAAAACAATAAAGTGGCAGTCTTTGTTACAACTATATTAACTATTCACAGTTTCTACATCTTCCAGGAATCTGAGTTCCAGAACCTCACTCCACTATATATCCTCAGTGATGTCATTATCACCTGGATACAGGGTGGGGCTTATATTCTGCAGAGTCATCCGGATTAACCCATAAATTAACCCCTTAGATAAACTTGTAGTCCCAGTAGAGAGGGGTACACTCTCCCCTTGACAGGTCAAGCCACCACCACGCAGCTCATGAGTGGTGGACTGGAGAGCAGGATGACGGTGTCCAAGTATTTTATGGCCAACCCGACATAGTATAACATTAAAAAATAAAATAAATATGTGTAAACATTGAGACATATTAAAGAAAGACCCAATTTTTTTTAAAGATGATACAACTAAGGCAGTGGTTGCAAAACGAAAAAGCAAAATACTTGTTCAAATGTCAGAGTGTGAGGTTGGTAAATTTTGGAAATGACAAATCTAATGTAACAGGTGAGATCTTTGACACAAGCACTTAATATGGTATTGTCAATAGATTATATACGTGTTAAATGCCCGTGTTGCAAACAGTACATTGACTGCACTACCAGAATTGTTAAGAAAAGAGTGTGTGAAAACATTGGGAAAATTGAAAATGGATTGCCCGCACATGCAGTTATAGTGCCTCAGGCCCCATCGCATGAAACTGTCACTAAACTATAATGAGGTTTCTGTTAGATATTCTCCTGATCTGCACTATTGCAGATTAATGAATGATCTCCATAGTGTCTCAAATATTTTAAGATGCACCATACGCAAATCCTTCAGGCCTTAAATCATTGATTTTTTCAAAGCAGATTGGAAAGGTGGGTAATAGGGTTAGTGCGATATCCAGAAGAAAACATTTGGTTTTGTACTTTGAAAACACTGACACCTGCAGGCCCTAATATAGACATAACTCTAACTAAACATACGTCCAAGAGAACTGGAACAGGTATAAAGCTTACAATCTGAAAATTGTGCAGCTTTCCTTCTCGTGGTCAGTTAAATGCAGCAGGAGTTTCATGTGCCGCGAAGAGAAATTGATGCAAATGAACATGTTTGCAAATTGGACACACACACACAAAACGCACAACCTTATGTACTTTCAGCTCACACCTGACCTCTGCTGGTTTCCTAACCTAATCTTCATCTCATATCGGGAACCGTTTTTAAGTGTTATTTACTTATTGATAAATTCGGGAGGTATTTGTGCAGTGTTTAAATTGAGATATCTTAAGGTTAATGTTCATTAAGGCACTTGTAGGTTATAATTTCTTCTTTTTTAACAGAGAAAAAACATAAAGTTTCAGGCTGCTACAGAAGCAGTTTGGACAGTTAAGCCTGGGTTAATAAAGAAAGAGCCTGCAAGTAGATGCTATTTTCTCCTTTGGACTCGTCAAGTTGAGTTTTGAAAGACGGGAAAAAAAATGAGAAATACTGTATGCATTTTCCTAATATTTATTTGCGGGATTATACTTATATTATATAATAAGATGTGGTGAAACAGCATCATACAGTTAAAGGCGGTCAATTATGTATGGAAGTGCGTATTATTAACTGTGCAATACCCCACTTTTACTATATTAAGTAGGAGCCTGAGAATTTGTCAAATTCAGATGTTTTCCTAAAATGTCCCTGTAAAAGTTTTTTTGCCGGTTATTAAAGTTCCAGTAGTTGTATTGGGAAAGGAGAAGAGTAAATACAGTCATATGAAAAGAAAGTACACCCTCTTAGAATTCCATGGTGTTACATATCAGGACATAATAACAATCATCTGTTCCTTACACGTCTAAAATTAGGTAAATACAACCTCGATGAACAACAACACATGACATATTACACTGTGTCATGATTTATTTAACAAAAATAAAGCCAAAATGGAGAAGCCATGTGTGAAAAACTAAGTACACCCTTACGGCTTCGATAGGAATTAAGATGCTAAGTAGCAGACATGTGCTGCTAATCAAATGCCCTTGATTAATTGATCATCAGCAAGTGTGACCACCTCTATAAAAGTCGAAGTTTTAGCAGTTTGCTGGTCTGGAGCATTCAGGTGTGTGTTAACACAATGCCAAGGAGGAAAGACATCAGCAATAATCTTAGAGAAGCAATTGTTGCTGCCCATCAATCTGGGAAGTGTTATAAGGCCATTTCCAAACAATTTAAAGTCCATCATTCTAGTGTGAGAAAGATTATTCAAAAGTGGAAAACATTCAAGACAGTTGCCAGTCTTCCCAGGAGTGGACACCCCAGCAAATTCACCCCAAGGTCAGACCGTGCAATGCTCAGAGAAATTGCAAAATACCCAAGAGTTACATCTCAGACTCTACAGGCCTCAGTTAGCATGTTAAATGTTAAAGTTCATGACAGTATAATTAGAAAAAGACTGAACAAGTATGGTTTGTTTGGAAGGGTTGCCAGGAGAAAGCCTCTTCTCTCTAAAAAGAACATGGCAGCACGGCTTAGGTTTGCAAAGTTGCATCTGAACAAACCACAAGACTTCTATTACAATGTCCTTTGGACAGACGAGACCAAAGTGGAGATGTTTGGCCATAATGCACAGCGCCACGTTTGGCGAAAACCAAACACTGCATATCAGCACAAACACCTCATACCAACTGTCAAGCACGGTGGTGGAGGAGTGATGATTTGGGCTTGTTTTTGCAGCCACAGGACCTGGGAACCATGCCGTCATTGAGTCGACCATGAACTCCTCTGTATACCAAAGTATTCTGGAGTCAAATGTGAGGCCATCTGCCCGACAGCTAAAGCTTGGCCAAAATTGGGTCATGCAACAGGACAATGATCCCAAGCACACCAGCAAATCTACAACAGAATGGCTGAAAAAGAAAAGAATCAAGGTGTTGCAATGGCCCAGTCAAAATCCAGACCTCAACCCGATTGAAATGCTGTGGCTGGACCTTAAGAGAGCTGTGCATAAACAAATGCCCACAAACCTCAATGAACTGAAGCAACGTTGTAAAGAAGAGTGGGCCAAAATTCCTCCACAACGATTTGAGTGACTGATAAAGTCATACAGAAAACGATTACTTCAAGTTATTGCTGCTAAAGGTGGTTCTACAAGCTATTGAATCATAAGGTGTACGTAGTTTTTCACACATGGCTTCTCCATTTTGGCTTTATTTTTGTGAAATAAATCATGACAGTGTAATATGTCGTGTTGTTCTTTATCTGAGGTTGTATTTACTTAATTTTTAGACCTGCTAAGGAATAGATGATTGTTGTTAGAGTATGTCCTGATATGTAAAACCATAGAATTGAAAGAGGGTGTACTTTCTTTTTCACATGACTGTATGTCGTAGGTTGTGACATACTTTAATGAATCAACATGAGATTTATTTATCGTTAAATACTATGTACAGATCTTTCAAAACCTCACAGGTCTCTTCTTCATGTGTACTAACAGAACACATGAGGCAGGATTTGGAAAGCTGTGCATTATAATTTCACAGTATATGCATACACCAAGCGAGGTATTTTGAGCATACCAAAGTGGTCTCAAGAATAAAAAAAATTAAAGAGGGTAAGGCTGGCACACACACCATTAAATGTTATTGTTCTATAGGTTTGCCCTCATTGCCCACAATTATTGATGATTGACAAGTGAGCCATTGTTTGCTGAAATCTTACTATTTTAGTGTCAGGAATCGGCGTTCTCCTCGCTTCCCACACAAAGGACTCCCTCTCCGCAGGGAGCCCCTGCACACACAAAACAAGCCTGCCTTACCGGCCTCCACGGCTCCTCGCCCCTGCTGCCGTCGCGGGATCACTCCCCTCAGCGATTCCTCTACTCAGCGCCGGGCGCGTCCACGCCCTCCTACACGCACGCCAGCCTCAGACGTTATGTGCATGCATTCTCAGCTTACAGAGCACACGCCTAACAGAGCACTTTTAACCTCTGCTTCTGCAGTGAGGCGTCGCCCCCAAGCATCACACAGTTCAATGCAAAGCAATGATTACACTCATCTGGGCTGTAACACCTCTCTCCTATCAGGGAGGACTCCTTGCAGTCCTCCAGGCCTGCCCCTTTTTCCCATTGGCCTGCCCAGCTTTATTATGCCTGTGCTTCCCATCACTCGTCGCTCGACATAGTTCTGTATGGAAGCATTTGAGCTTTTCTATCAGTGACTCCTCAGGTATTGACTCGGATTGGATGACTACCCCCTCTGGCTCTCGACTTTGGCTCTACTTGGACTTCGTGATACTTGGCTTGGCATCCCCCTGTCTTGGCAACGGCAATAACTACTCCTCCTCTACTACTACCGGTACCCCGGCAAGTATGTCTTCACTACTATAACCTGGGCCTGGCAACATAACACCACACTCCGGACACGCTCCCTTTGCTGGCGGGTGCATGTATCCTACGTCCCACCTCACAGCGGGGACGGGTGGTCT